>CM033351.1:9422597-10131347 GCA_019395295.1 Osmanthus fragrans | reverse complement strand
ATACCCCATAAACCACTGTTTGATGAAACTAGCTTACGCCCAAACTATTGTCAGGGAGGGAGAACAAGGCCCAGAATGCCTCATACATTTTTTAGACCACCACCCAGTCTAAATAACCAAAAGATTAGACTCATCTCTTATAAAGATGCAGCTCAATCAACTCCAGACCCAGAATCCATCCCAAATAGATTCAAAAATATTGGAAAAATTCCAAAAGAACCTGAAACACTTACAATGAGTGGAATCAGTCTAAAAGAATTTATGCAATACGAAGAAGAAGCCAGAACAGTAGGAGCTTCAGCCCCTGAACAAAACTACTATGGCACAATTGAAAAGAAATATGGACAGTTCATTTTCCTTGAAGGAGCTGATCCGATAATGGTAAAGACAGCTTTCCATTGTGGAATAATCAAGACCATAATTCCTAGCAGAAGCTTGGAAGAGATAAAATTGCTTGACAAAAATTTATTTAAATCATTAAAAGATTTTTATAAATATGTGATCAAAGACCAAGAAGTGCACATGATCTTGAAGATTAACAGCACAATTCCTTTCTGGAATGAAGATCGGGATCTAGTAAAAGGATACCATCATATCCAAATCAAGACAGTTCCAGAATTGGTTCTAGCAAAACCCATTGAAGGAAAGATTGAATGTGTGAACGAACTTATGCTTCAAGATTGGAGAAGTCTTTCATACCAAAGAATCCTTTCTGGATTAAGGACATTTGACAGAAACTCTAAGATCAAAATAAATTATTCTTCAAAATTTATTTTGGTTACCAGTAAGATGAGTTCTCAAATTAGTACAGAAGATATCAAAACTCTGTGTAGTTTTGAAAAAACTTTCTATGAACAGCCCAATGTACCGGCAAGATACAGCGGACACCTGTGCAAAGCTTTAAGAGCTAACCTTGGCAAGGATCATGAATGCCAGTGGTGCTCACAGCAAAAAGACAAAGAAAAATCAGTGGAAATCTCTGAAGGAGATAAAGAGGAATCCAGCAACAGTAGCAGCCAGACAGATTAAGACTTGCAACAGTTGATGGAATGACAGCCACCTACCGCACCAATGCTTTTGTCAAAAAGGCAAAACGCATTTGTCAAAAAGAGGAAACATCTTTTTCAAAAGGTGAACAGAAGACCTTGTCTTATCCCTTTATCATTACTTTTCCTTTTGGAAAAGAAAAACTGAGGATGGACAGGTGGACGGAGGAAGATGAAAAGGAATCTTCTCACCCATCTATAAAAGGAGACAGAACTCAACAAAGAGGAGGAGGAAAAATTTCAAAGAAAATTTTTACTTGTAAAAACTCAGAATTTCTCAATGTATACAGCTCGAGGCTAAACCCTCAAAGACAGTGAATCCTTACTAGGATTCATACTTGTACAAAAATAAGTTTAAGAGTTTTCTCTTAAACCTTCTTTATCAATAAAACTTTATGTTTTATAAATCTTCTTATTTTTTCTGCAAAGACACAATATCTTGTACGGATCTATACAGATCTTGGACCAGTGATCATAAGGCAGGGGGCCGCAAAGATCCAAGTTCCAGCAGATCAAAATAGTGAGGCAAGGGCTCAGTCCAAGGCAGAAAAGAAAGGGGATACAAACCAATTCTACATACAGTAAGAAGGTTTAAATATGAAATACTTTTAGAATTGTTTGAGTACTTGTATGCTAGTATGAGATTCTCTGTCTATCATATCATACACCAACACAAGTATACACATAATCATACAAATTGGTATCTTCCAATTTTATTAAATGATAAGACTTCCGCATCACCCTGATGTTTCCTCAAAATGGTATCAGAGCCATTAAGACATGAATGTAAATAATTGGATTAGAAATGGTCCAAGAAAAATACAAAAAGAAGTAAGAATTCTGAATCAGATAATTCAGATAAATTTAGAATCAATTTCTCAAATAAAACATGTACTTACATATAGTACAAATGAAAATGAGAACAGACAATTTCATAATATGATGAAAGAATATCGTGAAGAAAATAATATCTTAATAAAAAGATTGAAATTTTTATCTTATATATTTATATAAGAATGACTAGAATAGACTGTCAAAACTGTAATGAGTACATACTTGTACTCACTTCAGAATATCAGCTCTATGAGTATTATACAGAAAGATATCATCATGCATGTTTTGCAGGAGTACATAGAAACTCTTTAAGCATGTACAAACATAACCAGATAGTTGCTTTAGATAACTATCAAAAGACAGTAAAAAATTTTATTTTACATTATGTTACTTGTCATCATTAGGATGGACTTAGATAAGCATAATGAACAAATAAATGACTGTGATGAAGAAATCTGTGAACAGATGGAATCACAAGGTAACTTCTCAAAAGAAATTTTAATTTCTGACAAGAAGTTAGCAAAAATATGTAAGACAAAGCTTGAGATAGAGCCAAAAGAAATCTTTGCTCTACCCACTATTATAGACAGGTTTACTAAAAGAAGTAGACATATTTATTATGGAATTTCCCAGAAGGAATTTGCCATACATATCCAACATACTTATGGAAAGATAGGAATTTCCTTACTTACTAAGCAAGACATTAATAAAGCTAAACAGAAAGTAGATCTTGACAATAGCAAGAATCTATTTTGGGTTACAATAGGAGCTATAAGAATCCAGCTTCGAAGTACCCTTTCAGATAAAATAGATCAACCAATATCTATGATGTTGATTGATGAAAGAATACAGAATCCTGCTGAAGGATGTTTAGGAGCCCTTGAAGGGAACCTGGCATGCGGAAAACTGCAATTTACAGTTTATCCAAGACTTTCAGTAAGTCTGCATGACCAAAACTTTGATGGAATTCTTTCTTTCATACATAAATATGGAAGAACTGATTTAGTCAAAGAAAATAATGTACCTTTTTCAATATCATATCTTGTTAGTTATGCTATACATAATCAGCATAATATGACAATTGTAAAAGAACCAAAAGGAATAAAAATTGATCCTTTGTTTTCAGAATATCTTGAACATAAAGAAACTGAATTCGAATGGTTAATACAACCATCCAGAAAATCTTTGGATATAGAATTTCTTGACCAAAGAAAATTAATCAGAGAACAAAAACCACTCCTTACTAGAAGTTTATCTTCCAGTAGAAAGTCTCTTCCAAATATAAAATGGAAAGAAGACAAAAGTGCAGAATCAAGCCAGACTAAACAGTTAAAACAATTAAGTGAAACTGTTAATCAAATGGCTAAAGACCTTTACGGAAAAGAATAATTATGTCCTTACCAGACATATTAAGAGAGTTAAAAACTCTGAGAGAAAGTATTGAAGAAATCAAACACAATATAAGCGTTCTTCAAGAAAAAACAGAACAAGCTATGGAAAGACACTCTGCTGTCATCATAGCAGGAGTAAAAACCCAATATACTCCTTTACCTAAAAATTCCAAAACAATGATAGGAATTTTTGAACGAAATGGGGAGGTATCCTCAGAAAAATTAGAAAATGAAAAACTTAAACCTGAAGGAAGGTTTGACATAAAAGACATAGGTTAATGAGTAACCTAAGAAAAGGTCTAGAAGACAGTTATGAGAAAAGTCAAGATTTAGGACTTTTAAATGTTCTACTTGCCTTTGAAGACTCAGAACTAGAAAATGAGAATGAAAATGAAAATGGGAATCAAACAGGGCCTGTTATGTTAGTCCCCTCTGTCTAAGTTGCAAATGCCTTAGAGTTAAAGCAGGCTTCTTTGAATTACCATGGTTTTTCTCTCCCTTTTTTCTTCATGTATTAGAATTTTGCGAAATGTAATTTTATTTTTCTGCGTCTATCTTTGTTTATGTTGTTGGTTTTTATCTTTACACTTCGTATTCATCTCGTTCTTCACTCTCAATTCGTTGAAATTTGAATAAATTACTCAAAATTTACAACGACAGGACTTAGCGTGTATTTTTTTTAGCTTGATATGGGTTTAGTTTTACCAAATCTGTGGTTTACTCCCATCTCAAAATGTCGGAAGAAATTTTGGAATTTATCACAGTTGTAGATACAAAAGCCACATCTTTTCCGAATGCCCATGGAAACGCCGATGTCCATCATGCAAGCATGGATTCGAGAAGTATTTGTGGTGGAGAAGGAGACTGCCAATAAAGGGATTATTTCTTTGCTGCAGTGACGATTGTGATTTTTGGGACTGGGTTGTCAAAGAAAAATCAAGCGGTCAATCTTCTAGCGATAGCACTTTCTAAGTTAACCATGCGACAAACGAAAGAGTTGACGAAATGTCACACATGTTTCAATCTCGCATTCGCCTCAATGATGAAGTAGACCTTCAGATTTCGATGAACGTGACAATATGCAAGGCAGAAGGCAGCGCATAATGGAATGCACAAGGGAAGGGGTCGACTTGATTATTAGTTATGAATTGAACGGGTTATCACATGAACTTTTGTATATGTAGGATTATTATGACCGAATTTATGTGAACTCTATTTGTAAAATATTCTAATGTGAACGGGTTGCATTGTATCTTTTTAAGCCTTACATATATGATGTGCAATTATTATGTATACAATAGTATTTTCAGATTCACCGTTTCCAAAACCACGGCGATCGAACACCGCACTGTTATTGCGCGCTCGCTTCTGTGATGACGCTGCCGGTGGGGAGTGTGACGCCGCCGGTAAGGTGGTCTCTCAATGGAGGTGAAGACGTGAATGAGAAAGTGAAATTGTAAATTAGGTTTTGTGGGAGTGGGTAGGGTAGTGGAAAGGTGTTAAATTCATTTAATTTTATAATAATATTATTAATATTAAATATTTGAATTATAATCTGATTTTTGAATAAACAAACTTTGCATTGTATTTTTTAAGTTGGATCTTCAAAAGTATGAATTGGTGTAATTTCCACTTGAGATAATTAGCCTTGATGGACCAGTCCGCTCCGTTTTAAAAAGCCCAATAAACTAAACCACCATGGAAGATGATTTGGGCGTGCCACTCTTGGCTAGTCCGGTCCATTTTACGAAGCCCAACAAACTGAACTACTTCGGATAATATTTGTACCGGTTGTTCACCCTCATGATCTCAAATTTCATTTTTTTCTCCATTGCTTGATGTCAAGACTTTAGACCATATGTGACCCACTGAGTGCCTCTATAATGGGCGGCCAAATTCTTAACCAAATATATGACGTAATGATCTGAGCATTGTCTTAGAGAAATATTCGAAAAAATAGACGTACCTATAAAGATGCACACTACTTACATTTAGAGGGGTGTATTCAATTGAGACTTTTAATGAGTTTTTGAGATTTAAAAAGTTTAGATGTATTCAATGTAGACTTTTAGAGACCCTGTAAAAGTTATGGTGTATTCAATTAAAACTTTTATAGACTTTTAAAAAATCTCTAAAAATTACGGTGTATTCAATTAAAATTTTTGAGAAGCCTCTACAAGTTTTTGAGTATTCAAATTTTAATGACTTTTGGAGACTTTTATAAAAGTCTCTGGAATACTAACTTTTAAATAGAAAGTACTCATAAAATTTCAAAATTTGTCTCTCATTAATCACAAGATTTTGAGAGACTTTTACAAAAAAAAAAAAAAAAAAAAAAAAAAAAAAAAATCAATATTTCTTTCATTTTTCCTTCTACGAACATTAGATGCATGATTAAAAGTTATTTTTGTATTGATTATCTCTCTCTCTTATCGTTTATCTCTATTTTCTATGGAAAAAAATTAAATTGGATTCTTGAAACTTTTTTTCATTCATTTTTTTGAGAAAAATATCTATTTTTTTATTAAATTATAAAATTTTATATAACGAATTTATAATTAAATGTAAATATATTATTTTTATTTATTTTTAAAAGTATATTATATTAATAATATTAAATATTAAATTTATTTTTTATCATATATATGTATACTTTTTATTATTATTTATTTAATTAAGATCTTAAATTTTTATTCTTTTTAGAATATCTTTTAATTATATGAGGAGGGAAAATGGAAGGAAAATTGTGGAAACTATAATATCATATTTGATAATTTCACATTATTACACTAGATCCACGTGAATTCTAATTCAAATGAAAGTCTTTAAAAAGTCATTTAAATTCTACAAAAATTTTAAAATGAAAGTTTACAGAAGTCTACGAAAGACTTCCACTAATTTTATGCAAATCTATAAAAAAATCTACGAAATCCATGAAAATCATCACTTAAAAAAAGTCAATCAAAATTTTCAAAAGTTTCAATTAAATACACCCCCTAGATAGAAAGATCCTAAAAAGATTTGCTCATTCTGCTTTCATTCAAAACCAACTTCACCAATTTATCTCACTGTGGGTAGTTGGATCATGGATATGTTACAAATTAGTGCAACTTATTGCTGTCATATCTAAATGTTGAATGAGTCATTTGTTTTCAATAATTTAGGAGTCAGTTTAGTGGAATTGGTCTCTGGTTTGGTGAATAAGTTTAGAAATACGTAAATTTCTCAATTTGATTAGTTGAAAAACTTTAAGAGTGCGTTTGATTGCGAGCATGCAATTTGTAAGGAAAAAAATAAATTCTAAGTAATTCGATTGCCTAGAACTTATTTGTATGTAAATTATTAATTAAACGTGTTTGATTGATTTAATTTTCAACTTAGAAAATATTATACTTGTTCATTTTTTATTGGTGGGTGGATGAGAGAGAATAGATTCTCTGGAAAAAAAAAATTAATCTCCCTAAAGAGAATATTTTCCTTGATTTTGAGGAAAATATGATCACGTAACCAAAAGTAGAAAAATATTTTTTATGGAAAAAAATGTCAATCAAATAGTTCAAAAGTAGAAATTTTGTTGGAAAAAACACATTTTTCAAAAAAAATATTGGCAATCAAATGCACCTAAGAGAATTTCTCAGTATAAATTGCACTTGTACGTTGTTGATACAAACAACCAGCACTTTCAGTTTTTCTTTTCATTATTATTATTTTTTTTCCTTGAGTTTTTCATCAAATGATAAAACTCAATTGAAAGAGAAATCCTTGTTGGTTTCCTGCTCTATTTGTTTGTTTGTTTGTTTTTTTCCCCTCCAGTTTCTCTGATGTTTTTATTTTCCGTCGTACTTTGTTCCATGGATGGAGAAGATAACAGGGCTAGCAATCCTAAAATGTCTTCCATTTTTAGACATGAGATTTGAATAGACACTTGAAGATTTTAATTCCTTAAATGAAATTAAAATGATATTCTAATAGTAAGATTTAATAGTTGCGATCATATGAGTTCAAAAGTCGTGATTTATAATTTTTTTTAATTTTTATTTTATCAATTTTCTATTAAATAAAAAAAATAAAAATAAAAGATTTCTTTCTTTCCATAAAATAATTAAAAAAAATCTCTATTGAATCCTGATATCAATTAGGCAACTTGGAGTGGACAGAGTCCACTTACCTCCTCACGGCTTTCTATCGCGTCCTCCAAGATTCGAACTTAAGTCTCTCATATGATACAGGTCTTGAGTTCGAATTCTAAAAAATGCGACAGAAAGTTTTGAGAGATAAGTGGACAGTACTTTTTAAAAAAAAAAAAAATTAAAATAGATATCTATTGAATTGGAATATTGACACTGGTGGGTGAAATTGTAGCACAAAATTGTACTAAAATATTATATTGTCGATCCGATCCAACAATTTCAACAATATTGGGGCATGTCCACATTCTATTTCAGTGCTTAGGAATTCAGAATTACAATGAGTTGCAGTGAACGTGGCGAGCTGTAAGGTAAAGACAAGACAACTCAGAATTCAACAGCAAATCATATGAAACAGAAATGAATAAATTATAAGTGGAGTACAAAACGGGAAGAATAATATGGGTTTGAATAGGATAATCATCATATTCAATTATTCAGCCTACAGGATAAACATGAAACTATAAAACGACTGTTCTTTCATTTTCTTGCAGCGCATTGTCGCCGCTTCGTGACTGCTTTCTTGTTTTTATCTACTTTTTTCAGATGTTATAGTAGATGCCCTTAGGTTATGGATAATTTAATGTTTGAATACCTAACTTCTATTTCTTAATAGTTGTATCTCTAATAGTTTAAATTGATATGAATGTTATTGTGAAGCTTACGATTCCATATAAACTTCATCTTGAAAATTCAAATTTAAGTGTGCTCTTAACATTCATGTGAGAAATTATTCACCAATGAAATGAGGCAGTTGCAATAAGTGTACGAACATCAGTTATCTTTACAACTAATTTGGTTTTGTAGCGGTCAACTGAGTTATCAGATTTTGTTTTGATCTTGTTATGGACTTAGATAGAACCAATAATATGTTTACCAAATGGTAAAATAATCGATCTCAAGTATCAATTTTATGCACTGCAGAGAGTTCCACACCTATAGTATGCTATCTAGGGGTGGGCGTCGGTCGAGTTGGGTCGAATTTTTACTCAACCCAATTAACTTCGGTTAGCTATAAAATCAACCCAACCCAACCCAATCCAATTAAGTTCGATCGGATTGGGTTGGGTTGGTCGGTTTGTAGTTCAAAACAAGATAGTAGCTAATAGCGAAAGATGTCGAGAAACAAAATTATGGAGTTGCGAAATGAAAATAAATAGCATTTATTTTATTCTTTTGAATATGGAAGTTCATTAGTGGCTGCAACGAGCGACCGACATTCAAATATTATCATATATTCAAACAAAATCAACACGTTACACGTCATCCAAATAACTAAAATACGATTAATATTTAATACAAGGTACAACCACCCAAACAAAAATTGATTTAAAGATAACTAAATAAATGGATTTTGTGTTTTTATTTTGTGTGATTAAATTTAAATTTAAATATATTTTAATGTCCCATTAGATGTATTCAATTGCAAAAAAAAATGTCATAACTAATATATTTAGTTTTCTTAGGACTTAAATGTTATTGGCAAGATCTTATTTCAGCACGGGAATTATATCTGATGCGTATATGTTTACATATGAATTTAGATTTCGTGTTTGATTCCTAAAATTTATAAACGGACGTTTATAAACAAACCTTAGAATGATGCATTAACGTGTTATGAAGACTATAAAAATAAATAATTATAATAATAAGCTATGTGCTAAATTTTATACTTATAATATACTTAAAATTAGGTTAGAGTTTTTTTTTTAATTTAACGTCTTTTTGCCTTTTTTTTAATCGGGTTGGGTTGGATTGGGTCGGGTTCAGACTGTTAACCCATAACCCGACCCAACCCGACCCGAATGACCAACCCGGAACTCGAAACCAGCCAAAAAAAAAGTAAAAAACCGACTCAAACCGGTCGATTTGGGTCGATTCGATCAATTTTTCGGGTTCGATCGATTTTTTGCCCACACTTACTGCTATCAAAGAGGATCAAGAACGGCCTCTTTATAAGGAGTATATTTTTCACATAGATCACATCTAAACTACTTACGTACAACAAAGTATTGAATTTTGAGATCATTTTTGAGATCCAAATTTAGATGCTTCATTGTTGTAATACAAGGTAGTCAAAAATCAACCTTCAATGGTCAACCTCAAAATTTGTGGACAAACTAAGAAGTGTTGACAAGCAAATATTAGGGATCTCACTAAGAAAATATAAGAATCATTATTTAGTTATAAAAGAAGATGTCAACTTCGTAAACAAAATAATAAACAATTAAAAGAAGATAAACACGGAAGAGTTTCTCAAACAAGAGGAACCTAACAAAATTGTGACAAGAGATGACAGTACTCTGAAGGATGATAAACACGAAAGAATTTCTCTGATAAGAGGAGCCCAACAAAATTGCGACAAGAGATAGTAGTATTCAAAGGGATATCATTGACCCAATAACTCGTGCTTTGTACATGACAAATGAGGCAATATGTTAAGAGTTGTTAGTTTAGGAAAGAGAAAACATAAGGCAATATATCAACCTCCATCGAGCAAGAAAAATGAGATGTTGAGACGTTGCAACAATAATTGAGCAAGCTCAATTTTAGCCTAGAGATTGGTGTGGCCCTCCTTGAACAACATTAATTGAATATCTGAGAATTGTGAATGATATCAAAATGAGAATAAGGGGAGTAGGATGACATGTTTAAAAGAGAAAATCAATAATGCAACAATCTTACTAGTTCATTCATCAGGAAAAGTTCAATTCAGCTGAAAATGATTATTTCTAGTTAGGACTTGGTTATAATATTTAACCTAATCCATTGCTTTGCAATGACACTAGCATGGGCAGATCTACCGTGGGGCAATGGGATCCCCTGTCATCACACTAAATTTAAAATCCAAGATTTTGCAATAAATTTTCAAGATTTTACAGAAAATTTTCAAAGAAATTCCTTATAATTTTCAATTTACCCCTACAATTAAAAAATTGTAAAATTTTCCTCCACAACTCTACTCTCTTGGTTCTGTCCCTAGACACTAGCCCCATTTCGATGAGCTACGGGCTTCTAAATTTATATTTATTTTTGTATTTTTATTTTTATATCTTTTATAAGTGATAAATACACTCCATGGGTTTGTTTATCCACTCTTTGTCGTGCATGTGTAGTCATGGTTTGTCTCATAGCGTGAAATTTAAAATTTTATCTGTTGACCTCAAAAAATGAATTTTTCAGCCGCCAACAGATAAACTTTCTAGTCCACTCCTTCCTGCGCACAATAGGAAGTCGTTAGTCACTCGTGACCCTTTTTTCCGGTGGGAATGGAGGTGGCCGCGAACATTCCGACGGTCAAGTCAGTTTTCAGTTTGGATGAAGGGATCACCGGTGATTTGGTGGTCACCGGAGATATGAAGAGAAAATATGGAATGAATAAAATGTGTATATAGGGGGAGAATAACTTATGCTTTCAGTTGGCAAGAATGCGAATAATTTTTCTGGGATAGGGAGGTTGTATTTATACTAAGGGTGGGAGGAGGAGAGCCGTTGGATGAGGAGACACGTGGCCTCGGATCCCTCCACCCTGTTCCATCCTAGACGTCAATCTGTCCATCAATAGGTTGGCGGATCTTTATTGTTCTGACTTATGCGGTTGAATTGACTGTTTGAACTCTGCCACACGTCCCATCAATCAATCAGAGATTTAATGTTGGAGATTTGTACAAAAAGGACTCTGGCTAGAGAGGCAGGGCGGTTCATCGAAGCGTCGGGGTCGTGGAGTACGGGCATTTGCATCCGCTGAGAGATGCGGATGAGTTCAGTTCTGCTTCTTAAGACGTTTCAATTCGGTCCCCCACGCCAAATCAGTTCGCCTATACATGAGACTTTTTCTGCGTGACACGCGTCGTGTCCTTTTGGACCCGTAACAATAGTCACTCAAGTCCATGTATGGATTATTTATATAATCCGTGGACTTTTGGATTCGATATGCTTGCAGGGGTGTCCATGAGTTGCGTACGGTCCTTTGGCTGCGTGCGAGACGAAGGATATCGTAGCTTTGAATGGCGGGGCTGTCCATCCCCGTAACCATAATTCCTCAAGCCGTATTGTGCATTAACTTGAGGCAAGAGCTCTTGAAGTAGGGTGCTCTGAGAGATGGTGACTTTGAGCATGAGTTTTCCGAAGTGATGGAGGTTTGAAGCTATGAAATATGATTTGGCTGAAGTAATTGCAGTTGGCAGCCCTTAAGAGAGCTGTTGCAACTCTGAAATATGAGTTGGCCGAAGTGGTTTGCAGTTTTCAGCTCTTAGGAGAGCTGTTGCAACTCTGTAATATAAGTTGGCCGAAGTGATTGCAGTTGGCAGCCATTAGGAGAGCTGTTGCATCTCTTAAATATGAGTTGGTCGAAGTGATTGCAGTTGGCAGCCCTTAGGAGAGCTGTTGCAACTCTGAAATATGATTTGGCCGAAGTGATTGCAGTTGGCAGCCCTTAGGAGAGCTGTTGCAACTCTTAAATATGAGTTGGCCGAAGTGATTGCAGTTGGCAGCCCTTAGGAGAGCTGTTGTAACTCTGAAATATGATTTGGCCGAAGTGATTGGAGTTGGTAGCCCTTAGGAGAGCTATTGCAACTCTGAAATATGAGTTGGCCGAAGTGATTGCAGTTGGCAGCCCTTAGGAGAGCTGTTGCAACTCTTAAATATGAGTTGTCCGAAGTGATTGCAGTTGCCAGCCCTTAGGAGAGCTGTTGCAACTCTTAAATATTAGTTGGCCGAAGTGATTGCAGTTGGCAGCCCTTAGGAGAGCTGTTGCAACTCTGAAATATGGGTTGGCCGAAGTGGTTTGCAGTTGCCAGCTCTTAGGAGAGCTGTTGCAACTCTGTAATATAAGTTGGTCGAAGTGATTGCAGTTGGCAGCCCTTAGGAGAGCTGTTGCAACTCTTAAATATGAGTTGACCAAAGTGATTGCAGTTGGCAGCCCTTAGGAAAGCTGTTGTAACTCTGAAATATGATTTGGCCAAAGTGATTACAGTTTGAAGCCCTTAGGAGAGCTGTTGCAACTCTGAAATATGAGTTGGCCGAAGTGATTGCAGTTGGCAGCCCTTAGGAGAGCTGTTCCATCTCATAAATATGAGTTGGTCGAAGTGATTGCAGTTGACAGCCTTTAGGAGAGCTGTTGCAACTCTGAAATATGGGTTGGCCGAAGTGGTTTGTAGTTGCCAGCTCTTAGTAGAGCTGTTGCAACTCTATAATATGAGTTGGCCAAAGTGATTGCAGTTGGCAGCCCTTAGGAGAGCTGTTGTAACTCTGAAATATGATTTGGCCAAAGTGATTGCTGTTGGCAGCCCTTAAGAGAGCTGTTGCAACTCTGAAATATGAGTTGGCTGAAGTGATTGCAGTTGGCAGCCCTTAGGAGAGCTGTTGCAACTCTTAAATATGAGTTGGCTAAAGTGGAGGCGCTGAATAGACGGTCTTGGATTGTGTGCATGACTTGAATGTTCTCACGTTTTTTCAAGGTAATAATGAGGGGAGGCGTTGCTTTCTTCCAGGACACGCTTCCCCTTCGTCCTAGGAGGTAATCATGGCAACGGCTTCCCCAGCCCTCAAGGCGACGCGTTTGGGCCCTGCGTGAAGTCCACAGCTTCATCAGAGCCCTTGATCCAAATGCCTTTTGGTTTTGACGATGATGATCAGCTTTGGATTTGGATGGCCACGATCTGCTTTGAGAAAATCCAACGGTTGGGGTGATCGTTGGATTCTCTATATAAACCCTCTCACCATTTCGAAGGTTTACTTTGTAGAAAAATCTAAAACGCTCCCAAATCCTGTCGAATCTCTTTCTCCGGTAAACAAGCAACTCCGGCGAACCCATTGGCGATCCCGACGACTGGTAAAACCATCCTCAACTTTAGGTAAATCGATTTTCCTCCTTTCCCATCTCTTTCGATTTTTCCAGGACTTTTTTCTGAAAAAATGGTGCTGAGGGCAATTCTAGAATGACCGTGAGGGAGGGGCGAGGTGAGGCGAGTGCTGAGTTGAGAGAGCCCATCTTAATCAATTCAGAGGAATTGGGTAGAGCCATTAGGGCTGGGGAGAATGTCTAGAGGCGTCCAGATTCCTCAGTAAACACTTCAGTCCAATGGGGGGCTTCTAACTACCCTTCAAAGGCCACTCTGGCCATGATAGAAAAATGTAAGACTGTTTGTAGGGTCCCAGATTCCATAAAGCTAATTTTACCTAGGCCGGATGAGATGGTTTGTTATCCGAGGCCGGGGTGTGTGGCAGTGAGTGAAAGCCTATTCCGGGCTGGTTTTAGGCTTCCTTTCCACCCATTTTTTAGGCTGGTTCTTCGATCATACGGGTTGGCCCCGACCCAGTTAAATCTGAACTCCTGGTCCCAGTTGGTAGGGTCATGGATGCTGTGGAGGCAGGTCAGTATTGGGGTTGACATGCCTTTTAGCGTTTTTCACTCCATCTATTTACCGAAGTGCGTGGCCGGGGAGGGAAATAAGGGGTGGTACTACCTGTCTCCCTGGAGTCCCATTCCCCTTTTGTGACCGACCTGCCCTCTTTAGTAAAGGGGTGGAAAGATTCGTGGTTCTGGGTAGCTGAGAGGTGGGACACAATGGAGAACTACCCTATGGCGCCTCTGACAGTTCCCACCACTTACTCCACTCCCAGTAAATTTTGTTTCCGAAGTGACTTCACTCGATCTATTTCCCCATGTGCTTAATATTTTTGTTGTTTGCAGGTTCCAAGCCGAGGTGTGAATTTCCCGAGGAGTGGGGTATCATTAGTGACATCTATCACCTCGACCCCCGAGGGAGGAGCTTCCACAAGATTATCAGCTTGAACATCGACCTCATTCGCCAAGGTCTGATGTCTACCCAGCGTAAGCTTCACTTCTTCACTTCGTCATTTACTCTCCTCTAGTATGATTCATTGAATACTTCGTTTTATTTTCATCTTGCAGAGGATTTTGTGAAGAAGAGGCCCCTAAAACCTGACTTTGCTACCATAAGGCGTAGCGTTTCTGAGGCCAGGGCTCTTCGCACCGGCACGGCCGAATACAAGAAGCAGGCGGAGAGGCTGCACTCCTTGAGCAAGACCTAGAAGGTCGTCGAGGAGGAAACTGCTGAGGAGGGGGCCCCTCTAGTGCGGACCAAAAGGAAGGGTTCGGTTGCAACTTCCACTTCTGCTACTGCTGCTTCTGCAAGCCCTCCAGTGATCTCTCCCACTGTCTCTGCCGAAGTGACCATTGTTGTCCCGACTGAAGCTCAAGCTGCAGTGCCTATCTCTTCCATCCCAGCTGGGGGCCCTTCAAGGAAGAGGCTGAAGAAATCAGCCACCTCTGCAGCCCATCCAAAATTTCTGACCTCATTGGGAGTAAAGATGAGGAATTGTCAGAGGCTGTGCTAGAGATGCTTCCGCCTGAGACCGCCTCTGCTGCAAGGGTCCATAACAAGTACTGGACCGAGGCGTGGCGGACCATACTACCTCATGCGAGGTGGAGGACCTCTTGGCTGCCAACAATGCCTGTGTGGCCAGAGCTTTAACTCTCAGCTCGGCAGCTGATGATTTGGTTCGGGGCCTCCGGAAGAAAATTGTCGATTTGGAGAAGAGGGTGGAGGCCTCTGCTGTCTGGGAGGAGGAGGTAGAAAAGGCAAAGAAAATGGCTGATGATTTTGAGGCGAGGTGGGTTGAGGCTGCGACGAAGCTGGATTCTTCTGAGCTATAAGTAAATCACCTCAGGAATGAATTGCATAAGGTCGTCTCCCAGGTGGCTGCGCTTACGAAGAGGATCGACCAGTCCAATGAACATCAGCGCCTTGCCTCCGAAGCCTTGGAGGTGGCGAACAAAGAGAGGACTGAGCTGAAGATGCTATCGGAGGCCCAGGCTGAGGAGATAGCCTCGTTGAAGGCTGAAGCGAAGCTAGCAGAAGAGGCGGCAGTTCAGAAGTACAAGGATAACTTTACAGAAACTCCTGAGTACGATGACTTCGCCAACTACTGGGCTTCGTGGAGTGCCAGAAAGATTATGTCCCGCCTGCGCGAGAAGCACCCAGAGCTGGATGTTGGGTTTATAGAGGTAGAGTTCGACGGGCCTACTGGGGGGCGACCTGAAGCAGATGAGGAGGAAGAAGTGCCCAAGGAGTAGGGCAGATCTACTTTTGTAATGGCTTCGGCCCAATTTTATAATGGCTTCGGCCTATTTTGTATTTAATGAAATTTTTATTCTTCCCCGTTGGCTTTCGATTTTGCTACTTCTCTTTGATTGTGCTAGCCCACTTCGGTACGAACATAATGATGAGTACTTAAGCATTTGAGATTAAGTTGACTGACCTGCTAGTCTTCGGTTCGGCAAAGACTTAACCATTTAAGAAAATGATAAGTTAATTGACTCGCAAGTGTGACCAGTTCGGCAAAAACTTAACCATTTGATGTGTGAGAACGTTTGTGGCTTTGTCAGAGATGGCACCCGCACCACCTCTGACTAGGCTTTATCCTTGGAGGTGATTCTTGGTGGACTTGCACCTCGGCTAGGATGTCTGGTGTGTGAGAACGTTTGTAGCTTCGTCAAAGATGGCACCCGCACCACCTCTGACTAGGCTTTATCCTTGGAGGTGATCCTTGGTGGATTTGCACCTCGGCTAGGATGTCTGATGTGTGAGAACGTTTGCGGCTTCGTCAAAGATGGCACCCGCACCACCTTTGACTAGGCTTTATCCTTGGAGGTGATCCTTAGTGGATTTTCACTTCGACTAGGATGTCTGGTGTGTGAGAACGTTTGCGGCTTCGTCAAAGATGGCACCCGCACCACCTCTGACTAGGCTTTATCCTTGGAGGTGATCCTTGGTGGATTTGCACCTCGGCTAGGATGTCTGGTGTGTGAGAACGTTTGCGACTTCGTCAAAGATGACACCCGCACCACCTCTGACTAGGCTTTATCCTTGGAGGTGATCCTTGGTGGATTTGCACCTCGGCTAGGATGTCTGATGTGTGAGGACGTTGGTGGGGAGCAGTACTGAGTAAAAATGAGGAGGAAATCGAAAATATTTCTTTTATTCATAAAGAAGTTTACACAGTTGCGTGAGCGCTTCATTGGAAATATTTCCTTAGGTGTTCGATGTTGCAGGGGTGTGGCATCATTTTTCCTTCGAGGTCTTCAATTCAGTAAGTGTCAGGCCGCACTTCTTCATAAAATCGATAAGGACCTTCCCAGGTGGGACTAAGTGTGCCGGCTCCTGGGTCCTGAGATGATGGAAAGACTTTGCGAAGTACCAGGTTGTCGATGCGGAGGACTCTCTTCTTTACCTTGGCGTTGTAGTAACGCATCATCCTTCGTTGGTAGGAGGCGAGCTTGGCTTGGGAATCATCTCTCCTTTCTTCAAGGGAGTCCAGCTCAAGTTTCCTCAGATCGTCATTCGCTATCTCGTTGAAATGAATGCGACGAGGAGAGGGGACACCAACCTCTACGGGGCTCATAGCTTCGGCTCCGTATGCCATGGAGAACGGAGTCTCCCCAGTTGCCGTTTTGCAGGTGGTTCTTATAGCCCAGAGCACTTGTGGGAGCTCGTCTACCCAGACCCTTTTGGATGTTTCCAGCTTTCTCTTCAATGTGAGCTTGATGGTCTTTTTGACAGCTTCGACCTAGCCGTTTGCTTGAGGGTGATGGGGTGAGGAGAGGTGTTTTCTGATCCCGAGCTCATCACATAAATCCCTGATTTTCTTGTTGTCGAACTGTTTGTCATTGTCTGAAACCAGAGAATGTGGTATTCCGAAGCGACAAATGATATTCTTCCACAAGAATTTAGATGTGTTCGTCTCGGTAATCTTTGACAGTGGTTCAGCTTCGACCTACTTAGTGAAGTAATCGATTGCAACTATGGTGAAGCGAGCGTTTCCTCTTCTCTTGGGCAGGGGGCCAATGAAATCCACTCCCCACTTGGCGAACGGCCAGGGGCTCGATACAACAGTTAGTTCTTGGGAGAGTCGCCTCTGTACGTTGGAGAAACGTTTGCATTTATCACATTTGCGTACAAAATCAATCGCATCCCTTTTCAGGGTAGACCAATAATATCATTGCCTAAGTATTTTGTGAGCTAAGGCTAGACCGCCGGAGTGATTCCCACAAACACCTTCGTGGACCTCTCTTAAAATGTAGCTCGCTTCTTCTCCTCCGGTGCATCTGAGGAGGGGGGATGAGAATCTCGCCTATACAAAATATCATCTTGTAAGACGAAGCGAACAGCTCTTCTTCTGAGTCAAAGAGCCTCTGTCTCATTTTCTGGAATAGTGTTCCTTCAAGTAGGCCAAAATTGGTTGCATCCATGGTGGAGTACCTTCAATCCACATCAGTTCTTCGCCTCTCTTGGTAGATGGTTCGGCCAAGTGCTAACCTGGCACTATCTTGAGGAGTTCTGAATCTTTGCTGCTCGCAAGTTTGGACAGGGCGTCTGCCTGAGAGTTCTCCTGCCGTGGAACTTGTATTAGTTCAAACATTTCAAAGGTGGAGAGAAGATCCATGACCAACTTCATGTATTCCGCCATGTTCTTGTCTCTGGTCACGAAAATTCCATTCACTTGATTCACCACAAGCTGCGAATCACTGTTGATAATTAGCCTTCTCACCTGCAGTTCCTTGGCCAATCTTAGCCCGGCTAGGAGGGCTTCGTATTCGGCCATATTGTTGGTGGCTTTGAAGCCAAGTCTTACCGCATAATTCATCTTGTGCCCCTCTGGGCTCACCAAAATCACTCCAGCTCCGGAGCTATTTTCCCCGGATGTACCGTCCACAAAAAGGCTCCAGTGGGCGTCTCTGCTGGTTTCATGTTCAGTTCGACCTTTGGTGCCTTGGCGAATTCTGTCACAAAATCAGCTAGGGTCTGGCCTTTGATTGCCATCCTGGGTATGTATGTTAAATCGAACTCACTGAGCTCTACCTCCCACTTCAGTAACCTCCTCGAGGCATCTGGTTTCTGAAGAACTTGCCTAAGTGGAAAATTTGTCAACACACGGATGCTGTGGGCCTGAAAGTATGGTCTCAGTTTCCTGGAAGCAGTGATTAAAGTCAGGGCCAGCTTCTCCATGTTCGGATATCGCGCTTCAGCGGGGAGCAGTGATTTGCTCACATAGTAAATAGGCAACTGATGTGTCTCTTCTTCCCTCACCAACACTAAACTGATTGATTCTTCGGCCACCGCCAGATATAACAACACAGGTTCTCCGTCCTTGGGTTTGCTTAGGAGGGGAGTTCGTCCCAAGTAGTTTTTCAACTCTTGGAAAGCCTCTTCGCATTCTGGTGTCCACTGGAACTTCTTTCCCCCTTTGAGGACCTTGAAGAAGGGTAGACACTTTTCAGTGGCCCTTGAAATGAAGCGATTGAGTGCGACTACTCTGCCAGTTAGCCGTTGCACTTCCTTGGGCTTCTACGGAGATCTCATCTCTATAAAGGCTCTGATCTTCTCGGGGTTGGCTTCTATCCTTCTTTGATTTACGATGTAGCCCAGAAACTTGCCAGAGGCTACCCCGAAAGCACACTTCAGGGGGTTTAATTCATCTGGAACCTCTTCAGTATCTGAAACGCTTCGTCCAAATGCTTGATATGCTCCCCCACCCTGAGGCTTTTCACCAGCATGTCATCAACATAAACCTCCATGGTGTTGCCGAGCTGATTGGCGAACATCTTGTTGACTAGTTTTTGGTAGGTGGCCCCTGCATTTTTCAGTCCAAAAGGCATTACCTTGTAGCAATACAATCCCCGATCAGTGATGAAAGACGTGTTCTCTTCATCACCTGGGTGCATGGGGATCTGATTGTAGCCTGAGTAGGCGTCCATGAAGCTTAACAGCTCGTGGCCTGCAGTTGCATCCACCAATTGGTCTATTTGTGGGAAAGAAAAATTGTCTTTTGGGCAGGCCTGATTGAGGTTGGAGAAGTCGATGCAAACTCTCCATTTGCCATTGTGTTTCTTAACAAGCACGGGGTTGGAAATCCACTTCGGGTACTCGGCTTCTCTGACGAAGCCATTGTTTATCAATCTCTCAACTTCTTCCTTGAGGGCCTCGTACCTTTCGTTGTTCAGGGATCTTTTTTTTGCCTGTGAAGGGTGCAGTTCGGATCGATCTGCAGATGGTGGCAGCTGACTTTCGGGTCTATGCCAATCATGTCTTTGTGTCTCCAGGCGAAGACATCTACATTTCTTCGTAGGAAGTTTTTCAGTTTTTCCTTCATTTCGTGTTCCAGGTCTTTTCCGACCTGTAGGACCTTCGTGGCATCCTAGGGGTCGACTTGGAAACATTTCAGTTCTTTCATTGGGGCAGTAAGTGACTCTGATTTAATGACCCTTGGGTCTAGCTCCTCTAAGGATGTTTCAGGTCTGGCTTCTACCATTTCGACATCTTCGATAGGAGGCTGCCCTTCCGCAGGGGCCTCTGCCATTTCAGCTTCGCAATGAACCATGTTCACCCTTGGTTCGGTTTTTCTTAGAGAATTGAGGTAACATTCTCTGGAACCCATTTGGTCACCTCTGACAGTGGCGATTCCCCGCTCAGTAGGGAATTTCATGCATAGGTGATGGATCGAGGTGACAGCAAACAGTTCATTCAGGGCAGGTCACCCAAGTACTCCGTAGTAGGCAGATCAACGGTCCACGACCAGGAATTCCATGAAGTGATGTGCCACCTGGGGTGCCGTTCCCATCTCAACAGCCAAAGTAATTTTGCCCTTTGGAATAATGTTATCTCCGGTGAACCCGTATAGCGGAGAAGTCATGGGGGTGAGCTCGTGATCTACTGTCATTTTTCCAAAGGTTGATCCGAACAGGATGTTCACAGAACTCCCATTGTCTATCAGCATTCGCTTCAATCCGTTGTAGGCCACCACTGCCCTGACCACTAGGGCGTCGCAGTGCGAATAGTGCACACCAATTGTGTCCTCCGAGGCGAATGAAATGGGCTCTATAGTTCTCTCGCCTTGGGATTGGCTTACCACGTAACTGGCCATAGGTGGATCTTTTGCCTTCTTGGTGTAGTTCCTTTGAGCATTTTTGGTTTCACCACCCAGGTGAGGTCCTCTAATGTTTGTATCAATCTCCCGGATTGGGTGGTTTTCCTCCGCTGCAGCGGGACCCCTTCTGGAGCGTTGCCCATTTCTGGGCCTCTCCCCTTCATTGCCCCTCACGTTCCGGGGTGATGGTGGCCTCTATTCTCTCCTTCTGGGGGACCTTCGTCTCGGTTCGTCATCTTGATGACGGTTCTCCCTTGCATTCCTGGGGTTGCTTCTAGGTCTATTAGCATCTCTGCAATCCCTGGTGTCGTGACCGTAGAAGCGGTGAAAGTACAATATGGTGGTCCTTCCTCCTGGGGCCTATTTCTAGGTCCCCCGCCTCTTCCGCTATTTCTAGAGGTTGAGGGTTTTCTAGCATTCCTAACTGGGTAGTTAGCATTGGGTTCAACATTCTCATAAGCCAAGGTTGGCACGGCATTCAATGTAGCAGAGGCTAACGCCTGTCCCGAAGTAGGAGCTACGGTGTGCCTAGCTTGTGTCCATTGATTTACCATTTGTGACGTTGGACCTCTTTTGATCTGCCTCTGGGGTGGAGGAAGCCCTTGTGCCGCCCTGTTCCTGTGGTCAATCATCTCCTCATTCACAATTTCAACTTTCATCATTTCCACCAATTCATCATAGGTTGATGGATTTTTGCTTCGGACGTCTCTCCAGAATAAAGTGTTCATATTCAGTCCTCCCTTTAGAGCTGGTAGGGCCTCTTTGTCAGTCACCTGCTCACAGCAGATGATTTCATCAGTAAAATGGGCGAGGTAGTTTTTCAATGTTTCCCCTGCTGCCTGCCTCATGTCCTGCAAACGCTGGATTGGCGCTTCTCCATCTCTTTTAGAAATGTACTGGTTCAGAAAGGCTCTTTTTAGGTCTGGCCAGCTTCTTATGCTAGATGGTGTTAATCTGTTGTACCACACTTCGGCTGAGCCGCTGAGTGTCAAGTGGAAAGCTCTGCATTTTAGTGCAGGAGAAGCGCCTCTGAGGCTTATCTGTGTTTTATACTTGTTGAGGTGTTTCTTCGGGTCACCTTTCCCTTCATACTTTGAGATCTTTGGAGTGACGAAATTCTGCAGCATGGGAAAACAGCGGAGCTCCCTGGAGAAGGGGAGATTGTCATCATCATCATCTAGCTCGTAGGAACGGCACGGTTCGTCAGTCTCGCCTATGTTAACCACGGGGTGAGGTGTTTGTTGAGCGTTTTTGCCCCGATTTCCCCAATCCACCAGGTTCTGCCTTTCCCGCCTATTTCTAGGTGGGGGCATCGGGTCCCTTTGGCTCTGCTGCTGCTGAGGGCGAACTGTTTGGCGGGGGGACTGATCTCTGTTTCTGGAGGCTTGCCCAATTCGATCAAAAACACTTGTGGACCTTTGAGGCTGTTTCTCGTATTCCGAGAGAAAGTTATTCTCTTCGGTAGCTCCATCATTAGTCGAAGCGACTGTATAGCTAGAGGCATCCATTTCTACTTCTCTTTCGAGATGGGCCTCTTGAGGGCTCAACTGGGTCCTTCTACCTGATTCTGCTTTGGTTCGCCCTTGAGTTTGTTGCTGGTTCTGCTGAAAACCACCTTGGCTCTGCACCTGCATGAGGAGTTCTTGCATGGAGGCGTTTTGAGCTGCTATATTCCTCATGTCTGCGACCATGCGAGCCACTTCGACAGTTAACATTGTAGCGGTTCTCGCACCTCTGCGATGTCGATGGTGGGGCCTTTGATGCGTCACATTAGTTCGGATGATCTCTTCTTCAAAGACATTCCTAGCTCTAGTAACTTCCACGTCATCTTCTGAGCTCATGATCTGAAGCGACGGGGATAATGCACAGCTCTTATTTCTTTTTCAAGAATTAAATTCCTTTTCCAAGGGAGAATATCAACCGGGTATTCAAGCAAGCTTTTTGGTGGAAAACTCGTGGTTTAAGCAAGTTTTCCACAGACGGCGCCAATCTGTTGACCTCAAAAAATGGATTTTCGAGCCGTCAACAGATAAGTCTTCTAGTCCACTCTTTCCTGCGCACAATAGCAAGTCGTTAGCCACTCGTGGCCCTTTTTTCCGGCGGGGATGGAGGCTGCCGCGAGCACTCCGATGGTCAAGTCAGTTTTCAGTTTGGATGACGGGATCACCGATGGTTTGGTGGTCACCGAAGATGTGAAGAGAAAATATGGAATGAAAAAATGTGTATATAGGGGGAGAATAACTTATGCTTTCAGTTGGCGAGAATGCGAATCCTTTTTTCTGGGACAGGGGGGTCGTATTTATACTAAGGGTGGGAGGAGGAGAGCTGTTGGATGAGGAGATACGTGGCCTCGAATCCCTCCACCCTGTTCCATCCTAGACGTCAATCTGTCCATCAATAAGTTGGCGGATCTTTATTGTTCTGACTTATGCAGCTGAATTGACCGTTTGAACTCTATCACATGTCTCATCAATCAATCAGAGATTTAATGTTGGAGATTTGTACAAAAAGGACTCTGGCTAGAGAGAGGAGGGGTGGTTCATCGAAGCGTCGGGGTCGTAGAGTACGGGCCTTTGCATCCACTGAGAGATGCGGATGAGTTCAGTTCTGCTTCTTAAGACGCTTCAGTTCGGTCCCCCACGCCAAATCAGTTCACCTATACGTGGGATTTTTTCTGCTTGACACGCGTCGGGTCCTTTTGGACCCGTAACATTATCTATTGCGTCCTCTATATGAAGAATCATTATGTGGTCAAAATGAATGTAACACTAAGAACCTTCATGTGGTTAAAATTACAGAAACTCAGTATAGAATCGAGAGAGAGAGAGAGAGAGATGAAGCTCATGGTGCAGAATTCATTGTCATATTGTGTGAAGAAGAACAAGCCATGCATCGGTTGGGTGGAAGTGTATTTCAAGGATTGCCTCTGCAACCTAAGAGATGAATTATCCTTTGGTTTTGGACTTGTAAGCTTAGTGTGCTGGGGACTTGCAGAAATCCCACAAATTATTACTAACTTCCGCACCAAGTCCAGCCATGGCGTTTCTCTTCTCTTTCTTCTCACTTGGATTGCAGGGTATATGTATTTTTATTCATTCAACCTCCGATTTTAAAATTCTCTTTCTTACAATGATTTCTTTAAATTAAAACACAGTTTTTGCACGTGTGTGTGACTTTCTGATTTGGGCATAGAAATTTATTCAGGACTTTTCTTGGTGCAGTGACATATTCAATCTAGTGGGTTGCCTTCTTGAACCAGCAACAGTGAGTGTCACTATATATATATCTCCTTTTTCATTTAATAATTTCTCTCTAATCCCTTTTTTATTATCCTTTTTTTGTTGATGCAGTTGCCCACCCAATTCTACACAGCTGTGGTCAGAAAAATCTTCTAAGGAATTTCTAAAACAAGTGCATTTTAAACATCTTTTGGCTATTCATGTTCTTCAATTCTTTTTTTATTTTTATTTTTTATTTACTTGTACAGCTCTACACAGCAAACACAGTGATACTAGTTTTGCAGAGCTTATATTATGATAACTTCTGTAGATGCTGGAAAGGTCGACACAAAGATTCTTTTCAAGAGGTATATCATTTAATTTTGTTATAGGCACCATTCTGTATTTTATCTCACCTGTGTACTTATATGGAGTCGTTTGACAAAGTTTTTACTAAAAGATTTAGCAAATTTTGATAAAAATTGATAAATATGCTATAGAAAAGTTTATTAAAGTTATAGATCCATGAAGTGGTTAAAATTGAAGTTTGACAGATTGAAATGTTGATAAAATTATTCTAAGATTTTATCAGTCAAGGGCTACATAAATTTTATAGGGAGCAAGAGAAAATGTTCTATTTCAGACACGTTTCAGCAAAGGAAACTCTCTACTAATTTTTTTTAGGAGTTAATTTAATTGTCGACTTTATTTATAATTTAATGATTACTAAAGAGTAATGTTGGATTAGGTTGAAGATGTGAAAAAGCCTCTAAAATCACCAAAGCCAGAAGATTCTGCCATTCCAATACCTAAACGCAATCCACGAGCAACACCCCGAAGGGATGTCTATTATTACACGTTAGTACAACTTTGACATTATCTGTATTTGTTTTTACTATGCTTTATTTTCCAACTTATTGTCAACTTGTCTAGCCATGGACAAAATTAATTTTTTCTGGCACATAATTCTGCAGGTCAGCAAGATCATTGGCAGGCAGCACAACTCCACCAATTCGATCTTATCTGTCGCCTGTTAGAAGTGGTCCTTCGGCTATGGGGCTCAACAATGACTCATCGTCGGATGATGAGACGGGTGAAATTTCGAAAAACCATGTTAGCCAACCAAAGCCAATCGCACGATCAGTGAGTACTCTTTTATGTTATGACACCTCGACTTAGTTTTGGTACATGTACAAGTAAAAAAGATTCAATTTTTTATTATTATTATTTTTTTTCCAAGTCATTTGATCCCATGATCAAGTCCAAACTAGAAATATTTTAAGAGAAGACCAGAAATCGTTTAAGTTCAAACAGAACCCTTTAATTCTCATCCTGGTCTATATGTGAAACAAGATAAGTTGGAACAGAGAATTTCAGAATTTTTAATAGATTATGAACATGTTAACAGGCTGGTTATGGTGCATTTTTGGCTACAACAATAAACATGCCTCAGCAAACCAAGGCCTTGATGCACGTATACGGTGGATTCACTACGAGGAAACTATTACAAGTAAGATTGATTCTGTAACAAAATTAAGCAATTCTACTCATCTTCTTATAATCTGTGCTTATATATACACACACTTGTGGCAGGAACATGATACAGAAAATGTGTATGGCCAATGGTTGGGATGGATGATGACTGCCATATACATGGGTGGTCGACTACCTCAGATATGGCTGAATGTATGTAATGCTTTATTAAGCTTTCTTATATCTTTGTAAGAAAGTTCGAACTTTTTCTCCCCTTCAATTTGCTACTAATAGTTCTTGCTTTTCTGATCAGATCAAAAGAGGCTCAGTGGAGGTAACTTATATAGCAATATTTGGTACAGAGTATCGAACAAATAATATAATGATAATACAACTCATCCAACCAAAAAAACCATTAGTAGTTTTGCTAGTGAACAAATAGATCAAAAACTCATATTTCTATATGATTATTATGTAGGGCTTGAATCCCCTAATGTTTATCTTCGCATTGCTTGCCAATGCCACTTATGTGGCCAGGTACACTATAATCTCTCACACATAAAAAACAAAAGTTCGAGAGTCGAACTCGCTCTGTTGTTACACCTTTTGTTCACTCGACTCGCTTGAGTCGGACTCTATATAATCTCTAATATTTCTCTACTTGATGCAGCATTCTTGTAAGATCAACTGCTTGGAGTAAAATCAAAGCCAATATGCCTTGGTTGCTTGATGCTGCTGGCTGCGTCGTTCTAGACTTATTCGTATCCTTTTAATCTTCTACTCATTTTCTATCAAAATGTGCTTAAAATTAAGCCCAACTATTTAGATTAAAGTGGTCCCTTTTGGCCTTATAATATGCTTCCGACAAGAATGAGTTAAAAGTACAACATTTCAAGATTGCGGTTATGCCTTAACACAACTTCATAGATAATATTACAGTATGTATACTACAAGAATTTTCGCAAGAAAACTTCGAGAGTAGGAGAAGACTATGGTGACTATGTCGAAGCTAACCGTGAGGATTAAGTAATCCTGGAAAGTATATTCCTGTCTTCAGAGATTACAGGTTGTCTGTTTTCTGTAACTGAATTTGATCATGTAATTGCCTTTTTACTTGGTGGGTGATGATGGAAGATGGACCGAAAGATCAAATATTCCACACACTTTATTATGTCATTTTATTTTAATTTGTTTTTATTGTTTAATAAAATAATTTAGGCAGGGTATTTTGGCATTTAGTCATTTGAGTTCTTTCTTTTTTTTTCTTTTCCGCAAGATTTTGCTATGGCTAAATATATTCACAGGTAAATTTTACTTTCACAAATTTTATTTATCCAACCACCCTATAAATACACTCTAATTTAAATATTAAAAACAAATAAATGATACATATCTCTCTTAAACACAAATAAATGATTCACCGCTCTCTTTCTATATCTATTATTATTTATTATTTTTTTGTTATGTATCTTTTGTTTTCTATAGCGACAGACATTCTACCAATAGGGGGGACATGTGTCCCCCTTGTCAACAGGCATGTCTTATTCGTCTAGTAGGGTTGAAAAAAATTTGTTGTGGCAACGTGGATACACTATATTCTCACCTAATTTATTTTGAAAAATTACAAAATAGCCCCTCTATTTTCGGTATATTTACACTTTACATACCCTATTTTTTAAATTAAACTCCACTTTTTACAATATGGTAACAAAAAATTAACTTGTGCTCAAAAAATACAGTTTTGCCATAAAAATAGTTTAAGTAGACAAAATATCCGAAATTTAAAATAACAAATCACATATTTTTTATTCTGTTATATAACAATTTATATACAAATTTTTAACTATTTTCTTTTTATTCTCCAAAAATTCAAGGAACTTTTTTCATTCCGTCCATCCTAGTAGTCGACATTAGTGGCGGAGCCAGCTTATTAAAAATGGGGGGTCTAGATTCAAAAATATATAGGTGAAGGGGCCCGCTGGCCCCCGAAATTTTTTTTTGAAGGAAACTACAAAAATGAAAGAAAACAAAAGCTCACTAATTGAGTCATTTACCTTCTCTGTGGATAGTATATCAGTGTATATATTACTAATAAATTGAGAATTAACCTAAAATAAGTGGAAGAAATAAGATTAACTTTTTTCGCAAGTTTATTTGTAATAAAATAGAAGTTACCATTTTTCAATCCTTTCAATTTTATTATTATTTTTTTTTAAAATCTCAAAATGGGGGTCCAGGACCCCCACCTCCGCCCCTGGTCCACACACTACAAAAATATAGCAGAATCTAACGGGATAAAGAGACTCCCATTGACACTTGAGAAGAAGATAAAATTCTAATCAGACTCAAGCAGTATTACTCTTCAAGTAATTTATATAAAATCCATGATCTTCCTAGTAAACTTTGTACTCCTTTTTTCATGGTTGAAAATCGCCAACGCTTATTTAGACATTAATTTGTTCATATTTCACGGAACCAATCATCTGAATCAAGTGAGAAAATAACCTCAGTTTGAGAAGAAGTGAGATGATCACAACAGTGCTCCTTGATCGCTAAAATTAAGTAATAAAGTAGCGAATAAATTATCGTTCTCCCGAATAGTTATTATCTATTCTACGAACACTAACTCTAATCGAATAATAAATTGTGTTTTGAGTGATTTTTATGAATAATTACAAAACTAAACTAATTAGCAACTACGAAGCATTTGTAAGTCGACTAATAATTGTAGATATTATTATTTAGACTCTGATAATATTTTTCTATTAACGAGATATTGTGCTAAAAATTATGTTATTCTAGTCTCTCAAGTTGTCAAGATAATTTTTTTCTGCTCTATCTTTTGAATTGCACCAAGTGTTCGTTTAAAATATAAATATATTATTTAAATATTTATGTCTTTTTATGCTTGTAAAAAAAAAATTGTTTAAGGGTCTCATATGGTCCCTGCTTATGGGTTCGGCAGAAAAATACCACATGAGCAGAATGATGCGAAGTGTCGGCATTTTCTACATGGTCGCCACGTCCCTGGACACTTGTATATTTTATACATATATCTTTCTTCCCTTCATTCGAAATATTTTAATGTGAACATCGGGTGACAAGAATCTTGTATTAATATACGTGTTCTGATAATGGAGGGTTTAATTAATATAGTACTCCAACTTGTCCATTAAAAAACAAATTCATATATTTTCAACATTTATCTTTCTTATTAAAAAAGGTTGAATTCCAACTTTGAGGATCCCTCGTCACCCGTTCCTAAAGTATTGTGGAGGAGGTAAATCGCGGAATGTGTCTCACAAAGAATTCAATTTCAAACCTTGTAATAGACAGGAATCGAACCCTCACACTGCGACTATCAACTCAACTGAGACTACCTCACTCTTGTTCTTTGCACCACTAAGCTAACCCCGAGGGGCCAACATTTATCTTTCTTCTATTCATTGGGAGGAGTAACAAGAATCTTCCATTAATATACTCCAACTCGTCCATGATGAAGTTTAGTTTTTATACTCCAACTTGTTTAAAATACGATGCATGATTTGTAACAGATCTGAAATGTGATTAAGAAAATGTTTATTAACTATACTCCAACCAGCTTGTCAACATGTTGCTCATGATTTTAGTTTTTAAATGAAAATTTCACAAATATCTCTCATTTGTAACACATTCACTGTCATTTCTCCGCATCTAAATACAGCAGAAAGAGTGCTAGAATGGCTCTCTCTTTCAGATATCTATCAGAAATTGTGGAAAGTCGAGATTTATTCCCTAATCTTAATCGAGAACAAAGAAAGGGACATTTCGATGGAAGGGACCTCGCTTTTTTGTTAGGAATTTAATTAATCATGCACAACGAAAAATAAAATAATTTTCAATTTCTACAACGAATTTGCTTTGTGTTTAGATAAAAACTGTGATAAAAGATATACATCTATTGAATCCTGCAAACTCATTTGCTTATCTTAGAATACAAATAATTACGATCTGCAATCCACAACTATCCAATTGTCCAACTTCCAATAGAAATCCAGGGAACAAGATTGAGAGAACTAAGGGGGCGTTCTCTTTGCTATTTTCTGGCTGTTTTCTGTTTTCGATTTTTCAAAACATTGAAAACGCGTTCTCTTTCCCATTTTCGAAAACGAGTTTTTGAGAACGGCTAAGAATTTTGTAAAGAAAATAGAAAACAACCTTTTTACGTTTTGGCTGTTTTTTTCACAAATCTGCCAAAACTCAAAAAATACGGGTTGGGAAATATTCTTTCAAAACGATAAAAAGAACGAGTTTTCAACAATCTCAAAATGGACACCCAAAACACAAAACTGAAATATGAAGAGAACGTCCCCTAAGGTTTTCTTTTCTTGTGCTAGCAAGAATATAATTATGTTCTCTACAAAAACAAAAACTAAATTAAATTAAATCCTAGCAACCTATTAATATAAGTCCAAGTGTTAGTCCGTCTTTTAAACTTGACCCGGTCCAATAATTAATTAATCCAATTAATTAAATTTGGTCCATAAATTAATTAATTGATAAATCTCATTCTTCTAATTCTACTTTTGTGTGTGATCCATTAGTTTTACGATCACGATGCTTAACTACGTGAATTATTATTTTGATCTAATCAAAATCGTTAAGTAAAATCACATTCACCATTGATTCACGATTCACATACTTGTTCCAAATCTCCTTCAAATCGGGATCATCTGCATACAGTTCTTTGAAGCACTCAAACACAACAATTTCCTGTAATAGTGTGACCAATTAAAAAGCTCTCTGACTCAGTTCATCTACAACTCTATTCGTACTTCCAAGTTTATGTTTAATCACAAAAGGAATTTTTTGGAGGAAGGTCATCCACCGAGCATGCATCCTGATGATATGTTTCTGACTATGAATAAATTTCAAGGCTTGATGATCAATGAACAACACAAACTCATTTTGTACAATGTAGTATTCCCATTGCTTCAAAACTCTCACAACTACATAGAATTCTTGCTCAAAGGTACTCAACTTCTACCTAGCATCACTCAATTTTTCTTAAAAGAAAGCCACAGGTCTCTTCTCTTGGAAAAAGACTGCCCCCAACACCTTTACCTCTAGCATCACACTCCATATCAAACATCTTTTCGAAGCTTGGTAAAGTTAAAACTAAAGTTGTGTGCACAACTTTTCTTTGATGAAGACGAAACTCTTATCGTGCTCCTCTCCCCAACTGAATCTCCCCTTCTTCAAGCATTCTATGAGTGGTGCCACAATAGTGCTAAAATGCTTGATACATCATCTATAGAAAGTTGTTAAACTATAAAAAAAACTCTTTACTTCATAAACTAATTTTGGTATTGGCCAATCTCGGATTGCTTTTGTCTTCTCTTTATCCACATGCAGACCATCTTAACCAACCACAAAGCCTAGAAACAACAGCTTATGTGTACAGAAACTGCACTTCTTCATGTTGATGTACAATTGATTTTCCTTCAAAACCTCTACGACTTGCCTCAATTGAATTAGGTGATCCTCCTTGGACTTACTATAAATAAGTATACCATCGAAATAAACCAAATTAAAAGGACGAAGAACCTGGTTAATCGCTCTTGTGAAGATACTTGTAGCATTTGAAAAGTTCCAACCATTCGTAAAGTCCATTCGTACTCTTGAAGACAGTTTTCTATTCGTCCCCAAGTTTGATATGGATCTGGTGATAGCCACCGCAAATGTCTATTTTTGAGAAGGTCTTAGAATCCAACATGTCCTCCAATTGTGGAATGAAAAACCTTACTTCAATGTTATCTTGTTCACGGCACGATTGTCAACACATATACGCCACTTTACATCCTTCTTTGGCACTAGAAAGACAAGCGCTGCACACTGACTCATATTCTCCCTTATGAATCCTTTCCTCAACAGCTCCTCAATTTGCTCCCTCGGAATCTCATTTTCCTTCAGACTAATTTGGTAATAAGGTAAATTTGGAAAACTTGCTTTAGGTACCAAATCAATCTAGTGCTAAATATTCCTCATAGGAGGTAACTCATTTGGTAATTCACCGAAAACCAAATCTTCAAAGTCTGTCAATATTTCTTACACCTTAAACAGAACACCCTCATCTTCCTTATTTGTTGTAAAAAAAGCCCCTTAACTACAACTAGATAAAATCAATAAGATTCTCTTATAGACTCTATAAACTCCTTCTCATTACTTGTAAGGGAAATGAAATTCTCAGTTTGTTGTTGAGTAGGCTTCTCCGCTTGTTTGAGAAGAACTATAGTGATCTTATAACTGCCCCATGAAAGGAGTACCACATTGTCACTCCATTTGAGAGTTAAATTCACATCAAAGGTAAAATGTCTGCTTTAATCCGATAATTATCAAAGGCATTACAATTTTGATGATTATGATTATGCGATGACACTTCAAACTCTTCCTCATCTGATTTGCTTTCTTCTACTGCACGTCTTCTATTATTTCCTCTTTGAACTACAAGCTCAACGATACGTTCATTGTTAAATGCCTGTTGTTCATTCTATCCATTGTTTCCAACATCCCCGCAGAAACAGTTGAATCTCTTTAATCCGAGTAGTAAGATCGTCAAGCTGTCGATTTGTTGCATCCAAACCTACCCTAATAAGTGGTATGTCACCCATGTTTATAAATCAAAGATATAGACACAAGAAAGACAGCTCTGATACCACTTGACATAGCACGAAACAATGAATTCAATCGAAAACCTTAATAACTCGAAATTTGGAATCAACCAAATTATGAAGGAATAAGCTCACGAAGTTTTATTAATGAAAAGATGAACAAAACAACGAAATAATCTCTTATTTATAAGGACTTACATGAAAACGTAATTTAAGATAACTAAAATTAATGAAAATAAAGTTTAAACAAACTAAAATTGAAAAGAATCCAAAATAAACTAAATGACAAAAATGACGCTAAAACTTTAAAAAGTAGTTTTCTCGAATTGCTGAAATCCATCGTACGTCATGGCAAAGCGATGAGTATTACTCATCGTGTCATTCTCTTTTCAGAATGGTATTATGGATCCAAACTAAAATTCAAATATTCTCTCTGCACTATTAATTTTTCCCCATTTTTATCTAATTCTTCTTTCATCCATTTAACAATATGTTTTACATCAGTAAATATATTTATTATAAACATTGAATGCATTTATTAGATATTACTCTAATAGAAGTACATATCCAGACACAAAAGGGTTACCAAGAAGAAGGGCAGCTTTGAGTTCAGCCAAGGGTCGGCTAGAATGAACTTCTAGCAATAGCAGTCACAGTCGTTATCACCAAAGTTTCACCTTCATTTTACAATGTTAGAATCAATTACAGTCCGCTTTACTTGATGGGTTCTATACATCATAAGTCATTATCGATGGTTAAAGCTTTGGAACCAATCAAGGAGAAACCTTAAAATGAATGTAATAAAAGTACACAGCTTTATAATTTCACGGTCGATTATTAGAACCCTAGCATGTGCTAAGTTACGTGATAGGCATGCTTAAATTAATAGGAAAGCATATTTTTATCCGGAAAATCACATTTAAAACAGTCGAGAGGAAAGTTTGAGCAATCGAAACCCAGATTGGGGTATGCCTAAGAAATGTTAATGCTTGGAAGAAAAGCTCAGTCTTGCCTTGAATCGATTGACCATTCCCCCCATCAAACCAGCCGAACACTCAGTTTATTTGGAGGCACAAGAATACTTCAAATTGAAGTGATAAAAATGTAAGAAACGGGGTAGGACCTTTTATTACTATTATTCATTTTGAGAAGTGTAGCATGCCTGAATCTAACTGGGGTTCGCGGTGGTCCGTTTTCTGAAAGATCCTAACTTTCGTACTTTGATGAGTGAAATCGAATATATGAATGAAAGAAGCAATGTTTTACAAAAATAAGCGCATTATAGTATTTGTATGCTTCTAGCCGGAATCTTATTAAAAATGAGAGCGTATGGATTCCTTTTTTTGCCCCCATGTCGCCACACGAGTAAAGGACCATTTTATGGTTTTTGATCTTTGTGAAGATAAAATACTTATCCATTGCACTTGCATAGACCTCCTACAGCCTTATTACGTGATGTACTTGTCATGTCATGACTTGGCAAAAGCAATGTGCGGCTACAGCTTCCCATGTATCAGGTATACCACAAAGAATGGCATATCGATAGGCCTGAGAAAAAATCGAAAAACTGATTAAACCAATCAAAGGTCGATTTGATACGGATAATTAGTTTTATTTGGTTTTCTTTTAAACAAAATCACCATAGATTGGTTCGGTTATGGTTTGAAGTCTCAAACCACCGATTAACCAAATCAATTCAATCCATTTACATGTTTACTTTTTTTTAAGAAAAATAAATATCAAAAGATAAACTATAATCTCATAACTATATCTCGATTTCCTCCAATCCATAATATCGCTGGTAAGTAATAGCACTTAAAATTTTCTTTCACAATCTCATTATATTATACTTAACATTTTTTTCTACTCAGATAGTCAGGTAATATAATGCATAAAAAAGTAACAAAATTCTTAAAATTTTTGTTGATCTGTTTCTATTAACCTGATATTATATGTTAGTCAATAGTTCTTGTAATATAAAGTTATTTAGTTATTTTAATTCTTGTAATATAAGAGAGCCCAAAACTTGGACAATTTGTTTTTTTAAAAAATCAATTTTTTGGACTAAAAGTCCAAACTGAACTGATTGCTTTGGTTTGGTTCAGTTTATGAGGTAGATTGAGTTAATTTGGGTTGAAATTCATCCAAACCGACTAATTTGATTTTGATTTCGGGTTGGAGTCTAAATCAATCCAAACCAAACCGCACTCAAGCTTGCATATTGGTATGAAAATGTCAACAGAGATTTTTTAGCACTGCCCGTTTGCTTAGTACTTTTCGCAGAGAGTTTTCTATTTTTGGAGAGACTTCTAGCCTTGCTGCTGCTTTCAAACACTTCTTCCTTTTGAAATTCCAAGGCTTAGGAGGCAGTAATGACGGAAAAATTTCCAGAAGCTAAAATGGGTGTCACTTGGTCTATTTAATTGACCAAAACCATAGCATTTTAAGAACAGATCCCAGATATTTCTTGAATCCTCCTTTAGCTATATCTTTATTTTTATTTTGACTACTCGTCCGATCAACATGTGCTCCAGGTGTATCTTTCTCCTCCAATTAGGGGTGGGCGTGGGTTGGGTTGGGTCGGTTTTTTTTCCAACCCAAACCCAACCCAACTTGGTCGGTTTGATAAAAAATCAACCCAACCCAACCCAGTTATTGATTTAAACCCAACCCAACCCGATCAAAATCGGTTTGGGTTGGGTTGGGTTGGTCGGGTTGGGCTTCGGCCCCAATCAAAGTTAGTTCGATTTATTTATTAAATTTGGATAATTTTTTAGAATTTGAAATTACTTGAAATTTTACGCTTTTTAAACACACATATAAGGAATTCTTTCTAAAAATAATGTATAAATAAGTTTAAAATTTAAGAAGCATTTTTTTTTTTACAATTTTTTGAAATTCAATCACTTCTTTATCATGTCTTTAATTTTTCTTTTAACGTCAAATGACATTCATTTTAAATAGTGTTTATGTGAATCGGTCTATGTGAAGAAAATTGACATTTATATATTATAAATCATTATCTTATCTTTACTATTATGTCTATTTAATTTATTTTTTTTATCTTAGATATTAATTTTTTGAATTCATCGGGTTGGGTTGGGTCGGGTTGGGTTTTAATTCATAACCCATGACCCAACCCAACCCAACCTTAAATTCAATTTTTCAACCCAACCCAACCCAATTGAACTTAAAAAACCAACCCAACCCGATCGGTTTGGGTCGGGTTGATCGGGTTGGTCGGATTTTTGCCCACCCCTACCTCCAATCAATAAATTCCTTCTGTCTATAGAAAAAGAGAAGTAAAAAAAGTACCTTACATCCTCCTAAATTACAGAAAGGCACTTTTCTAAAATATGAAGAGAACAAAATTTTGCCTGAATGGCAAATTAGTAGCCACTGCCCAAACTATAATTCAGCTACATTATGTTGAAACTGCCCTCTGTGCTGTAGAAATATATAGCATCAAGGACATCTTTGAAGAAAAAGAGTACAACATGCAAAACAGTAGAATCCAGCGCCACTTTTTACGAGCTTCCTCGAGCATCTGAGCGAATTGATGAGACATATAATTGAGGGGCAATGAGCCCAATCCAGGGCATAAAATCAAATACGTAATTTGCACTGCCACATCCTGTAGATTGTAGAAACCATGCCTACGAACCGGCCTATCTAGTAAGTCGAACAACAGAATCTCCAGAAAATAGGAAATTGCATATGGTTTCCTCCATTGAAACAGCTTGCAAATTGCTCTCAGCTTGCATTCTCTTCTTTTCCTTCCGATAAAACTCTAACTCAGAAACTCTACCACATTTTTCAAGACCAGCAACTACAACACAATATGTTCCTAATGCAACATTAATGCCTTCACTTTTCATAATTTGGAGTGTTTCAAGTCCCTTGTTAACATTCCCAGAAGAGAAGTAAGCGCCAATTAGGGCAGTATGCGTAGCAGTGTTTTTCTCTCCATCAGGCAATACACTAAATATTTTTGCAGCAGAAACAGGATCTCTGTTGCAGCCAAGATGATATATAAGAAGAGCACTTTGTTGTGTTCCGAGAGAATGACCTTCCCTAACCATTTCCTCAACAATCTCCACAACCTTTGAAAATGAATTTGTTCTTATGGATAAGCCTATTAAGGCAATATATGCAATTCTATCCATATTTAACCCGAACTTCACACCATATTCAAACGCAAATAAAGCACTATTCCATCTACCATTAGCACTGTTTAGTTCAATAATTGTTGAGATTATCTTAGAGTCTAATCGCACACCCTTGTCCATCATGTCAGCAAGTAAATAGTCAACAGCAACAAGATTCTGCTTATTGATTAAATTCAACACAAATCCATTATCCACATTGGAACAGTTACCACTAGCAGTTTCACCAAAGTTATCAGTCTTTTCCTCCTTGAAATGTTCTATAACTAAGTGCCGATTAACTTGCATAAGAATCTCACAACTTTCACCAGCCATTTTAAAAGTTTCAAGTGCTTTTTGATATACAGGATACCGTAGGACAAGGAAATTTTCCTTCATGTATTGAAGAATTTTCATCATTGCCCATGTCTCCCCAGTTCTGCAGCATATCTCAACCAAAATATTGCAAGCAGCTTTGTCAGGTTGTACACCAGCCTCTTGCATTTTGTTAAATACCTCCAGAGCTTCATTAAATTTTCCTGAAATTAATTGGAAGAAAATACTAAAACAAATTTGCTACATCGTACAACTTTGGAAGTCAAAAGAAAGCTACATGCAACAGTTTTATTCAACTTTAAAAATTGCTTGGATGCTAAAGCAGAATTACTATAAAAGTTTGAAAGTTTAAATCTGCAAATTACAGCATATTGTTGTATCTCTGTGAACAACAAGACTTTTAAAATTATAAAATAAACTTCCTCCTCAGAACTAGGCTCTAAGACCCTATTTGGCCCCCATTTTCTAAAACTCATTTTCAATCACACATACATTTCATGAGACCTAAAACTTTTATCAACTTCTCAACCATACATTTCATCATTTTTTATGAAAATCTACTAAAAATCTGACTTCTAGCTAAACCAAACAAGGGCTAAATTTGTGATAGTGCATATGGCTTCAGTAAGGCAGTGCGGAAGGAAAGAACAAAAGACATATACTATTGTTTTACATATGAATAGTTTTTCCAGTTGTAGCTGAACCCATATGGCCTCAAGTGATTTTGCTCATTTTCAAGCATATATAGATGACACAGATGGTGTAATTAAAATATGAATCCAACTGTTTCTCATGTTAGCAGCAGAATGAATCGGGGATATTTGAAAATGATGCACATTGAAAATGTTATAAAGCGTTCAGAAGAACCACAAAAAAAAAAAAAAAAAAAAAAAAAGAGTTTTCAAAGTTTATGAGATGTAAAAGGTCATCAAGCTTCTTAGCTTCAAAAGGAGTTTGAAATTGGAATACAGACTCTTATAAACAATGTATATCATTTTCACTAAATACTTTAACTTTTGGTGATTACAAAATAATCCCAAAATTCTCTATTTTATTTGCGGCCCATCAATTGGATGGAAAATGAATGCTTCAGAAGTTCTTAAAGACCGTCTACTTGTATATTTTATTAACGTAGGAATAAGCTGGCCCATGATCATGCACTCTTTGCTCCGTTCCTTTCATTTCAACCAAAGATGAAATGGATTGCCTTCACATTTTTCATGCTTTCCTCTCTTTCTGCATCCAATTGTAGAGGCATCATGGAGCTATAGGAAAACAAGTTACCCTAAAAAATGGAACGGTTGAAGATACAAAAGAGTTGGAAGTTTACAATAAAGTCGAGAGCTATAAGCACACAACCTAACCACAATTAACAAAGATAGAAGAGACAGAAACACAAATTGATAAAGAAGAAAGTTGAGCGAGCACAAAAAGCTCCCTCACCAGAGCAAGCAAGATGCTCCATTAAGACCGTGTATGTGTAACAATTGGGGGACAAGCCAGACTGAAGCATTTCCTTGTACACCTCAGTGGCCTCCTTCACTCTTTTGGATTCAAACAAAATCTTCATGTATGCAGTGTATGAAACAACTGTTGGATGACACCCTTTAAGTTTCATCTCCTCCCACAACTTAACCGCCCCATCAACATCCCCATCATTGGACATCCAATGCAATAGAGAAGTGTAAGTAACTACATCAACCTTAATCCCTTTCTCTTGCATTTGCTGAAAGATATACTTCATTGATGAAATCCTCCTAGCTTCCCCAAAAAATATCCAGCATTGTAGTATAAGTATATTGATCGTGCTTAAAGTTTTTCCTCCCTGAAGCCCAATTGAAAAACAGCCAGGCCTTTTCCATTGGAGGATGAGTCTTAAGAACTTGGTTGACAGTGTAAGAATCCCATTTGATAGAGAGATTTTCCAACTGCTCTTGAGCAGAATCCCAAGTAGAATACTTCAAAACATTGTATATTTTTGCAATTATGTCTCTCATATAAACTTTACGGTCTACATTTTCTTTCCTGACTGATAATTTCGGAGATTTCTTATTTTTTTGATGGGTTTTCTTGACGGGGTTTTTCCGTTTAATGATTCTTTCAGAGCTAAAAGGCTTGGTAGTACTAATAAGCAAACCAAAGTAAGGTCGGATTTTTTTGCAGAATTCACGAGTACCATTAGAAGTAAACATTAAGATATACTCCAAGAAATCTCTGGATCGGCAGAAAACATAAAGGGTACATGTAATCGAGAAAATTAATAGATATTTATCGATTGAATTCACATAACAAGTAGTAGAAACTCACAGAAAATGGATAGTAGAAAGAGGGGCGAAGGGTTCCTTTCCAGTCTTCTTCTTTCCAATCAGCGCCAATTTGAAATCACATTTTATATCGGCATAATTGAATCCAAGCTTTTTCATAATTGCAAAAGAAATGGAGACAGGGGGCGGAGTAATTGATTGGAAATGGGTTTTTTCTGTCAAAACGAAAATTAGAACTGGAGCAGGACGGATCTGGATTGGATTTGAGGTGGGCTACAAAATTTCTAATCGGCCAATAGGCGAAAAAAAAAATATATATATATATATATACCAAAAAAAAAAAAAAAGGGGGCCGGGGGAGGGGCTGGACCGTTCCTGATTATTGGAGTAAGAGAAAAGAGGAAATTACATCTACACAGGTATTTAAAATATCATTTTCATAAATCCAAAATCAACTTTAAAAATACATAAATTAGGTTTTAATTAATAAATTAATATAATTTAAAATTTAATTATATATATATATATATATATATAAACCCTAGCTAAAAAAATTTCATTCCACCCTCTTTCTCTTTATACCAGCCGCCGCCGCCTCCTCCTCCCTCCCTCTCTCTCTCTCTCTCTAGAGATCCGGCGCCTCCTCCTCCTCTCTCTCTCTCTCTTTTTACACCAGATCCGACGCCTCCTCCCCTCTCTCTCTCTCTCTTTACAACCCGCCGTCGTCACTAGATGTTATCGCAGCATCTCGCCGGATGTAAGGTGCCGGCGTTGCTGTAATGAATAGACAATGACACGACGAAGCGCTTCCACGCAGATGCGAGATGTGAGTCAGTTGCCGCCATACACGCCGGGGTCTCGCATCTCTGCCGCCCATTTGCCCCACGGCCGTTGTCGTATACCGTGGATGTGCGATGATTTTTTGTGATTTTCAGATCGGTAGTTTTTGTGATTTTCAGATTGGATTTTTGGATGGTGTTTTTGAGAGGTGGTGATGGTGGCGATTTTCAAATTTTCAGATCTGACTGTCAATTTTCAGATTTGTTAGGTGGTCGTGGCGACGGCGATGTGATGGATTTTGGTGCGGTGGTATTTTTCTGTTTATTTGTATGAGATGGTGGTGTTGGCGTCGAGTGGTGGTGGTGGTTTTGGCGACGACGGTGGCGGAGGCGGTGGTCACATATTTGTGACTTATGAAATTCTTGAATTGTGACCTGTGGAATAATTGTGACCTATTAAAATACTGATTTGTGACTACAAAAATATACTGTGACCTATTAAAATTTTGATATGTGACTTCGAAAATAATGTGACCTAAAAATTCTTTAATTTGTGACCAAATTAAATAATTAATTAAATTATAAATAATTGTGACCTATTAAAATATCGATTTGTACAAATTTGTGACTTTTATATATTTAATTAATTAAATAATTAGTTATTACATCCACCCAGCTATTTCAAGATTAGAAATAAAAAAAATATGGAGCTAAGTTTTACTATTCACAAATCAGGTATGAATATTAATTAATATTAATAATAAAATCAAAATTCATCACAACCCTACTCTTCTCTCTCTCTACATTCCCACAATTGTCGTCTCCTCCAGTATCCTCTCTTTCTCTCTACATAAAATATTATTAATTAATAAAATGATACTTAATTTTTGCACTTCAAAATTTTACACCTAAATTATGAATTGAGGTAAACAATACTCGACATATGAATTTTTTCCTTGGAGTAATGCTATTTGTAATGGATATATGAGAGAGAGAGAGAGAGAGAGAGAGAGAGAGAAGAAATGATAAGAAAAACATATAATCAACATTATTTATCTATTTGTACATAAACGTGTTAAAGAATTATTTTGTAAGTACAGATTTTTTTACCAAATTTTATATAAAAATATAGCTATCTCACAGAAATTGGCTACTGACACTGTTGTAAAAAATCTGTACTTATAACATTTTTGTTTGCTAAATTGCTTTCAGAAAAAAGAAGAATTTGATTGGCTTTTTTTGTTTTTTTTTTTTTGGCTAAATTGCATTGGGGTTCCCAACACGGTGTCTCCAAATTATCATTTGCTACATTTAGGTCCCTTATCTTTTAACATAATGTCACTCGTGACCCAACTAATCTAAAATGTTTATTTAAACTCCTGTTTGGTAGTCATTTTTCTTAAAATGTATTTTTTTCTCTTCTTTTCAACCACACATTTTTCAATAAAATAATATTACACGCAAATTCAAAACTTTTCTTTAATTTTTAACCACATATTCTCCATCAATCAACTATTCAAAAATACATTTTCTCTCCAAAAATGTCTACCAAACAGGAGCTAAATGTTAAATAATCATGTGACACTCACGTGAGATAGATTTCATGAACGTGAAGGAATTTTTTTGGAATAAAGGGAATTTTTTGTACAAGTTCCTCATTTCAATCCAACATTATGTGAGTATCATGTAGTCATTTGATGTTCAAATAAATATTTTCAGTGCCAGCTGACAACATGAAGGCAAGAAATGGTAGATTGGGGGCTTAAGTGCTATACTAATGAAAGGTTGGGGACCATCGGTGGAATTCATCCTTTTATTTAAGAATAATTCTGATTGTACACAATTATTGTTCATAGATATCTTACAGATATCTCACAATGTGTGGGACTCAATCAAATAAAAAATACCAAATAATAACTTACCCACCCAATGTGAGATGTCTGACAGAGTTCTCTGAACTCTGTCATTGTACACTATGCTGTCATTGTACACCAAGCATTTCTCTTTATTTAACTCTTTCATTTGTAACTAAATAACCCTCATTTAATACTTTGAAAAATCTCGCCCTTTAATGTCTCAAATCTCTCAATTTTACTCTCAACTTTTATAGCCTAGTAGATTCGATAAAGTTCTATTTAAATTCTATCATTATGTATTACTTAAATTTTTAAGTTTTTCACTCTCAAAACAATTTTATCCTTAGCTATACTTAGCCATTTTTTGGGCTTCATTAAAATTAGTTTTTGGGGAAAAAATGTATTATGAAATAGTGATTTTTTGAAAAATGTACGGTTAAAAAATAAGGAAAATTTTTAAGTTTCTGTGTAATATTATTTTATTGAAAAATGTGTGGGAAAAAAAAAGAAAAATACATTTCGAATAAAATATAACCCAAACGGGGGCTTATTACTTTTTTTTTAAAATGAATCCAAGATTGTCTACCATACTGCAATAAGTGTGTGTTTGATTAACTTTATTTTTCATGAAAAATGTCATTTTTCCATCAAATTCTTACTTTTGGGGTGTTTGATTAACAATTTTTTTCGTGGAATATATTTTTCAACTTTTGGTCACGTGACTATATTTTCCTCAAAATCAAGAAAACAAATTTCATTGGAAAAGATGTGATTTTTTTCTAGGCAATTCACTCTTTCTTTCTTTCTCAACTATCCTCTCTCTCGATTATCAACTCACCAATAAAAAATGGACAATTATAATATTTTTTAGATTGAAAACTAAATCAATCAAACACATTTAATTAATAATTTTCATATAATAATTCAATTGCCTAGAATTTATTTTCTTTTCATACTCGCAATCAAACATATTTTAGTGCTTATCTTCTTTTCTTCCTCGCAGATTAATTTATTTGATTTTCAAGTCGTAAAAATGAAACTAATTTTGGTGTATCATTTTTCGTTAGAACTTCGAATACTAAGGGATAAGGGATAATGCCTTGTGACTTATATATATGGCAACATCATGTAAAATAGAACAGAAATGCTATAAGTACAGAAATATTTTTGATAGAATTTCTACAGACAACACACATTGGTGGAGTGGGTGGTGAATTTTTTGACATTTTTTATTCACACATGAACCCCCACCTCTATCTCACATCCGTAACAATTCTGTGAATTGTTTTCTGTACAATCAGCTTTTCTGAAAATAGACTTAGATATGTGCAATTTAATTGTTGGGAAATTGTCATGTTATACTCAAAAATTAGTTCACCCAAGCATTTTTTTTTTTTTTCCTCCAGAAGTTTATGCTCTCTTTCTTTCATTTTCGTATTTTTGGAAATTCCTCAAGTTGACCTTAAGGACTTGACCAAAAATCGTATATCGGAAGTTTCGACTTAACCTGTGGTTCAAGATTATTCTGGTCTGTACATGTGACGGTCTCTCCGCCATTGGGGGGAGGGGAACACATTCTTGAGGCAAGAGAGAGAAGAAATCTATGTGATTTCGTATATTTGGATTAAACTGGTCGAAAGTGAGATGATTCTAATAATAAGATTTAATAGTCATATCTATCGAGGCAGATACTCGACAAGTTAATAGCATTTAGAACACGGGAACATCCAGATCCATTAATGGGTGAAATTTTTTGTGTGTTCAATCGTTTATTCCTTGCAAATTTTTCAAGTTTTTGGGGTTAAAAAGTATGATTGGGACTGACACGTATCCCCAGTCGAAATGAAATATATCATGAATAATGTTAAACAAACCTAAAAAATGACCTAAAGATTGACATCCCTCTCACATGGGGGTGAGGGACTCACCTGAATAAAATAATATTTTTCCCCTCATGTGTGAGGGAGATGTCATCCCTTGGGTCAATCTTTAGGTTACCATAGCACAATTCATATATCATAGCTATTCGGATAAGAAAAAATATACTGCGCACCAAACATATCATTAAAAAGAGAAGGACATATTCATCAAACAATATCAATCCATGAAATGTGTAACCATTCGATTTGACTAATTTAGTAACGATACATGATTAAAAATATAATTATTTTGCTATACTACTTTACAGATTGACTATAATGTACATTATTCGAAACAAAATTGGAAAAATAGAATTCAGTCATCAAGAAAACATACTAAAGTTCTGGTTGGAGCCACTAGGACGATCCATAATTCTCCGCAATATTAATGCTCTTGCCATTCTTGTTTCTCGACTACACCTATCGGCGTGTTCATTCAAGTCCTGTATAGTTTTCATAAATCCATTTACATTCTTCTTGATCTCCTCAACCGCGATCACCACCGCCTCATCTTCCCTCATTGCAAAATCCGCATTTACCAACAATGCCTCGATCTCGATCTGAAACCTGTCGACTAGGACACGAATACCATCCAAATCTTTAATCATAATGTAATTCCCAATCTGCATTGTGAGGAGTATTTCTCTTTGCCTCATCAACTCGTTCTCGTGCTTCTTCCAAATCGAGTTAAGCCATTTCCCCATTGACCCCAAAGGCACCGAGGCAGCTGCAGCCAATGCAGTTAACACCGGAGGTGCACTGACTGCAGCTGCCACGACCGAGCATATCAAAACGGAGGCGAACGCCACCACGAATATCACATTGGACACCTTCCTCCACGCCTTCAATTTACCCAGCTTCTTATCCAGCTTTCGCTTCTTCGCTTGCAGTTTCTCCAACATCAAGATTTGCTGTTTGTACACCGAATTAAACAAGTTAAAAAACTCCTCTGTTAAGGGCTTATCCGTCCCTCTAAAATTCTTCAATTCCTCTAAAGTTTTAGAATAATTTTTGACAGATCCATTTTCCGAATCCCCAAAATGTTCTTCCTCGAATTTTCTGAGGGCGACATTCACTATGGATTGAATATGAGACGCGCGTTTGAGGCAGGATTCAAGGGCAGTGCAAAAATCTAGGGTTTGGAGACTGTTTTCGAAATAATCATCAACAAGATCGGATAATTCTTTACTTTTCCAAATATCCCTTTTATTTTGGAGTATCATTTTGACTACTCCTTGGTTCATTTCAAGGAGACATTCAGTTACATCCCGGAGGGAGTCTAGGGAGACGCTTTGAACATCGAGGCTCGCAGAAATGGAATTGATGGCTCGGCTAGTCCGAGCTTGGAGGTTCGCATCGAAGTTCTTGAGATCCGGATCGGCTCTGCAGGCGGCTTCATAGGAGCTAAGATTGGCGTCATCTGGGTTAACTGAGGTGGAAATGGTTCGACCAGGCGGCGACCCCGCCGTAAATTGATGGCTGCTTTTACTAATTTCACAGCCCATTAGTCGATAATTCAAAAATTCTAGTAAATTTTCATCTGTGAATCTGCTTTGAATTTGGATGAGAATATATAAATTTATGATTCTGTGTGGGAAATTTCCAACAAGTTTCTGCCTTTCGACTTTGAAAAGAATTAGAGGATGGTGACTTTGACTTCCATCTCCAAAGCCAAATGAAAAATCCAACTTATCTTAAAATAATTTACTATTAATTCATGAAGTACGATTACACCAAAAACTATCACAAAATTAACGATGTTTAATCATTTTTTTTCTTTTATTATTCTGAATAATTTGTTTATTGATTTATTTTAAAAAAACATAAATTACTAAATAAATAATTACATTAAATTAAGGAATATATTAAATTCATTAATAATAAATAAATAAATATATATATATATATATATATATATATAATACAATTAGTAGAAATATTACAAAAATGAAAAATATTAAATCATGTCATTAAAAAATAGTCCAATGCATTTAAAATTTCAATATTATGATATTACGAAATTTTAATCTTGAAATTGTTACGTTCTTCCCACAAATGATTAATTAATACATTTCGAAGTGCAATGTGAGCCTCTTTATCCTTGATTTGTCTATGATGAAAAATGAATTCTTGAAAATGGTGATTTTCCTACTATCTTAAAAGAAGCAATTTATTTTATATTTTACCCTTATATTTTTGGCAAACTAATTGAGTTCACATTTGTTAGGTTAGTTTGCACTGTTCATAGGTCCAATAAATTTTACTCCCTAATTTCACTGTACATGAGAACCAATAATCTCTACAAGTTCATCTTTAATGTTGTACCAAATTTTGCATCATTTTGTACCAAAATTTACATCAAACTAAAATTAATCTACAACCATTATACCAAATGAATAGTGTTTAATGATCTTCTCTTTTTTATTCTTAATAATTAATTATTTATTTATTTTACAAATACATAAATTACTGAATAAATAATTACGTTAAATTAAGGAAATTATTAAATTCATTAATAAATATAAAAAGCATATTACAATTAGTAGAAACACTACAAAAATGAAAATTATTAAATCATGCAATTAAAAAATAGTCCAATACATTTCGAATTTTGATATTATGATATTACGAAGTCGAAATATCATTGCAATTTAATTCTCAGAATTCGTATGTTCTTCTTACAAATGATCGATTAATGTATTTCGAAGTGCAAGCTGAGCCTCTTTATTCTTGATTTGTCTATGACAAACAAATAATTCTTAAAAACGATGATTTTACAAAAGAGAACTCAACAACAAGATAAATGATCTGAAAGTTTATCTAATTTGTTTGAAAATTTCACAGCCCATTAGTCGATTATTCAGAAATTATAGGCTTAATTAAATTTTATTTGTGAATCTTCTTTGAATTTGGATGAGAATTTATAAATTTATGATTCTGTATGGGAAATTTCCAAGAAGTTTCTGCCTTTGGAAAGAATAAGAGATGGTGACTATTTGACTTTTATATCCAAAGCCAACCAAATGAAATCCCTACTTATCTTAAAGGAATCAATCCATCATTTAGTATTCATTCATAAAGTATTTCTTTATTTTCTATTTTACCCTCACATTTTTGGCAAGCTAATTGAATTCACACTTGTTATGTTAGTTTGCACTGTTCATAGGCCCAATAGATTTTACTTTCTAATTTCACTGTACATGAGACTCTATAATCTCCCACGCTGAATGAAATTTGCATCATTTTGCATCACATATTGTATCAAATTAAAATTCATCTACAACCATTACACCAAAACTTACACAAAATTAACAGTGTTTACTCATTTTCTTCTTTCTTTTTATTCTTAATAATTTATTTATTTATTTATTTTACAAATGCATAAATTACTAAATAAATAATTATGTTAAATTAAGGAAAATATTAAATCCATTAATAAATATAAAAAAATATAATACAAATAGTAGAAACACTACAAAAATAAAAAAATATTAAATCATGTCATTAAGAAATTGTGCAATTCATTAGGAATTTCGATATTATGATATTACGAAGTCGAAATATCCATGTAATTTAATTCTCACAATTTGTATGTTCTCACAAATGATCGATTAATGCATTTCGAAGTACAATGTGAGCCTTTTTATCCTTGATTTGTCTATGACGAGTAAGAAATTCTTGAAAACGGTGATTTTATAAAAGAGAACTCAATAATAAGATAAAGAATCTGAAAGTTCAGCTGGTTTGTTTGGAAATTATTTTGAGGATATTGAAGAATCTGAAAGTGATCTTCCAGTTTACTAAACTATGCACTTCTTTTTATGTATTGTTTTTTTTAAATAAAACTAGATTAATGTATGTATGTGGTTGTTGTATTATATTTCGCGTTAATTTTAAATAATCGTGTTTGTTATATTTTAATTTTTTTGTATTCTTATTTTAATTAATTATTATTTTTTACATTTAACATTTATTTTTAAATAATAATAATAATAATTATTATTATTATAATTATTATATTAAAAAATATAACACAAATGACATAAATACCATCCATCAATTACTTTGACAAATGAAAAAAAGAGCAAATTTGTCTTTGCACAATTTTGGTGCAAAATTATGCAAAGTTTTGGGGGAAATATATGTAATTGGCCTAAAAATGAAACCATATTTTCAAAATGACCTTTGACTATTTTAAACAATAGAAACTACCTAAAACACCCCCGACTTAAAAAATTGTAACATAGTCCTAGAACTACTTAAAAATTTATGAATCCAAAACATTTAATAAGTTTAACTCCTAATATTATACAAAATTTTATTGATATAAAAATAGCAACAAAAAGTACACTAAATTATTTAAGGGAATAATTAAAAAGTTTCTTTACAGAATATTTAAATCCAAAATTAAAATATAAAAATACTTATAGATAGTCAAGCAATTAGAATTGAAAATGATATACATAAAGAAATTGTCAATCTAAAAAAAAAAATTGAAAAATTAAATATAATCATTGAAGAAAAAGTTTTAACAAAAGATAATGAATTCTATAAATTTTATTGTGATTTATTAAATACTTATGAAAATATTAGTTGGATTCCAATAATAGAACAAAGATAACAAGAATTTTAATATTAGACTTTGAGATTTTGAAGACGGTCATGTACCCCCCTACTTTAATTTGTATCAGAGTCATAGATTATAACATGATAAAAGAAGATTTAGGAAATAAATATAAAATAATAAAAGAAATATTTAATATAATAATATCAAAACCTATAATAAAATAAGAAACTTTAAAAATCATACTTGTAAAACTAAAAGGTATACCCTTAGAAATCAGAAAAGAGATAACAGAAAAAACAAAAATCAGCATAATAAGAGATTTTATGATATGGAAAATTATTCTAAAAATAATAGACCAAGAGGAATATGCTGCTGTAATAGAAAATAATATAAATAATTATGAGAATTAGGATTAAAAAGATAGATAACTATTACAAATTAGAGGAAGAAAAATGATATAAAATATTTTATGAACCTATCCCTAATAAATCAAAAATATTAACATTAAGTATAATTAAAAGATTACCTAGAGAAATAAAAGAACAAATACTACATAAATTAATTATAGGATTTATAAAAGATAGATACGTATATGAAATGATTAATAAAGAATTTGAAAATATTTTATATTATAGAGAGATATATGAATCATCATAAAAATAAGAAATTATAAATGAGTAATGATAAAACAGTAAGAAAGTTTAATAATATTTTTAAAAATCTAAACAAAATACAAGAAAAAACCTCAAACATACTATTGACACCAGAAAATATAAAAGAACCACAAAAAAAATGTTAGGAAAACTAAAAATCAAGAAACTAAAATTGAAAGCAAAATATTTTAAAATCATAAAAGATGAATTATCCAATAATGAGATAACAATAAAAAGTTTTGATAGAATCATAAAAGAAAGTGAAAATCAAAAGTGTAGGATATCATATTTATTAGAAACTAAAAGTGATAAATAGAAAATATAATGTCTTTTTCAGACAATTTTGAAGAATTAAAGAAATTAATAAGAGGATTAATCGATGAAGTAAGAATGTTAAAAATAGAAATTAGAGAAATGAAACAAAATATTAAATCAATAGATAAAAAAGTAGACAAAGATAGAATAAAAAGAGAAATGACAAGAATAGGAAAAAATATGTAAAAACAGAAGTATATTATGAACCTGGAAGTATGGATTACAAATTCAGAAAAGAAATATTACCAATAATCTTAGAACAGGAAAGAGAATTAGAAAAATATACAGAGGAAAAAGGAAAAGATAAAAAAGACGATGAATGAAGAAATAGATAATTTAATAGAAAACTTAGACCAATTAAGTATAGAAGAATTAGAAATTTATGAAATATTGATGAATACTGGTGGAGGACCAACACTGCACCTGGAAGCACAAGCAACAATCCAAAATTAGAATTTCCTGAATTAGAATGATGATATGCACCAATGCCACATAAATTTTATAGACAGTACTATGATAGAATTATGCCACAACATAGAATAAAAAAATATAAAGATCAATTTACCCCAAATGCAGATTATAATAAACTAATAAATCATGGAGGAGCAAAACTAGATTTATATTATAAAATAGATACTAAGAAAGCCTTATTACAATGGGCAGATGCAATGATATTATTCTTTTTATATAACCAAGATGATATATGGGAATCTACGGACAGAAGAATTGATTATTTGATAGCAACATTTGAAGGAGATGTAAGAAATTGGTGGGAATGAGTAACTGAAAATACTAAATCATTAATGATAAGAAATATACAAACAGAAATGTAAAAAACTTCACAAGTTTGAAAGTGCATGCGTTGAGTTAATCAATCACAACCCTGTACTGTCCTTGAATGTATGCTTGGGAAAACTCTCATAAAAGGAACATCGTCTCACTTCACAACTTGGGATCACTGAAGACACTATTAGTACTGAGATGGTCAACGTGGTTTATATAGCTCAAGGGAAAGGAAAATCCAAATAATCACCACAGTGTTACAGTTGCAAAGAATCTGGACACATTGCAACAAAAAAATTATGTAATTATTGCAAAAATGAGAGCCATATTATCAAATATTGTCGTTTGCGACCTCAGAATCAACCATATCCTAATTTCCATACTATTGTTTAGCCCAACTGTGTGACTGGATTTTCAAACTAGTTGGGTACCCCGAGTTCTTATTCGACTCTTATACCCGAACATGTTCAACAAATTATTATTTCCGCTCTCTTAACCCTTGATCTCCAAGACAAGAAAAATCTATTTGCCTCTCATTAATTAATTGACTCCGCGGCTTCCAATCACTTAACTGGTAATTCAAAATCTTTACATAATGTTCTTAGTGTATGATATGAGCAACATATCCAGATAGTCAATGGTAGTATTCTTCTTATTACTGCAATTGGAATTTTGGGGTCTTCCTTCATCGATGTTTTTGTATCCCCTGATTTATTTGCCAATTTAATTTCTATTGGCCAATTGGTTAAGAATAATTGTGCTCTTTATTTTGATCGTAATGGTTATTGTGTGCAGGATCAAGCATTGGGGTAAGTGTAAGCGAATGGCTTAAAGTGGGACGTCTCTTTTCTCTTAAGTCATTTTCAATTTCTCATTCTATTCATGTTGGTTGTTCTATTGTTGCTAATACTGGCCATTGTGGCATAAGAAATTAGTACATTCCAATTTTATTTTTTTGATACATTTAATAAAATGTGATTATTTGAGTAATACAAAAGAGTTTTCTTCATCATACCCATCTTTCGATTGTGCATCTTGTAAACTTGGTAAAAGCAAATTCTTACCATTTCCTTTATCGTGTAGTCGAGTTTTTATGTATTTTAAAATTATTCATACAGATGTTTGTGGTATGAGTCCTATTCTTTCTTATGTTCAGCACAAGTATTTTGTGACATTCATTGATGATTATAGTAGATTTACTTGGGTCTATTTCTTCGTTCTAAAGTTGATGTGTTTTCACCTTCAAAACTTTTGTTGCCTATGTGGAAACAAAATTTTCTATATATATTAAGATCTTGCACTCCGATTCTTATGGAGAACATATGTTCCGTGATTTTCAATCTTTCCTCCAAGAAAATGGAATTCTTTCACAGCGTTCTTTTCCTTGTACCACCAACAATATGGAGTCGCTAAACAAAAGAATCGACATCATTTGGATGTTGTTCATACCTTGCTGCTTGGATCTTCTGTTCCTACCAAATTTTGGATGGAAGCTTTTATCTACAACCATATATTTGATTAGTCGTTTGCAATCCCTGACCCTGAATATAAATTCTCTAATTTATCTTTTATTTGGCATTCCTCCTAATTATAATTCTTTGCATCTCTTTGGATGTGTATACTTTGTTCACTTACCTCTCATTGAACTTCATAAACTTGTACAAAGGTAGCTTACAAAGTGTATTCATAAATACACGTGTACGGTAGGGATCAACTTCGTTGGACGGCTGTGATTTTAAGAGATTAACGGGACTTCAGGCGCTAACTTTTCCAAAACATTGAAATCCTCTTATCCCCTACATTGCACATCTCCAACAGCAAATAAATCCAATAGCAAAAAACCTTCCCGTACATAGAAGGAAATCCAACATTTTCCCCAATATACTGTAGCGAAAATCCAATAGCAAACGACTGAGCGAGAGACCCAGCATCGCCGCCGTGTCGGACCTCGCACCTCCGGTCCATCTTCCCTACTCCAACCCATATTCTCCATCTTCGGCAACACTCGATCTTGGCATAAGAAGGTATGACGACATTTGTCTTGTTGGTAGGAATTTCTTGGAATTTTATGGCATATCCACAAGTTCAGCAACTAAAAGTCAAGTCTACTTCAAGCTGCCTCTTCTTTACTTTCTTTCTAGCTTTGATTTCTTTATAAAAGATGAATCGTTGTTGCTGACTCTTTTTAGTAGGTTGGTTTGTATTTTGGCTAACTCTTTTTAATTTAATTTTACAGTCAATAAAATTGGAAGATAGATGCAGTTTTTACTCAGCAAACTTTGTGTACTATGTATTTTGAGGATTTTCAAATGGTTCTTGGAAAAGTTTCGATCTTTTTCTTCTGCTGGCCAGAATACTATGACGGAAAACTCGGTCTTTATATTGGGAAGCAAGCTAGGAGATACCAAACATGGTCCATTTCTGGCTATTTAGTTGCCAAAATGATGCTCGAAGACCTTCACATTTGGGTATGGTTGCACAAGAGGAAGACTGACAGCTGAACCCGTCTTCAAGAGATATCCTCGTGGCCATTCTGATTTTAAATTGCCAATCTTCTATTTGTCCTGAGCACGTTTATATCTTGCAAGAGGAACAGAAAATAGATTGTAGTTCAAGTATTTTAAGTAGGAGCTTATTGGTAAATTTAAGACTAGTTTGCATCTTTCAGTAAACTAAAATTCATTCTGTCTTTGTTATCTCATTTCCTGTTGTGGTCATGGCGTTGGAAAAAGAATGTTCAATTTTAATACCCATCTAACTGGGTCATGCCTTAACCATCGATGACATATTGTAGTTATTAAGAATTTATCTAACAGTTATGAATCAAACAGAGCGACAACAAAAAAAAATTACATAGTCAATTCCAAGGATGAATTGAAATTTTAATTGACTACATTGATAATTACAGTTTCAAGGAAGTTGATAGAACTACTTCACCAAAAATTACATAGTCAATTCCAAGGACGAATTGAAATCTTAATTGATTAAATTGATAATTACAACTTCCAGGAAGTTGATAGAACTACACCAAAAATTGTTTGTGTCACCATCGAAGCCTATACAAAATGTCATGTATGTAATACATGAATATGTGGAAACCTACATAGAAAGCCACTAATCAAGCCGTCTCCATTCCCTTCACTTTCACTTTGACGGGTGATCTTCCCTTCACTTTCACTTTGACCGTTGCGTTTTATACCCTACAACCGTGACACAAGCCAATTATAATATAACAAGCAAAATGAAATTTTAACCCACGTCCGATCAATCTTGCTCTTGCTCTGGACAAAAATAAAATTTTATGTAATCACGAACAACATAAAAACCGAGTGTGCTTAACTATATTTTACAAAATTGAACAGAGAAACTGAAAATTGCAATCGCGTTACTGTAACTCAGGTGACTATTTCAAGTGATGTGGAAAATTTTAACTCATGTCAATTGGAAATCGATAACAAAGCTCAAGTGACAATTTTATCCCATACATCAATGAATAATAACAATAAAGCTCAAGTGAAAATGACAACCAAAATCAAATTTTCACCCATGTGAAATGAAAATTCCAGGCAGGAACCAAGAGAAAATGTCTAAATGGCCCAAATAAAATCTTGCACCATAGCAAATCACAGAATCAGTTCCATAGAAAAATTTGAACCCCATGTCAACAGAAAATCAATGACAAAGCAGCAAATGTCTAAATGTCAAAAGCTTACAAATAACACCTTAGTATTTAGAAAACCAAATAACTTCATTGAAGAGAAGGATTAAGAGTTGAGGGATGTCCGATTTCGTAGAGGTCAACTGTTTCGACCCGCGCTGGCGTCGACGTCAGCTTCAATGACTGTGCAAAGTGGGCTGGAGGTAAATACTTTGGAGTTGAATATCTTGAGAGGAAATGGGGAGAGGAGGAAGTAGGGTTCGATTTGGGGAAAAATGGGTAGTGAGCTAGGGTTCGATTTGGGGAAAATTTGGTAGCGAAGGTGAGAGAAACGAGTACCATTTTTCTGCATTATTACTGCTTTTTGGTGGAGAATGAGCCCTAAAGTCCCACTAATCTCTTTAAAATCAGAGCCGTCCAACAAAGTTGATCCCCACTGTACACGTATATTTGTCAACCCACTTGGTAACCTACCTTTGTACAAGTAGCATTATTGATGCCCTCATGTACTCTTCCAACTTACCATATGTGTGTGTACTCTAATATGTAGGTTGTAATTTATTTTAATTCTTCAAGTTTTCGAAAGGCTTAAAAATCCCAATTTACATTTTTTTTTTGGACTTCTTTGGTTCTAAGAATTAGGGAAATCGGCTTATTTTTATACTTGAGGAACTGTTTTTCCATTATGTATGCTACAATCTCATCTCAAACAGGTTTATTTTATCAATTTCTTGAACTTGTTATTTGTGATTCTTGGGAACAATTTTTAGCTTAAATTATTGGAATATTATGGTGTACTTGTTTTTTAATTGATTTGATTTCTTTAATTTGGCTTATTTGTAGTTATCTGATTTTATTTCTCTTTCTTCGAACTTACTATGTTTCTTTTGTGATATCTGATGTTTGGTAATTTGAAAATTATAATTAGTACCTGTGATTACTGGAAATTTTGGTTTACAATTCAAAGGGGTTTTTAAACACTGGCCATGTCCAAATTTAACTGTTTGACACTTTAAATACAATATTCATTCATAGGTTCATACTAATGCAGAGTCATGCAAATTGACCTTAAAGCTAAGATTGTCAGGCAGGTCATCACGCAAGCTAAATATGGGATCAATTTACTATCTATCAGAAGAACCAATCCAGTTTTCTACAACGAGTTTCAAAGGTGGATGCTTTCGTCAGGCCAATCAGTAAGTTTTAACCAGAAAGCAAAATTTATTCTGCATTGTTCTTTAAACTCATTGATGAGAGATTAATACATCAAGCTTGGAACTTTTAACATCATTGCATGACTATGAAAGTTATCTATTGTGGCGTAGATGACTGTTACAATCTCTTTGGGCAACGTCCACAGTTTCTCATTTCCCTCTTCCAAGTCATTCATTTCCTTGCTACAGTATTTCAATTTTTTTTTAATTTCTTAATTTTGATATTGAAGCATCTCTCCAAATGCCAATGTCTCGGAGATGAAGAAAGTTACAAGCTTTCTCTTAATAGTAAGTTCTACCCATTTTTCAATGATATTTTTTTTTTTTTGTTAAATGTTGTTTTTTTTTATTGATTTCTTAGGTGTAGTCATTCGGATAAAAATTCTGATCCGGAATCAAAGTAGTTGTTCGTGAAAATAGTGAATGCTTATGAGGTAATGTTTACTTATTTCATTCCAGCAATTGATATCTTTAATTTTTTAAGGTAAAATTATGCATTTACATTGCAATCAAAGAGGATGTCGATTCATTGACCATGATTTGCTTACTACTTCATTGAATAAAGTTGTGAGTTGTGACAATGAATTACTTGATTTTAGATAAAATGTAATGTTTCCACTGTGGTAGACTTAGATGATAAAATTGTTTGTAGTAAAGAAAAACTGATGAAAATCTTTAGTCAACTCTACTTCAAATATTGGTTACTTCAAGATTCAAGTGTATTTGGTAATTTTGTTGCTATGTTGTGCAGATGATAAAGTTGTGGCTATAAATTACTTGATTTAAGATTAAATGTGGGATTTCTATTGTGGTAGCCTATATGATAAAATTATTGTAGTACAGAAAAATGATGTTAATCTTTTATGAAACTTCTAATTCAAATATTGATTATTTGAAGATTCAAGTGTTTTTTTTTTTTTTTAAATAAATTAAATCTCTTATTATTATGTTGATGATAACATTGTGGTGGTAAAATGTTGAGTTCCCTTATTATGTTATTATCATGTACATGGTTTAAAAAGGCGGTAGTGAGGCGCGCTTCACCGTGAGGCGCATGTAGTATGCCTCGAGGCGGTATTTTTGAAGCTAAAAATATGATGCTCACGCCTCTAAATCTAAGACACACGTCTCATGGAGCATGAGACGTGCACCTCATTTAAAATTTGAAATGACCCATTTAAAAAGGCATTTGGGGCCAAACAAAACAATAAAATACTTAGAAAACTAAACGGCAGCCAAAAATTAGAGGACCAAAAATGGAAATTCAAAAGTCAGCATTCAAAAAACTAATGGCTATATATCCTATTTACTATATGCTCCAACTTTGATTTTTTTGTATTTTTGTATTATTTTATAATTCTTTTATTTAGATTTTTTTCTTTGTGAGGCTTACGCCTCAATCCGCTTCTAGACTTATGCCTCGCTTTAATACTTAATTTCGCCTTTTTAAACTTTGATCATGTAGATTAGATGATAAAATTATTGTTGTAAAGAAAAAATGATGTAAATCTTTTGTCAAATTTCTAATTTATATATTGATATCTTCAAGATTAAAATCGTGGTGTTAAGTTATAAGACCAAATAAAATTAACAATCCACACATGATGTAATTTCATCATGGTAAATAGTATAAATGACTTCTTTCTTAATTGTAGATTTTGAAAAATGAAGTTGCAAGGGAGCAATATGATTATGCAATTGCACACCCGGAGGAGGTTAGTATGGTTGATGATTGGGCCTACATTTTGTATTATACATGCTAAGAGTCACTTGTAGTTTTCACTTTTAATTTAGTAAGGAAATATATAAATCTGTTTGTCAACACTATGTAGACTCAAGACTGTTTAGTAAGATACACATTACTCTTCTCAAGCTCATTATGAAAGATATAAAAGATTTGTGAGAACACCTTCCAGTGGCCGAGAACAAATGAATATACTTTTCTAATCTTGAATGTAGACATCCTGAGATTGTTGAAGGAGTAATTACTCCAATGCATTCTACAGCTCCCATACTCCCTTCAATTGCTTTATGTATAATATTTCCTTGCTTTGGAGGGGAGGAAACTATTATAGTGAGGATTTAGCTCTTAAATTGGAGAGTCACAGCTAATAAATTTTAGATCAATTTTCTGTTTCCTTGTTTCATTTTTTTTTTTTTGTCTCTGATCAAATTTCATTCTTTTCTGTGCATCAGATATGCTATTCTTCGAGAGTTGAATCTTTAACACTCTGCTAGCATAGGTAAAATATCTTTCTCTTGTTCTTTTCCCACGAATTTCTCTACTTTTAAGTGGTTTAGCTCCTATTGACCTGTAATTGCAATTGATTCATATTGTTTTCTTGTCTGATTCTAGCACTCTAATGTTATTTCTTGATTGCTCTTTCACATGTATGCTTTTGAGGATTCGATGACAGTCAATGATTGAGCTAAGTCGAAGTTAGAATGATGAGGTAGGTGATGGAACAACATATGTTATCGTTCTTGGTAAAGATTGAGCTTACCTTTATTCACTTTTGATTATTTAGTGGTGGAACAACATATGAAGGATACATCTATGTAATATAGTGGTGGCAGTTTCTTCCAAACTCTTGCGAGAAATTCTTGAATTTCTTTCTCTGGGCAACTTAAATAAATTTTAGCATTAGTCATATTAACTCGAGGACTGCCATGTGTAGAGTCTCTTCTTACTTGGCTTATCAAGTTGATTCTAATCAATTCTATCATTATAGTTTAACTTGTTACGATTTTCTGACTTTTCTCCATAGTACCTCTTTCGTTTTCTCCCAACATTTTTACCGAAAGCGCAGGTTGCAATAAAAGTTCTATTAGAATCTATTTTATTCATGCATGTTAGAAATGATTGTCACTGTTCAATTGCAAATAGTAACTTTGTTGAACATAATTTCACATCGAATTTTTCTGATTTAAGGGGACTTGTTGACTTGAAATTCCCTAAAAGTTTTGAAGCGTTGAAACTATTTTGAAACGGAAAAGCAAATAAAGGAGAAAAAGTTGAAGAATGAAAGAATGTAAGAAGATGTGCAAGAGAGCAGGCATTGTTGGAACATGCAAAGTTCAACTACAAAATAAAGAAGAAAAAACTTATCAAGTTCCTTGGTCAAAGCCCACCGTTCACTACGTCTAGGACATATTTAGGCTTTGTTTGACCCACATTCTCATTTTAATTTTCATTCTTCTGCTCATTTTTAACCACACATTCTTCAATAAAATAATATTTTTCATCACATCAATAATTTTTCCTTCTTTTTCAACCATACATTTCCTATCATATCACTATTTTAAAATTCATTCTTCCCTAATAATCTCCATCAAACACACTCTTATTAGCAGTATATAGACCTTCTATTCTAGCTTTTCGACCTTTAATATCAAGCTGACTTCAGAAGTTATTTATTTGATAAACTGATGTAGGCTGACTTTTATGCATTCTATGGGCTCATAGTCATAGCTATAAGGTCAAAAGAACGCATCTCTGGTTCATGGAGAGCATGTGTATAATTGGAAGACTGCAAACTGGTTATTCTAATTTGAGAAATTATTATTCTGAATCCAACTTGTGAACTTTTTTTAGAAACGTAGATATCTTGTAACTTGTGAATAAATAATGTCATAATTGCAACAATAGGTTGTGGGAATGTGAAAACTAAGCAAGCGGTAAATTAAGTAATTGCAAAAGATAGGCAACTTGTAGTTTAGCAAAGAAATGATTCCTCGATCGAGCGCAATGGAGAATTTGGAATTATGTGGCGACTCCATGCAGTCCATAAGGGTTTTTTTTTTTTTTTTTTTTTTTTTTTTTTTTTTTTTTTTTTTAAGACTTTGGGATTCATTCAAAAGTTACCAAGGATGCTGTTAAGATTTGTCATTACTATTGATGGATGTGTTATTCCTATGTATGGCGAGTTTGGGAAACATGTCTATTCTTTTTAATTGTTACTTCTTTATATATGCTGAAATCAAAATCATCATTTCTCTTTTAATTGGTGCTTCTCGCTATAGGTTGCTATCTTTAGGGCAACTTTGTTATTGAATTTAATATTCATATCGCTCATCTGAAGGAATTAGAACAATTGTATGAAGTCATTATTTCGTCTTACCATATTTGATAAAACTGGACATCTACAAAATGCTAACATTTTTCCTTATCACTCAACACACTAACGTTACCTTAAAAAAAATTACTTCCCGTGCATTGCACGGGTATGCAACTAGTAATACAAAAAGAGAAGAAGTAAAGTTCTTAGGTCATTGAACTTAGAGGTTTATTTCATCTTGGTCACTCAACTTTAATTTATTGACGATATTTAGCTCTTATTTGGTCCCAATTTTTTTAAAGTTCATTTTTCCTCAAATTTACTTTTAATCTACATTTTGTCGGATTCATAGCCTTTATAAACTTTGTAATTTTTATCAAATTCTACTAAAAATTTAATTTTTAACCAAACCAAACAAAGACTTAGTCATAATTATCAATCATTTGAATAAGCAATTTACTTCTTAGAATTAAAATCTCGCATTTTTTTTTTTTATCTCTTGTAGAGACTTTGGAGGCTTTGCATATCTTCAGAAGATAAGTGAGTAGAAAAATGAAGTACCATTTTCAATTTTCACATTTACGATTTTTTTAATTTTTATTTTTAATTTAATTATGTTTGTAATTTTTTTTAACTTAATCACCAAACTACTACTTTTATTTCATTAAATTGGTCATTTATATTTATTAGTTAACCAATGACATTCATTGTTTCTTTATGAATATTGACAAAATTCTTGACTAAGTGGATATTTCTTCCAATCCAAAACATCTGCATCTAATAGTAATTCTATTGTTGTTTACATTATAAATGAATAATTTAATTGCCATAATGCAAAAAATTAAGGTATGATTGCAGTAGAAATCTCAAACCTTTTAAATATTAGTAAACTTCTTCTTAACATTTTATTTGTTGCAGCCGTCACTCCAAATCTTTCAAAATGTTGCATTTGAGGCCCTTTTGGATGGAATCTGTCTAATTTACCTTTAGTTGACCTAAAAATGTGATTTTGACCATAATTTATCTATTTCTAGAATGACAAAAATGGTAAACTTTATATATTTTCATATAAATATAATAAAAAAGGAAAAAAAACAAAAAAAGAAAAAGCCCAAACCAGAAAAGTCAAACCGTACCCCACTACCGATCAACGGGCGAAGTCGCCAAAAAATACCCCACACCGACGATATCACACCCTTGACACACTCCAACAAACAATTAAGCCAAACAATCATTTTTCATGAAGAAATCTATAAAAAAACAGCATTGATTTCAACTCCTTTACAAATTGAGAACACCACTTCCGACAACACTCATTCCCTTTGACCACCACCATTCATCTCACTTCATCTAGGCGTACATTGTGATGAAACAACATCGCCAAATAGGCCCAAAATATTATTGCAATTTTTGTGAAAACATCCCCAGTTTGCAAAATCACCATAGGCAATCGTGCCTCCTCCAATTGATGGGTCCCCCACTATTTTTCCATCCAATTATGAACAATCGAATGTTCCACACTATAATATGACCTTGGGTGTACAACCAATTGAACCAATTCAGCTTTTAAGTACTATGTTCATTATTGTATAATGAAGAAAAACAAGACATATTCTAGGTTTGTGAGTTGTGATGAATCCATGAACTATCCAAACTTCTTGTTCAACACCGCCATTATAGATGACGACTGATAGTGGTTGCTTTTTCATTCCTCTCTTCCTTCTTGAAATGAATTCCACAAGCATTACAAAGTAATTGCCAAATTCATAGCCATTAGTTTGCACTCTTCAAAATATTGTTTAATTACAAAAGAAAGAAAATTAAACCTTAGGGCCTCTTGGATTGTTCCTCTATATGGGAGTACTGTCACAATTTGCACACCGCTAGGCCAAGAGTGGGTCCTGGTCGGAAGTAGTTGATCTTTTCATTGTAAACTCATATATTTATGTCCAGTTGAAACTGTGATAGCACCAACTTATTCAAGAATTGGGTGAGCCATTTTGTGCGTTATAGAGAGAAAAAAGTTTGACGATTTTGAGATTTGTATGGTCGGTCGATGATAGGTCATAGGTGGGTAGGAGCATTTTGCTTGAAAGAAGGATAATTTATTTTGCTTTTTCCATTTTTTGTTTTGGTTTTTTAATTATTTTAATTGTTATTTTTTATGATTATATTCTAAAGTTACTATTTCACCACATGTAATTGATGAAAAAAAGGTCAGATTTTATTTCATTGGTCAACTAACAATAAATTGGACGGATACCATCCAAAAGGGCCTCAGATGCAATGTTTTGAAATGTTCGAGGTGACGGCTGCAATAAATGAAAAGTTAGGAAAAAGTTTGCTAGTGTTTAAAAGTTTCGCGGTTTCTGCTACAATTATACCAAAAATTAATTATGAGCTAAAAGTAGAGTCAACGGGGAAACCTTCCTTTTCGAGTATTGACCAAGTCTCTTTAGATGGTTCGATCATAGATCACTAATCTGTGGGTATCAAGATATGAATAAATTGTTGCGATCTTTCTCTAATTGGTTGTGAACTTTCAAAGAAATTTACACGTACTGATTTTCCTTTTCTTTTTTTAAAAATCGGGAGCATATCTTTCAAGTGATCAAGTAATATGCATACTGCAAAAACACTAAGGTGGTCGTGGATCAGCTGACTGAGAGGTCCATTGGTAGAACTAAGTCGGAATTGTGAAAAGATTTCTTCGGGTCGGATAGATATTGGCCCTCTAGTGCAAAGGTAAAAGGGAACTTAACTGCAAGACCCACAAAAAAGAAGAAGAGGTTTTTCCTTATTTGATTGGGTCAAAAAGAAACTTTGAGCGAAACAATCAAACCGATTGATCTTGGACGACCTAATGGATTCTTCCAATGTATCATTTTTTAGGTCCAACGAAATTCATAAAAGTATTCAATTCTTCCTCAAAAGGAAGTTCCAACTTCAGATCAATTATCTGACAAGATTTCGTTCTTACTACTATACTTAGGCGTCGATCCTAGGTCATGTGATTCTATATATACATGAATGTGTAACAATATTTTTCTAGTTTAAACTTTGAATTTTATAACTTACAGTAGGTACCAGTTTGAAGTAACATTTTTAGAGCATGTCTAAGCACCATTTTTCTATGTAATATTATTTTATTGAAAATGTGTGGTTAAAAAGAAAAGAGAGAAAAATGTATTTTGGAAATAATAAAAATCAAACAATGGCTTAGAGTATATTTTGTACAAAATGATTTTTTTGAATAATGTATGATTAAATATTAGGCAAAAATTATGGCTTTATGTGTAAAATATTTTATTGAGAGAATCCATGTTTTGAAAAAAAAAAAAAAAAGGTTAAAAAAATAAATTTTAAAGAATCTCTACTAAATTGGGGCTAAATTAATAGAATAGATAATTTTTTACGAGAAGTACACATTTAAGGAAATAAAATAGAAGTCATATTATCATGTGTTGGAAAAGGTCAACATGATGTCGTTGTAGTATAGTGGTAAGTATTCCTGCCTGTCACGCAGGTGACCCGGGTTCGATCCCCGGCAACGGCGAATTTTTTCATTTTTGGATCCTCCATTTTTAACCCAATCAAAGAATCAGAATTTTAATAGGCCCGAAAGAAGAAACTACGCCCAACCCAAGCCGACTAAAAGAAGCAGCCCACTGAACCTGACCTACTATTTTTCTCACTTTGCGTTGCATTAACGATTTTTTGCAAGACAAAATTTGGAGTTTGGACCCCTTTTAACAAATCAAATTTAATCTATATTTGATATTTCCCACATTATGAGCTCATCTTATCTTCAGTTATATAAAAAATGTTAACAACATATAATTGCATTGTTGACCAAATAAAAAAAATGTAAGTACAATACGGAAAATTGAATATTTCTCATATATATACATTTTTTATATACCGTAATAAACACTGACGTCATCATAATTTGGTGTAAAAAGAATATTTTCGAGCTTTTATCACAAGATGCGGGCGGAGTCCTAGATCATCACAAACACATCGCTCTAACAATTGTTTACATTGAAATAAAAACCCAATCGCGAGGAAATCTTAACTTTAGGGCAACGTTCAAAGGTTAAATTGTACATAGTAAGAGTGAAACTTACATATGGTGAATCAAATGAATGTACATATAAAGGGTTTGCTTGGGTCCTATTCTTTTGGAAGAATAAATTTTATAATTATAATTCAAACGGGCAGAAAAAGTTTGATGAATAAATGGAAGTATAAGGTTTTAAGCCTATTTGATGCTATTTGTGTAAATTCGTTTCCGAACGGGTTCATAAAACGACGTCGCGTGATATTCCCCCCTTTCGCTTTTCTTTTCTTGTGTAAAAAGATTTTGGTTCCTCATAAAGCAGGCCTCTCTCTATCAAATTCATTCACAATCTTACACAGGCAATAAAAAATCAAAGAGAGAGTAATTAACGAATGGAATCGCCGAAGACAATTCCACACGAAATTGGAGGACTGAGAAACGATCCACTCCGAAATGGACTCCATGGCGTCAAGAGTGATATTATAGGATCTCACCCCCTTGAATCTTCCTACCAATCTGTAAATATTTTTTGCGTTTGATTTACTCTATCGATTTATTTATTGATGATGAAGTTATAATTTTTGGTGTGATTGATTAGGCGAAAGTGAGGCAAGAGGATATGAAGAAGAAAATCTTAGCGAATACCTACGGAGCGGCTTTTCCGTTGAAGATGGAGCTCGACCGTCAAATTATTTCCAAGTTTGTGTTTCCTTAGCTCTTATTTTGGTATTTTTGGATCGTTTCTGTTGTATTTTTTGTGATCTTCTTTGATTGCTGGTCTATTGATCTGAAAATCAGGGTTTAAGCTGAAATTGTAGGTTTTCTTTTGGAAGTTTTGTTTTTGTTTTCACATTCTGGGAACTTTAACTGAAAGTTGGAAGCTTGATTTGGTTAGTTAGTTTGGTTTCTAACAAAAGAATTCTTACTAATTTGGATATCTTGGTGCTGAAATCAATGGTGCTTGATGTCAATGACTGAAAACATTGTTTTGATGTTAAACAGATTCGAGTATCAATGGTAACTGAATGCCTGTTTAATGTCGTAGTGAATGAATATACTAAGCTAAAATGCTACCCCATGTTCCACAACATGAAATTGAAAGCTTAAGATTGGAATTGCAAATGATTCTGTCTAGATAGATTTTCTGTTAGTGTTACTCGTTGTAAAACAATGTTTGATTTCATCTTCTCAGCATGAACGGAAATTGAAGGAAGTTGGTTGGCACTCCAATTTTATGTTACTAACATTAATTATTTTCTGTTGTCACTGTGTATATACTGAATCTACTTCATTAACTTTCTTGGATTCTATTTAAGCGTCACTCAGAATAAAATTGAATGAGTATATTTTATTATAATAAGTATTAGTAGAAGGTTGATTTTTGCATCTCTAAAGTGGAGCTAACATTTCATAAATACCTGATTTGAGGGAACTTCGATGTAATAATATATTTTTGTGGTCTGGTCTGCTTTTCAGATATTGAATCCCAGGCTTCTTCCGACAAGTGATTTATTATCAATACAAATTGGATGGTATCTGATTAAAATTTGATTTTAATCTAAGTTAAAGTCAAATAGTCAATATTAACCACATCTTTCATGGCCCACAACTTTTCAACCACAAATTTCAAAAACTTCTATCACAATCTACTAAAAAATATAATTTTAATCACCACCAAACACCCTCTTATTCTTTTTTTGAAATCTGACCATTCCATTTCTCTCTTACTTTCACCTTATAATTGATTATATAGCATTTTCTTAAACAAGAAACTGAAATTGTTGAATATTTATTCATATTTAGTATCTAAAAAGAAGGATGCTTGTGAAAAAGGGATATTGCTTTTGAAATTAGGCTTCCTCAAGTATCTCGTGGTTCCCACCTTTGCACTATGATATTTTGCCCACAAGTTGTAACAAAGTTCTGTGAAAACTGCTGGTGTGTGGCTTGTTTACAATGCTACTGCAAAAAGCTTGTCCGACAGTTACCAAAAACGATTTTTCCATTTGACCTTTTCCGTCACCCACATGATTTTCCAGAGCTATCTTTCACAATGTGTTTTGTTTTAATTCCAGTAACATTCTAAGTATTAGTATTCTATTTGAATTTGAATGTATATAAATAAACATCCTGAATTATGTGAGTTATATGAATCCCTCCAAAGAGTAAGTTAATTGACGAAAGTGAAGTTTTAGTATTTGTTGGCCTTTCCCTTTCAATTGGGGAGAAAGAATTTTGTGAGAGTTGGGGAAGGGGGCAGCATCGTGGCCATCTATTTAATTGGGAATCACAGTCCAAAGGTTTGTACTAAATTAACCATATGAATCTTTTAATGTGAAAGTTTGATAGCTAGAATGAAGAAGAATTCCTAATATTGGACATTGCTTTTTGTAAGTAGGCTTGTCAGTTCTGAGCAATCAGCATGTTAGTTTCTCAAATTTTAATAATCTTGACTGAAGCTGATAGTGAAGCTTCACGGAATTGCTGATGTGGTGCGTGTGTACAATGCTACTGCAGACGGGAAATTAATTGCCCAACAAAATCTTGTTTAATTATTAATGCTAATTTGCTGAAGTTTCTCTTTTGAGGTTGAGTGCATTTTATCGACCCTTGTGAAGATTTTTTTTCAGATTATGGATCTTAAAAGTTTGAGCACCAATGGTGGCCATAATTTATACTTCCTTTCTTTGTTATTATGAGGCATGATCGCAATGTCTTTGTTGGTAATTATGTGCTTCAAGTATAAATATTCTTACAAGGACTGTCAAAAAGGGTCTTTAACTTATAACAAGCTTTTTGCCGTGAAATTTACATTTTATTGACGTCATCCTTTGTAGGTTCTTTTTGTGTTCTGTCAACTTATCTTGGTCTTATTTGTACAACTTGGAATTTCATATTGCATTTATATCATAGTTTATGTTGACAGATATGATTATATTAATGCTCTACTATTATGATTTTATTGTGTTAATGTATCCCAATATTTTTGAAAATGAAAGTGAAAATTATGGGTCTGAGCTGAGGTATCTCTTAAGTGATTTTCATATATATATATTTTATTATTATTATTATTATTATTATTATTATTATTATTATTATTATTATTATTATTTTTTGGGTTTTCTGACGTTAATACAATTGAGGGAGTCATTGACCTAAGACTTCTTTGTTTTTAAAAGCTATCCTACAGCAGGATTTGGAATATAAAGCTTAAGGATGAATAATTGGAATTTCTGTGTCTGAATAGCATAGAAAAGTATCTATTTAAAAGGGTATAAATATGACTATACGAGTATATCATGGACAAAGGGCTTGGGGTTGAGTAGGAGAAAGAAGAATAAGGAGTTCGTGGGATTGATGAATAGTATCTGAGTACAATAGCTGTTGGGAATTGGGGTTGATTACTGATGATATTAAGTATCTAACATGCAATGAGAATCAGAATTCATGTACTGGAATTGTGAAAAAAGGTATATAGAACGAGGTTTTCGTGGGGCAGGAAAAATCAGAACCCTTTCAAGTACTGTACATAGATGCCATCCAATCAGATACTCTCATAATAATCAATTATATTATAAAATGTAAATCAGCTCAATATTATTGACCTTTAAGACGCCTTTTCTAAGATCTAAGCCTTTACAAACACAAATGTAACCTATATGGTACTGTAATTCATGAGCTTACCAGATTCTGCTTGACTGATAAATTTAGTAAGATAAAAATAATAGTAGTATTCAGCTAAACATTACCTGGTAAAGTGTAATTGTGATTCAACCGTCACTGTGGTCACCTTCTCTGTGAAGAACGCTCTTTGTATTTGATGCCTGACACCTCAGTTTTTTTAAGTTCACCCCTATGATCTAACCAGATAATATCTTTAGCATCAGTTCTTCTTTATATCTAAAAGATCGTTGTGTTTTACTTGTTCCAAATTATAGGCTCCATCTTTTTTTGCATCCAATGCAGAATTTGAATGTGAGTTTCAGTTATTTCTTGGTCCATTGCTGGCTTCGGGTGAAGACTATACCGTCTTGTATTCCTAATTTCTGTAACTTAAATTGCTAGGCTTTTATTTCTTGTGGTGATTGTAAATTTTATGTGGCTCTTTGTGGAAACTATGCCCCTTTTTGAGAACCATTTTTTGAAAAATAGAATTTATAAAAAAGTGAATTTTTTTGGAATGTGAGGTTAAAAAGTAGGGATAAGTTTTGGATTTACATGCAAAGTTATTTTATTAGGAGAATGTGTTGTTGAAAATGACTTGTGGAAAAATGAGTTTAAATTTTTAAATAATGGGGCTCAAACATGGGCTATGCAACAGTTTCATACACATAATTAACTAGTATATATATAAGGAAAATGTTACATGTACACAATGTCCTACATAATACCCTACACCCCCTCACATGGAGGGGGTGTACACATAATTAACTAGTATATATATAAGGAAAATGTTACATGTACACAATGTCCTACATAATACCCTACACCCCCTCACATGGAGGGGGGCCCACACATAATAAAATATTCGTGGGGCCCCCTCCATGTGAGGGGGGTGTAGGGCATTATGTAGGGCATGAAGTGTACATGTAGCATAGTCCTATATATAATGAGGCTTTTCTGGTGGTTAAATGATATCTGCAAGATTTTAGGAATCGAGTCTCTGAAATGTTCATTTTTCATCTTTGAAATTCTGTAGATTTCAAAGGCCTCCTGGAGCTATACCATCTTCCTTTTTGGGGATTGGAAGCCATGAATGGAACTCTGGAAGATTTTGGTTTCCAAGATTATCTCAACGGTAACAAAATACTAATGAACTGCAGATCTCTTCTGTTTTAACTATGTTCATTCTCTCTATGTTATTTGTTTTTGTCATGTTAAATTATTTATGGTATATAATGATTCAAGTTAGATGCCAGGGCACAAGAATAACGAATATCTGATGTTGGGTTAATATAATCAATATTTTGAAATTGAAATGAAAACAAGACGAATATGATCATACTTTAGCTTAACAGTCTCACTTAACAAACTCTCTTCTCAGGTTTCCCTCCATTATTTATTTATTTGAGTTTTATTTATTAGTCTCTAGAATGGCAAGCATTTATTTGTTCAGGCGTATATGCTGAACCGTGTTAACTAAAAACTATGTAAAAATTACATGTAACCGTTGGTCGTGGTTGATCACCTGTTATGGTTCTATGCTTTGGTGACTTTTGCGTGTAGGATCACAAATGACCCATAGTTGGGATTTTCTTACAGTTCCGAAGCTTGTCTAATTCTTCCGTATTGATTTGCATCTTTCAGATCCAAGGGAGTCGGAATCATTCCGTCCAGTTGACATGCATCATGGCATGGAAGTGCATTTAGGGGTGTCAAAGGGACCGGCCTGCCCCAGTTTTATTTGAAGCACCGATAAATCATCTTAAGAACGAACTTTTGAGTTCTGTATTGTGGCGTCACTGAAATTAAGCTTGTTTTTACAACTCTTAACGGATGTGAATGGTATTTTTAAATATTTGACGGCAGTAAAAGGCACTTTTTTTCCTAGTATTTCTTTTCTTTTAATGTTATATTTAAGTTTGAGGGAAATTTGTTTGACTAATGCCGTACAGGGCATTCGTTCACAGTAGGCCCCTCAATGTGGGGCGGCCCCACAGTGTATAAAAAAATATTGTGGGTCCCATTATGTGTGTGTCCTGGCAAGGACCTATGAACCTATGAAATAGGTTCCTGTACTTTTAGCATCTCTCTATTTGTTTTTTTCTGTCACCTTAACAAAATTTTTAACTTAGCAAGGACTATCTCCGCCAATTAATGACGGCCGAGGTAGTGATGAGTAAAATTGGGATCATTTCCTCAACGAAGATAGGTTGGATGACTTGGCAAGCTTAAAGATTCAAGCTATTGTCATTGAAGAGCATCTTCTTCAAGAGTGCAACTATGGCGGAGAATGGAAAATGACCAGGTGATTTACTTTCCAAGCCATGAAATCACGGCACTAAAGGTGGATCGACCGAGTTAGAAATTTATTTAAAGGCTCGTGGACCCCATTTGATCTACCTTGAAATGGACCTATGAGGTGAGATAGTCTAAAAAGAGAGAAGCTACAAAAATAGGACTGAGGTGGCGGTTGCTTCATTCTCATATCTGAATTTTTGAAATTCAGAGTCATTCAGATCAGGGGTTGAGGCACGACCACCTCAGTTCCTGTCAACAGGATCATCTGTCAGCAAGCACTGTTTGTTTAGAACAAAAATTCTCTAAATACAGAGAATTTCTACAGATTTTATACAGTATGCTGATATGACAGCATCCTATCCATTTGTATTTTATCTGGATTCTCATGTATTTTAATTTTCGTACCAATTTTGTATAAATTACCTGTACCCATAGCACTGTTGTTGTCTATAATTTTTCACAAAAAAAAAAAAAAAAAAAAAAAAAAAACCATAATGGATAGGCCTTGGTCTAGAAACCCTCGGCTCTATAGAGGCACAATGGCATAATTACAAATTTCTGTTAGTACCTTATAATAAAAAATAATAAAAAAACAATTTTATTATTATTATTTTTTTCTGTGGAATTAACCTTTCTCTTCGAAAGAAATTATGTTCAAGTAAGCGTTATTATGTCATGATATAAGAGTCTATCCATCGAGTATATGCAGTATTAGATCTCTCTTTAAGCCTAACCTCATTGACACCTTAATAAAATATATTAAAAATGGTAAAAGCAATTGTATCTTAACCCCCCTTGGGTTGATCTGCTCATTCAAAAAATGACTAAAGAAACTATCGCAAAATGCATGGATACAGCAAAAGATCAACACCACCCAACCCAAATGGAGAAGACGACATTTGTTTACAAACTGGGAGAAAGCATTACCTTAGAGGAGGTCCTTGCGTTAAATGGTACTTTTTTTTTTTCTTTAATTCTTTTTACTTCTTTATCTCACGCGACATTTTAGGTATTGCATTTTGAAAATATTCGAGAAGAATTTATTAAACAAAAGCTACAATCGAAATATGAGAGAACAAGAAAGTCCACCATGTGTGCCAAGCAAATGTACAAATTTCGTGTACAAAAATTAATAAATGGTTATAAATTAATTTTTATAAAATATAAAGTGTGTCAATCCTGAGAGATTGCACGATCCTCTAGTTTGACTATACGAGTATTTGAAGATAAAGGGTCATATGGCTTGAATCATAGATTTCAATGTTTATTAGAAATATAATTTGTTGAGAATTTAATTTGCTTGAGTCTTATCTTAGATTCCGAAACTTGGAGTTGAACTTGTTTTTCATTTCCTTAACTTTTTTTGCTTGCCATGGTTGATGTAGTGATTGAGACTCGCAAATTTTACAAGATCGAAATATGAGAGGACAAGAAGGTCTATGGGTGTGCCAAGAAATTTTTACCACAAATTTTGTGTGCAAAAATTCATCAACCTATTAAATTAATTTTTATGAAATACAAAGTAGGTCGATCCTCTTATGACAGAGAAATTGCACGATCCTCTGGTTGACTATCCAAGTGTTTGAATACGAGGGGTCACGTGGCTTGAATCGTAGATTTCAATGCTTAGTGAAAATTTAATTTGTTGGGAATTTAACATGCTTCAGTTTTGTCTTGAATTTCGAGACTTGTATTTGAACTTGCTTTTGATTTGAAATTGAAGATTTCGTTCTTGAAATTTTCGCCTTGAACTTAAATTATTTTCTTTCTTTTCTCGTTCAGACCTTTGGGTTTTTCTTGTGAACTTCTTTCTCTTTTGATTTTTTCTTGTACTTCAACTTATCATTTCTTTAAGTACCTTATTTTTATTTGGGCTCTAGTGGACTTCGATTTTAATAGAATTAAATGGACTAATTATTTAAAATTGATCCGGTCCTTTCGATTATTTCATTTATCAATTTTAATAGCCACAAAGAAAACAAAAATTTATTCCCTTAAAAAGAGGAGGAAAAACTGAAATAATTGAGAAGTTGAATTAGATGGTAATAAAACTTTATCTTCCGTGGAATTTCAATAGAAATCAAAAGGAAAAAAAATAAGGATAAAGCTACTCAAATAGGTGAAAAATGACAGGATTTGAAAATAAGTGCTACGTGTCAGCACCTGTCTGGTCCTTCTTCCTCCTTTTTTCCCCCCAAATTGACCAATTAATGTTTGACACGTGTTCCTTATTTTTTAAACACTGTCCCCAACCTTGTTTATGTAGCAAAGTCCAAAAAATAAACATTCCTAAAATCAACAAAAGAAATTTAAAAAATTCTTTCAAACCTCAAGTTATCATACAAGATGGAATTTAAGTTTTCAAATATACCTCTTAAATGAAGTTGAAATTGTTTATGCCAAAAACTTGTTCGCTGAAAAATATACCGCAAGCGCACGGATCGTGAACAAGTAATATAGTAGACTTTTTGAGTCCGAATATCGATCCCACGAGGAATGTTACTTTGAAGTTACGTACTCTAATCGATTTTAATTCTAACAACGACTGACGCACACACAATTAATATTCAAATTAAATTATAAACTACTAACTATAAAACTAAACTAACAAACTAAAAAGACGTAGTTGCATCTTTGGTTTGAAAAGCGGTTGGAATTTATGATTTCACTTAACCTTTATTTCATTAACATCAATTCAATAACGTACATGCAAATTACCAAAATAAATGATTAGACCCGATTCTCCAATTTTAGTCAATAACCTCTTTCGAATGATATCGACCCTATTGATTAAGTTATCCCCAAATCTATATGCAGATAAAACTTAACCAAAGCATTAAATTATTGTGAGAATACTCAAAGGATCACCTAGGGGAGGTATATATTTCTATATCACCCAAAACCACCTAGGGTACTAATTATCTAGGTCTAGCAATGCAACAATCTTTCGATAATTACATAAACCACCTAATCACCTCATCTATTTGGCCAAATAAATAAAGCATAATCAACAATAATAATTAATACACCAATATTTTGATAATAAATGCATTTTCAACAACATATATCAATATTAATAAAAATAAGATTAAGATTCAACATAAATTCCAACACAAACTTGCTTAACTCATTTTATAAATATAATAACAAGGAAGATTGTTTATACAATACATATCAAACTTGGAAAATAAATGAAAGAAAAACAAAGATAAATATACAACCCTTTTAATTGCAAGCTTTGAATTCCTCCACTTTCACCAAGTATTCTTGAAGAAGATCTTCTTGCTATTCAATTTCCTTCCAAACATGAGTCAAGACAACCAAAGAAATACTAACTAAAAGAAGAAAATAAAATAAAAGAAAGAAAAGAGAAAGAAATCTAGAGAGAAAACCTAAACTAAACTAACTATCTTTAACTCCTAATGTCTAACTTATGAGGGAGAGAGGGATATATGTAATGATATGTGAGACACCCAAAATATCCCAAAATATCTCCATTAAACAAGTCCTAAAATGATGCCAAAGTTGACCAAAAACGCGTGGAAAGAAAATAGACCGCCATTCAACTTTTATCTCTATGCGGCCGCATAGTATAATTTCATGCGGTCGCATAGAAGATCCAAGAAATAAAAACGACGTCTCTGGACAAGCCATGCGGTCGCATGGTTATAATCCATGCGATCGCATGGATTTTTCCCTATTTGTAGCTCAGGTCCTTGAACGTTCCGTCCTTGCGCGTTTTCATCCCTCATCTTTGAATTAGTACAATTTGGTCCTCATACTTTGAACTTTCTTTCATTTAAGCCCCTACCAAATTGCAGTCAAAGCCCTCCATCTTTTGGTCAAGTGCAAGTTAGTCCCCAACTTCACAAAAGTGTGCAACTTAAGTCATTTTTCACTCGTTTTGCCTCCGTTTCATTCCGATTCGGGGTTTTGGCCTATAAATGCAAAAAGTACACAATTATAAGTAGAAATATACTCAAATTTATCACAGTTAAATCTCAAAAAGTGTCTAATAAGTGTGCAAAAGCGCACTTATCACACCCCCAAACTTGAGTTCTTGCTCGTCTCGAGCAAGATTACTTCTAACATAATCATCCAAATGTGAAAATAATTAACATATTAGATACTTGCCAGATATATAATAGAGTTTAAAATTGTATACCAATTCACAACCATACTTCCAAATAATGCTATCAAAAATAATAACAGCTTATCCAACGTCAGATCAGTGTGTGTGTGCATAGCCATTTTCAATCATCATCTAAACTCAGAAAAGATTGTCAAGATGGAGAAGTATGTAAATTGGTCGCAACCCGACCCTCAGTGGTCAAATATATCCTTTTTAAGGAAACCACAAAAAAGGAAGGCAATTCATTGTGACAGTCTGACAGACATCATGAAAAGTGCATTGTTATAAATAAAACTATACTTCGGGTTTGGCAAAATCATGAAAAGTCATGGATAGTTTCTTGAAGAAGCCAATGCACAGGAGCCTCGATTGTAAGAAACATCTTGATTTTATCAATAGGCATAAAAGGGGCTAAATTTCTCACCGAATTTCTAACCTAGAAGAAACTTTTATTTAAGCATCTTCAAAGAAATTTTGTTCTCAAACAACATCATTACTCAGACTTCAAGTTTTCTCGACAGGTAAAAAATCAAGGTTATATGCAAGGGAAGATAAATATTGACATCGAACTTTGAACCAATTCTGCAAAGTGTCCGGGAAGAATCCGCAGTCAATCTATATGCTTTTGGAAAGCACTCTTTGTCTAGTTTCCAATGCATCAAACTTTGCATCTTTTGGAAACTTGTAGAGAAAGTTATGACAGTTTAAAGAGGGTGCTCAGAATAGGAGGGAGTTACCCAAATTTCCAAATTTTGACCCCATTAAATATTCTGGGGTGGGGGGGGGGTATGGGGGTTTGGGGGCAATGCCCCCGAAATTTTTTTTTTAAGGAAACCACAAAAAGGAAAGGCTAAACAAGTAAACTGTCATTGCCTTGCTTCTATCGCTAAATAACTCAATACCAATTATCTAACAATACGATAACCAACAGAAGCATTACACTTCATAAATCTCACACCCAAAGGTAGAAAATCGTGGCTATTGTCGTACATGAACAAATAGCATATTTATTTGCCATAACATAAGCAAATATAGTTAGATCATGCAGCAAATCACCTAGAATCTCTTCCTCTTTCCTTTGCAATCTGTGAAATCAGAAAAAGTAAAAAAAAAAAAAAAAAAAAAAAAAAAAAAAAAAAAAAAATTTAGTCAAACGAAAATGGGGGGTCCAGGACTCCCCCCGGACCCCCCCCCCCCCTCCGCCCCTGGCGACTAGTAGAGACTATGTATTGTTTCTCATCCCTGCCCCATTCAAGGCCGACCCTGAGGATATTGGGTTAAACGGATATTTTGGTTATACCTAGATGTTATTTTTTTATTTGGATTATAATTGTAAATTTCTTGTGATGTATTTAAATCATTGGTAGAAAAGAATTGTTACATAATTTTAAATATTATTATCTGCGATGTAGAAAGAACAATATCTAGTTATGAATTTCTAGAAAATGAACAAAAAAAAAAATCCTAAAACATAAGATGGCAAAAGTCCTTAGAATTTCTGAATTTTGAATGTTTGTACAGAGAAAGGGATAAGTGAGACTCTGATGGGAGGAGCAGGGAGTTTAAAAGTAAATAAAATCGTGTTTATTCTTGGATCAAGCTGATTAAACAATCATCTTGTCTGATCTTCCTTGAAGTTTTTTAGTAGTTCAATTATAATTTTGAGGACCATATTATCCCACAACCTACCTACCTAGTTAGTTTTTTTTTTCCTTTAGAAGGTGAGACGAGTCCTGAAATCATCATTATAGCCTCCACCACTCATTTCTTCCATCGCCACCAAGGCTCTCCATCAACTTGTCTTTACTTTGGCTTCGCTCTTCCATCGCCTTGTGACGTCTTATGTGTAATTTTCAGCAAACGAAAACTCCGTAACTATCTCAAGTCAAGTCAACAAAACAGCTTCAACTTCTTCATTCTTCCTTCTTCCTTCCAACAATAAACAAGACCTAACAAAAACTAGAAATGGGAACGAAGAAGGAAGGAGATTATTTCAAAATGAGCTTGGTGTGGCTGTTGCACTCATGCTGCCAAGGAACATAAGAAATTAAAGGTTATTTTTCAGAGGAGAAAATGGGTTCAGTTGGGAAGAAAGAGAAAAAAAATGTTATAAGATGAAAATACCCAATGGAGAATTTTGATGAAAATGACATTTTGTGCAATGAAATGTGTAATTAAGAGTGAAAATATCAAAACATGAAAAGTAGCGACGTTTTGCACAATAGCAGTACAAGGTAGGGATGTTATCTAATAATTATCCTTCTAAAAAAAGGTCAAATGTTGAACTTTTTGGCAATACTTCAAATGGATGGATTCGGACGATAATGATATTTTGCAGAGTGAAATGTTGATACGAGGTTACAAATGTTAAAAGTGAAACGATTGAATGATTTGTGAAAAATACTAAACGATATGATCATTTTGATCTAATTATCCGTTTAAAATGTTCATATTTTCAACTTTTATTTCTTAAACTAGACAAATTTAGAATAATGTTATAAAAAATGTTTAAATGATGAAAAATAAATAAAGTGGTGGCTATATTACTACCACAATTTTTACCATATTTTAATTACAATTAAATTTCTTAATATTTGCTCATTATAACAATTATTACCTTAATTTTCTTTGAGAATTCTTATCTTCAACCTTTCATTAATTAGTTCATCTCCTACTTGATAATGATTTATGTCAAAATATTTCTTTTCCATGCTTTGAAATTAGGAAAAAAAATATTTTTTCGTAATTTTTTTATTTTTAAAATATGATGAAAAATGAGTTGTTATACATATTTCAATGAGTTTTTTTAACATAAACTGTTATCAAATATAAAATATATTAATTAATGAAAATTTTGAGGATAAAAATGCCTTAAAAATCATTAGGGACATAAATGTCTTAATAAGTAAAGATTGAGCACTTTAAGTGTAATTAAAATATGGTGTAATAAATAAATTTTTTTTGGTGTAAATATAATTAATAAACCCCTAAATATGTCACGGATTGTGCACTCCACCTCAGCTTAATTGCGTCACCCGGCGGCGGCTTCCTTTTTTACCCCTTAAATAAAATACTCCACCATAACAATAGGAAAATAATAATAAAATATTATTTACCTTCTGAAATGGACCCTCGCCGGGTTCCCCGAAATGTAACCGACCCGAAAGTTCGGCAAGTCGGGTTCTTCGCACCCGTGGCCCCACCCGATGTCTCCATGTCGGCCCTACCACGCCCGACCACTCCATCTCCTCCGGTCTCCGGCAACTCCTTGTCCCCCGTCATGATCCCTCCGCCGCGACACTCACCACCGACAACGCCCCACTCTCCCCCCTCAACGCTGAAGCTGGCGACTCTTTCATTCCCGTCGGCAGCTACAACCCGTCGGAATTTTCATCCCCTATAGGCACTGAGGACTTCTCCGAAGACAACTTCTCCAAAGACACAGGCTGGATCCTTAATGAGAATTCTGGTAAAATTGCCACTTCATTGCCCGCGGGTGGTGCCGATAAAGCCGCCGTGAAACAGAATACTCATGCCGCCGGTGGATTGGTCCCTGGTTTTACAGGTTAGGTTTTGTTTTGATTTCCTATTTTTCGTATTTATTTGTTTCTTTTTATTTCCAAGTGAGTTTATTTGACGTTGGGTTTGATTGTGAAATATGTTGAATTAGATGGAAGGCCACCTCCAGAGGTGCAGAAGGAGCTTCCGCCAGCTAGTTCCATGCCGGAAAAGGATAAAACTACAAAGGCCGAAAGACGTGCTCTTCAGGAGGCTCAGCGAGCAGCCAAAGCTGCTGCTAATGGTGAATTTTTTGTAACTTTGTGCTAATATAATTTTGAGTTGATGTTTGCTCTATTAACTAACTTCTCAGAGCCACAATTTTGCTTAGTCCCGCTTGGTCAAGATTTTAATTTAATTCAAAGTTTTAACTACATATTCCGTGGGAAGCATAACTTTTCAATCACACATTCTTTACTTGTTAGTATAGTATCTGTAATTTTGTGCTTTGCATGATTAACATGTATTTAGTCATTAACTTGTCTATATTTTTTCGGAAAGCTGATCATCTGAAGAAATGCTGATTATGGATCTGAATATTGTTTGAATAATTCGTTTTCCATTTAACTATTTGGGATAATATGTGGGAGTGGAAATATTCATTTTCGTTTGTATGGTATGGTACTAAATGGTGTAAAAAAGTTCATGATTTTCATGGTTTCCTATTATTAATAAGAATATTTGTCTTAGTTCTGTAAAAATGGTTCAACACTGGCTTTTAATGAATATGAAACCTTATTTTAGTGCATTGAATAATTGTCCTTTCCCCACATGGATTTTAGTACGAAAGGCCCACCCCAAAGAGCGAATACTCCTTTGGTTTTCGTTGGTATCGCCACTTGTTAGCATGTAACACCTACCCTGTTAGGAAATTGAGCACTCCCGGCGAATGGAAGCCTTGGTATACAAAAATCAAACCTTTTTTTCGTTCTTTTTTCCTGCGTATTTAAATGCTCTGTAGCAGCCCTTGCATTTGCAAGACGTCTCCTGCATCTTTTCGGGGCATTAGGTAATGGGTTCTTACTTTACCAATCAATAATAGAAGAATCCTTGCAACCACGTTTAGTTCATACATGAATGGATTCTGTGATGTACACTTGCCAACTCCACGTCAATAAGTTTTCTTTGTATACATTCTCCTTTTATTTGGGGTTAAATAGTGGCAAAATGTTTTTGTTCTGATTAATATCTTCATCTTTTTGGAATTCAAATTGCTTTCTTTCATATACTTCCATGGTCTGTTTATCTTCTTAATGATCGAAATTATATTTATTCAGCTGATGGAAGTAAGAATTCTGCTGCTGCTGCTTCAGCCAATGCAAATACAAAAAAGGTTGCAAAGGCTCCTCCACAAAAGAAAGACAGCTCTTCAGTTGCAACTTTTGAGAAAAGAGGCGGTGATCGTCAAACAGATAAAGATAGGAAGAAAGATGTTCCTCATCCACGAATGCAGTTTGATGATGAGGACCGAGTTGAGAAGGCAAAGAAGCGTTCTATGGTAAAACAAACTGAATCCAGGAACAGAGTTGAACTATTTAGGCATCTACCTCAATATGAACATGGATCTCAGCTTCCTGACCTTGAATCGAAGTTCTTTCAACTTGAACCAGTTCATCCTGCAATTTATAAGGTAGATTCTTAGATAATTATTTGTTTCCCACTGTAATATTTATTGAATATATCCTTATAATTTTGGAGTAAGAACCTCTACCCTCGGACATTTTTGTTATAAATATTTAGTTATGGTCATAATCTGATGTCAACTATTAAATTCATGGTCTGCACATGAAATCTTTTCTGGAAATCATGTGGTGGAAAGATGCTTCTTCAGATAATAAAAAATCACTTAAATCTCTCTCTCTCTCTCTCTCTCTCTCTCTCTCTCTCTCTCTCTCTCTCTCTCTCTCATAATGCACTCGATCCTGATTATGGGTTTTTTTTTTTTTTTTTTTGTTGTTGTCAGGTTGGCCTGAGGTTTTTAACTGAGGATATATCTGGTGGCAATGCCCGCTGTATTGCAATGCTTCGGGCATTTCAAGAGTCAATCAAAGATTACTCTACTCCACCGGATAAAGAACTTACCAGGGACCTCCCTACAAAGATAAATGGTTATGTCTCATTTCTAATTCAATGCAGGCCACTTTCAATTAGCATGGGAAATGCAATTAATTTTCTTAAACCCAAAATTCCTGAATTAGCTTCGACCATGTCTGAGTCAGAAGCAAAAGCCAGTCTTCTCTCAGATATCGACCGCTTCATAAATGAGAAGATAATTCTAGCAGATAAAGTAATTGTGAGGCATGCTGTAACAAAAATTAGGGATGGTGATGTCCTTCTCACATATGGGTCATCCTCTGTTGTAGAAATGATATTCTTATGTGCCCTAGAGCTTGGCAAACAGTTCCGAGTTGTGATTGTGGATTCACGACCAAAGCTTGAAGGGAGGATGTTACTTCGTAGTTTGGTGGGAAAGGGTGTTAGTTGTACATACACCCATATAAATGCTATTTCTTATATCATGCATGAAGTAACACGAGTATTTTTGGGTGCTTCATCGGTGTTTTCTAATGGAACTGTTTATTCGAGGGTCGGCACTGCATCTGTTGCTATGGTTGCCCATCAGTTCCATGTTCCAGTCTTAGTATGTTGTGAAGCGTATAAGTTTCATAAAAGGGTTCAACTTGATTCAATATGCTTTAATGAACTTTGTAAGAACTCTTCATTTTCATTCAACTTGAAATATTTCCATTAGATATGGCTGTACATCCTGTCTCTAACATTTTCAGTCGTTCTCACATATCATTGCAGGTGACCCTGATGCTATTGCAAGAGTTTCTGATAAAGAGGATATTAATTATTTGGATGATTGGGCCAGTAGCCAAAATCTTCAACTTCTAAATCTGAAGTAAGTATGATTTTTAGATTGAGTAGTTGACCATGTACTGCAGACTAAAGTTTTTATTTTCCACTGTTAACAGTTATGATGCAACACCTTCGGACTACATTTCAATGATCATCACCGAATATGGCATGGTAAGTCAAAACAAGGTTCATATATATTATCTTATTCTGCCATTAGGTTAAGCTATGATTATTCCTTGAAATTTCAGTGAAGTAATGCTAGCATGATCATGAATTTGCTTTTTATGGTTGCATAATATATGGGAGTCACTGCTGCCCCTGGATATACAGAATAATTGTGATCATGTTCCTCACTTGCCATCGTTTAATCACCAAACTTTGATCACTGTATGTCAAAAGAGTAATTACCCTTGCTAAAAAAAGGTCATTGGTCGAAGTAGCGAGTCAACCTGCAGCTTTCTCGACATTCTTGGTGAGCTAGGCAGGCTTGAGGATTACTTTAAAGATGGGGTATACCGTATACTCAGGATAGTTGACAACTTTAACGAGCTCATAGCTCAGTCAGTACATTTTATAGATTATTGATTTTAGCTTAATCTTGTTCTCCACACGTCATTCTAACCAGTTTTTGCTAAATATATGTGATCCAAACTATGCATATTTATGATTCATTTAAATTTTGAACTTATATACGTTTTCTCGTTTCTTCAATATTCTGAAGCCCGTATTGTTAAATGTTTGTTGCAATAGATCCCTCCAACAAGTGTTCCTGTTATTGTTCGAGAGTATGGAGAACATTTATTGATATAGATATGTAAAATACAAATATGCTGCCTTTGCTCTGCTCCTGACTTCTCCCCCAAGATCAGACTGGCAGACGAGGAAGCGATTTGGAGAACTCTGCTGCAACATCATACAGTTTATTTCTTGTTGAATCTTTCTTGACGATTTGCATTTCAAAACATACTTTTTGTTTTGGTTTACAATTTTTGCTACTCGTGACGAGGGCGAATCATCTGCCTCTCCAGGCAGTTTTGTTCAATGTGTTTTAGGACAGATTTCTGTAAATTTAGAGCAAAACCAGCAAATTAGATGACTGAACATTTATAATACATATATACATATATAGATGGCCAGCTTGCTTTAGTCTCATAATATTTCTTTCATATCTTCCGTTGCGAAAATGAGTGTGTAACTGCTCATTCTTCAGCATCAGTCAGGTTAGCCCTTGTTCGTCAACCATTATGCAATGAAAATGAGTTTTTGAGTAGTATATTTTTGAAGAAAGTGATTCAAGTAAGAAAAAAATTGAATTTACGTACAAAATATTTTATTGTGAAAATATATAGAAAATGAGTTGGAGAAAAAAGAGTTTTAAAATAATGTTAGACAAACACGGCTAAGAGTTCCACTTAATTTCAGTTAAGCTTCCTCATCAACCGACTTCAGGTCCATAGGCAGTACAAAAGCATTTGAGTTAAAACATCATAAATCTGTTTTTCTATAAATCTGGCAGTAAATGAAAACTAACTTACTTCGGTCTTGTCACATCTCTCTACAAGAATGAAACTACTCTATAGATCCTCTCATAATGTCACCTTTGCCATACACTGGAGAGACAACAGCAAGAATAACAAAACCACCCAAAACAACTATCAATATACCAAGAGAGTTCAACAACAACGCCTCAGACGAATAGCGTGATATTATGTTGTTTGTTTGAAGAAATGTCGCTTTCTCTAAAATACCAGTGGTGCAAGTAGCGATAGCTAGAGCATAAATATAAACACCAAAAAATACGTGCCAAGGTAACAGACTAGCTCTGCTGTTCCTCGAACCACCGGGATACCAAAAGGTAACAAATCCAGTAGCCCACTGCCAAAGAAAGTATCGAAAAAAATTAATTGATGGAATCTGAGAAAATATTTGAGAATTTGTTGAAGAAAGGGATTAAAAGACTACCTGGATTCCAAACAAGAAAAGGCAGGATAAGCCGAGCCATGAGTGAAGACTATAGAAGTTGTCAATACCCTTGTCATTGTGAAACTTCAAAGCAGCCCATACTCCAATGACACTCAAACAGAACGACAAGAATTGCAAACACAGATGAACTGATTTTTTGAAGTTTTTTGTTCCTGAGACAGTCTTGTAGGCCAGCATGGCTGCAGAAAGCCATACCAAGCAATTATAACTAATCCTGTGATGCTAGCAATATAGGCAATGATGACTAGGTACAATAAGAGCATGTTCAGACAAAATACAACAAATGATTTGAGAACTTCTAATTCATAGGTTTCAGACCTATGAATAGGGATATTCCAGAAGCTTGTACAGTTTGGGAAGGGGTTATGATCGATCAAAAATGAAGAATTTACTACAATCAATATGCCTTAGGCATGACCATACATAGAAAATCAGACGTGGAAAATCTGGACAATTAGTTAAAGCAAGTAGGTGCTAGTGCTATAACGAAATTGATTGAAAAAATGGACAATCACCCAAATTAAAATTACTTAAATTGAGGGTAACAAAAGAAAAAGAAGTTTACACATCATAAGCATGGAAATATACCTGTACCTTAGAATCACCAAATTTCCATAAACTCATTCTTCATATATTTGGCAGTTACGGAGATAAGCAGGATTTTCATGCATACCAATGTCAAGGCATCTTTATCTTTATTATTATTATTATTTTTTTTTTTAACAAAATACGAGATATATATGCTAAACCATTTAAGTAGAAGTTCAATCTTACAGTACACTTTTCATCTGTCTTTCTGTTTCTCATGCAGCCACAGAGAGCACCAAAAATAGTCTCTCTGGACTGTTCAAAGATTTTGAGACAACTTCATCTGGGGATAAAAGTTTATTAAGAGGTCTATTCAATGATTTGAGAAGGTAGCTGTTTGAAACAAGTACCCATGCCGGCTACAAAAATCAATATTTCCTTTTTGAAGGAATATATTATATTTTAGAAGGGTAAGCAAAATTGGAAGGGAACAATTGTTTAGATTCCTTTCGCGTGTAACACAAGTGCAATATTTATATATGATTACATCCGCTTGCACTTAACTGTACTGATTTGAGAGTAAAAGTATAATGCATGCACCTGTATCATAAAAATTGTAATCAGCTCGTACCATCATAGAATAAAATATAATGTCCACAATCCATTTTGATCATGGTATAATTGACTAGTAATAGCAGGCAAATAACTCATAAAAGCACACCAAGTTGCTTTAAGTCTAAGCTAAGGGTGTTGCTACCATTCATCTGAAGACTTCTATAAACATAACTCATCAAACGAATTGTCACTTAAAAGGGAATCGTAATTTTCAGAACAAAGAACACCGAAGAAAATCATAAATTGAAGGTGTCAATGCCTTCATCTCAATAATCCATAAAAAAATCACACAAAGACATTTGGAAGGTAGGTATCTATACATGGCAACTTAGCGCTGTTGGTTTAATGCAGGTATTATTTTTTGTTATTTCGTGATATCATAAAAGGAATTAGAAAAGGGGATGGAAAGACAATGGAATGACGGGGTATTGGATATGGCACCTATAGGACATGCTCGTTACTCAGTAATGGACATTGAAAACATATAAATTAATCCTATCCAGTACTCTCAAACAGAAATGCCATTAACTATTCATGAGATTGCTAGTCCCTTAATGATGTAGACAGAGGGTCAATTTTTTTCCTCCATTTTTTTCCCTTTGATTTAATGTTTTACGGCAATATTGACGATATATAATGGGAATTGAATTATGCCCTACATCGTATCCTTACCTTCACCATTCAGAAGTACAAGGCTAATCACCATTAAAACAGGATGGACCTACATAATTAACAATACAGAAGATCAATTTCAATCAGAAGTCAAAAGTTCAAAAGTATATTGATCTACACCATATAAATCTTAATCCGTCAAAGAGTGGATAAACTTATTTTATTAAAATTAACTGTTCAACAGAAACCCAAACGGCCACCATTTTTTTAAGTGTTCAACGCCTCAATTTAATTGTTATCCAATCATAAAATGATTGATTCGAGAAAATAAGGAATAAGTAAAAGTTAAACAAAAAGTGGAAAGTACATTGAAAATTAGATCTTTGTTATCGGAAATTAGAGCCAAGCCTCCTCTGAAATGCACAGTCCAGGTTAGAACCAACGCCGTTACCGCGATTCCGATTATCCTTACCACCAGCAAAATCTGAAACCGAACCACCGGCACTGCCATTGAAAATTTTGAGAGAGAAAGAAATTGAGATAATAAAGAAACTGTATGTCAAGATCAAAGGTGAGGGTTTTGCATAGATCACTTATTATTAAAGAAAATAATTTGACTGTTATGGCAAACGGGCAGGTATCGGCCATTTTTAATCCCCTCTAGTGCGTTTTTTTTTTTTTTTAAAATTATTCTAGATGTAGATTCTAGTTTACATTATGGATGATATTCTTCCTATGTGTCAAAATCTTGATAGCAGTTTCATGTACCATCTTTAGGACAACAACCTCCATCCCGTCCTCCACCCCTTTTACATGGTTAGCGAGTCTCATTTGGGGCAAGCTCTCGTGATAGTCTTTTCATGAAAATTATTGGGAACGCGTTAGCGCTTGACTAATAAGATAGAAAGGACTTTTTCAGCTGACTTACTCTGCTACAGCGGATCGTTAGCATTTTTCATTACTTCAACTAGTACCGATTGATGGGAGAGAAACATATGTGGGGTTGAACAATTTATTTTTATTTTGTCATTCCTATTTATGGATAGTTGACTTTTACTGGTTGTCAAATCATGATGTCCACGTCGAACGCACGTTAAGATAGAATAAAATAATATTATTTTTCTCAACAATGTTATAGACATAGAAAATTTTCAACACTTACAGATTATCATTGGAAGATAACAAAAAAAAAAAAAAGCAGCCATACTGGCAGCACCTGTATAGATTCTGTATGTTTTTTTCCTGTACTTGCAGAATAATTTTATTTTTCTAGAGATCATCATGCATTATTCTTGAGATAAACATTAAAAATTAGAGAAGTGCTACACGTACAAGGCACTATAAAAATTATGTTTGTGCTGAATTTGACACTTTAAAATTATAGTGATGTATAACAATTTAATTAGCGGCATAGGTGAGGGAGACAATAGGACTCGACCCGAATTTTACTCTTTTCTATTATTCTTCCAAATTGTGTTACGAGTCAAAATGTTCATTTGGAAAAAGAAGTTTTGAACATTTGAGGAATATATTTCAAAAGAAGTTGCTTATGCCAGAGAAATAAGATTGAAAATATAACTTATGCCAATTTCTTTTTGAAATTCTATTTTAGAAATCGATAATTTGTTGAACCCTGCTACAATGACAGACCCTATGCCAATTTTTTTTTTTTTTTTTGTGGTGAGGGGGGGGGGGGGGGGGGGGGGCACATATCCCTTCTGGAAAACTAGGGCTCTTCTGGCCTTGGCCAAGAAGAATAATTCATAGTTTTGTACCAAACTAAATTGTTACAAAACCAAACATTTGAAATCAAATTGAACTGGCTAAAATGAAAATTCGAATAAAGAGAAAAAAAATTAAAAAATCATGCGAAGTCACATTTCGGTCATTGGTCACTTACAAGTTGACAAAATAATGGAAGCCTTCCACCCTATATCCTTGGAGGCATAACCTGATATTTACCTTTTTCACCAGCTCAGGGTAGGGCAGGTGAGGGCGCCACTAATGTGATGTAATCCAAAAAAATAAAAATAATGGAAGACGCTCCGAGGACACATCTCCAATTGGTGAAAGGGGAATGTATAAAAAATCTAGCCTCGCTTGTAACTATCGGATAAGGGTTCGAATCTTGAAATATGAATGAGACCCTTGATAAGTGGGAGTTAAATGACAGTCTTTCACCCTGCACCCTTGAAGACATAACTTGCGATTTACCTATCCATCAAAGTTCAGGATAAGGCATGTGGAAACATCAGTAATGGGGCGTAATCCAAAAAAATAAAATAAAATAATGGAAGGTGTCCATTTGAGGACAATTGACAAGATTGGATGTATGTGGTTGTTAACCTAGTTTGTTGTGCAGATTAGACCAAATCATGTTTTTAAGCTCCCTTCCTTACAAATCACGGCATACATTTATTTTTCTCAATAATAAAGTATTTATTAAAAAAAAAAACTAATTTAAATCTATTTTTAGTATTTGAATTTATATTTTCACGAATCCTGATAATTGGGGTTTTATCTGACGTTCAATTTTTAAAATCCAAATTCCCTTAATTCCAACCGTCTTTATCATGATTTGAAGAAAGAGTCCGCCCTTCTTGTTAAGAATTTCTTCCCAATTCTTGTTCGTTATCACTTTTGAAACAATATTTTCTTATTCATTTCAAAATTATAGAGCTATATATTTAGGACTTGTCTACATGTACATAACACTTTCCATAATCTCTTACACCCCCCTCACATGAAAGAGAGTCCACACATAATAAAATATTCGTGGGCCCTCTGCATGTGAGAGAGGTGTAAGCTATTTGGTACATCATAAGGTGTACAAGTAGTTTTATTCATATATTTATGTATTTCACATTTTCACCATAGTCATCTCGACATCAATTTTACCAACCAATTATATGCTTCACATATGTGTGAGGAATAGATATGTCACATTATACATTCGTGTCACAGTATTTGAATTTTACTTATCTTGGTCACACACTATTAATTTGACACAATTTGAGGACAAAATCTACGAGGGAAAATGGATCACATTTGACAACAATTTTGAGAATGACAGGTGCCCAACTTGACCCATTTCATATCCATTCATCACAACTTACGTGAAAAAACGAAGTCATAATTAAATACACCAATATCTTATTATATAGGAGTAACAAAATGGAGGGCACGAATATAATTTAGACAAATAAAGATATGGTTTAGTGTGTTAGACGTCACAAATAAATTTTACACAATTACATGGACAATTGTATTCTAAATCACACATACGTTAAATCTTTATCCGTGTTTTAATCTCGTGGTCACAAGAAGATAAATGGATGAATATGGAGAGAATACTATTTTTTTTTATAAATAATTTAGGGTGGAATATGGTGAGAGAAAATATATTTATATATTAGTTTTGTTCTTGTTATCCTTTCTTCACTTAAAAAAAAAAAATTGAATTACAACATGATTTCTGAAAACTTTCTTAAATTTTGATATTTGTGAAAACGTAAACTTAGTTGGTCGTAGTTACAATAATTTCCTATTTTATTCTTTTATTTCATTTTATGTACACGACGCCTTGTGGTAAAATTCAATTGACAAATTTTCATCAAAACCAGGTTTTTGCATTTATGCTAGTCAGGTTCTTTTGAAAAAGAAATCAAATCGTTTGGACTAATGTATAGCAAAATCAAGGCCCTGAAATTGCAAATACGAGGACAAGAATTAAGTCATCAAGCAACAAACTGCACTGGACAACAGAGAATAGTCGAAGAAAGAAATACTATATTTATATATAAGCTATTTCTGTACAACTTCTGCTGCCTACCATACACGGTTTATGTTTAGCTTACAAATGTTTGTTCTGAATTCTGATACTGTACAACAAATTGAGCAGTCCAGTCATGTAGAGGCTACCGCCGGTTGACGACTTGCTTCCTCTTTTTGATATCCCTGCATAATATTAATATCTATTGTAAGTTAGAAATCGAAATCAGTGCAGCGAGGAAGCAAGAAGGACGTGGATGAAAAAAATAACATACATGCAACGCGGCATATGGCAATTGGAATCTTTGCAGTCCTCTGAGTGCAAAAGCAACAGATACCAAATTCTCTTACAATTCTTACAATTACCGGCTAATCGAGTTTCACATTCACGCGAGTGGCGAAAAAGCCATTTGATTTGAATGCAATTACGACGTGAACAAGGGTTGTCTCTTGTTGCTTGACACTGATTAGCATGCTCTAGAAGATCCAACATTTCTTTTTTCTGCATCAAAAGTTTTATTATATTCATTTGTAATCTAATTAACCAAGTATATAATAGATATCTACCATACCTTAAATTCTTTGCGCTTCTCGAGTTCTTGTTTATTCTTTGTTTCGCAGTCGGCTTCCAGTACAAATGGAATTAGCGGGTGGACATGACAGCCTTCACCTTCTTTTGAATAGCACGTAGAGCAAACATCGAATCCTGGACAAATCTCACAATGCCATTCCAACACGACGTCGTTATGACAAAGGCTGCAGGTTCTCCGCTTGGTTAATGCTGTCATTTTGTGGAGGTGATACAGGATCATCATAGATGAATGTTTAGCACGGCGAAGTGTATCAAATTGATAATTATTTTCCTCACAAAAGCTCAAGAAAGAGCGTCTATCGGTAAAGATATCATTATCTAAAATGACATCTTTATCCTCCGTGTCTGCAGGTATGTCATTCACCAAAATCTGGAGAAGGATTAGCACCCCGAGAAGAATGAAGTAAATTCAAGGTGGTGAAGTGCTTTCAAAACAATGAAATTTGTCTGCAATAAACTTTGAAGATTTGGAATTTACCTGAGACAGTAGATGTTTTTCTCCACTGATGGAAGTGTGTGTTTTCAACTCAGTAGGACTTTTCACTTCAAGGCATCTGAGATAGAAACAAAAGAGTAAGAATACAGAATCTACTTTCAGAAATTTCTTTATCAAATCAATGAAAGCTCATTACACAAATCCTTCGAGACGCAAAGGTTGTGTTACACAGAGAATGAGAGAATACACATTGGGAGAGTCCTAATTTGAGAACAATTTATGTTATTAAGTTTATCTTCACTGAATATGAGACACCTCTGAATTAAATGATACTTTGTTTCCAGGGGTAAGGTCCTGTTTTCCGACCATACAGAAGACTGACAGCAATAGGTTTGGCGTTATAAATTGCAATTTCTCCAAAAAATCATCCCCAAAATAAATGCCAAAGTACATTTAGTGCTATCAAAATTGTAAGATTGATTACAGAATTTTAACTTATAATGATTCTTACCTATCATTTGCTGAGGAATAAATACACGGTAGATCCTAACTTATGTGACAAATAATAATTCTACAAACTGTAGAAATACATAACATTTCAACCTTCCTATTCATGTGCCACAGACCCTACAATTCTTCCCCTGGTTTGGAATGATTTTATTTTTAATTTCCCAATAATTCTATAGTGCATGCTGAGGTATCTTGGTATGGGCCTACTGGTTTCACTGGCCTCGATCGTTATTACTTCTTCCCCATGACAGAGGAAAAGACATGTCTCGTAATGTGAAGTTTGATTTAACTTTCCAAAGCATTCATTATGTCCAGATTCTCGATCCACCAAATGAAGTTAGTGTACACCTTGAAAAGATACAAAGTAAGTATTTACTACTTCAGCATGAATGGTTTTATTTTTAAGATCTTCGTAATAATATGACGTGATTCAAAAGTAAGGCAAATATTTCCCAATTCCAGAGGAAAGTATAGTGGTAAACAAATAGTTGTTACATGAATCAATAAATGTCAGAATCATGGTGCTGAAAGAATTTATGTGAATCTAGTGAAGCATTAATCTCTTTAGGCATAAAAACTTTCCAATTGTGGCTAAGAATATGATGCAATTCAAAAATGTTATTAGCCATTTCATGGGCAGCATTTACTTTTATCTTATGTAGAGCTTGGTGACTAGAAGACTCAAAGGATCAAAAGCACAGATTGATGGGGAACCAAAATAAAGAACAATGTTTCTTGCTAGAATGTCAATAATTGAAAATAAAAAGACAAAGCACAATGTTGAAGATATAATCACCTTGCACATATATGAAATTTTTTGCATTGTTTACAAGCCCAACGACTTCCAGATAGTATCACTTCGTGGCAGTTTGTACAAGTGAACTGCAAGTGGAGAATGATAAAGTCTTCCTTTGTAGGTAGGATGGTCTGCCCCAGCTATCAAACGGGGTAAAACAGGAAAACAACTTGCATCAGTAGATAATACAGCAGAAGACAAACGTAATCAGTTTTTAACCTTTCTCAATGGAGACCCCTTAGACCATCAAAATTTTCGACTTAACCCAAGTAGAAAGAAAAAAACAACCAGTAGAATTTCTTAAGCTAAAAACAAATTTCGAGTATCAACTACCACAATATCCATTTACATATTTAGCTTATACATATCTGTACATTAATCAATGTTGTTAAGTTAGTTTGAATGTCTTCAATGGATAACAGTGTTGTTGAAGAAATGATGCAAAAACCAAGCCCAAGATCAACGAGGATACCAATAACCAAAGAATACAAGATGGAAAAGAACGAGAAAATAATATGACAAATATCTACGATCGGATATAACTAATAAGTTCACCTCAAAATAATGTTTCTTTTGTTGAATTTGTTTTTAAGCTATATATATAATCAACATACTACTCTTGGCGTGTTGACCAGGCAAGGTGGGTCAGAACCTGAGTTTTCTATGCAATTTGCTTTGGAAATAACACGAGGCTAAACATCTCTCTAATCCTTCATAGAAATTCCTTCATTGAAACCTAAACAACTTTATTTTCTTCCTGTTTAGTGATGAATTTTTCCCTTCAATTGATTGGCAAGGAGTTCAGCAAGGAGAGACCATATCATTCAACTCTAAGGTCTAACCAAGCTTCTTCCTGGTCTAATCTGACATCTATGTGTTTCCTGGCACTGGCTTTGAATAATGAGACCTCAGCACTTTCAAGCATCAAATTTACATACTTTCCTTACTCTTAAAATATAATACACCAACTCCAATAATGTAAATAACAATTATAGAGTATGTAAAATCCAAGTTTACACATGAACTGCGACATCAAGAATTCTCTAAGAAATCTCTACCTTTTCCATCACCATCAAATCTTTTGTTGCATCGGCTGAATGATCACTATATCCCATTGATTTTAAAGTTCTCCGTGTCATTAGCTTTTGCACCATCTTCTCAGATCCCCCTCCACTTCCTTTTCCAATATTTTGCATCACATCCTCAGCAGCAGTTGACCAATAGGCTCCATCAAAGTAAGGTAAGCGAGCTGCCGTTATCATGACATTGCATTCCACATTTGGTACAAAAAAGTGGTCATAAAAATTGGTGTGATCCACCACTACTTTCTTTTCTACTGCTTTTCTAATCATTGACTTGTACCTGCACCCAGAAAAATACTCTGAACAAACATGACAGCAAAATTTTAAAGACAAATAGACCATTGTTCTGAATAATTAGTCCAACTTTTATAATGAACTTATTCAGGCTGACATCAGAGAACTTAGGTGCACAAATATATATTGGAAAGCTACCTAACCAAAAATATTGACAAAGTATAGCATGACTAATACTTCCTATGTCGTGTCATGTTATATTTTAACATTACGCACAAGAAGCAGAGCAATGGGGGGGGGGGGGGGGGGGAGGATAAAGAAAGATATATACCAGTGACGCAGCTTATCTGACTTTGGTGTTTTCTGAGTATCTGGATGGCAATATAAAATGTAATCTTCCCCTTTTACAGGTGGGCAGGCCCATATATAGCAAGTCGTAAAACCACATTTCTTGCAATAATCAAGGTAGGCAATCTGCAGTCACAGCAAATGAAAAGATAATAGCTCAGTCAAGTCACATGTTCCATTAGCAACTCTAGTTGCTAAACAGAGAGAGGAAGAAATAATGTAGTAGGAGACGGAGCAATTACCAATATCTCATGGTATACAAAGGTACGTAGAGCCTCACCAGTAGCAGTTCGAATTTCGGGTCTAAAATACTTAACGGAATCAAGATACGAAATATAGATGCAACGCTGATTGGGTGGTCCGCAATCTGATCCAAATTTTTGGACATACATGCCAAAAAGACAAACATCTACACCTTCAATTTTTTGAAACAATAGGACCACCTACAATATAAGGATCGATCCAATTTAACAAATAAAACATAAATGGAATATAAAGAAAGGAAAACAATTAAATAAAAATTAAAAATATTTTTAAAAAATAGTAAAAATCTGTATTGCATGAGTAATTTCCTCCCACTTTTATTCTATATGCCATACCGAACAGTCATTATATCATATTATAGCTCCATTCATTCACATAGGCGAAGGTTATTCAAGCAATATCAAGCAGGAAGTCAAAAGTTAAGGGGAAAGAAGTGGAGGAGGAAACCGTATCAATTCAAGAGATAACCGATGCCATCCGGAAGTCACAGTACCACTCTTATGAACAATGACCTCTTTAAGTCTACGCAAGATATATATCCTAAATACCGATAAAAAAAAAGATATATATCCTAAATACCAAAATCATCCTTCCCTCAATTTATCCTCAATCAGTGCTAGCTCCTTGTTGTATGTATATTCTCATTTCTTGTCCCATCCATGCTAGTATGATCACAACCAGACACAAGTCAAAGAAAAAGAAAAATGTTGATGAACTAATCAACCAAATTTTTTTGGAAGGAGTACTAATTTCGTTTTGGAATCTAGAGCCCTGTTAATGAAAGAAAACAGGAACATATTCATAATAATCACTACATCTTACCTCAGACTTATATGGAAACTCTGCCGGATAGTGTTGACCATGGAAAATATCTAGAAATTGCTGCTTTACTTTTAATCGATTGTTGACAGCTAAAACCTCTCTAACCACAAGATCTGCTGCTCCAGGTACCTGTGAGAAGTGAAAAATTCTTTAGACAAACATATATATCTGGGACATACACACTGAGGAACTTTAGCAAAGGGTTGCAGCTTTATGATCCAGCTAAAGATCTGTATAGAACCATCAAGTAAGAAAATCTTAATAGAATGAAGAAGTGTAATAAATTGTAACATTAATACACGTATACTATAATGAAATGTACAGATGGAAACTTAAGCATATGCTAGCAGCTTTGATGAACCAATTAAAGATATCTACATCTTCAAAAAAGTGTATTTTTTAGGGAAGTTCTTTTTTGTTGCTTTCATAAGCAGAAACATATAAATACAGGTAAATAAGTTTTTATTCCAACAATGTGAATAAGCAATTGATGGTTTGTTTAATATAATCATACCTAACAACGAAACACAATTTGTGTCGACCCAGACCTCGCGCCCAGGCCGTTAGATTATATCATAACGTATTGTCCACTTTGGGTGAGCCTATGCCCACTTACCCCCTCACGGATTTTTTTGCGTTCTTGTCCAATTGGTACCAGGATTCCCCTTAAGTCTCTCATATGATGGAGGTTTGTGTTCGAATCCTGGGGAACGCGAAGAAATCCATGAGGGGATAAGTGGGCATAGACTTACCCAAAGTAGACAATACGTTATGATATGATCTAACGGCTTGGGCACGAGGTCCGAGTCGTTACAGCTTGTACCTAGTATGTGGCACTAATGTTGCAAATGATTTTAAACCCACTTGCAAACTATTTAGGCTGCAACAAGTCAAGGCCTGTTATGGGGTTTCTATAGATACTATATTGAAGAAATAAAAAAATTACTCACCTATTTTTGAAATAAAAAAATTAGGATTAATTACAGGGGAATTTCTTAAATTTGATTTTTTCTCTTTTAAGTTCAACATAGGAAATTTTCCATTCTTTTAGTTAGGTGATTTTCCCTTTCTCACTAAAGATTTTAAGTAGAAAAAAGGCATCGTTCTTTTGCACCACACACATTATAGAATATTGCATTGAATTGATTGATGTAGAGTTTTCTCTCTAAAATTTTCTCATTTCCCTCTTACTCTTACTCTACCACTTCTCTTCTCCCTCTCTCCGTCTCTCTTCTTCTCCTCCATCTTATGTTTTTACGTACTGTATTGCATCATTTGGTATCAAAACTTAGTTTGCTCGTATGACCAAACATCAATAAAAAATATTTATTGTTCTTGTTTGTCATGTCAGCAAAAATAGAGCTAAGAAAAGTTGAATAAAGAGATTAAATAAAAAGTTAAAAAAGAAAGAAAAATTGCAGGTATTGTGGTTGATATTTCACAAGGATAAAATTGGGCGCTGGGGTGTTCTCTATTTGTGAGGTCATGTAAACCCTCGAGGCATTTTGAGATGTAAGGGGAAAAAAACGGAAGAAGCGACCTATAATAAGTTATAAACAACCTTACAGATTCATAGTAACTTGCAAGCAAAAATAAAATAATTTGACAAAGTAAACAATATCGCACAACAAATTATAAATAAAACGAAAAAATAACTTGAAAATTCCTTCCATATTATCATTACTAATAGGATCCTCTAGATAATCATCACATTTAGTCAACCTACTTTCTTCCAAATCACTATCAATTTCTTCCCATTTCTTTTCCTAGCCCTTCAGTTACAGTGGCATCTTTTTCTTTCGCTTTCCCATTTATTCTGGAGTACAAAGAACTGAATTGGAATTACAAAGCAAAAAACAATGTAATATGCAACAGTATGCTAAATCCAAAATATTTAAACGTAAGTGAGATTAAAGAACTTAAAATAAGCGTATACTTACTGGGAGAATGTTTTTTTCAAGACTACTTTGCAAGTTCGAGACTGAAGAACCTTTGCACATAAGTAAATAAAGGAAGGGGATTGATACGTAGGTTAAACAAGTGTCCCACAACGGTACACCACATGGATTCTAGAATGAAGGTAGTCTAATGGGAGATCTACTTCTCCTTATCTTTTGGATTAGGAATGAGTGTCTACATACAATGTGTAAACCCAACTTTATATTAGGGTGATTGGAAAAGATGTAATCTTAATGAAAACGAGACCTCAAGAAAATCTTTATGCGGATGAAACTTCAATTTTTCATCTATAACATACTCCAAATCTCCTTATACAACACTTATTCTCCATATAAAATCCAAGGTAGAGAGATCATCCAAATTTTTCATTGCCATAAGGTATTCAAAATGGTGCAATGACTCAAGTTCCTCAACCAATTCAGAAACAGAGCAATCAAAACGTTTCACATGACAAACCATGGGAAGAGGCCTTCCAAAAGATTACAATGTCTAAACTAGCTTCTATATGACAAAATTCATATGATGGAGGACTTGAGAATTGAATGGAGGACCAATGTAAATTCCCGAGCACAATCTGTTTCCAAAACTGAAAAGATTGTGGGACAATTAGCCTGATCAGTCCAGTCCAGCATTTATGAGTGACTAATGAGAGAAGAAAGTTAGTGACTATTGAGAAAAGAAAGCTTCTGAGTCAACCACCTCCTAATCCCAAAGGAGTACATGAAGTGGGGATCAGTTCAGGCGCACAATAACTGGAAGCTAATTCATTACAACTTTAAGGAGTATTGCAGATTTTGACAAAGAAGTGGAGAGTTTAGAAAGAAACGCATTTCAAAATTCTTCTTTATCACAAAAAGATTCAGAAGAAAGTAGTCCTACTCTTACATTCCTAAGGCTCGTCTTCCTTAGAGGTTGACAAAAGAGAAGCAAGGACATCGCACACATCTTGAGGGAAGCATAACTAAAAAAGAAATTGCACGTACAGAAAAATGAAAAAAGTTAGCTCTATAATTCAACTTAAAGCTCCTCCAAAATATAAAGATCCAGGTTGCTATACTATTTTTATGCATATCAGGGAACCAGAATTTTAGGAAGTCATTATTTGATTTAGGATCAAGTGTTAATAAACCTTATCTTGTGACCGTGCAACTTGGGTTAGTTTAGTAATTCTACAACTTGCTAATATATCTGTTAAGGTTCCTCGTGGTATTGACTATTGTGGACGGAGTTTTTATTTTTGAGCTAAGTGATTATTCATTAAAGATGTATTTAACTCACTTTAATTCATGTTTTGATGTCACGGTGCCACTCATGAAACTTGTTGAATTTGAATGGTCCCAATTAGTCCTCGTGGGGAAGTTTAGAACCTCTATAACCTAAGCAAGGCCTTAAGAACATAATACAAACATGTGAAAGATTATTAACTTAGGGTCTGTTTGATTGCAAGGGTGGAAAATGGGTGGAAATAAAATGAATGGCAGGGAATTGAATTGCCTAGAAAACGTTTTACAGGAAATTGTAATTAATGGTGTTTGATTGGTATAATTTTCCACCCAGAAATTTTTTTGTTTTGTTTTGTTTTTTATGCAAATTGTCAATTAAATGGAGAAATTTTTTTACCATTGACTTTGGAATGTGTTCCAATTGATAAATAAAAAAAAAAAAATTGTCAAAAAGTTGAAAAACGTTTTCCCACCACTATGGTGAAAAAAACGTTTTCTAGCTTTTGTGCATCAACCGCTTGTACCTTGGAAAACGTTTTTCCTGAAAAATTAGTGCAATCAAACAGGTGAATAGTAAAAAGTAGAAAAACGTTTTCCACCTTTCACGAAAAACTACGACAATCAAACAGGCCCTTAATTTGTTTTAGATACTCCTATTTAGAATAGGAATTAAATCATGTTTTGATCTAATGGAGTTTTAACATTGGGTAATATATAGGGTCTGTACAAAAATTATCAAATATGAAAATTTAGAATTTATCAAGGTTCTAAAAGGCGTAAGGTGCAATAACCATAAAATGGTGTTTCCTTATTTTCAATTTTATTTTAATCATTCAAAGATTTTTAACAATAATACCTTTCATATTTAAATTAAAATTTGAAAAAAAATAAAAGTAAAAGGCACACGCTTTTTTGGCGCCTAGGCTCACATTAGTTGCACCTTTTGGTCCCTAGTCACGCCTTTTTTACACCTTTCGAGTGCCTTGGGCCCCACCTTTTCAAACACTGGATTTATTAATATAATGAAATTATAAAATCAGATTCCGTGGCCCGAAAAGATGACATTTGGGAGGTTATGAACAGGATTACCATGGTCAAGAAGCTCGAGCCTATGCTGAGCTAAAGTTAAGATTATTATCGACAATAAATTCTGCCACCTCAAATTAACATCTCGAAAAGATATGTTATCCTTTTTGTACAAACTTTGTACCTTAGTTCTAGAAATGAGATTAAACCTAATCCCGACTAATTACATAAAACCAAATATGGAACACACATTCTATAGGCAGACAGAGATTCCTTGTGGAGGAATTTTTGGAAAAATAAAATCTGCACTATTCTTGCTGGCTGATTTTCAAGATACAAATTGTGAGCAATTCTTCGTACAGAATTTCTATGACATGTCTCAACAAACATCATTAGTTTTATACCATAAGACTAAGAAAAAATAAATATTGAGTTGCATAAGATGCGCATATGCCATAAACGATAGTATTGGTTGGAAGACACAATGATTTTTGCGATTTGGAGCTCGTGCACAAATATTCAGGGTCGGTCATTGTTCTCATTAAGTATAATTTAACCCTTTCATCTCCATTTTACTAAAAGTATGTATCCTAATCTACTCTACTGCAGGCTAAATGATGCTATCATACAAGATAGTAAATGATATTGAAAAAAGCTTCTTGTACATCAATGGTGCACATCATTGTACACACCCCTCTCACATGAGAGTGGACCCATGGTGATTAAAATATTCGCGAACCCCCTCTCATGTGAGAGGGATGTGTACAAAGTTGTGTACCATTGATGTACATGAAGCCTCTCTCATATGATATTGCTGCAGTAACTTTCTTTGGCTGCCATCATGGGAAACATTTTTTATTTGTGAAAAAAAACCTTGAATCATTGTGTAGGCTGCTCCATTAGGTTGAAGGTTTAAAAATTTGGGTTTATGATTGTGGGCCTATATCAGCTATGATGTTGGGTTTTGTTGATGTATGTACTTGTATTTTTTTTAGTTGAAGGGGGGCTGGGGATGAGTCAATTGGATGTTTAAGATTGAACTCTGGGAAATCTATAGATCTAAAACCAATAAAAATAGCCTGAACCAGTTGCTCCAATGAAAAAACAAAATTTGGACTCAGGAACAGAAAAAAGGTGTGAAGAAGGGGCAATGTTGCAATTTACTATGGGTGTAAGGAAGATGCTAACAAGAAAGTTTCAATATGGGTTGTAGATATACGTGTCCACAATTTAATAAAAAATTAAGATGAAAAAATGATATGGGACCTCCAAGAGAAAATATCTCTCTCTCTGTTATATGCGTTCATGGTGGATCCTCATTATTCCTCTACATTTCACACTATTCCATCAAACATCATACGCCAATCCCCAGGCACCTTCTGTAACCCCCTCATCTGCTACCAAGTCCTCAAGATTTATCTCAATGACTCCATTAGTCACATTTTGTGACTTCATCAAATACCCACCTTAAAGTTTTACTAGAATGCCATAACATATATGTATGGGTAGGTTTGTGCAAGTGAGTACACACACTATTCTTGTAGAAAATTTGTTCGTCATATATTTTCAGGGCTAATAAATAATAAGAACTGATTATTTAGGTATTAAGGTTTAACTTAATGTTTATTTTCCAAATTTTCATATAAAGTTGGTTAGTAAGATTTATAGGTTATGTAATTTTTGGCACAGTGAGTGTTGATATAATCTCAGGCTTGAATAATACCACACAATAAACCTAACAACATTAAAGTTCCGCAAATTCATCACTCAATCCTAGTCAAGATCAGGCAATCAATATTTGGACATGCTATATGTGTTGCCTTAATGCAAGAACATGTCCTGAGATGAGACGGTAAAAAAAATTATTTTCCACTACAATATTCCAGCATTCTACAATTTGGCCTTCAATCCAATCTTCTCTTCTCTTTTTCTTAGGTCAGCGTGAAGAGGAAATGAGGGGAAATAATCTGTCCAGTCATTTGTTTGAACCATATGACTAAATGATTCAATAAACTATGTCTTATTCTCTCTATGTTACTATTTATTGTATATTTATCCAACCTTAGCTTCTTTAATTCTTGGGCAGAATGAAAATAAAATGAAGATACTTTTGGTGAAATCATATGTATGAATGGAACGATTATTCAGTATCTGGTCTAATGCTTCATGATGCAATTGAAACTTGACAATAAACAAACGAACATCAAAAATGAATTGTAAGAATTGTTGAGCAATTTTTATGTCAAACAGATAAGAAAATGTCGAATATAAATTGCATATCAGTTTTTGCAACTTACCTCAGTAGGAGATTTTCCAGTTAATTTTGCCCGCTCTTTTCTCTCTCTGTCAAGGCTCTTGAAGAGTCTCAGCTCTATATGATCACTAAGCTTAGTTCTGGGAAGATCTTTTGCCCCCAATGCAGTAGGTACGGACACATGCTCTTGAATTCCTATCTCAGCTAAGCGGCAAAAAGGACAAATATATTTTCTTTTCCCTTCCAAGTCGCTTTTTGGATTATACAGAGCACAAGTCTGATGTTGCCAGCATTCGCATTTGTCACATTGTACCCACTGAAAGCACACAAGAGTAAAGGGATAAGGTATTAAACTTTTAAATAAGAAAAAATTTACAACTGAAGGCTCAAAGGGGACCGAGCAGACCGATTCTTCAATTCCTGCTGTATTTTTGTCCTTCTGCAGCTTAGTTTTGGAAAAAGACAGCCCTCTAAACGAGATTTTACCACCACTGGACTTCCGGAAGCACAACGTGCAAAAACAGTATCGTGCATCCATTTCATCCTGTGTCCAATAATAAGTCATACTGGTCTTGATACGAGCTCCGCAATCTGAACAATACATGGGTGGTGAAGTTAGCAAAATCGTATCCCTGGCACATAACTGGCAGGTATTCTGACCAAGGGATTGGGCTATTGTATCTTCTGTTGATCCCTTCATGATGCTCTATCAAAAAGCCAAAAAAAAAAAAAAAAAAATCAGTACAACATCTACTTGGCATGTTTCGAAAAGAAAAAGCAACTAACATTTCCAAGAAAAGATTGCAGTGGACAAAAGACGGAGATAATATCTCAATAGCAGATACCTGAATCCAAGCAAAATTTCAAGAAAAAGAGATTAAATTCGGGCAAATCTCACTGCAGATAATGGGAATATTTTATCATTTCTTTCACTAATCTCTATCTCGTCTTGTTCTATACGCCTAATTAATTATAATTATCTGATGCATTAAACATAATATGATAGGAAGAACATGTTGAAGGAAAGCAGCAGCTATAGTCATAGAAAGTGGATAGTGTCAAGAGGATTGGTGCTTAAAATCTTCATACACTGCTTGCAATGAACATTGTTAAACACAACATGCACATGCATATATTGAAGTACAAAGAACGAGTTATGAACCACAACCCTGTACTGTATCTAAAACACCTAAAATTACTGCATGACTCAATTTAAAGTGCAAAATATCGACACTAGGAAGACGTCTTTACAAATCAATGGTATGGTAAGACCCAAAACCTCTGAAGTACATATACGATCTTAACTATAGTCCATATAATCTATTTTCTTTTCCTCATAATTCTACATTACGTTTGCCTATGTACGACACAATTAACTACCATCTACCATCAACAAATCTGCAAGCACATGATCATTTGCAACACATCTTATGATAGCGCAACCAAGAAGAAGACTTAATTCATAAGAAAGAATTTCAAGTTTAGGAAATCTCAACCTAGTTTGGGTTGAGTTTCTGAGAACAAACAATCAAGATACATGGTCCCAAACGGAGATGAACAAAGATAACTTATAAGAATGCTCTAAAATTTTTGTGTCTATTAGTTTGTGTAGTTAAATCTTAGGCAATTACTTGAAGAAAAAAGAGGTTGTATATGTAACATATTTCATGTCTAGTGAGTTCAGAAAAATCAAAAATATGGGAATATTAAGTAGAGAAATGCTTGTTATTCCTCATGAAATATAAAATCAGGGAGATATAAAAGCAAAACTGGGTAAAAAAAATTATTTGACAAACCTGACCAATGCCCTGGTTGAGACTACTCAAGTGTTCCTTTATTTGCTGTGCGTTGAAAAAATCAGTTAAAGAAACACCACGTGTTTTTGAATACTCTGACTCCATCCGCAACATACAATAAGCTGCAGATTCAGCCGAAGAACAGTGCATATCTATTTTGGAGTAATTAGCCTTGTCCTTGATTTTGATATCTTCTTTAACATTAGTGCACTCCTCAGAAACAACAGACTTACTGTCAGAACTTAAGCCTTGAGAAGTCAAAGTCACATCGGTTTTGACCTTGCTAGTGTATGTATCATCCATCACCAGAGGTGACTCTATGGACGTTAACAGTTCCTTGTTTGTCTCGCTTGAATCTTGCTGATCGTACATAGGACTTTCAGATGACTTCTTCAATTCCGAATATACTACAGTTCTTCTGAAGCAGGCATTGGTACTCTGAAGGCTATTTTTGTCTACAGCAATATTTACAGCTATTAGAGGGTCTTCCAGACTTCCACATGGTTGATTCACAGGAAGAGTAACTGCACCAAGAGCATTGGCACACTTAAATCTAATGTTATCTACAGAACACTTCGCAGGTACCCCACCTCTTATAGGGTCTTCCATGGAGCTTAACAGTTCATTTTTCATTACCAATTCCTCTTCCTCAAAATACATGAGACTTCCAAACCTCTTCCCCAAGAGTGGATGTCCTTCAGTTTTGCATGGTTGATTCACTGGAAAAGTCAATGCACTAAGAGGCCTGTTGTTGGACAGAATGCTGCTTTCAATCTTTGTACGTTTCAAAGGAGGTTGAATATCTTCAACAATGCAGGAACCCAACCAGTTAGAATCTCCAGCATGGAGATCTTCTGGCAGATCTCTTTTTGATTTTCCATCTCCTGAGTGAGTTTCACCAGTAGGATACACCTCTCGAACAAGTCCACATATGCTACAGCCCGTATCATGACAGTCATCAAAATGGGATATCAGTATATAGTAAATTTCACACTCACATTTTTGGACATTGCACACAGTCAAATGCAAATAATCCAAAAAGTTATCTCGGGTTGTCCCCATAGTCACGGGAATGCTTTTGTAGGTAATATATAAGAAAAGAATATCATCCAAAGACAGAATTGATTCTTTAGGTTTGGCAGCTCCAACTGGACCGAAAGATAGTGCTGGACCTTCTAAAATATCTTTATGAAAGCAAGTTTCTTGTAGTTGAACTTCTTGTTGTTGAACCATACCCGACTGTGTGGAGCACTCTATTTTTGTAGTGCAGCCATGTGTCTGGGCATTTGATGACTCGTTAAAATATGCAGGCTGCTGGTAACAATCAATTGATCCCAGCATCTGAAGCTCAGATTGCAATGGTTCGTCGTGGCTGGATTTTGATATCCAGGAAGTCATACTAGAGACAGTGCGAGAATCTCCTGGAATCCTTTCCGATACCTGTTGTGGGAGCCAAGTGCTGTATTTATCTAGCTCCACATTCTTCCCAAATGAAATTGGAACACCCATGTGATATGCATTCAAATAGTTATCTGTAAGCCCTCCATCTTTCATCAGATAGTTCTCTGTAAGCCCTCCCTCTTTTATCAGATTTGATTCCCCTGTTTAAAATAATCACTGAGGGGTAAAAGGCCTGGTTCAAAATCATGTAACATGGATAGACAGAGGACCTTGGCTAACCATTACAATAGGATAACACATTATCTAGAATAAAGCACCAGAATCGATCTTAAGTTGAGTAAATTAGGTCAACCTAAGACGATGATGAAATGTTCAAATAGAAAATTTTAAGAAAATAAAAAAGAATCAGATGTTGATCCATATTCTTAATTGATTAAGCATATCAAGTACATAAATTACTGAATGTCAAATTTTTTACTTCAAAAATCAAGTTATATATATGATTAACGCATCAATTAATTTAATGATGCAAAAGAATCTAGGAATTTTAGGCACGGTCGAAAAAATAAGATTACCCTTGCAAGACAATTAATCAAGAATCATTTGGGAAACAGAAAAGGTTCTGAGAAGAATTGATTAAAGGAAATTATTCACTACTTATTTCATATACTACATAGCATAGAATTCAGTCAGGCTAAACAAATTAAGTTAGATTATTGGTATAGTTCCCGAGTTTGAAATTTAAAGAACTAAGCATTAGTTTTCAGAGTAATACCCTGATTACCATATTTCTGCAGAGGATAGTTTTTTGATGTTGACTCGGATACTTCTAAACTGCTACAGCTAAAAGCCGGTCCACCATCAAAAGATTCCTTAATGGAATATGTCTCATTAGAATATCCTCTGATAGAGGTGATATGATCTGAAGCAGGATCAACATCACCGACAACTTGCATTAGGTCCATCGGGAAGAGCACATTCTTTCCATCAGAAGCAACTAGTTCCTGGTCGTTACTACAAGGTCCTGCATTTGAATTACCACAGAACACTAAAGTTAAGCTGCAGCGTTGAAAATTAAAAGTTAACATGATTTAGTTGAAGTTGAAAGACCTACCTTGAAAGCCATGAGAATCATTGACGCCATATGTTCTGTTCGTACTACAGACAGCACCTGATGGCACTGAGTAATCAAAACCAGGGTAAGGTGTATTTGAGTTGTAAGAACTAGGTGAAACGTGCAAGCCTGGTGTTGTTCTGAGAATAGGTATCTGGGAGGAAACCCGAAAGGAAGATGCTTCATGATGCACACTATTATCCCCAATTTCATGCTGGATTAGGTTTTCCAAATTACAAGATTGCATGTCCTGGTCGGGGTAGTCCTAAAAGAATTAGAAAAGGTATGAGCTTAAGCATATGGCATGTATATCAAAAGACCCAAAAAAGAATTCCCGTCAGTTTATTCCTCTAGAAACATTGTTTTAATCGGCAGAAAGTAATTCTATTTATCTTAAAAGCATGCAACTTATCATCCACAATTCCACATCTCAAACTGATATAATGCAACATGACTAACAATGATAGAAGCTAGAAAATTCTACAAAAAATGAAGCCAAACAACTTTGAATTACATCCATACAGAAAAAGATATTGAATGGAAATAATGACTAGAAGAAAAGTAAATAGCTAATCGACCGTCTAGAGGATACCTCGAAAGGAGAAACCCCAGATAGCTGTCGTTCCATGTCAGTTACAGAATCTGATCTCTGTTTTCTTGATCCTGAATATATTTTCTGCTGGAGGTTTTCCTCACTGCAGAAGGATGTGAGAAAAATATTATACATTTTAAAACCAGAATGGATGGCTACAGGCTCGATGATTAAACTTGAAGCAATGTCACCAATAAACTTAGCTCACAACTTTGGAAACTTACATCTTATTACTTAAAAGTTCATTGACGTGAGAAGAAAAGCAGCTCCAATCACTTTGCAATTGGTTGATATGGTTTGAGCCAACGTTGTACATTTGTCGTAGACTTGAAAACTGTTCAACAGAACTTTTTATTCCATGATTGAACACTTCAAAAAAAAAAAAATTTGCAAAGTTCTAGTCAGAATTTGGGCTGTCCAAATGGATGTATAATAGTAATATTACATAGCCTGGACAAAGATGCATGAAAGAGATTACGAACAATTGTCACAGACACATATAACACTTCATAGATCCGTGTAAAGTTCATAATTTACAGGATTTCTGGACTTCCAATTAGGTAAACATTACAATAAGAGATTTGAGAATTAAGACTATTGTATCATCATTGTTTTATCTCAGTTCGTATTGAAGACACATTACATCCTTTACTAATTCAATAGTGTCATACAACATGATCTAACAAAAGTACTATAGAACTTGCCAATTGCCCATTTAACTTGGCAAGTATTTCTAATCACATACAATCACAGTAGTACTTCTCAAATTTGATCAACCTACTGTGGCTAAATGGACATTCAATGTAGTCCGTCTTAGTTCTACTTCACTTAGAATGAAGCATGAATACGAACACAGACACAGACACATAACTTTCTAGTAAGCAGGACATGGACACTAGGGCCACGTCAACCAAAAAGAATAAAAGGGAGAGGACTAAAACATCTGTGGCACTCCTTAGCTGACATCAACTCCACCTAGTTGATTGAAAAACCGGGTTTCATTGACCAGAAGGACACAGAAAATAAAAGAAGAAGATATGATGAATAAAATATTTATGCGCCGTGCTAACAAAAACAATTTAATCTCCACAGCAATTAAATTTAAAAACTCGTAGATATACACGTTTCACCAATCTAACTAGAAATGTGCACCCAAAAGAATGTTTGATTATCAACAATGTAATCTTTCTGTTTTGTTATGGTTATTGTCGACACATATAACTGACAAATCAAATTATTGTTGACGCAGTTAACTGACAAATCAAATTATGTAAAAACTCGGAAAATATAAAGAGATGTCACCAAAATTCCCGATGGAAACTCTAAGTAAATAGGACTTAATGGATGGGACATATTTGTAATAATGGAATACATACTTCATTCCTCATTTAGTTATGAGAGGATCTTTTATAAAAGAAATGTCAAAGAAAAATTTTATTTTTCATTTTCACCCTCATATAAGCCTTTCAAAAAGGTTCTCCACCATTATTATTTATTTTTTTGTATTTGGATTAAAAAAAAAATTCAAAGTAAATGTTTATTTTTTATTTTTCACCCGTCAGATAAGCCCTTCAAAAAGGTTCTCCACCCTATCCCCACAATTATTATTTATTTTGTATTTGGATAACAAAGAAACTAAAACAAAGGAAATAGTGACAATAACTATACTCATTCAAAACAAGAAGAAACACTCAAAAATTGCAACCAGACATGGTGTGAAGCTGAGCAAAAAGCTTGTGTGACTCAAGGGATGCACTGTCAAAGCTTTTTAACGACAAGCACAGCAGGTAATAGCTCACTTTCCCCTTTCTTTCAAATATTCCAATATTTGGTAGGGAAAACAAGAATACCAAAGTAGTTAAAGGCTTTAACTCCACCATTATTTCACTCCATTTTATTTATTTCATGTCAATTAAGATCCAATGAACTATCCCCTTGCTTCCCTTTCTTTCCCTCTACCCCCGCCCCTTAGAGTGGATTTCCCTTAATCAAATTAGATAATGATTGATAATTTTTTTCAAAATGGACAAACAATATGAGAATAATTCATCCAATGTGCCAATTGAAATATCAATCAAATTGGAACGGGCTCAGCTCATAAACAATAAGTACTAATCTACTCAATTCCCCGAACCACACCCCACCCCCTCAAAAAAAAGGCATTTCGGTCACAATACCCTAATATTATACAATTATATTTCTCACAACTTTTTCCGTTAACCTTAATGGATAATTCTATTTCTCCCCCTTAAAATATTAATATCTGAAAACTGTCATATTACATGTAAAATTAATATATTGGCACGCAACCTGTAATTATTTTCATTAATTATGGCTTCCTACGATGACCATATACAATAAACTGGTTAATATCAAAATCAAAATCCCATTAAGAAAAGAAATTCAATAGTTCAATGTTTTTGCAAAACTCCACTTCAATTCATCAAAACCCATATCATAAATTGTCCAAAATCAAACAAACGCATCGTCCAAATTCTTTTTAAGTTTTATTTTCTTCCCATCGAGAACAGAACTTTCTTTCCGTCGTAACAAACCCCACCCCACATCAGATATAGAGGCTTCATTAACAATTCAATAACTCCAAAGACAATGATCACAAACCCTAGGGCTTATTCAATGATGTCGGTCTAAATTCTAATATACCACCATGCATGCATATATTGTTAAATATGTAAGTATATGCATGAATATACAGGAAAAAAAAATGATGAAAGAGAAAAGGGGACGCACCTATTTAGGTTTTTTATTAAAAAAAATTGGTGTTGGCGTTGAAATAAGGAACCAAACCCTAAAAATTAGGAGGTGTAAGATAATAATCAATATAGAGAGAGAAAGTCTTGTATGAGCGTTCTTCTACTGTTTTTGCTCTCCTGTTGTGTGTATATAGTTGTGTAAGTTGTGCGTGTTTTGGGAGATCTTGTGGGGCCTTTAGCGACGTCGTTTTCGAGGAGACCTACCCAGTCCGACGTCGTTGGTAGATTTGTACGGCAAGGAAACACGTGCTTAAACTCACCTGGCACGATATTAAATTAAATTTATTTCAAATATGAGAGTGTTTGATGAAAATTAAAATCAGATTTTTAGTAGATTGTGATACAAATTTTTGAAATACGTGGTTAAAAAATTGTGTAACCCAAAAAAGATACAGTTGATATTGATTGTTTGACTTTGATTTAAATTAAAATCTAGAACAAACATGCTCTGTATTTGTCAATAGGTTTTATATTAGGAATTAAGGGTCTGTTTGATACAGACATTTTTCATTAAACTAGCAATTGAATTCCAGAATTTTTGGTGTTTGATACACCAAATTTTCCATGGAATTGAATTCCCACAGTTTTCTAGGTACAATTCATCAATGCAAATTTTATTTGGAAATTGTTTCCAACCTATTAGGTGGTTTTTGTTTTCCATCCTCTTTTTTTTTTTTTTTTTTTTTTTGGCAATGAAAATAAATTCTAGACTCAATGATAAAAAAAAAAAAAAAAAATTCATTTAATTGACAATTTACATGAAAAACGAAGTCAAACGAATATAAAAAAAAAAAATTTCAAAAAATATATATATTTTAACTTTTTGGCAATCCAAACAAATTTTAATACAGATTGTAAAAAATTTATCTCAAAAAATAACAATTTACATGAAAAATAAAGTCAAACGTATTAAGTGAAAAATTATATCAATCAAACACATTTAATTGACGATTCCCGATAAAATAATTCTAACCCTAGAATTCATTTTCTTTCAACCCAAATTCTACTCTTGCAATCAAACGGACCTTAAGAGTAAATATCATAGAAATCCTTTAGGTCTAGTCTTAAAGAATTAAATTGTCAAAAAATTTCAGAAAATTATGTTTGCTTAGTAGTAGACAAATTAGAATTACACTTTATTAAACATAAAGTAGAAAATAATATACATATTTACTGATGAGAAAGTCGTCACTTTTACTTTTAATATCGAGTCAAACCAACTTATCTATTTCATGAGATAATGGGAGAAGTTCAAGAAGAATTATGTAGTGAAAGAATCGAATATTATTAAAGTATCTGTGAACTTAATATCCTGTAAGTTTAATTGTCAATTCTATGTCATACTCGTACCACGGCCTTTATTATTAAGTTTGATTCGAATTTTCAATAATCTAATATGAGCTAAAACTAGAAGGAAAAAAAAAAAAAAAAAAAAGAAGGATGTCAGTTAACTCGATGATCCTATCCAAGCCCCTCAGCGGCCCACAAAGTCGGGCGACTTGATTTGCAATGTTTATTTTTGGGTTAATTATGGTCAATGGAATCTTGAGTGATTATTTCAGTAGTTATTGAAGTTATTTTCTTACGGTAATATTCACTCTAATTTCTAACATTAAATTCTACGAAGCATCATTAAGTATCAACATGTCATCAAACGGCACTATTTTTTTATTTTAAGCAAAATTCATTGTTAAAAAATGAATTTACCATATGATTTAAAGTTCAAATTTTTGATTAAAACTAAAGGCGCATTATTATTTTTCTCATGTGAGCTTAATTTATCCAAATTCCTAACTCCCAACTTTGCTGACTTTGACGTAATAGATAACCCCCATTTTGTGACGTGTAAACACTTGGCACCACAATATTCGTTAATATTATTAACCAAGTGTAAAGGTTAAAAACTAAAGTGAGCACTACAATAGAATAATAACAAACATGTTACGCATTCAAACTCAAATTCAAATAAAATGCGTGTCGACACATAATTAAATATTTTGAAAAATTAAAAAAAAAAATCCAATTATTTCTAACATGTTAATTTGACATTTTACTTCCATATTTTTAAGTCTGGATAAGTGACTTTATTCCATTGTTCTAAAATGCGTCGCCTAGACATGATGCATGCGGAAACGCCAAGTCAAATGGTTTGACGCTTTTTTTAGCGGTCAACGACAATCGTTGACTGATAATTCATTATTGTCCTTTTTTATTTTTATATTTTTTTTTACAATTCTTTTAAATTAAAATGTAAAGGTTGATTTTTTTCACTTTGTCAACCCTAAATTCAAAACAACCACAGGAAAACTTCAAAAAAATCCTATCTATTTATTATTTACATTTGAAACTTATTTTTTTGTTGAAAACTTTGAAAAATTGTATAAAATTCTTATAAATCTATTTTAGATGTTTGGTATGTATTTTTAATTATTAAATAATTTTTTGATTAATTAAAAAACGTTTTTTTACACATATGGCTCGCCTAAGCTCATAGTTTGACCTCCACACATCACCACACATTACGTCTTTTAGAATACTGCTTTATTCAAATAATAATTCCAGTAAACAATAGTGTAACTCCTCAAAATTTATGTGACCACTGACTTAATTTGCCCTTTTATTTTTTACTTGAACTTGTTGGAACTCCTCATAGCTTCGATGGTGGAAATATGAAAGAAGACAGACCCACTGAGTGAAAAATCACATTTTAAAAAGGTTTTAAAAGAGTAAAAATAGACTATTATCATTATAGCGAGGCAGAAAGGGGAAACCAAAATTTGCAAAAATAAAGAATTTGTGATTGCTACGAATATTACGCACTACAATACTTGTTAATGAAAATTAAGCCAAAATTATTAAAAAAAAAAAAAAAAGACAATCAAGCTTATTACCTTATAATCAAATTGAAGTCATGTCTAAAGTACCATGAAAATATCATGACAAATTAAAAGCCTGTCAAATTCATTATCTGTTTCTGTAAAAATAAGTCTGGTTTAATTATGCCACTCTACTGTTTCAAATCAATAGCAAATGTCAAAACACAAACCAAAACTCTAAAAACAAAGTGGAAGACATTACCATTCTAAGGTGATAGAAACAGAAAACTTCTATGACCTCAACATCGCCCTCTGTACGATAAGTTCCCAAGTGATTAAGTGACTGATTAATCATATATCCGGTTCTGAATAATCGAGATTTACATGTCTCAAGAGGAAAGACAGGCATATGTTGTCATGAACTTCCTTTTCTCTCCAAGCTTTTTACCTAAACCACCATTTCTGAATAACACTAATTGGAGTGTTCAGGAAAGGCGCATAGCGATAGATTAGTGGATTTACTGTCCTCCCAATCCTGGTCCATACACTTTGATGGTAACCGGCAGTTGCAGGGGCCTGGTACATAAGCTTTAAAAGCTGCCAGAAGACAAAAAAAAAAAATTTACGTACCATAAGAATGCTAACAATCTACAAAAGCAATATTTTTCTCAAGAACCATCAATATTTAAAAACAAAAATATCTAGACAACAGTCTTACAGGCGCCAAGTGCACATGAATGACATGGGGGGCTAAGTTTACAAGTAGAAGTTACTTTTGAGGCATGACTATTTTCTTACTTTCCATGTAACAAGAGTTGCTTATTTAGAAAATAAGTCATTACTTCCAGCCCAGTCCAGTAAAAAAAAAAATCTAAAACTTGTTTACTTGCAAAAATCTTTATCTTACATGCTGCCAAGTTTTACATTTTCAGAGAAGAACATTTGGATGTTGTGAAGTTCCCTAGTAGACAAACAATGAGAGGGCCATTATAGACCGATGTTAAATAGAGACAACTGAGTCAGATGTTCTTAATAGTTATAATATAAGATCATCAGAACTGCCCCACCAGAGCACCAGGTACATGTTAGACCTAGTTATCTAGCTAGCAATGGCAAAATCCTGGCATCATCATAGAAGAACCAGAATGTCTCCCAACGAAGCAGAAAACAGGAAAAATATTTTTTCTTGAATTCTGCAATTGGTCATTTCAGTTAACAAGAGCGAATATAAATTTCTAGACAACTAAAGAAATTTAAGTCATGTAAAATTAAAAATTTCATATTCAAGTATGAAAGGAGAAGCGATACACACCTGCCAATACATAAATGCTTGTACAATGTTGCGCTGCCACCTGTATGGTTAAGAAATAAATTGAGGAGATAACCTTAACAATTACGTACGCATTTTTTTTAAAAAGAATTAGAAGTTCCAAAACAAAAATCATCAAACCCAGAAAAATGTATAGGGAAGCAAAGATACTGACGAGAAAAGAGAGATAATCAGAAGAAATCCAAGTCCAATCTCAGCTTGTGAAGACAGAATGCTAAGTGTTGTTGTGTTTGAATCAACCCAAACACAGGCCTCTTCCAAGTATTTCCTATAGAATGACAGAATCCACAATTAAGCCGCAGACGTGAAAGAAACAACTTACATGGCAACAAATAAAGCATCTAGATCAATTTAGTAACTGTCAACCTCTCCACTTGTCTTACAAAGGAATGCATACAACTATAACTATGATGTCAAATAAAATTGTATGTTGGTTTCACGAAAATTTATCTGTGTCTGTCTTTCTCAAGTTCAAGTAAAGACCACCAATCCATCATGTCACATTTAAATGTCCTTAGCAGCATTTATTGTATGGATCAGACACTTCATCACTTAGTTGAAAGTAGACCTATGATACACCGACACTGATAAGTGTGTCCAACGCGATTTTTCAAAGAGTACTAACATGATACGTTACCGACACGTTTATTAAAATCTTTAAGATTCTTCATTATATAGCATAAATTTAATTTTATACTTGTTGTTAATTTTATTTTATTTATTTATTTTTTAAATTTTAGATATGAGTACATATTTGTTATTTAATAATAACTGAGTTAAATATATATAATATTTCTAATAAAGAAAGAAGAATAATCATGGTAAAGTGTCGGAAGAGTATTGATATTCTACACGAGTCCTACATGTGTCGAACACGGAAGTAGATCCATGCTGTCTTTTTCTAACATTAAAAGAATGTAATAACACTACTGGTATGCAGATTTGACAGTTGGCGACTTGAGTTCACCAAACTGTCCTGAACTCAACTGTCCTGAATTAGGCTCTTATTCAAATTTCCTTCAAAAGTCCACTCTTTTACACACCACATATTAACCAACGACAAACAGCTATTTCTTCACTTAATATCCTCACATTAAGAATGCTATCTAAAAAAATCCTCGTTTACTTGACTCTTTGTATATTAGAAATTTACCATGCAATAGTCTAACAGAGAAGTAACAAATCCTCAGATCCGATACTGATATACAACCTAGTTGCCCAGCACACCCAAAAAAAAAAAAAATTAAAAAAAAAATGAAGGAGCTCCTAAAATTACTACAAACACATATTTATATTCCCCTTAGCAACACCATGTCAGTACAACCTGAAAGGAATGTAATTGCGTATTAAGAGACCGGGGAACTATATTTCGTACAAATCAAAGAAATATATAATAAAATGGTAAAATTTCAGCCTTCATACAAGATTCATGTCATAGAGAAATGCCACTAGACAATCGTAAAATGAAGAAATTTGAAGCACTCTACCATTCCAATCCAATGTTCAATTAGAATACACATACATACAGACTTTCTTTACCTGTACAAGGTGGATCTGCTAAAGTTACGCCTAAGGAACTTTGCAACATGCTGAACGGACAAACACAAAATTGGAATCAAAGCAACTGCCAACATTGAACATCAGCTAATTATGTGCATGGAGAGGCAGAGCTGGTACAGCTTAGGTAAATAAGACGAGAAAACTAGTGCAGAAATGGAATAATACTGACATTTGAGGCACAGATTTGAAGTGACAAAGGTGAGGCAGTAAATGGAGTAGATAAAATCTTTGGTAACTGCCACTGATTGAAACCAAACTTGCAGAGCCTGCAAGTTCCATGCTCTAGGTTTCTGCAAGCAATGACTAGTTACTAGAATCGATGAAGCAGTGAATAGAACATGTATCATGCATGGGAAAAAGATAATGAAAAAAAAACTACTAAAAATTACCCCATATAATGAATATAATGAATAGAGAGAAGAACATGCAGTCCCCATGAAGGAAAGCCGAAATGCCCGGTTTGACAGATTCTTAGGAACAAGAGGAAAGATAGCAAGAACTGCCACCACAGAGACCTGCAAGGGAAAACATATACGTGTACTGTCTTCTAACAATAACTTAAACTAATAAGGTGTATAATACAACAGCTTAGTGAAATAACATCGACCAAAAAGAAAGAGAGAAATTAAAAATATTAGCATTTGAATCTCATTAGCAATCACAAAGTTTCCAAGTCAACCACAGATGCAGATGTACTCTCTCATGATTAATTCCACATTCAAACAAAGGGGCATAACAATCTCAGTCCTGAAAAGCAAACAGTTAGGTAACCTTGATTCTATGACTCTTGATCTCCCAATTACAAGTCAGTTAGAAAGATAAATAAAATTTAATAGACATCCCACCACAGGAGAATAAATTTTAGCCATAAAAAGTCTGACGAGAAGATTGGAAGACATAATAATAGTAGCCTGAGTCCCACAAGTAACACTTATCTAATATGGTGATTCAGTGAGAAACTTGGACCAAACTTTTCTTGTTGAAGTATATTTAAGAAAAGTAGACAGAATCATTTCAACCTAGAATATTTGGTATATAAGTAGCGAGAAACAGGGGGGCAGCGGGGTGGGGGGAGAGAGGGGCCTTTAACATTAATGGTAATAATATCAAAGAAAAAAAATGTGTGATAAAAAGAAAAGTATGAGGGCAGAAAACTTAAGAGCCTTAATGAATTAGTTGAAAATTACCAGGGAATAATTTATTTTTTTAAAGAACTTAATAATTTCTTATGCTTCAAAAGTTATATTGACAAAAATAGCATTTCCAAAACCCCCTTCCTGTGTGGCTCCGCCATAGGTGATGTTATGATGTTAGAGTTAGATACCACTATTAAGTACTTATGGTGGAGGTCAAACAAAGTTAATTTGGAGAGGCAGTTACATTACAAAAGCAACTGATCACAACCCAAGCTATATAATACTGTAAACATACATACATATAATAGGACCTGCAGATTTCGTAAAATTTTTGACAAGATGACATGAAATAAATGTATGAACTGTTAACTGAAGTCTAAAAGCACTTGATAACATTCCATTTTTGAGATCATTGTTGTATTTTCCCTTGATATTGAATATTGTGTGCACTTGATATTTTGGAACACTGAAGAAGCCAAAGTTCCCTATGTTATTCACCCTAGGTCATAAAAGTTTTTGTTCTCACATCTGCCTAGTGTAGTATTTGTGTATATATGTGAACTTAACATACCCAAGCATTGACAGAAAATTGAATAGTTTGTTTATCCCAACGCAACGATGTTGAATTCGGAGCTGGTGTTCTGGATGTGCCTGCAGTTCTACTGGCAGAACCTACAAAATGAATTTTAAGTAGATTTCAGGTAGCAAGCATATATAGAGTGCAAAACATTATGTACCAATAGTTAAATTTGCCAACTTGAGAAACATTATTTATCAGAGAAGCCGAAATTAGACCTGAATTCTGTGTATGTGAATAACTATTTGTTGCAGAAGCTGACGATGTTGTTGATGGTCTTGCTTGCTCAGATGTACTACCAGTAGTCATTGACTCAACAACCAGATTGGGATCCTGCGTAGTAAAATGCAGCAAATTAATGATCTCTCAAGGAGGAGCCTACAGGAGAAACATGTGTGAAAAAAAATTCTTTTAATGAATGTATAAACTCATGAAAGGAAAGGGGATAAGCCCATGTATAAAAATATATAGAATGCCAAAGATCCACAAAAGTTAATTTTTATGGTGAATCATTCTCATTCCAATCCATCCACAAATCTACAAATAAGTGTCTCAATAGTCATGATTACAGATATATATGGATAGCGAGAAATGGCTTTAATCAGTTCAGAAACTGTCATCAAAACTACGAACTTGAAGAATAACCAGAGAAGATAAAATTATAAACTGACACAAAACCTAATTCAAGCACATCTTGAGCATTTTGATTTTGACCCCCTGAGGTTATTAAGCCCCTGTTTGAACCCCATTCTATAAAAATTCATTTTTTTCAAAACTCATTTTCAACCATACATTTTTCCAATAAAATAATTTTACCCGTAAGTTTTTCCCTACTTTTTAATCACTCTTTCTCAAAAAAAAAAAAAAATAGAGCTCAAACAAACCCTAAATGAACCATAATAACTAGTCACAAAAACAAAATAAGGAACCAGAAGCAACAGGAAATGTATAGTATCATGAGAAAAAAACTACAAACGCCCCATTAGTAAAGGATAGTCTTAAATCGCTAAAAAAATTACAACCAGCAACGCAGATTCTGAATTGAAAAGGACAATAAAACACACTGCAAAAAAAGAAAACTTGAAAAGCACAATCCAAATGCACATCAGATTCATCCATATTCTGGAATTCTAACATCAGGTTTTATCAAATTGTTCATATTTATTTACTGAAACAACTGTATCAATTCGAAACCCAGAAAAAAATAGCTACAAATCATCACAAGCTTACACAAAAAAAAAAGGACAAATATTTCTTCACTTAAATCATCACGATTTATAGCAGATAAAACACAACCAATTATAAATCATCACGATTTATAGCAGATAAAACACAACCAATTATAACCCCATAAAATTCAATTTAACAATCACGCAAAAAATTCCAATAAAAACTCAACCAAGTAAAAAGTAATCAAAAACCCAAATTGGGTTCACGCCAATACTCTATCAAAAAAGGAAAGGAAAAAAAAAAAAAAAAAAAAAAAAAAAAAGCCAGAATTATCTTACAATGTAACGCTGGTAGAACTTGCGCTTATAGTGGTTAATAACATCAGACCGGGATGCCATGTTGGGTGGAACGAGAACGTTGGACCAATAATCCGCCCATCGTGGGTCGGTGTCGTAGTCGTACGCAGCCGCCGCCATTCTCTTCAACTTCTGTGGATCTTCTCCTTCTTCTCCCATTTCTTTCAAAATGCTTTAGGTTACGAGACCAAGATTTACACTCGATTGTCTTCAATTTTGTAAAAAATATTGTGAATATGGTCGTCGTTTACTATAATTTTCTTTATTATTTCTCTTTGTAATTTTATAGGTACAGTAAATATCGGCTGGCTCGTCGTTTCACTTCAGTTTTCAAGCATAAAGCCTTCTTGTCAAATATATATATATATATATCTTTGAATATTATATTGACGAGAAATGTATGGTTAAAAAATTTAAAAAAATTTGAAATTACTTATAATATTATTTTATTAATAATTGAAATGGTGTTAAATTATTGTTGAAGAATGTATTTTAATGAAAAAAAAATGAGAATAGAGTATTTACTTATCAATAATTAATTTGGATAGCAGACAACAAATGATAAAAATCTTTATTAACGTTACTAAAAACATAAAAATAAAATTGCTCAGATGTTTCAACTTGAATTTCATTAGATTCAGACATGAGCATGTTTGGAAGTGCTTTTAAGTAATTATTAAGTTATAACTTTATAAATATGTATATATGAGTGAAAATTGAATCCTATGAAATACGTAGATTGTAATTACTATTTGATCCGTTTGAATTATAATTTGAGTTTTTGTGAAACATGCCCATAAATAATCATAATATAGAGTGTGTTTGATATGCATTATTTGGAAAAAATGAATTTTGAAATAGTGATATGATGAGAAATGTGTGGTTGAAAAAAAAGGAAAAGTTATTGATGTGATGGAAAATATTATTTTATTGAAGAATGTGTGGTTGAAAATGAGTAGAAGAATGAGAATGAAAATGAAAATGAGAATCAAACAATGCCATAAATAAGTAAGCCTCTGATACACATTAAAATAGAAAGAATATATTTTTTAAGGTGATGTTATAGTGAATGTGGTTGAACAAAACTGTTCTGTTGTCCAGGATGGGTAAATTTTATGTTGCTCATTATCACTTAGATATTATCAAGTGTCAGACTTTTTAAACATGACCCCACTAATCGGGCACTTGACACATACTCATTGGCGGTAGCATACATTATGTTGCCCACTATGGGCAACATAGCAAAATCGTGTGGTTGAAAAAGAAAGAAGAGTTATTGATGTGATGAAAAATATTATTTTATTAAAAAATATGTAGTTGAAAATGAGTAGAAAAATGAAAATTAAAATATGGATCAAACAAAGGCTAAATATCTAAGGGTGTGTTTCATATGAGTGGAAATGGAAAATTTGTGTAATTCCACCCAATTTTTGGTGTTTGATTACCAAACAATTTCATGGAATTCATTTTCACTTAAATTCTAGATACAACCTAGTAACGCACATTTTTTTCACCTTGATTTTCCATGATTTTTGTGAGAAAATGATTTTTCATCTTTTAATTTTTTTTTTTTTTTTTTTTGTCTTTTTTTATATACTTTTTTGTAATGGAAACATATTTTAAATCCAATAGTAAAAAAATTATCAATTTAATTGACAATTTGCATGAAAAACGAAATCAAACGAAGACAAAAAAATTTCAAAATTTTATTTTTTATTTTTTTATTTTTTTATACTTTTTGGCAATCTAAACAAATTTTAATACAAATTGTAAAAAAAAAAAAAATTATCCCAAAAAGTAACAATTTGCATGAAAAACAAAGTCAAACGGATTAGGTGAAAAATTATATCAATCAAACATAATTTGATCCGTTTGATTGCAAAGGTAGAATTTGGGTGTAAAGAAAACGAATTACACAATTAACTCGTAATTCTTGGAAATAATCAATTGTCACTATATCCTACTTCATTTATGTTGATATACTGTATATTTAAAATGGACCATCTCTTAAGCGGTGTACAAACACCCAAGTATTTCAATATCCTTATAGATTTACCAAATTATCCTCCTGATATGGTTAATCAATATTGATAAGGCTAAAGTTGATCTCACTTCGAGCACAAAGGTTAGCGTGTACTCTAGGTATAATCCGATCGAGGATGAGCTTATCAGGGTGGCCCGTCCATGACCTCTTTACAAATGTCTCCCAAAACTATCTTGATCCCGAGGTCGATAGCTTGAGTTTGTAATTAATATATTGAACAGTTAAGCTACAATAACAGGGATTGAAAATAAAGTCTGGATCTAGGTGACACATGTCACCTGATGGTTGGACACTTGAAAAAATAATCAATCAACACTCATCTGTTTTCAAAGTCTGTTTGTAATCTCTGTTAGAGAAACATTATTCTATATTGAAACATGATATAACTTTTATGAGTAGAATCCTACGGCGACTCAACCATTCAAATGCTAGAGAGTCGACTCCAACCCCTTGTCAACTATAGTGGGACACTCCCACTATTATTCACCTACAAATGATAAGCCCCAGCAATTACAACACTATTAGATCATTTCCTATCCAACACGTATCCTATTCCTAATGGAATAAGCTTAGAAAGTATTATATATTGTTTCATATACAGTTGTACGTGTTGAGATATGTGCCCAAAAGTATAAACAAAATTTACTATTATAAGGTAGACATTTCGAATGTTATTGAATAAGTAATAGATTTTTATTATTTCTATAAAAAATGAGTTGAATTATATTTTGAACAAATGCATAAAGTCTCTTCGATTGATATGTGGAATATAAAATATGGTGATTAGTACAAACAAAATACTATTTTGTATATTGATCGAGAAAGTAATTGTACACAATCGTAAAATAAGAGGTTGGCACCCTAGCTGTTATTTTACCAATTGATATATGTGATTTGTCTTAACATTGGCAGGATGATGTCGTGAGTATGCATGATAAATCCATAAGTGAAATGGACAAGTCATTTCGAAATCAACTACCGATTTGAAACAATAAAAGAGTTCGCTTAAGTACTTTCTTTGATCAATTTTAACCTAAACTCAGTATTTGACGGCCGCTATACAATTTGATAGCAAAGAAACCTTTGAAGTAATTGTTCGCTCGGCTGCTTAAGTGAGAAAATAATTAGTAGGCGTAAAATGCCCAATTTAGCCCTACACTAATTATTTGATGTCAGATAATTATATGAGTAATTATATTACCATCAAGAATTTTGTTAGTTACACCACAATCTTAAGTAATTTTTTTTTATTTACTTAAATAACCTCAAGTAAAATTACATAAATGTGTTTTAATATATTTATTATAAAAAAGCAAATGTAGATCTCAGAATTTTAAAAAAGTTCAAAATGTATATCTTTGAATATACATGCAGAAAAAGAGAGAAAAAAAAAATTCAAAAACCCTAAGAAAAATCATGAAAAGGCATGTTTATAAAAAGTTTCCTCCTCGTTTTGTGTCTTGAAAATGAACCCACCACTAAAAATCAATTGGAAAAGTAAGATGCGTGAATAATGAGTCAATTGTTGTAAATGACAAGTTTATTAGTGAATGATAATTGTACCCTTGCAGTCCTAGAAATTATTACTATTGTATTCCTAATATTTCCCTATAAATATGGAGTTTTGATTTTCTCATTATAATACGCACAAGTCTATTGTCTTTTATTTTCTCTGCTCTTTTTCTTTCTTTTCGCAACACATTGTCAACACCATTCTCTCAAAATTAAAATGAATTAGTTAAAAGGTAATTATTTTTAAGAATAATCATCTATCACGTGTATCAAAAGTAATTTGGTGATGTGTGAAATTTTTATATAAACATGCATTTTCCGTAACATATATAAGCATATTTGCTGTATGAATATATGATCATTCCTACATTAGTAATCATGTATAATATTATCGATTTAATAGAATTGTGTATGCATATGTCATTAGCCGCAATTAGTTTGTGTGTGCATCATTCTGGCGCACAAATCCGATACGTGACCTTTTTTTCCACTGTCACACTTGAATAATAATTGCATGATTTATGCTTAATTTCTTTTCAATGATTGTGCCTACTATATACACACTTTTACTAAAATTGAGATGTGTATGTTTGATAAAATAATGATTCTGTCTTATTATTTTTCCTTTTTTTTTATCATTCGATTAGTTATATCATTCTTATTCTTTTTAATACGAGTAAAATTTATGAATTTAGCACGTGTGTGTGTGTGTGTATTACTGCTCATGAAGTAACGTGACATTATAATTAATATTTTACAAGAATATCAATCATAGATCTATCTATCGCAAATAATCTGTTGTTGTTATTCCTGAAATAGTGTAACATTATAATTAATATTCTAAAAGATTATTAATCATAAATCTATCTGTTATAGATAATCTATTATTGCTCCTAAAGTAACATGATTTTATAATTAAAATTTAAAAAAAAAAATATCACTTGCTTTTGAAGAGCAAAAACAATAATTTTCAATATTTCAGAAAAATATTTACACATTGCTCTCGAAGGAGCAGTACAACATGAATATGTTATTTTGAATTAATGTTTATTCGTGAAGGAAAACATATGACTTGTGTCATGTTGACATTGATTACTTGATTAATTATTATATGATGTACAATTTTTAATCATATTTTTTGAAACTGATTGCATTTTCTTTATTGAGTGGTTAATTAAATGGCACACATAACAAATTATGAATTTGTTGCACTTGACATATCTGACAAAAATTATCTATCATGGATACTCGATGTTGGTATCCATCGTGTCTCAATGGTTTAGAAAAGACAATAAAATAAGGAAACAAATAATCCATGCAGGATCATGCAAAAACAATCATTTTTCTTCGTCATTATCTTCACGGTAGATTGAAAATTGAATATTTCATTGAGAAAGATCCACAATTTCTTTTTAAAAAATATTAACTAAAAGATTTGATTACCAGAGTACTATAGTTCTCACCCAAAGCCCATTTTGAGTGGATGCACATTCGTTTGCAAGACTTCAAAACTGTCAGTGAGTACAATTTTGAACTATTTAAAATATATTCAAAATTGATCTTATGTGGAGAAAAAATTACTGATGAAGATATGTTGCAGAATTTTTTTCCCACCTTTCACGGATCAAATGTGCTTCTGCAACAAGAATATCATAAGCTATTTTCAAAAGAACCTTACTTCAAATACATTGTATTTGACATGGAGTTTGACACTCCTCTCACATTCAAAAAATGGGGTCCACGATTAAAATAATCACGGACCCCACACATGTGAGGGAAGTGTCAAATTTCATGTCAATTAAGAATGTACACAAATCATTTCTCTTTTCAAAAAGTACTCAAAACTCATATCTTCCCTAATTGTGGGTGAACAAAATAATGAACTATTGATAAAAAAATTATGGGTTAGTCCAACTGGTTATGTACCATTACCAGAAGCAAATGATATTGAATTGCTTGAAAAAAATGCACTATCAAGACAAAGACGTGGACGTGCGCATAAAATGAACTATAGACGAAATATTCAACAAAGTTATTAGCGACGATGTAACAATTTCAAAATGCACAAAGTAAACGGAAGTAGCACATCAAAAAATGAGCACATATAAAGTTATTTTAGATGTGGAATGAAATGTCATTAGACACGTAGCTATCGTACAACAAAATATCTTGTGAATCTCTACCAAAAATCAATCAAGGAAAATGAAAAGATGAGACAAATTTTATTGATTATAATGGTCCAATTGATGTGACTCATTTGGATGTCTTTGATTTATTTGCTGATCTAGATTAAAATATTGACTATTTGATTGGGGTGGTGTGATAAAATATATAAATTAGTTTATTTTTTAGTATTTTCTTTGTTTCAGAAATTCAATTTGAAATATGCTTTTTCTTTTCGCAAAAAACTGTAACTTTATTAAACATCGTTAATTTCATAATATTGAATTATGTTTACTCTTTTAAATTTTAATTCAAGTTTAAAAATATATTTATTTTATTATAGATTCATGATAAATTGTCAAGATATCTGTTTGATTTATAATCCAATTACACATACTATTTTTCAAGATACAAAATATTTTTTGGACTTAACATTAGCAGAAAATAATGTTAATACGATATCGGGTGCTCCGAAAGAACTTGTATTATCAAATAATACAAATTTATATATTGATTGTTCACTTTATTCTAGTAAATTCAAAAGAAATTTGCTTACTTTTAAAGATATCCACTGTAATGGATATCACATTAAGACGATGCAAGAAAATAATGTTGAATATCTTTGCATAACTTCTTTTGCATATGGCCAGAAAGCAGGTAAAAAACTCCATGTACTCCCATCCAGCATGTATTATACATTTATAAAAATGGTTTAATCAAATATTATCACGAACTAAAAGTTTGTTCAGCGAAAAGTTTTATATTTTGGCATGATTGACTTGGACATTTCAGGAGCTATAATGATGCGTCGAATAATAAACAATTCGTATGTACATCCTTTAAAGAATCAAAAGTTTCTTTTACCTAATTATTATCTATGTGTAGCATGTTTGCGAGGCAAGTTAGTCATTAGACATTCGACTACAAATGTCAATATTTAGTTTCCAACTTTCTTGAGAGGAATTCATGGATATATACACCTGTCATGTAGATCATTTCATTATATTATGATATTAATTGATTCTTCTACTAGATGGTCATATGTTTGCTAACTTTTCACTAGGAATGTAGCTTTTGCTGGACTACTTGCTTAAATTGTAAAATTATGACCTCAATTTTTCGACTATTCAATCAAAACAAATTCGTCTTAATAATGCTGATGAATTTAGATAACCAGTATTCAATGATTATTGTATGTTAATTGGCACTGTTATCGAACATTCAGCTGCACATGTCCATACACAAAATTGTGTAGTGAATTTTTTTTATTAAACGTCTACAATTTATTGTTAGATCATTACTTATGAAAATAAAATTCTCAACTTCTGTTTAGAGTCATGTCATATTACATGCTGAATCATTGGTATATAATACAAACTGTCTATTATCAATATTCACATTTGCAACTTGCTTTTGGTCACGAACATAATATTTTTCACTTATGGATTTTTGGTTGTAGTAATCAAGTCCATATTTCAACCCCACAGCGTACTAAAATGGGTCCCCAACGAAGACGTGAGATTTATATTGATTTTGATTTACCATCTATTATTAGATATCTTGAACCTTTAACTGCTGATTTATCTATTGCACGTTTTGCATATTGTCATTTTGATAAAATGACTTTCCCAACTTTGGGAGTAAAAACATTACATCCTGAAAAACAAGGTAAATTTTTTTGAAATGAAACAACCCTATCTCACTTTGATTCCCATAACAATAAATGTGAGTAAGAAATTAAAAAAAATCATTCATTTTGCAAAAAGTTGTAAAGCTATTACTCGATGTATTTATTGACAAAAAAATTGTAACAAAGTCATATATTCCAACAGAAAATATTTCAACAAAAATCAATGTATTGAAAGACAATCTGCTATAGCAAATGAATTTTAAGTACATCAGAAGTGTGGTTGATCAATTGGTTCAAAAAAACTCTATACCTCTAAAAAGAAAGGTACATGAGAAAAATCAACGTAAAACTTCAAAAAAAATAATATTGGAAAAGATTGATAATCAAATATTGAAAATATGGTTCCCAAAAAATCATAAGTATTCGAAAATAATAAGATTTCAATAAATTATACATTATCCATAAATTATGGGAACAAAATAATATTATTATAGACAATATTTTTACTTTTAACGTGACTGTTGATATTATGCAATATGGGGATTCTGAACTATAATCTGTTAAAGACTGTCAACATAAAAATGATTGGTCAAAATGAAAAAAAAAAAAAAAGAAGTCATATCGACAAAATTGAATTCCTTAAATAAATGAAAAGTGTTTGGACATATAGTTCAAACACCTGAAAATGTAATCCTTGTAGAATACAAATTAATTTTTGTACAAAAGATAAATGAAAATCATAAAATGACAAGATACAAAACCCAAGTCGTAACTCAAGTTTTTTCACGAAGACCAGTAATTGATTATGAGGAAACATATGTTCATGTAATGGACACAATCACTTTTTGATTCTTAATCAGTTTGATTGTGTCACAAATACTCGATATGCTCCTTATGGATGTAATATCTATCTATTTGTCTGATTCACTTGATTGTGACACATATATGAAAGTCTATGAGGAAATTAAAATATCAAGAACAAATGATACATGTCTGAGAACCATATTCTAAATTAAATTGTAAAAATCATTATATGAATTGAAACAATTTGGACGCATGTGATATAATCGCATTATCGAATATTTGTTGAATGAAGGTTATAAAAATAATGATATCTGCCCATGTGTTTTTACAAAGAAAATAAAATTTGAATTTGTAATTGTGACAGTTTATGTTGATGATTTAAATTTGACTGGAACTCCTAAATAGTTCAATAAAACTGTAGATTATTTAAAAATGAATTTGAGATGAAAGATTTGAAAAAAAAAAATCAAATTTTGTCTCAAGTTGTAAATTGAACACTTCTCAGCACTGTTTTAAAATGCGCGCCTAGGCGCGATGCGTGGTAAAAATGTCAAATCAAGTGGCTTGACGCTTTATTTGGCGGTCAACGACAATTGTTGACCGCTATTGCCTGCCTAGGCCCGCATTATTATCTTTTTTTTTTTTTTTTTTACAATTTTTAAGTTAAAATTTAAAGGTTGATTTCTTCACTTCGTCTGCCCTAAATTCAAAACAACCCTTTGAAACCTTGAACAAAGAAAAATTTTCAAAAATTCCTATCTATTTACCATTTTGTATTTACATTTTAAACGTATTCTCTTGTTGGAAATTTTGAAAAAATGTATAAAGTTCCTATAAATCTATTTTAAATATTTGGTAGATATTATTTTTAATTGTTAAATAATTTTTGATTGATTAAAAATTAAAATAAAACGCATTTTTACGCATTTGCCTCGCTTAAGCTCGCCTACATTATAACTTGGCCTCACTCATCGCCACACATTACACATTTTAGAACACTGTTTCTCAGAATGATTATTTGTTAATTAATCTACATATATAGAAATTTTTTAAAAACGTTTTTATATGGATAATGCACATCCATTGGCATTACATATAGTTGTTCGATAACTTGACGTGAAAAAAGATCAATTCCTTTCATATGAAGATGGAAAAAAATATTATTGGTCCTGAAGTATCATATCTTAGTGCAATTGAAATACTAACTCATCTTGCAAACTGCACTCGATCCGACATAATTTTTTCTGTAAATATCCTTGCAATATATAGTTCTACACTAACTGAACGACATTGGAAATGGTGTAAATCACATTTTCTGGTACCCGAAATGTACAATTGATTTTTTATTATTTGATTCTCAAAAGTCGGAATCTGTTTTAGTGGGATATGCAAGTGCAAATTATCTCTTTGATCCACATAAAGTTAAATCACAAACAATATATATGTTTACATATAGAAAAACAGCTATATTATGAAGATCTGTGGAGCAATCACTGGAATAAATATTCTCAAATTATTATTAAATTATTGTAATCCATAAAGTAGGCAGAGAATGTGTATGGTTGAACAACATAACTCATCATATCAAAAAATCATGCAAATTAACTTCAACTAAAGCTAGTCTAACAATTTTGTATGAAAATAATGCAACTTGTATTGCACAAGTCAAAGAAGGCTAGATCAAAGATGACAGGAGGAAGTATATTTATCCAAAATTCTTTTATAGACATGAGTTTTAGAACAATAGCTACATCGATGTTCAACAAAATCGTTGAAGTGACAATATTGTTGATTTATTCACAAAAGCACTGTCAACATCTACATTTAAGAAATTGATTCATGAGAATGGAATGAGTCGATTTAAAGATTTTTAGTGATCAACATCAGGGAGTAACATCTGTACTTTTCTTCATTCACTTAGGTTTTGTTCCACCGGATTTTCTTAGCAAGATTTTAAGAAGACAACATTTATCTTTAATACTCCAAAATAATTGTACTATTTTTAATTCGTTTGATTTTTTGTCCTATTGAATTTTTATCAAATAAGGTTTTAACGAGACAGATATTTTGTAACGTCATTAAGAAAGAGTGTTGTAAATGGTAAGTTGATTAGCGAATGACAATTGTATCCTTGCAGTTCTAGAAATTATTATCATTGTATCCCTACTCCTTTATTATAAATATGGGATTTTGGTCTCATTATAATACACACAAGTCTATTATCTCTTATTCTCTCTTCTCTTTTTCTTTCTTTTCACAACATCAATGACAGGCTCAGAATAATAATTTTCCATGGGAGAATCTGAAACTTCAATAAATAAATAAATAAATAACTATCTGTAAAAGAAGATATAATCCCAATAAACAAGTTAAAACCATTTCGGGAATGAATTATGCTAGTGGTACATAATAAAATGTACATCAAAGTGTACATCTCCTCACATGGGGGACTCACTCGAATAAAATATTCGAGTGGACCCCTCACTTATGTGAGGGGGGTGTACACCCCGATATACCACTACCATGACTGTTCTGGAATAAATTCATTAGCAAATTAGATATGTAAATCTTGAGAAAACAAACACAAAACAAGAAATTGAAAATTAAAAAAAAGGACTCATCATTCATAGAGACGTACGGCTGTGTTGTTTGTATGACAGAAAAGTAAAAATTATTTCTTTCACACCAAAAACAAAACTCAAATCCCACAAAATCAAAGGTAAAAAAATGTATAAGCAAACTACAGTATTGAGGTTTTAATATATTGTTACGAAGTCAAGTTTGTGTCTTCAAATTAATCCAAAATGGAAAAAAAAAAAAAAAAAAAAAAAGGAAAAAAAAAATGAGGACTAATATTGAGATGATGAGTACACCAATTTTTTTTTAATTTTTTTTTCATATTAAACTTTTATTGAATTAGGAGTATATTGTAAATTTGTTGTTGTGTACTTATTAAAAATATATTTTAATTGAGGTATAATTATAATGTGGTGTTGTAAGTAAATTGTCTGGTGGTAATAAAATTACCCTAATTATATCTATACCACGGTTTACTCACATTACTCTATATTTTTTCTATTTACTGAAATAGTCATGAGCAAAATGACTCAAATAACCAAACTAATGTACACATATATCAAGTACACCACAAATAAAAATAAAAAACCCATATATTTACATAAACCGCAAATAAAAACCTTTGATATATCTACACAATCCCAAAGATCGTTTTATTCTGTTTTATTTATTTATTATTTTTTCAATTAAAGCACATTGGAAGACAAAAATTTTCTTAGGGTTATGAATATTATCTATGCAATGACGGACGGGGTATGAAACCGCTATTTAATTGCATGAAATTTAAATAATATTGTTTCTCTAGTTTCATATATTTCGAGAAGACTTTTAGTGGAATAAACTCATATCAAAATTGACTGGATCAAAAATGTTAAACAAATAGAAACAGGGGCCTTTGACGGACCCCTGTGAAAAGCGCCTATGTGGCACTTGTCACAGGCCCTTGTTCATGTAGTGTGGTTTTGACGTTGTGCATATTAATTATACATATAATTGAAATCTAACCGTTGTGCATATTGGTCAAAGTTGGATCGATGTCAATTGGTTGACTAGATGGTCAAACTCGAATTTTAATTAATTAAAAGTCAAAACTAGAGTTTTCTCAAGTCTCAAGTCCCCAATGTGCTACAATAAACTAGGCATTCTTGGACACTCAAAAAATTAAATAAATAAATAAATTCAATTCTACATAGTGAAGATTAGTAATTTTTAATAACAATTTTTATTTTATTTTTAAATCTCTAGTAACTTACAAGTCTTGTGTTATTGAAGTATGTTGTTTTTGAATTTTTGGTTAGATCTTTGTACCCATTCACCTGGTGTAATCTGGGATTAAGTATTGGAGACAAATCAGGAGAAGCAAGATCGTTAATCAAAGTTGTAGATCCAAAGAAATCAACACAGTAAAATTAAACAAAAGACATGTACTCTGCTTTGAACACGTGCTATTAGTTGTTTAGATGTACAATATGTAGTAATCTAGAAAATGATCTTTGTATCAAGTTAAAGATTTATTTATTTATTTATTTTTTGTCGCATTCTTCTGAAGGAATTAAATTTCAACGTATATAGTTTGTTTATGTTGACTAAATTGGGAGCTTTGTATGAGGTCTTGCTCTTTTCTCTTCAAGTTTAAATCCTGCATAACAAGGTACAATTTTATTGATAAAATGTTGCATAAATTATATTCCGACTACTAAACATGTGACTTCAATTATGAGTAAAGCAAAGTCATAACTTGACAAATTATGAGTCATAATTAGAAATTTAGTCGCAATCTCACATTTTTTTAGATTACACATTCTTTATTGATGATATTCTAAAAAACGTAAAGCGTGATAAAGTGTGGAGACCAAGCTTCTAGCTAGGTAAGTCTAGACGAGGCCAAGACGTAAAAAGATGTAAAAAACTTTTTTTAAATTTAATATTATTTTAAAATTTTAAATCAATTTAAAAATCATTTAGTAATTAAAGCGTAAAAAATAGTGTCAAATTTTAAAAATAATAATAAAAAAAAGCTTTGGCACGAAAAAAAGGAAAAGAGCGCACACAAAAAGAAGAGAAAAACGCAAAAAAGCACGAGACATGGGCATTTTGCGCCTGCATTGTGTTTAGACTTTAGACAGCACTTTTTAAAATACTATTTATTGATCACAAATTATCTATTTTATTAACCAACATATTGTTTATTAATTACAAATTAACCATTTTGTAGGTCACAACTATGACGCTCGGACTCGTTCAAATGGTCAGAGTACCCTTGTTGACACGACACGATACGAATACTGGTATGAAATACGGGGCGGGTTCTTCAAATTTCCAATCGACACGACAGCTTTTGGATGTGGGGAGGAGGCGAAAATAGGTGGCATCGAAGGCGGCGACGAGAAGAGTCAATAGGAAGAAGACCTAGAGAAGAAGGAGTAAGAACTGGAGAAGATGAGGGCAACAGGAAGAAGACGAAGGCAGAACGTGCGCTACAGGAGAACAGAAGAATACGAAGGCAGAAGGGCGCAGAGAACTAAAGAAGACGACAGGATTTAGGGACCAAATTAGGTTTTTTTTGTAATGAAGGGATGATTGTATGGGTTGGATTGGGGTAAAATAATTTTAGATAAGTAGACTTTGATTATATGGTCTAATCTTTTTGGACTAAAATTATTTTTGTATTTAGGGCTGGTGGGTGCGTATGTATTTGTCATTAGTATGTAATTGGGACTGTTTTAGGCTTGATTTTGCTAATTGGGATGGGATGATTTATTTGCTACTTAATTATAATTTAAGAATTTTTGGGGAAAAAAATTGAATTGAAAACGTACTCACGTACTCGTATTCAAAATTTGGACTCTTTTTAACTATGTCCCCGTATCCTATATTTTAGAAAATAAAATATCCGACATTTGAATACGTACCCGTAATCGAGTCCGAGCATCATAGGGTCACAATCACCTAAATAATAGCTTGCAAATGCTTTTCATTCCACCTAACCCCTACAAACCAAATGTCACCATCACCATCACCATCACCATCACCATCATTGCCACCACTACACTGCACCACCAACCAACTCACAAAAGATATGCTAATATGTATACGTTCAGCATACAGTATTAAATAGAATCAAATCATATAAAAAAAAATAGAATTTAATTACTTTTTCATCTTCAATACAGTTCGAACTTCAAACTATACAGCCCACCTCATGAAATGGGCACTGAATCTTTGAATAATACAAAGAATACTTGTCCAATCTATAACTAATACACAAAAGGAGGAGAAGATTCAATTAATTTTGTGTTGCCTGTTTCCAAAAACCATGATTTTTACATGAAATCCAAATGAAAACTAATTAAAAAATAATTTGTAAAGGAGAGACGGTAATTAAAAAAAGCAGTTTTTATAAGCACGATCAAACATCATCTTTTAGCCTCTCCCTCTCCCTCTCCCTCTGACAAATACAAGAACCTCCCAGAGCTTGTTTAAGTGGCGCCATTAACTTCTCCAGCTGCTTTGGGAATCATTGAAGAAATCTGAACTATTTTCTTGACTTCCAAATGCCATCCTCTGAAACATTCTGATCTGTGCAGATTGTTCCCTTGAAGTAAAAATTCCACTTTGGCCGGGTATCATTCCGTTGTTCAAATCTGTAAACTCGTCCATAGTCTCTAAAGCTCTGACTACCTGGTGATTAAGAAAAAACAGAAGGAAAAACGAATCAATTAATGAGCAGTGTAAAACAGTTAGTGATGAATTCAAAGTCGAGAGACATTTGAAGGGTTTATCTTAGTCACCGAGCATTCTTTTGTTCCAAAACTGAACTTTCATCAGTCCACTTCCATCTTTTGAAACCAACGAAATTATTGATTTTTATGACGGAAATATATTGGTTTTGTTGTGATGCCAAAATTAATGCATTAATGGGCTTTTCAAGCCACCTCATTTCTATCATAAAGTCAACAGTTCCGTTGCTTTCTAAAGACGAAGGTAGAAAGCAGTAGCTAAATTGAAATAAAATATAACCTGACATTTACTAATAACTACCTGACTCATCCGTGGCCTTTTTGAAGCTAAATGACGCACACAAGCAGCTGCAGCTTCAATCATGCGGAACATTTCACTGGAAACAAAGTTCTTTCCCAGCCTAGGATCTACTATCTCTTCAAAATCTTCGGTCTCAATTGCCTGGGTGAGCAATGGTCGAGCCTGCAGGATAGGTATACAAGAAATATAACTAATTGCAATGATCACAATCAAAATACTAAAGAGGGCTTTAATATGGCTCCAAGCTTTTCATTTTATGATCTAAATGCAACTAACAATTTGGAAATAAATAAATAAAACCAATTGTAGTGACAATTCTACTATTTGTGCTTTCAGCACATATTTATCATCACACCACACGAATCAACCAACTTTGTTACATAATTTTCTTCCAGATTTTTCCTAGAGAACTCAAGAAGTTGGATAGAAATATTAATCAAATAACAAAAAGACAAAAAAAGACAGTGGTTAATAGTTAAAACATATTTGGTGGCTGCTATTTGCTTCCAACTGAATCATCCAAATGTTGCATGCAAGATTTATGGTCGCATATGCAAAGAAAACTTATCAACAACACTTACATGTATTAACTTTATGATGTCTATCGTTATCAAAATTTTCAGTTTTTACCTTTCCACTATGTTGCACATTGCAATATCAGTTTTCCTTATGCTATGAAGGAATTAGTTCACTGAGTTTAATAGAGCTCTGGTAACTCATCTTTCCTGGGGTGATAAAAGTGATCAAGAAACTCATTTGGTAAATTTGGTTATGGAGGTTACTCAGGCGACTAAAGTTAAATGAAGGTACCCAGCCACTTGATACTGTAGTTCTGAGGCCAGGAACAGGAATGGGGAGTGAAATTGCAGTCAAACATCATAGTCATGAGGATGTGAACAACATGGAGTTTTATGATTTTGCACGAATAACGAAGATCATGATCCTCCATGAATATGGCTAAGGGCCCTTTCCAGGTAGGGGCAGGTGGCTGTATCCTTACTACTAGGGAGTTATGCCTTGCAGAGGGATCATGTGCATTCCCTTGAAGGTTTTCAACCTTAACAACAGTTAAGAGGAGCAAATAAAATACCTAACTAGATGTATGACAACTGCATAGCATGACGAGGGCACGAGATATAACGTGGGCCGTTTTTATCTTTAAATTACCAGTTCTACGGACTGGTTATGCTTTGTACTTTCACTGGCCGAAGATCTGGTTGAATGTCCTTTCCTATATTTGTATTTAGTTTCATTAAAATTACATACTCCACCCATATTGTGGTTTCATTTGGGGAAAAAAAAAGGGAACACACAATAGCATCACTAAATTCGGTCTTCTGGTATCTCTTCAGCTACCATTTCACAAAGTTTCTTTACTCATAAAAATTTCAACCCTACCGTTAAAAATTTGGTCCCCCTATAGCCTGTAGGCATGGACCACTCTATTGGATGGGTAGAAATAGAAGCAAAGAAGTTGATAAATGACACATTATATTGGGCATGTCATCAGTGCAGCGAAATCGAAACAAATGCCAACCACTACTAAACGGGCATATTGATGGAGCTTCTTTTTTTTTTTTGGGCAACACAAAATCATATCAAAGAAGTTAGTGAAGAAGATAACAATGATCTCTTTAAAGTCAAATGCATAACGTGCAAAGGGAGGACATAAATGACTTTTATGTCCAATTTTTCCAATTTAATTTGCGAAAAATTCTAGAGATTATATAAAAATATTCTCAAATATATTAGATTATCATTTCTGGTTAAATCTATATTGCAACAAATTTGCACCTAGTGGAACGAATCTGCAGGGCTATAAGTCCTTTTTCTTAATTTAGTTTTTATCATATGTCCTACAGTCCTAGAATATTCAACTTACAGTTTACAAGAAAACATATGCAGATTGCAGCCCCACATTGCCGAACTTGGGAGGAGCACTAGAACCTTAGAAAGTAGTCCTACTTCTACAACCTTATTAAGAAACTAGGGATGGAATTAATTAGCCAATAGATGTATCAAGCTTGAAGGTTACACATGCAAATACAGCATGCTCAATTGAGGATTTCCCTTTTAGGATTTTATACTACACGGAATACAAGAGGTCAGTAATCAAGAAAGCAAGGGTATAGGTCTTGAAAGTTCGGAACTTGGTGGTAGTAATCTTGATAACTTGAGTTTAAAAGAAAATATAGCCAAACAATTATGCATAACAAGGTTCATTCCGTTCGAGAAACTTACCCATTCCACCAGGCTTTCGTCCCCTAATGGTTGGGATGTGTCAACAGGCTTACGACCAGTAATGATCTCCAAAAGCACAACACCAAATGAAAAAATGTCAGACTTTTCAGTCAGTTTACCAGTTGATGCGTACTCTGGAGCCAAGTATCTGTGAATAATCCAGATAGATTTGAATAAGAAAATGGCAAATGGATGCACACTAGAAGTTTCTACTGCTTATCATCAACATCATGCCTTTTGCACAATAAAATTCATCAACGGTCACAAGTGAGAGCACGTCAGGCTAAGCATAAAAGTAATTTTTTTGTTTCCAAAAATGTTTGGCTATGCTACTTTTCTCTTTAAGCAAACACAAATCACTTATCTTGACAATAAGATAGGAATTGCATCAAAATAAGTAACTCGTGCAGAATGCCCGAAAACCTATGGTTAAATTTTTCCAATTGTACCAAAATAAGCACAAGAGTAACCAACCCAAAAGTTCCCATTACACGAGTTGATACGTGAGTATTTAATTCCAATTCCTGTGCTATCTTTGCAAGCCCGAAATCTGCAACCTGTTGATGAGCAGCAGCACAGTTAAAATGTAACTAATGTGGAATGAATAAATTATTTACACTGAATATAAAAGGTACCCCCTGATATCCAAGGGGCTTTTGAGTTGCTTAAAGGCAATGTTTCGAAAGGGCACAACTTTTCTTTAAATTAAGATAAAGGAATCAGCATACCTGTGCTTCAAAGTTGTTATCCAACAGAATGTTTGACGACTTAATATCCCTGTGGATAATACGGGGATGACCTGATCACAAAAAATAAAATAAATAAATAAATAGATAAAAATTTACAGAATTCGAAAAAAAGAAGTCAGCAGAAATTATATGACAAGAATAATAAGATATTTTTCCATCACTATAAGTATAAACTCTTCTTTTCTGGATCAGTCAAAAAGTACATTGCTAAACCTTAATTATTTAAAATGTAGTCACCCATATTAGAGGTTCTACAAACTAAATTAATTAGTAAATTTGGTACTTCTAATACAATTAAAAATATAAATCTGTGCTTTTTATGGCAAGGAGAATTTTGAAAATAACAGTGTCAAAACATTGTCATTTTGTTTGGGAAAGCTAACAAGGTCCCCTACATATGAGATATTATAGATAATGTAAGATGTATATTTGAGACAAAAACAAAAACTTTAAGAGTAGAAAATAGAAATTACAGGCTTCATGAAGATAAGATATTCCACGAGCTGCACCAGCCGCAACTTTAACTCTGGTTGCCCAATCCATCACCAGCCATCCTTCACCTGAAAATGTCAGATAATTCAGGAACTTAGTCCGACAGGTATCACATAAATTCTAAATGGAACTTTAGTTGAATGTCAAAGAGTGCTGCATCTTTTGAATATGTCTTCAAGATGAGAACCAATATAATAAAGGGGCTGTTTATGTGAACGTATCACAATTGCTGAGTTCTCACATAACAACTCAACAGGGGTGTACAAAGCACAACAAACTAAAGCCTTAACATTTGCAACATTTCTTGATTTAAATGTGTCATCCATGTGCAGGGAAGGGGTGTACCCTGAAGCTCAAATTCACAAAATTTAAGATTTCTTATTTATTCACTTAGTTCTTACCATGAAGATGGTAATCAAGGGTGTTGTTTGGCACATAATCATAGACAAGCAACCTTTGATGCTCGGATATACAGTAACCTACAAGTGAAACCAAATGCCGATGGTGAATCCTGCTGATGATCTCAACTTCAGCTCTAAATTCACGCTCCCCTTGTCCGCTACCAGCCTTTAGCTGTTTAACAGCAATTTCTCGTCCATCTGATAGAACTCCTTTATAAACACAACCAAAGCCACCTGCACCCAGAATTGCTGAAAACCCATTTGTTGCCTGGGATAGTTCTTCATACGTGAACCATGACCTTGAATTGCGTATGCCCCCATGCTCTGGTGAGTAAATGAAATTGCTTGCAGAAGCACTTCCAGCTAGTTGAGCTGAATGCCGTGTCCTTAGGAATGACGAAGCTGGAAATAATAGAATGATAAATGGTTTATCATCACCGATAAAAAAAGATTTATTTATCAATCTTCACTAACTGTTTATAAGATGGACAGAAGCTTGTCATTATAAGTTGGGTTTACCTTTTTATAACCAAATTAAAAGCAGTTTAACAATGACAAGTTAAATAAGCTAAGGGGTGTGAAGCTAAGTTTTGGTTAAGACGACGGACTGAAAAATGTATCTTTCATCAAACAATATGCTGCAAAATGTATCACACGAGCAAATTCATTTGAAAACATCTAAGGTCACCAATTTCTTCCAAGGACTATTTACCAGTGCATAAGCTATAATTATTTTTTCTTCCAGCAAGTTAATATCATGAGACTGTATATAGATTACATGATCCCCATAGGAAAATGCCATTATAACGAACACTGGCTAAATAAGAAAGCTATTTGAAGGGCTAATCAACATCGTCTAAATGCACAAATGAACTCATTATCCAAGACGGAAGATAAGTATTGGATGAAGAAACGTGGAAATGTGGTCTAACAATACCTGAATTTTGCGAGGATGCAAAAGGAGAGGGCATGGCTCCCTGATTAAATGCGTCCTTCCTTTTCTTTCTTTTATGTGTATACCACACTGCCAGCACTACAAGACTGAGTGCCAAAAACCCCATAACAATGCCAATAGCAGCTACACCTCCTCCTCTAAAACCCCCTGAATTATTTGATTGTGCGTCTGCAGTTATATTAGGATTAGGTTGAATTGATCTTGCAGTGGGTTTCTCTGCAGGGGAGGAAGGGAATGGTGAAGACGGGGAACTTCCATTTGAAGATCCATTCCTCGGGTGAGCAGGAGGAGATATAGAAGGTGGCAAAGATGATGATGGGACAGGAGGAGGAGATGAAATGGAAGCCGGTGGAGGAGCACTAGTTAAAGGTGGGGAACCAGCAGGAGGGGGTGACAATGCAGGAGGTGGAGGAGCACTTTCTGGTGGATTTACAACTGATGGGGGTGGTGGATTAGCTGTAGGTGGTGATGCAACTCTTTCTGGTGGGGGAGGTGAGGATGAAATAGCTGGAGGAGGAGGTGGTGATGCTTTGGGAGGGGAACCTTCTGATGGTGGGGGAGGAGAGGGAAGAATAGCAGCAGGAGGTGGGGGTGATGTTTTGGGAGGGGAAGCTTCTGATGGTGGAGGAGGAGACAAAATTGGAGGTGGTGGCGAATTGGCTGCTGGAGGAGGGGTAGCAGAAGGAGTTGGCGGCGGTGAATTTACCGGGGGAGATGGTGGCGGCAATGGGGGTGGTGAAGTAGGCAGCGGCGGTGGTGATGCATCTGGTGAGGGTGATTGAAGTGGAGCAGGAGGAATTGGTGGAGGAGGAGCTGAAGAATTGGATGGGCGAGACGGAGAATTTGGAGATGGTGATGTAGAAGCCATCTACCCAAGTCCTAACAATTCCCTAATCAAGAAATTATGTATTTCAGTCTCAAATCATTCATACAGAAAAATTCCACCCACTAAAATTTCCAATCTTTACTAATCAAACAATCAATAAACTTCATCCATTTACAGAAATTAATAAAAAAAATTCCAATCCAAAGAACCAATCATCCAAAGACCAAATCCCTTTCTGAAACCCAAATTCTGCACACATCAAGAAACAGCAAAAAGACTTCCCACTTTCAGTTTAACCAAATGGAAGCCAAGTTAACATGAACCTAACCAAATTCAAGTTTTTTTACTCATAAAAGTGATGAGAAAATCCCGACTTGAGCACACTCAAAAATCATATATTGATGTTAGCAGAATGAAGATTCACAATTTTACTGTAAAACATAAAAGGCCCTAAACATTCAATTTTGAAGCCTGTACAGTTTGAATGAGTAATGGGCAAAGAAGAAAAGAAAGCTCCTTCGCTGAAATATGAAAAAAGTCTCGGTAACAGGCTGTAATCATGAAATTCCGGACCCCAAAAAAAAAAAAAAAAAAAAAAATTCCTTCTCCAGATGGTAATGGAGTAATGGTACAATGAAATGCCCCCAGTAACGTGGCTGCAACTCAAAAATGTCTTAAATAAATTCTCTTCAAAAATAAATAAATAAATATTAGATGCACATGGTGTAAAGGGGTAAATTGCAATGGAAGTCACTGAACGTTCAACATACTTCTGTTTAGGTTATTAAACTTCAATTTGGTGCAATCAAATCATTGTACTTTAATTCACAAGCAATTAGGTCCCACCGTTTGGGTTCCATCAATAAGCAATCCTTACATGTCCCTCAAAACTAATGCCATGTCAACGTGTCAATCCATTTTCCACCTCAGCTTATCTAAAAGTGCATTAGAGGTCATTGAACTTTTACCATACTTACATCTAGGTCAGTTAATTTCAATATGGTGAAATCAAGCCACTATAATTAAAATTATAAACAATCAAGTCACTCTATATAAGTTTCGTCAATGAGTCCACTCTAGTTAGTTTATTTAAGAATGGTTCATTTAGCAGTTGAATTGATTTAGTTAAAAAAACACACAGCGTAAACGAATAACGTAAATAAACACGATTGCATCTTTTTCGATGTTCTTTTTCACTCCTTTCATTTATTAATTTTTTTTTAAGGTAATAACTTTCAAAAATAAATCTCACATTACAAGGCAATTTAGAAGATAGCGAAAAACACAAAAATACATATGAATGAGAACATTAGATACCTCGAGATTCTTGCATCAAAAAATAGGTGACCTGGATTACTAGTCGTCTGTGATGTTCTAAAGATCAATCTTTTCATTGTCATTATGATTGATCAAATTTTCACCGCAAATACATAAATTATGGATGTGGAAAAACCTTACAAAATTTCCCATTTCTACCACCAAATGGATTGACGTGATTACCCATAAAATTGAAGTTCAGCTACTTAGTTGCTAGTATTATAAAAATTCAGTGACATAGCTGTAAATATATTGAAAGTTAAGTGACCTCTAGTTCAATTTAAGGTGAGCAATTGGCTGATTTAATAATAATTTGGGTACGTAATAGTCTATTAGATTTACAATAATCTACACGTTAGGAATTTTTTTTTTTTTTTGAGGGAAACTTGTTAGGAAAACTAAAAGTTTACAACATATTTCTAATAACAAAAAATTGAACAAAAGCTTATACTACATAGTTTTTTTTTCTTCATTTTTCAAATTCATTGTGGTGCATTTTATTTAAAATGGAAATAAAATAATACAAATTAGGATAAGATTAGACCTGGCCTCCAGCAAAAAATAAAAAATAAAAAAATAAAATTAATTGCTTAATTGTTTGGGAACATATATTACAATATGAAGTGAAAATAAATCTTTGGGTTGTTAGACAAAGATTTTGAATTTTTTTTGCAGATTTTGATTAAAGTTTTTGAGATGTGTAATTGAAAAGTTGAAAAATAAAATTGTGGGTCAAATCAGAGTATGATTAAAATTAAAGTTGATGAAACTTGAACCAAATTTTATCAAACAAGAATGAGAACTCACATTGTCACATTCTTGATTTGGTAATCATATGCGTATATGGGTCAAAATTACTAGTCGACACAGACTATCACAATCCGTTGTCCATGTTCCTTGGTAATGCCCATGTCACCATGAGGTCCAAACATGTTATCTACGTAGTTTATAATCCTTTTGCTGCCATCATAAGCTGAAGTAACCGTCCCAAGTGTGGAATGGCTAATTGAAGAACGGGGGTGGAGACTGGAGAGTAACTTATACATAGTCCATGAACTGAACTGAGGTTATCAGGTTTTCTAATTGTGGGGAATTGCAGTTTTCGTCACTAATAAGAAATAAAGAATAAAGAGATTAGGTGAAGTGGTTGGAACATGGATGTGACCTTGTCAATATGAAATTTGGTGATAATTATTTAATTATTGTACTTCATAACTTACTGATAATTATAATTATTTCTCACGAAATAAACGTTAGGCAGAAGCAAAGTCAAACCAAACATGAGCCCATGTTCAAGTCTAAGGATTGGGGATGTGATCTTTGCTCACATTAGTGGTTGAAACTTTCTTAAAAATAATTCAAAAATACTTAAAATTTTAAATTAATTTTTATTTAAATTGACAATTTTTTCATTATTTTTTTAAAAGTTCGTTTGGGGAACATTCTCGTATTAAAATAAGAAGAGTTTATTTTTTATGGAAAAAATAAGTTATTATTATTTGGAAAACGACATACCATTGGTAGTGAGATAACTGTTTTTTTAAGGTCCTGTTTGATTGACAATTATTTTTCATGGAAGCTGAAAATGAAATTTCAACTTTCACTTTTTGCATGTTTGATTGGCCAAATTTTCTTGGTAATTGATTTTCCACCCAACCTCACCACGTGATTCACATTTTTGATGAATTGGTTTCCCACCATTTTGGTATTATTATTATTTTTGCAATTGAAATAAATATTATCCATAATTGCAAAAACAATGATCCATTTAATTGACAATTTACATGAAAAACAAAGTCAAATGAATAGTATTCAGTTTTTCATTTTTTTTTTTTTTTACAATTGAAACAAATTATATCCTCAATTATGACAATTTGTATTTCTTTAAACAAAGTCAAATGTACACCAAAAGATAGAAAATTTCAATATTTTTCAGTTAAAAATTATATAAATCAAACACAATTAATTGACAATTATCAGTAGCAATTCAATTCCCTACAATTCGTTTTCTTTCCACATAAATTTCACCTTTACAATTAAATGGGCCCTAAGTTACAATTTTTTTACCTTATTTTTTTGTTTTTCCTGAGTAGAAAAATGTTCAATATACTACCTCACTATTTGAGTTTGAGATGAATCAAGCATGTTTGGCAAAGATCACGAAATCAAAGGACAATAAAGCTCTTATGTAAAGGAGAATAATAATTGCCAATTTTTTTGATCTATCTACGTGAGAGAAACAAATCAATTTCAATTAAATATACAAGACAGGCAAAGATAATTTCTATTCTATATGGATATCTGTAATGATATAAAATAAAGTTTGATGGGTAAAATTTCATATTGATTAAAGACGTAAACAATTCATAATATATAAAAATTTGTGTTATCTTTCTTAATAAAATTGACATATTAAAATGGAATTTCAAAATCAATGTGGTATTGAAGCTATGTAAAAGATCTATTTGAGTCTCGCTAGCACTTACTTAATAAATATTGTACGTTTCTTAAGCTTTTATAGAAAAGAAAAAAAATAGTGAGGCTTACATGCATGGAGAGGGGTGTTGAAGACAATACCATTTGACAAAATTTATAAATGGTCAAGTTTAATTTTTAACCATATATTTCTATTAAGTCACAAGTATTATACACTTACAGTCTCATTCTCCTGCGCTTCGCTCGCAGGAGAATGGTATTAGCTTTGCCTTGCATGGGGATTCCATGCAAGGCAAAGCTTTCACACGCAAGGCCTGAAAAGCAGGCTTTGCGTACATTTATGTATAATTTTTAATTTTTTTTTCTTTTTGTTAAATTTGTTCTTTTTTGGTCCTTCAATTATTTTGTTTAACCCATATTTGGTAGTCATTTTTTCAATAACGTATTATTTCTTCTTTTATTTTGTAAGGTAAATGTACTTCACACGCAAGGCCTACTACCTTGAGTGTGAAATAAATGTTCACATTATGTAATTATTTTTTTATTTTTTTTTTTGTCTTTTTTCTAATTCTTTGCTTATAAAATATGAGTTTTGTTTCATACTTCATATACATTTCTGTTGAATTTTCTTGTAAGTCTTTTTCTCTTATTGTTTCTTAAATGTGTTGTGTTACATTTTTAATTTGTTTAATTTCGTAACATGGTTTAAATTTTATTTTTGTTACATTTACAGTAAGTTTTAAACATGTCAATGTTTAAATTATTTTACAAACTAAATAATTTTTCATATTAATTTTTAGGAATGGAAGGGGATAACAATGTATTTATTCCACAAGTGAATGTTGGTGCGATTCCGATATTTGGGCAAAAATTTCAAACGCTTGATGATGTGTATAATTTTTATAATGAATATGCGAAATTAGCTGGTTTCAGCATACGTATTGGTAGTAGCCGAAAGAATCCACAGACAAATGAGCTTGTCTGGAAGTCGTATGTTTGCTTTAAACAGGGTAAAAAAGATGAGTCCTACCAGAAGAAACTAAAAAATTTGGTGGTCCGTTCTGGTGAACGAAAGCGTGAAAACTCACGTTGTGGATGTGACACAAAGTTAACAGTTGTAAAATATCAAACAACTTCTATGCGGGCTGTAAGCCATTTTGTCGAGGGGCACAATCATGCACTATCTACACCAAGCAAAACGCACCTACTATGCTCACATCGACATGCTTCTGCAACCAAAAAAGCGCTCGTTGACCAATTTTCACAAGCCAATATTCCTAACTATCAACAGATCAGACTTATGGAGATAGATGCTGGTGGGCCTTCTTCATTGGGCTGTAATGAGCAAGATATCAGGAACCATCGACGAGAAGCCATTGGACGCGATACAAAAACATTGATTGCACATTTTGAGTTGGAAAAAGGAGTCCTAGCTTCTACTACGCCTATGAGACTGACTAGGATGGTGTGTTCGCTCGTTGTTTCTGGGCTGATGCAGAGTCCATGAGTTCTTATGTTTACTTCGGAGATGTTGTCATTTTCAAAACAACATATAACACAAACAAGTATTTCATGGTGTTTGCACCTTTAGTTGTAGTAAATCACCATCAGCAAACTACTGTTTTCGATGTGGCTTATTGAGTGACGAAAAGATCGATTCATTTATTTGGTAGTTTTTGAAGTTCGTCAAAGCAATGCCTACCCAATGGGCCCCCGAGGTGATTATTACTTATCAAGACGCTGCCATTGCTAGAGCAGTTGGTGAGATTTTTCCTAACACAATTCATAGGTTCTGTCTGTGGCATATTCTAAACAAGTTCTCAGAGAAGATGAGTCATGTGCTGTACAAAGAACTATACCACGGCCTGGTGAGTATCATTAAGCAGTCGGAGTCCCCAGAGGAGTTTGAATCTCGTTGGACTGATGTGATGGAAATTACTGATCTTGGTGAGAATGAGTGACTCGCCAACATGTATGAAATACGAAGTCGTTGGGTACCTGCGTACGTGAAGCATATATTCTCTGCTGGGATGTCAAGCAGTCAACGATCAAAAAGTAACCACACGTTTTTCAAAAGATATGTCAATAAGACAGATAAATTAATTGATTTTATCACACAGTTTAGCAGTGCTCTGGCTCACCAGCGACATAGCGAATTGGTTGCCAACCACACTGACTTGAACGAGGTGCCTCGTACCGATAACAACATTTGCCATGGAAACTCAAATGATCTGTATTTATACAAAGACAATTTTCCTGTTGTTCCAAGAGGAATTAACTCAGAGTAGCTACTACGTTTTCTCAAGGAAATCAACATACGAGGGTGTCAAAACATATATTGTAACGCGTTTTGATACCGGAAAAACACATCATCGCCAACGTGAGCTGACCTACTTCAGGGCCATTGACTTCATAGCATGCAACTGCAAAACATTTGAGTTTGAAGGATATCCATGTCGTCACATGCTCGCATTTATGCTTAGGAAACAGGTGATATTGTTACCAGATCAGTACATTGTAGGTCGGTGGACTCAAAATGCAAAAGCAACTCTAGTATTCGAACCAACGACGACCTCCATGGGTGGTAAATCATTAATTTCTCGACATGGGATGCTGGCACACACGGCAGCAGAGTTGGTGGACGAAGGTGCTTTGACTGACGCTCGTACGGCGTTAATAATGGATGGATTTCAGAACTTGAAAATACAGGTAAAAGTTATGGATAATGGAGGAGATGTGGGAATGAGTAGGGTTATCAACAAGAGCAGCGAAGGTGCCCAACTCGTGGTTGATCCTACTCCGGTTAGGACAAAAGGGTGCGGGAAGATATTGAAATCATCGAAAGAAATAGCCATGTCTCAGTTGAAGAGAAATTGTCGTGTTTGTGGCCGTAATAGACACGACAAAAGAACTTGTCTGACATTACAGTCAAGGTTAGTTGATCGATAACTATTGACTGTTGCCATTATTTTGTTTTATTTTCTACTATACTTATATTTAAATTTATTGTATGCGAAACACCTTTAGGAGTCAGCTGGTGGACGAACCATATCATCCACAGTACTCTTAGGACGATACTCAGGAAGATAGGTACACTGGTATTGCTAGCAGTGATTATGGTGCATTCCATGGGTTTGACGATGATGACAACCATTAAACCACTTATTGTTGTACTCGTTTGAATTAAATTTGAAGAAAATTTATCTAATTTATGCGATGTCTATTTTTTTATCTGAATATATTGTAATTTTAGTACAAATATCATATGAAATTTGTGGTGTTATTATTAATATCAAAAAAATATAATATACGTATATTAAAAATTATTAATGCAAAATAAAAGAAAAAATAATACATTATTGAAAAAATAACTACCAAACAGGGGTTAAACAAAATAATTGAAAGACCCAAAAAGAATAAATTTAACAAAAAGACAAAAAAAATTAAAATTAAAAATTATACATAAATGTTGTCAGCCGCAATTAAAAATTGCGGCTGACAATATTTAGTTTTACACGCAAGCAGGCCTTGCGTGTGAAAGCTTTGCCTTGTAATTGCCTTGTATGGAATCTCCATGCAAGGCAAAGCTAACACCATTCTCCTGCGCGTGAAGCGTAGGAGAATGGGACTGTATACACTTATCTATCATTTTTTTATCTATTTATAAAATAAATCGTTTATGCATTCTTCTCAAACAAAGGCTAAATGGGTACATGTGACCCATAACTAACATGTTAAGTTTTTAGATAAAATGATTAACACGTATCAAAGTCTATCAAAATTGGATCTGCCTAAAGCTCAATTAGCAAACCTTTTTCAAAATTGATATTCTCAAACGAGAGGCGTGTCAAGGGTAAAAAAAAAAAATGTTAATTTCTATTCTATGTTGAATAGCTGTAAAAAAAATTAAAAATATAAAATGAATCATTTCATAAAGGGTAAAAAATTCACATTGATTAAAAATGTAAATAATTTACAACATATAAGGATTTGTGTTATTATTTTTCTTAATAAGATTGACCTCCTAAGATGAATCTCAAATCAATGTGGTATAAAACTAGATAAAATACCAGAATTCAAGTGTTGATGACGCCAATTTATTAAAATTTTGTACTTTTTTTAAGCTTTAATGGAAAAAATTAATCAGGCCTACATGGAGCTGTATACTGAAGACAACTACATTTGGGAAAATTTATAAATGACCAGACTTCATTTTTAATTACAATTCCAATAATTCCATAAGTACTATGACTTATTCATAACTCAAATCAATTATCTATAAATTAAACCTTGTATAAATTCTTCCAAAATGGAGGCTAAATGGATATATGTGGTCCCTATCTAACATGTTAGCTTTTATACGAGATGATTAATGTTAACCTTAAAATTTGTTTGATTGAGTAACCAATTTCGCCTCCCTGAGCGTAATCTGCACCAGCCTATTTACCAAGAAAAAACCTCATTCTTTTGGATCCAAAAATGATGGAATGGTTTTTGAATTAAGGAATTTTTTTTTTCCATTTTTTTTATTTGAGCACAAGAGAAATATGTGCATCTAAAAAATCTTTGATACTTTGTTCAATTTCGATATTCGTTTGATACATATGACCAGCAACAAAAAAAAAAAAAAAAAAAAAAAATGCAATAGCAATATGACAATGAACAATTGAAATGTAACATTAGGGTGCCAAGATCAAGTCAACTGTCGAAATGTCCAAAATGAAGGGGATGAATGGAAGAGAGATACGTGAGAAGTGATTTGACTATAGTTTCGATTAACATACTTTTTGAATGTCAATCATGCAAATACAAATATATATATATATATATATATATATATATATATATATATATATATATATATATATATATATTTGTATTTGTAAGTGGGCCAAAATAGGTTAGTGGATCAAACCCAGCCCAAAAGTGATTGTTTGATCTAATCCAGTTCAATCTAATTGATATCGTTAATGCCCAATCAGCTAATGTACTACCCCTCTTCACCACTTACATGCTATGTAGTTCATTGATATAACACCGTCCCCTAAGCCCGAGTCAAATATTAATGTGCGGGTTGAATTTTGAAATATAAGTTGTCTTCAGTTAGGCTCTAGGGCTTAGAAATTGCTTGAGAAATATGTGTTGATCCCCAATAAGTGAGGTGTACAAATGGCCTTAGAAATATAGCAAACTTCAAATATGTGAAGGATTGCAAATCAAGTAGACTTCAATATTTAGGGGTCGAACTTGTAAAAATGTAGTAACATGGCATGAATATCACTCATCTCGAAAGGTTTGGTGGTGGTGGTGAATAACACAGTCGTATATTTATATACATATTGAACTAGTAAAAATTTATGTACACATTAAGTACCGTAATCAATCAAATTCATTCATTATAATAATTAAATTATATTACCCTCGCTCATAGCTAATTCTGACCTCATTTTGTGTGTTGGCTACCCTCATAAATCCTTCTTGAGGCGTTGCATGTAGAGCCACAATCAAAAGTTAATGCTACTTGGTGGCATATTTGCATTAGATTAAGAAAATATTGAAATATGTATTTGATATAATATTTTATTTCTTTTATTTTTTCTACATATTTGAAGATAATTTGTATTGTCAAATCACAGAATTTTCTTTAAAAAAATGTTCGAAAGAGAACTGGATCAAAACTTGAATTGACTATTCAAGTTCAGGTTTGATTCCAATAATTACATAGACCCAAATGGACACATTAACAAAGCACTTAAGTATAATGGATAATTTTGAACATTGAAGTATTCAAATCGATCCACCAACGCCCTAACCTACTTGAAATGATGTATGATGTAATTATCCCGTTATTGGAGTTTGATCATTTGCTTCTTTTTAATTATAATATTAGACTCTTGAAAAAAATGCGGGCAAGAAAGTCATTCAACCTCAATAAATATGTCAATAGTTGGTACTTATTAAGCTGTGGATTTTAATTAGTCTTGACTTTTAGCTAAATAACCAAATTAGTGGAGCATCATAAAGATCTTAGAATAACGGTCCTTGGATAAGGACAATGACAAGGACATGGCGATATCAGGGGCGGAGGTAGGGGGACTTGTTGGACTGTAGTCCTCCCTCCAAGGCCCAAAAAAAAAAAAAAATTTAGGTAATTTTTTTTTTTTTCACGTATTAGCCCAATTTGAAATTTTGCAGCTTAGTATTGGATCCAATCCTGACTCTATCCCTGAGTGATATGATGGTGTGGCAGACAGTGATTGTGTGTGTGTGTGTGTGTGTGTATTTTTTTTTTTTATCAAATTTATCTCATAATATATTGATACGTGTTCCCTTTATCATTGAGTCTGTCATGGAGTCTGTCGCCGTAATAAGATTTAAGATCTTAAGAAATATTGAGTAAATACATAGTATGTGTAGCATCTAAACAATATAAACTAATTATGATGACCAATTGAAACCCATTTTTCTTTCACTACTAGAAAACTCATCAATTAATACAGGAGAATAGCAACTTAATAGGAACAACCTAGTTTTTTCATAAAAACGAATATTAGCCTCAATTTGGAAAATTTAGAAATGGTTTATAAATAAAAATAGGAAGAGAAATATGATGGATTCCACGAAATACGTGTATAATAATGAAAAGTAGTTATGAATACGTGTTTGAAATTAATATTTGATTTTGACTGAAATTATAAGTTTTTATAAATTTGTATCCAAATGTAGGCTTAGTCACATAATTTACAAGGAATAAGCCCGTATAGATTTAGTCATAAAATCTGTTGTGGCTTTAATTAGGTTGAATTCTCTAAATTTTGAAAGTATAAAAATCATTGATGGATCAATATACAAGGTAATTTCGTCACTAAATTCATGGATGATTTTTAAATATTTTTTGTTACAAAAATAAAAAATGGTGGTTATAAATTAAATCTTGTACCATTACATTTTCATATATCTTACGTGCCTCAAAAAAATAAAAAATAATAAAAAAAATAAAAAATTGAACCAACTAAAAATATTTTAATCTTTTAAACATTCAAGTATTTGTTCAAACTATACCATCTAGACTTCGGCGGAATATACTCAATTTGATGACTAAATTAAATTTAAATAAATAAATAAATCTCTTCTATAATAAGTTAATTTTAGGAATAGAGTGATACAACATATTATCAAATTAGGCGAAGATGTTGATTAATTCATCTATTTATGAAAATAATTCTTATATTAGGTACGGCATAAAAAATGAAGTAGCCAATTTTTAGTGCAAAAATCTTTTTATTCTTGTTTATAAACCTTTTGTTCCCAAGACTACAATAGTTTGACTAACTTTTTCTAGGTCTTTGGACTTGCTCATGTACAATGCTCAAGTCATCAACTCATTATAGCCAAAGAATCACCCCTGCACAATTATTATGCCCAGTCCATAAGCATGGACACACATGGGATCACCGATCATGTGGGGTCAAATAACCTCACAAAAAAATTTTTTTTTTTTTTTTTTTTAAATCTGTAAATCATCCAAAAAAAAAATATCCATTGCCAAGCCTTTTTTTAAATCTATAAATTAATCAAAATCTTGTCAATTGTCAATTTGTCGAACCCAATTGCACAATCATATTTATTGTTCTTTCAATTGTCCAACTCTAAGTGATCAAGTCCATTTTATCTCCACTCCTTCGTGTGACTTTTCGTATGCATTTGAACTTTGTCCTAAACACCACATAGAGAAGAATTGGCACATTGGTCTACGAAGAATTCGAGGCTGCCATTCATATTTTCGAATTTTCTTTTCTTGTAATAATTTTGAAATTTTTTCTGTCTAAGTAACAAATTGACAAATTAGTTTTTTCAGTTTACATGTTTTTATTCTAAAATTTATTTGAATGTGAGATTTGAGAAATATTGCTGACAACAATGTCCATTGCTTGTTATCTTGTTTGAGACTGAAAGTTTGAATACTTGACACAGATTAATGATACAAACTAATGTTCATAGTTATTCAAAATTATGACATCACGTTCTCAGATAATCTAAATTTTCTGTTGTTTTCCTCTACTGCGTAGTTTAATCGGATGAGAGATCAATGATTAAGTGATAGTTTGATTGCATATATCAAGAACGATGTATTCGACAATATTAATAATGATATAATTACACGACGTTTAAATAGTATGAAAATGTGTATGTTGTAGTTGTGGTAGTGTACTGACTTATCTTCATTAATGACACGTTGTTTAAAAAATAAAATTGTAATTCAATGTTTGACTTTACAATGCCAAACTTCTGGTTCCGTCAAAGCCCCTTTTTTTATTATATCATATACAGAGTTGTTAAATCATATCGTCCTTAATTACATGCAAAAGAAAATTGGAAATATTAGCAAATTTCGGGTTTTCACATGTTTAATATTTATTATGGTTTTAAAAATCCAACAGTTGGTATTGTAGCGCTCAACCAACATGATTTGAAGCTATTTTTCACCTTTTCAGTGTTTTTGAGCTTTTCCAGGGTTTTAAAATCTTATTTTTCAAGATCAGAGTACATGAATTTGTCGAATTTTTCCGAAGTGATTAAAACTAGCCCTAAATTGTGACAATGGGGTTGTGGGTTACATAATCAAATTTTACTTCATCCCTCCTCTCCATTATAACTTTTTTTATAATGATATATAAGCTAATATTGATAATATAATATATATCTTGTACTTATCTATCTGTCGACAGGCTAATTTACATTTTTGAAGACGTGCGAATCCAAAGAACTGAATTGCACTTTTACAAGATGAAGTCTTGACCTTAAAACTCCGGACTTTGAAATCTTGAAGATGCTCAAATATTTCGTAACACAACATCATCATCTATCTAGAATACATAAATTTCTATAATTAGATTCATTGTATAGTGAATAGCTATAGACAATATGGCGGAGTATCACATGGACATGATACTAGACAAATCTAGCCATGTATCAGAAGTCCAAGCACTGCACTATTTCTCGATGCTTCGATCTGCATTCCAAGCCCTTTACACCATGTTTAGCTAAACTTAAAAATTAATTGAAAGTATTTTTTCAAATTAAATAACCCCTCATAATGAAGTAATTTATTTATATGAAAAATAAATAAAGTACAATTTAGGAAGGGTTGGGATAACCTCTAAAACAATAAACTTAAAAAAGAATCATAGAATAAAAATACATACTAAATTTCGTGTGCTCGAGTCATGCTTCGTGTCATTATGTGCTTAGTCATACATTTGGTAGACTAATTGTTGCTATCTGAATTTGCCGATGATAACCCGATGCTTGACCATATTACAAAATTGAATAGTCAATTTCCTCATTGATAGCCTTGATGCTCGGCCTATTGAAAGCGAAAGAGTAGTTGCTTCTTGATTTTATATTAAGCTCTCTCTCTCTCTCTCTCTCAGAATTGCAGATTCACCAAAGACCAGAAGTTATGCCTTTTAATTTTTGTTAATTATGGGATACGTTTGAATCCTCGTCGAGTAAAAACTAGAAGCAAACACTTAGGGGACGTTTTCTTTACTGTTTTCGGGCCATTTTTTGTTTTAGATTTTCCAAAACATTTAAAACGCGTTTTCTTTTCCATTTTCGAAAACGAGTTTTTGAAAATAACTGAAAATTTTGTGAATAAAACAGAAAACAACTTTTTTACGTTTGGCTGTTTTCTTCATAAATCTGTCAAAACTCAAAAAATACGGGTTGAGAAATATTTTTTCAAAACGACAAAAAGAACGAATTTTCAATAATCTCAAAATGGACACCCAAAACACAAAACTAATTCAAAATTGAAACACGAAGAGAACGTCCCCTTATATTTCTCTTTTACATAGAAGCCTATTTGTTTTTTGAATGAATAACTATTTATAGAAGTTTTAAGTACTTCGAGTTTAAAATTGAATATGTGGTACTTTTCCATTTTGTTTAGTACACTTATCATACTCCCCATGTGTGTATGAACTAAAATGTTGAATCAGGTAAACTTCTTGATTGTTTTTTTTTTTTTTTTAATTCTTTTTTGTTATATATCTTACCTAAACCCCAAATCGGACTATACTGGACATGAAGGAACAATCTGAAAATAATGTATTTACATGTTCATTTTTGTATTTTATCCATTCATCGTATCAGATATGATTCAATACGTGATTAAATAAAACCTTGACGGATTCATATCTTAATCTTAACAATATAAAAGAGGCACTTTGTTTTGGACACGTGTTGATTTCTCCCATCGTCTCACTCCAGCTTTAGCAATGTATTATGTATTTCATTTCTCATTTCTCCATTTTCACCCCTATCTCGCTCTCTCTAAAACTTTCTCTCTCTCTCTCTCTCTCTCAAATAGAACCCTAACAGATAAATCAGATCACAAAAATTGTTCGAAAAAGCACACGGCTTCTTGGGTGTGAGCGAGCGAGAGGCTGCTGTTCGCAGTGTTTGTGGTTTACTTTTTGTGGAAGATTTGAAACGACGAGCAGCTTACATAGATCTGTTTGATTGGCTTCAGATTTGCTTTGAATTTCAGGTATCCTGTCCTTCTCTGCTTTTGTAAATCATGTAATTGGGTCCATTTAAAGTGTTTCTTGGAATTGGAAATTTCAATTCTTTTGGGGCAAAAGGATTTTCAAGAAAATTCTGCGTGTACGTGATTGCCTTGGATGTGAGATTCGAGCAATCCATTCTTCTTTTGGAATTTTAAATTTTATATTTCCAAGGCCTTAGTTACCCCATGCTCTGTTTTCTTGCAAAATTGTATGTATTGAATTCTGAAAAAGGTACATGCTTTACTGAATGAATGATTAAAAAAAAAAAAAAAAGACAAATGTCTGGAATGTGTACAAATGATCTTCAAAATTTGTGGTGTTCGTTTCATATTTTTGCTTGGGTTTTAGGTCGATTTTTTTGTTTAATGATAGAAATGGCACCCGGATCGTTGCACGGCGTCAGGGAACTCAAAGTACGTGGAAGAGGCTAAAAGGAAATTTCAGGCCATTCAACAAGCCTATTCAGGTATTTGTACGTTTTGTTTTCATGCTCTGTATTCTTGTTTCTGTTGAAAGCACCCTGTAAAGCAGCTTAATTTACTAGCAAAACTGCTTGACTTGAGAAAAACCAACTTTTGACAATGGGAATTCGATGTTGATGTGAATTTCCAGTCAGAATTCAAAATATGGAACCAACTTTTGACAATGAGGCTTTAACTGTTCTCTCTCTCTAGACTTTTCACAGCACAGGTGGATTGCAACTACTCACCAAGTACACGTTCATCAATCCAACTTATGCAATGTAATATTGAATAGTTAAATGCAATAGAATTGATCTTTTACACCAAGCTGTGCAGTTTTCTGACCACTGAGGCATTTGGGTAGGATTAGGGTGTACAATTTTTCTTATAAACAATTTCTTCATTAAATAGTAGTCGGAGGATTTAGGGATAAAATGATCCTCATATGGTGCTATTGTATGAAATTATTAGTAATGGGCAATCAATTTCCCGGACAAGACTTCATTTTTTCTGACTTTATTTAATTTTTTTTTTGTATTTGTGTATATATGCATGTGTTCATTAAACAATGTAAACAAAGGGTTGGTACTGATGTAAGTAAATAAGTACATGGATTTACATCATGGCAGAGATTTGAGCAAGATGATACCTAAATTATAAACAGGAATTATTAAGAGAAACATTGGTAGTAGCTTTTGAAATGATTGGCACAAATTTGAGATGATTCCTTTTTTAATTCTTTTAAACTTTTTCTTGCTGGGATCAGATCAGAATGATGGGACGATTCCATTGCCACCTTTTTCTATTAACGTTGTTGAGAACATCTGGTTGGCTCCTACATCTGTTCATTTTGCAAATCGACCTTTGATCCTAGGTCTGGTTTCTGCATAGACCTTCCTTGATGCATACCTGATTGTCTTCACCAGAGTGTTAAGGTACAGAGAGAAGAAGAAGGCGCATAGACCTAGGATACCTGATTTCATCACCAAAAAAAAATTTCAGAGATTTGTTGTAGCGACCGAGAATTTTAATTATGTTTCTTGAAAAACGTGTCGTTAAACTTTAAACCCGAGTTTTAAAAGTAAAAACGCGTTCGTCTAGCCGTTATTAAATTAATTTAAATCGAATTCAATTTCGAATATTTTAATTTATTAAATTCCTTATCGTTTAAATTCAAAATTAATACGATAGATTATTATTTCGGCCCAATAATTCATTAGTCCAATTAGGGTTATTTTAAGCCCAATTCCTTAAGTCCAATTAGGAAATTTCCTCCGGCCCAAATTTCTGGTCCATTACTACCCTAGGGATTCGTGCCCTAGTTTCTACGATATATATATGTACTCCATCTCTACCCCCCTCTACCTCACTCACGCAGCCCACAAACAATAGCAGCCTAGGTAAGAAAATAATTCCCGGTTTCCCTTCCTCAACGCAGTAAGTTCTCAACTCGTTCTCCATTGATGCTAGAAAATCAATTTCTAGCATCAACTGATTCACGTGTGATGCTAGAAAATCAATTTCTAGCATCCACACCATCACCTTCAACCTACAGACCGTTGCACACGGCCACTGTCCATCCCACAACCCAGAACCACCACCTCACTACAACCCAAAACACCTGCAGTCTCGATTTCGAGCAACACACATACACCACCACAGGAACAGCCCCCACTCAACCCAAAATCGAGCCCCAAATCAAACAAAAACCAAGAAATAAGAAAGCCCAGGAACTTACCTTAATCCCGACCAACTTCCCAACCAGTTCGCCGCCGGCAAGTCCAAGAAAATCGAGCCTCCAAGCCTCGGGTTCCCTCCAACCCGAACTCCGAACCACCCCATCACCACCTTCCCACCGCCGGCGCCGCCTCGCGACGGCGACGCCGTCACCGTCGGCCGAAATCGGAGGAAGGGGCGAAGCCCCTTCCCGTCGCCTCCTCTCTCGCCGGTCTCGCGTTTGACGCGAGAATGAGAGAGAGAGAAAATTTTTATTTAATTTGATTTTTTGAAAATTTCAATTTTAGCCCCAAGTTTAGGAGTTAGTCAATTTCAGTCCTAAAACTTTAAAGTTATTTATTTTCAGCCCCAAGTTTCGGTTTTTAAAAGGAAACAGCCCAAAATTTATGTTTTAACACAAATCAACCCTCAGATTTCGAAAAAAAAGTCAATTTCAGTCCCTGAATTCTTAATTTCAGTTTTAACCAATTTTCAATTTAGTCCCTATTTTAGAAAAGTTCAATTCTAGCCCTTAAACTTTTATTTTCAGTTTTAATAAATTCTGATTAAGCCCAAAACTTTATTTTTATCGTTTTTAATCCTTAGAAAATTTTCGAAATACTAATTCAAAGTTTATTTTCTATTTTTGGCTAGACGAAACGTACGAACGATTGAGGAACTGAGATTTTTCTTTCCGCTCCACTTTTCACGCAAATCGAGATAGATTGAGGTAGACTCGCCCCCACTAATTAGTTTAAATTATAATTGCATGTATTATGTGATTTTATGTGATTTATATGCTTGATTGCATAAGATGAGAATCCCTTATGGGATAGATTATGTTGTTATGCTTGTCGTAACTTATATGCTTAATTGCATGAGAAGAAAGAGGATCTCTTATGAGATAAGATGATGTTATGCATAACTTACTTGCTTAAATGCATGAGACAGACTACCCACACCCTATGTTTTTAAAAAGCCTATGATTTTCAAAGAAAATAAGCCCATGAGAATATCACTGTATGAATTGCATAATTATGTGTTCAATTATTCTGTAAATTAATTACTGGCGATGAGTCTACTGAGTATTTCTTCGAAATGCTCATTCTACTATTTTAACAATATTTGCAGATTTTGGAGACGGCCGAGTTTGATGGGCAGTGGTGGCGTGAACGAATAATAGTAGTTAATTGTTTTCAATTTACTTTTAAATTTCACTCATTTGAACGTTATGAACTTACCTTGTCGTTTCCGCTATTTCAAACTTGAGTTTTAAAGTTTAATAAATTTTCTTTAAATTAATTCTAATGAGATTTATTGCCGTTAACGTTCACAAATTTTAAATGTGATGCTTTTAAAAATTAGTTATTCCGCCAAACTTTTCAGTTAAACTAGGGCAAAGAAAAGATGACGTGGCGTTCCGGGTCCGCGAAACTCGGGGCGTTACAGCTTGGTATCAGAGCCAGTCAGCGTTTCTGTAGACTGGCAAATTTTGAAAAAAAAAAAAAAAAAAAATTTCAAAAAGATATTCCACATTATTTAAATTCTTATTAATGAAAGTTGCCACTGCCATCACTCGATCAGCCGACTCCAAAGGTAAAGAAGTTTATGAAGTTTAAATGCTATTTTAATTCGGATACTTATTTTGATGCTCTATGAGACTTAGAAGAAAGAAAGAAAGAAAGAGAAAGAAAGAAAGTGTATCCGAATTAGAAAGAAAGAAAGAAAGACGAATTTGAGCATAATTTGAAAAAGTTTCCTCTAATTTTTACGTCCTCAAAATTTTAACTAGGAGAGATGAATAACCCCGCTTAATTGGACTTTGCATAATTGATTTAGGACATGGCACCTATTCGTAGAAATGCACTCAGCGATGCAGAACGAGCCATTAGAGATTATGACCGTTTCAGGCCCGAACTTGAATGGACGATTGCTCAACATGTAGAGCAGTTGAATATCGTACGTGAGCGGGCCATACAGCATGGCTACGTGACCAATGATCACCGATCGATCCGCCACCTACTCTCTACTTTTCGAAGTGACTATGCGGAGGTAGCTAATAGCATATATGCAGATGCTTTAGTATCTCTGAATGTGGAGATGGAGTATGATACCTTCTGCACGAGACTTGTGGCATATTGGCCCATGTACTTTGAGTACCGCTATGGATTTGCTCCCGAAGAAGACTCAGAAGAAGAAGCTGAGGAAGACGCCGATCCAGCGCTAGGAGAGTTCTCGGACGCTGAATCAGGCGTATACGAAGAATAATAGAGAGATAGGAATTAGAGTAGGCTCGACATGTTATTGTAAAAAAAAAAAAAAAAAAAAAAAAAAAAAAAAAAAAAAAATTTGTTCGGCTTACATGCCTTTCTACCCATATATTTTCGTTAAAATAAGTTAAGTTTTGAATAAAATGATATTTTGGATTCCAATTTTCATTATTTTGAGTTATCTGCTATCGTCTACGTTGTTGGTACACTGAATTCCACCTTTATGAACGAATTTTAAAAACTTTATGAAGGTTATGGCACCACCAACTCAAAGCGATGTCATTCGAGAATTACTTAACGTGGTGCAAGAGATGAGACAAGCTCCACAGCCGGTTAAACCCAACAATACCAGCAATAGAACAGTTCCGAAGATACCACCCACCTACGTTCGATGGGGGAGATAATCCACTAGCAGTGGAAGAATGGCTCCAGGCCATTGATAAGATATTCAGGCACATATCTTGTCCTGAGGATAAGAAGGTGATATGTGCCGAGTTCATGTTAATCGAAAGAGCTGGTTTCTGGTGGGAATCTGCATCACGGACAAGGAGCTCAGAGCAGCTAGCAGCTCTGACTTGGGACAAATTTAAGGCCGAGATCAGGGATAAATTCTTCCCACAGGCCCTCAGAGATCATAAGGAGTCCGAATTTCTACGTTTGGTGCAAGGTGAAATGGATATAACCGAGTACGAGAGGAAATTCGAGGAACTGTCACGTTATGCTCCACATCTGGTGGAGATTGAGTTCAAGAAGGCAAGGCGTTTTGAGAGAGGTCTACGCCATGATATTCGACAGATTGTCAGTTCACATGAACTGCCAACTTACGGAGATGTTGTGAAGAAGGCTCAAGCAGTAGCCTATGCTGGTGTGAGAGTTGGGAACCAAGGCAATCAGAACGAGCAGAGGTATCAGGGAAAGAGAAAGTGGCAAGGTCCAAATCGCAATCAGAATCAGAATCAGAACCGGAATCCAACATTTACCAAGAGGCCAAATCTAGGACCAGCAGGGAGACAGATGACCACTTTCACTCCACCCTGCCCTAAGTGCCAGAGGCCGCATAAAGGAGAGTGCCTTTTTGGAAAGGGTGTCTGCTACAAGTGTGGCCAGCCGGGCCACTTTGCATCGGATTGTCGTGCCCCGTCCGCCCAGGGTTCCAATCAGAAGGCGAACCCAGACCAGAACAGAAAAGGAAAAGCAAGAGTGTTTGCTATGGATGCAGCTGAGGATTCCGACGTGATTGCAGGTATACTATCTATCTCTAGTATTCCTGTATATGTTCTAATAGATTCAGGAGCTACGCATTCATTTATAGCCGAAGAATGTCTAGGAAGACTGAACTTAATAGGAGAAGGAACTGGTAGTACTCTCGAGGTTAGTTTACCGTCAGGAGGAACTATTGATACCAATAAGATAGTCAAAGCAGTACAAATAAATTTTGATGGCCAAGTTTCGGAGGCAGACTTGAATATTATTCGAATGAACGATTTCGATATTATTCTGGGTATGGATTGGCTTAGCACCAACCATGCCGCAATCATGTGCCACGAGAAAGAGGTTATTTTTCGCAAAGATGGTGAAGAAGTATTCAGATTTCACGGGACGAAGATCAAAACACCTCCTCGCCTTATCTCGGCTTTACAAGCGGAGAAGCTATTAGCCAAGGATGATTGTCATGGCTATTTGGTTAGTCTTCAAGACAAGCCCGTAGAAGAGATTACTCTGGACTCAGTGCCAGTGGTATGCGAGTACAGCGATGTCTTTCCAGACGATCTATCGGGTACTCCACCAGATAGGCAAGTGGAATTTTCCATTGATTTGGTGCCAGGAGCTGCCCCTGTTTCTAAAGCTCCGTACCGCATGGCGCCGAAAGAGTTGCAAGAACTGAAGGTGCAGTTGGAGGAATTGCTAGAGAAGGGTTTCATCAGGCCAAGTGTGTCTCCATGGGGAGCACCTGTTCTATTTGTAAAGAAGAAGGATGAAAGTATGAGGATGTGCGTCGACTACCGAGAACTTAATAAGTTGACGATAAAGAATAAGTATCCCCTTCCCAGGATCGAAGACTTGTTCGATCAGCTGAAAGGTACAGCTATCTTTTCCAAGATTGATTTGAGATCTGGTTACCATCAGCTAAAGGTTTCGCCAAGTGACATACCAAAGACGGCGTTCAGGACACGCTATGGGCATTATGAGTTCACGGTAATGCCTTTCGGCCTCACGAACGCACCTGCAATATTTATGGACTTGATGAATAGAGTTTTCCATCAGTATCTCGATAAATTCGTTATTGTTTTTATCGATGACATACTGGTCTACTCCAGAAATTCTGCACAACATGAAGAACATTTGAGGACTGTGTTGGAAACACTGAGAGCAGAAAAGTTGTATGCCAAATTCAAGAAATGTGAATTTTGGCTTGAGCGAATAGGTTTCTTAGGTCACATCGTTACAGCTAAAGGCATTGAGGTTGATCCTTCTAAAGTCGAAACTGTAACGAATTGGCCAACACCTGCAAATGTTGGAGATGTGAGAAGCTTTCTTGGATTAGCCGGATATTATCGGCGATTCATAGAGGGTTTCTCTAAAATAGCAGGTCCTATGACCCAGTTGACCAAGAAGGGAGTTAAGTTTCAATGGACAGAATCATGTGAACAAAGCTTTCAGAAACTTAAGAACAGACTTGTCTCAGCACCAGTATTGACTATACCAGATGGGTCCGATGGTTTCGTTATTTACAGCGATGCATCCAAACATGGTTTAGGTTGTGTATTGATGCAGAATGGCAAAGTGATCGCATATGCTTCAAGGCAGTTGAAGCCACATGAAAAGAACTATCCGACGCATGATTTAGAGCTCGCAGCAGTTGTACACGCTCTTAAGATATGGCGACACTACCTGTATGGGAGTAAATGTGAAATCTACACCGATCACAAGAGTCTCAAGTATTTCTTCACTCAGAAGGAACTGAACATGAGACAACGACGATGGCTAGAACTAGTGAAGGATTATGACTGCACTATTCTTTACCACCCAGGTAAAGCAAACAAAGTTGCAGACGCGTTGAGCAGAAAGAACGCTGGACATTTACCAGCTTTGGGAACAACGCAAGATCAATTGATTCGAGATTTTCAGAATTTAAGGATCGAAGTGCGAGTCCCAACAGTCCAAGGATCTAACAGATTGGCAAATCTGATCGTCAAACCAGACTTGAGAGGTCGAATTGTAACAGCTCAAGTCGGAGATAAGTTCTTGGAAAAGATCAGATCCGAAGTTGGGACTGGCAAGAGAATAGGTTTCGAGATTGCCGCTGATAAAGCGCTTATGTTCAAAGGACGTCTTTGTGTGCCGAAAGATGAACATATCCGGAATGAGATTTTGACAGAAGTTCATTCAGCATCATATGCATGCCACCCAGGAGGGACAAAGATGTATCGTGATTTGCGCAATACTTTTTGGTGGAGAAACATGAAGGGTTGCATAGCAAAGTTTATCTCTCGATGTATGACGTGTCAGCAGGTCAAGGCTGAACATCAGAGACCATCAGGATTGTTAAATCCCTTGGATATACCAGAATGGAAATGGGAGAAAATTTCCATGGATTTTGTGACAGGGTTACCAAAATCAGTAAGAGGTCATGACGCTATTTGGGTTATTGTAGACCGACTTACGAAGTCAGCCCATTTTCTACCAATCAGAATGACCCTCAATGTGGATCAATTAGCCCAATTGTATGTTAAAGAGATCGTTCGACTTCATGGAGTACCAGCATCCATTGTCTCAGATAGAGACCCGAGATTCACTTCAAGATTTTGGAAGAGTTTACATGTCGCAATGGGTACCAAATTAAATTTTAGTACAGCTTACCATCCCCAGACAGATGGACAGTCTGAACGCACCATTCAGACATTGGAAGATATGCTTAGAGCTTGTGTACTAGACTTGAGTGGTAATTGGGAGACTCATCTTCCATTAGTGGAGTTTGCCTACAATAACAGTTTTCAGGCTACTATCGGTATGGCACCATATGAAGGGTTATATGGGCGACGTTGTCGATCACCAGTTTATTGGGATGAAGTAGGCGAGAGAAGAATTTTAGGTCCAGAATTGATTGAGAGGACAGTTGCGGCTATTGAGAAAATCAGACTACGGATCAAAGCTGCTCAAGATAGACAGAAAAGTTATGCCGATCAAAGGAGAAAAGACTTGGAGTTTGAGATTGGAGAGAAAGTATTTTTGAAAGTAGCTCCTATGAAAGGTACTATCCGTTTTGGCAAGAGAGGGAAGCTAAGACCTCGTTTTATCGGACCATTTGAAATCCTAGAAAAAGTAGGTAACGTGGCTTATCGTTTGGCGTTACCACCCGAGCTTTCGGCCGTACACAATGTTTTCCACGTTTCTTTATTGAGAAAATATATCCACGACCCTAGCCATGTGGTAAATTTTGAGACTATTTCGGTTCAGAGGAATCTGTCTTATGAGGAGACGCCTATGTGCATTGTGGAGAGAAAAGTCCATGTCTTAAGAAATAAAGAAGTTCATTTAGTCAAAGTCCAATGGGGTAGACAGGATAGCGATGAAGCTACCTGGGAAAAGGAGGATGAGATTCTGGCTAAGTATCCAGATATTATAGATCAAGTAAGTTTAAATTTCGAGGACGAAATTAATTTAAGGGGATAAGGTTGTAGCGACCGAGAATTTTAATTATGTTTCTTGAAAAACGTGTCGTTAAACTTTAAACCCGAGTTTTAAAAGTAAAAACGCGTTCGTCTAGCCGTTATTAAATTAATTTAAATCGAATTCAATTTCGAATATTTTAATTTATTAAATTCCTTATCGTTTAAATTCAAAATTAATACGATAGATTATTATTTCGGCCCAATAATCCATTAGTCCAATTAGGGTTATTTTAAGCCCAATTCCTTAAGTCCAATTAGGAAATTTCCTCCGGCCCAAATTTCTGGTCCATTACTACCCTAGGGATTCGTGCCCTAGTTTCTACGATATATATATATACTCCATCTCTACCCCCCTCTACCTCACTCACGCAGCCCACAAACAATAGCAGCCTAGGTAAGAAAATAATTCCCGGTTTCCCTTCCTCAACGCAGTAAGTTCTCAACTCGTTCTCCATTGATGCTAGAAAATCAATTTCTAGCATCAACTGATTCACGTGTGATGCTAGAAAATCAATTTCTAGCATCCACACCATCACCTTCAACCTACAGACCGTTGCACACGGCCACTGTCCATCCCACAACCCAGAACCACCACCTCACTACAACCCAAAACACCTGCAGTCTCGATTTCGAGCAACACACATACACCACCACAGGAACAGCCCCACTCAACCCAAAATCGAGCCCCAAATCAAACAAAAACCAAGAAATAAGAAAGCCCAGGAACTTACCTTAATCCCGACCAACTTCCCAACCAGTTCGCCGCCGGCAAGTCCAAGAAAATCGAGCCTCCAAGCCTCGGGTTCCCTCCAACCCGAACTCCGAACCACCCCATCACCACCTTCCCACCGCCGGCGCCGCCTCGCGACGGCGACGCCGTCACCGTCGGCCGAAATCGGAGGAAGGGGCGAAGCCCCTTCCCGTCGCCTCCTCTCTCGCCGGTCTCGCGTTTGACGCGAGAATGAGAGAGAGAGAAAATTTTTATTTAATTTGATTTTTTGAAAATTTCAATTTTAGCCCCAAGTTTAGGAGTTAGTCAATTTCAGTCCTAAAACTTTAAAGTTATTTATTTTCAGCCCCAAGTTTCGGTTTTTAAAAGGAAACAGCCCAAAATTTATGTTTTAACACAAATCAACCCTCAGATTTCGAAAAAAAAGTCAATTTCAGTCCCTGAATTCTTAATTTCAGTTTTAACCAATTTTCAATTTAGTCCCTATTTTAGAAAAGTTCAATTCTAGCCCTTAAACTTTTATTTTCAGTTTTAATAAATTCTGATTAAGCCCAAAACTTTATTTTTATCGTTTTTAATCCTTAGAAAATTTTCGAAATACTAATTCAAAGTTTATTTTCTATTTTTGGCTAGACGAAACGTACGAACGATTGAGGAACTGAGATTTTTCTTTCCGCTCCACTTTTCACGCAAATCGAGATAGATTGAGGTAGACTCGCCCCCACTAATTAGTTTAAATTATAATTGCATGTATTATGTGATTTTATGTGATTTATATGCTTGATTGCATAAGATGAGAATCCCTTATGGGATAGATTATGTTGTTATGCTTGTCGTAACTTATATGCTTAATTGCATGAGAAGAAAGAGGATCTCTTATGAGATAAGATGATGTTATGCATAACTTACTTGCTTAAATGCATGAGACAGACTACCCACACCCTATGTTTTTAAAAAGCCTATGATTTTCAAAGAAAATAAGCCCATGAGAATATCACTGTATGAATTGCATAATTATGTGTTCAATTATTCTGTAAATTAATTACTGGCGATGAGTCTACTGAGTATTTCTTCGAAATGCTCATTCTACTATTTTAACAATATTTGCAGATTTTGGAGACGGCCGAGTTTGATGGGCAGTGGTGGCGTGAACGAATAATAGTAGTTAATTGTTTTCAATTTACTTTTAAATTTCACTCATTTGAACGTTATGAACTTACCTTGTCGTTTCCGCTATTTCAAACTTGAGTTTTAAAGTTTAATAAATTTTCTTTAAATTAATTCTAATGAGATTTATTGCCGTTAACGTTCACAAATTTTAAATGTGATGCTTTTAAAAATTAGTTATTCCGCCAAACTTTTCAGTTAAACTAGGGCAAAGAAAAGATGACGTGGCGTTCCGGGTCCGCGAAACTCGGGGCGTTACATTTATTAACCATCCTCTTGCAAGCACGTTTAAAAGCATAAAATTTCAACCTAACAGAGATTTATACAAGATAAAAATTCTTATCAGCAACATAATGTAAGACAAAGGATTTCAAATTTCAATTTATTATAACTATCAAGTTGGAATCTTCAGAAAAAATTTAATTTATCTTTATTTTGCAGTTGCATAAGGAGCAACACAAAATAATTATATATGCATAGCAAAATAGGATCAGTTCAAATAGGGACATGCAAAAAAAGAAAAGCATTAGAGATTGCTTGAATAAGATTGTTATAGAAAAATGATCGGGTGGTGAAAATATGACCAGGTGGACCCAAGGAAAAGATAAAAACGTGAATATCATCAACTCCCAATAAAAGAATTAAGAAAGAAGGGTGGCCACACAAGTTTAAAGGGTTAAGAGAGATAGAAACAGACTAAGCAAAGATGGATGAAAATCGCAACATGAGATAACTAACAAATACTTCACTATTTTTCATCTTCCATGGATCCCCTTGTCTGGGGCTACACCTATAATCTATCAATGATTTTTCTGGATCTTGTTTTCATTTATTTTTATCTGTTCTAAAAGTTTGATTGTAATAATAATAATTCACGTGGTAGTAATTGATGTGCAGCTTACTCTCTCTTTATGGCTTAGTAGCTGCTGTTAATGATTTTTCTTTTTTAAACTGTGATGTGCCCATTTCTGATGCTGTTAGTTGACTCTTCAACTTAATACCTTTGAGACTGGGGAGTATTTAGTTTTGTGAATCAATTGATATTGTGTAACAACTGTGGTGTAACCAAGAATACACCTGGCAAATCAGCACGGCGGTTCTTCATTTTTTTTTACAGCTGTCCTATTTATTACTTGAACTCGGAGAATTTCTATAGTAATAAAAAGAATGGAACCTGGGGTTGGGAGGTGGGGGGTTCTTATTTTTGTTTCGTGTGTTGGAGTAAGAAAGGTGAGGTGGGACATTGAAACATGTACATGCATAGATGTACTTGTATAACTTTTCAAGGTGGTTCTTGGCATGGAATTGATATATTTTTGCACTACATATCTGAACTTTAATGATCTTTTTCTTTAATTGAGAATTCTATCTTCTCTCAATATTATATTTGCTAAAAGCACAATGATTGCGAACTTTTGTTATAAATTGCATGTCCAGTGTTGTCAAATTGTTTGATACATGAAAAACGACACATTAGGCATGCACATTTACTACTGCAAGTTTAAACATTTCTTTAATTGTGTTAACAGGTTTCTTCTGGAAAAAGGTATCATTTATGCAAATGAGATGGAGGAGTCAAGGCTCAAATCCCTTACTGCAAATTTACATCGCATGGGAGTAACAAACACCATAGTTTGTAACTATGACGGGAGGGAGGTTAGGAGCTTTCCTCATTGTTCCTAAAATTTCTTTAAAAGAATTGTGATTTTTTGTTAATACTTCTTTAATTTTTGGAACCTCCCAACACACACAAAAAAACACAAAACGAGAAATGTTCTTTCTTTGTTAGAGGTAAGTGTGTCGTGCAACTGTGTTTTACTGGACAACCAACATCCTTCTACTATAATGCGGGTATAATGCAAATTTTCTTGTTCAAATAAGATCATCTCTTTCCACTATTTTGTGGCAAAAACGATACCTGAAGTATTGATCAAAGGGTTTGAACACCAAGAAGAAATAGAAGAAATTAATACCATTGCGTAGCTTTCCTGTTTACTCACATTTCTGATCAGGCTTTCATAATTTCTTTCCTATTATTCTTGCTTTCATTTATAATTTTGTCATGGATATATTCTGGTTGATCTAACATCTTTCTGTTTCTTTATAAATAAACTTTAGCTGCCAAAAGTTTTGGGCAACAACACAGTTGATGGGGTTCTGTTGGATGCTCCTTGCAGTGGTACTGGGGTATGCAATCAAGCTTAATTTTGAATTCTCATGAAATATTCCTTTTTTACTCATCATAGAACAAATTTTGACGTGGCTAATCTCATTTAGGTCATATCTAAGGATGAGTCTGTGAAAACCTCGAAAAGTGCTTTAGATATACAAACCAAAGCATTATTAAAGAAAAAAAAATCCAATTCACCTTCAAAGTGTTTGTTCTAAGACATATTGGACGAGGCTTCTCAAAAGCTTCAACAAGTTCCATAAGTTCAACAACTGGAAACATCTGAATATAGAATAAAATCAAAAAATTCAACATGTAAATGCAACTTCAGCACCAAAAAGACAGAAAATAAAACAAAAACAAGTTGACTATTCACAAATTGACAAATAACCTCAGCCAAAGCCTCAATTAGAAACTCATTGTATCCATAATACGAGCTTAAATCTAATTTAAGTTGATCAACATAATCCTTTCGTGTTGCTCCATCTTGCCTCAAAGACTTAAAATTCGAAAGGACTCGCACAACTGAAACAGATAAACTGAAATTAAAGGACTTTAATTAGAAAAGAAAACAGAGATGACAACAGAATAAAGAATTTCAATATAGAATGAAAACATAATTAAGAAATTTAATAGAAACCAAACTTACTCTCTTTTATCCTTCTTAGGAGATTCGAAAGATCCGGGGGTCTTTGTGCTTCTTCTTCAAGCTCCTGTGTATTTGTATAAACAGTTCAAATTTAACTTGGCAAGGAGTTTGCCACAAATGAATAATATTAACAACATGAATATTAATAAAACTCATAAAAGCAATGCAGAATTATCGATTAACTAAACCTCCTTTGTTGGTAATCGGAACTCATCGGCCTCTTTTTTAATATTGAGCTGCAATTCAGCTTCAGCTTCTTCTTCTACCCTTGCCTTTTCCTCATCAATTGCTCTCGCTTTCGTCTCAATATCAGATGCATCAGAATCTGAATCTGAATCTACATCTGAACCCTCCTCTAAACAAATAATCCAATAGCAAATGCGATTAGCTAACAAGAAGAGATAAACCTCGAAATAAAATTTCGATGGAAACAGGATACCTTCATCATCACTTCCTTTGAGAATATCATCAGCAAACGGATCATCCCCATCTGATGACATATCTTCATCAGATTCTACACGTTCTTCTACTTCTTCATTCATTCCATCAGAATCACTAAAGAGGTCTTCTTTTTCTGGTTCTTTTGCTAGAAGCACTTTCTTTGGCTTCTTTCTAGGAGGAGGATTTTGTGATTTTGTATTCATTTTATTTCTGGGACCTGCCATTACTTTCTTCAAAGAATTTCCATATAAAAATATTAGCTTCACTTGAAAGATTAAGTTGAAGAGCATGTGAAAAAAAGGAGGACCCTAGAGTCCCTATTATATTACAGAGAAAAAAATTGCAAGGAGCTTCTGAAATGACATTAAACCCAATGAAAATTTCCTAAATATCATTTATAAAACGGTAACTTGAAAGAGTTCATAATTATCAATGCACATGCCAAACTGACTGATTTCAATATATCAGAAAGTATAATATAGAATTATGCACCCCTTGGAGTTGACACATTAAGCCCAATGACAATCATTCACCTTTTTACATCTTCCAATTTAGTGAGTTATTAAATATGTACAGACATCGCACAGAAAGCATAAAGTCAGATGCATAAGCTTCATTCAAAATGAAGTGCAAGACAAAAGTTTATATTTTTCTATCAACTTAGAAAAAAAAATTGCATTTTGCATGAAGTTAGATAGATTCAAGCAACAATTTGTAATTACAGCAAAGATCTGCATATTCCCATAGTTTTTAGAAGCAGCCGATCATTGACCCGGCCAAGTTTCCATGTCTGCATGTCAGTGAGTCGACCAATATGTCATTGTCGGATTGAAAGTTTAATCAAAATTTTTTTTTTTTTTTTTTGGGAATTGAGATGTCCTCCTTGAATTTGGAATTGAAAGTTGAATCAAAATATATTACAAGTTTAAAATTAATGTGTCCTACTTAAAAACTTTAAATCATATAAAATGATTTTTTTCCATACAAGTTAAATAAATTAGTTAGAGAAAGAAAATATCAAATAAACTATTAACATATAAATTTTAGTTACAACTTTACACAACAATTCACGTGGCCTAGCGGGAAGAGGCTCCAATTTGATAGTAGAGGATTGTTGTTCAATTCCTCATTATCATCTGAAAGTATAAAATTTTCAACTGGATGGTTGTACTGGAGTATCTGGACATTGACCACTTCTTGCCGGGCTTTGACCGGTTTGTAGGAAGAATAGTAGCTGAATATGAGGCAGAAAAATCACTATAACCACTTCTTGTAGGAAGCACGTATTGATATTACAGGATAGACAAGGAACAGTTAAAAAAATCTACAAAGGGATACTATTTTTGTGTGATGAAAGTGAACAAGAGAATAATGGCTATATTTGTGTTAAAGCACAATTATGTGAGAAAGTAAACATTTATGGTGATGCTTCTAAGGAGAAGATTTGTATGTTTAGAACCTGAAGAGCAGAAGCTTTTCCTGTTTGACGGACCTTTTATTAGTTTCTAAAATAGTTTTGTCCATCTTAACTTGTGGTTGCATTTCTTAATCCGAATCAGGGTAGCAAACCAGTTGTTCCAGGATTTGAGAATTTCCCATCATCCCCAAAATGCCATTTGTCTCCTAACAAATCTGTGCAAGACAGAGATAACAAAAACAACTGTAAGTTTTTGAGTTCCTATTGTATCTAATCACTAGATGCACTATTAAAGTTCTAATTTCATTTACCAGTTTAACATGTTATTGCAAATGCAACTAATCACGAAGATAATGGAATGTTTTCTGTTGGTCAGTTATTAAGAATTCGATTGGGCCCTTTAAAGGGGTACCTTTGTCGTGTGTTAGCTGTTCGCCGTTCCGTGGTCACAGTAAAGCTGTATTCTCAGCACAAAATTCTTACTGGTTTGATGGATAAACCTTATCCTCTTTTGGTGTTGCATGACTTCGATTTAAATATTCTTATGTCTTCTCGTAGTGAAATATGAGCATCTTTCTGAGGTTCGTGGAAGAAATTTTGCCTTGTCTCAGGGATAAGTGTATGTACTATTGCAAACTTGTGTTTTTATATCCTGGCAGTGTGTTCTGTACAGTTTCTGATTTATGTTGATTTCCACACCGTTTACATTTTCCTTAGGGGCGATTCTGGGTCTGTTAAGCCATTCAATTTTTTTTGGATCGCAAGATGGTTCCACAGGTAGGAATTTGTTATGTGGTTTTCAATCACTTTTTTGTGGTCTTCCTTTACTTTTCTTTCAATAGTTTCTTCTCCTTCCTACCCACCCGTGGCTTATCTTGTTCTTTGGATTTAAATGCTTATTTACCTTGAAGATTGGATGGATGGGACAACATTGTCAACAGATGCTGAAAATTGGAATGCATGAGGATTGTCTACAGAAAGGTTTACTTGTATCTGATTCCCCTTTTTTAATTTTTCTTAAGCTTATAGTCTTTAAGCACGTGTAGTTTTTATTTTTGGTGACGAGGATGTGTGCTCACCATGTAATGTGAATTTTTCTTAAACTTGTAGTCTTTATGCACGTATAGTTTTTATTTTTGGTGGCGAGGATGTGTGCTCACCAGTTAACGTGTATACATCTAAGTACCTACTGTCTATATCTATATTATTTGTTTGCTAAAGCTCATGAGATTTTTCCTCAAAGTACTAATTTTCCAACACACATACTTATCTTCAGATCCATTTTCTGGTGTCTTTATTCAATACTTATAATTACCATACATTTAGAAATAACATTACTTCTTGAATTTCACATTTATTTATTTTATCAAGTTTATCAATTTATAATCTAATCTGAAATAAATTTTCTTTAGCATATCCCTTCAGAGACTTTTACATCACAGTACTTCAACACCAGTGAGATGAAACTCCTGTTTTTATTTCTATAATTAAAATGCATACTCCTACGAATTATCAGTTCATCCTTCATTTATCTCTATGTACAGCATACTATTTTCAATTTAATCTGCCATTTTCCAAATATATATTACTAAAGTATGCATGGATTTTTTATTATCTAATCTAGAAACATGAACATAGCTTATCATATGTGTGTATTGTCCATAACAATTTCTATTTTAGTTCATGGTTTTAGATTTTTCTAAAAATTATTTCTCTCTATTTAGCTTTTATTACTAATACAAAAAAAATTTTCTACAGCAAAAAATTAATTTGTGTAAAATAATGCAAAATTACCCACACTAATACATAGCCAACTACACTACAGCACGTGCCTTGCACGTGCCTTCCACTAGTACCTAATACAAACAGGAGGATTATTCATAATTAGCTCTTTTCATTTGATGGGGTGCACGTATCGAATAGTAGAACAAGTTTAGTGTACGATATAAGACATTGTAACTGAAAATATATTGATTTTATTACCTTCTTTTAATCTTTTTTTTTTTTTTTTAAATCAGTTCAATTCAACGCATTAAATTTTAATTTTGTTTTCTTTTCAATTATATTAAGTGATGTATAAAAGCAATTTCAAGAAACTTTCTAAACACAATAGGCTCTCGATTTTGGAGAGTCAATGCTTTAAAAAAAAACTCCAAAAGACTCTATTTTTATTTTATAATGATTGCATTTAATAAATTACAGATTTCAATACTCCATTTCTTAATTTTTTTTTTTTCCAGATCTTATTTGAATTGATTGACCATTAACATATTAGAATATATTAAATAAAAGATGAGGAAAAATGAATAATTATTTGTTGAATTTTTTTTATTAAAAAAAAATAGAGCATTGTTGGAGGGTATAAAAATTTCTCCCTAAATGTAAAAATGCTATCTATTATACATGATATGAAAAATGCTACTTTACCATTAGGGGTGATCACATGGGTGATCGCATGTGAGTGTGCGGGTTCCATGTGAATAAAATAAGAATTAAACTACTTTACCCTCATGGGTGACCTCAAACATGACATCGACCCCACCACTCCCCTCACATGGAGGGAAAAAATATTAAATTTAATGAGGTGGGACCCGACCTCCATATGAGAGGAGTGGTGGGGCCGAGATCATGCTTGAGGTCACCCATGATGGTAAGGTAGCATGATTGATAAAATAATTGTTTCCCTCATACTCACTTGCGGTCACCCATGCGATCATCCCCAATGTTCGTGTAGCATTACTCACTCAATAATTCGGACAATGATGAAAAATCGATGTTGGATCAATTAAACATCGACACCCAAAATTGATGACCCGACCAAATACTATTTGGGACTATTGGAAGTAGCCTAATTAATTAGAGTTGCTCATGGCCCGATTCTCACTTATTGAATGACTTAATATGTTTGACCCACATACCATATCTTGTTGGGCTAGCCCATTTCTATGATCTAACTAATACTATATATCCTATCTTTAATTGCCTTTGTCATATTCGTGTGTTTTGTCTTGTGTTTGAGTAAGAGAGAAATCGGTTGCCCTCTTGAGTTTTGTGTTCTATCTTGTAGTGTCTTCTTCCTTCTTCTTCTCATTCTCACTAAGCCTTTGTGGCTGAAAAATACCGTTACTTTTGTGTCCTAAGTGGGGACAATTGGAGCAACCTAAGTGAGTGATAATTGAAGGTATTGGATCTCGATTCTTGGGTGTTTGGTAAAGTTGCTGAACCCGAAATTCACATTTGAAAGGAGATATCTCTATAGAAAATAGAGTGGGTTTCTCTAGAGTTTTTGCAGTTTTAAACAAAGAAACACTTGAATGTATAATTTCGTTCAAACGTATGGTAGCTACGCTTAAATGTAGAAAACAGTTCAGGTATTCGACTCAATAAAGTGAGAAAAAAGATTCACTTTTCTTATTTCAAAATTATTGAAAACAAAACATAAAAACTTCTATAGTGATGTGCTTGTGTTATACTCATCACGTGCATGAGTTCAACAAGTGAACCATGGTCTAAAATTGTACAGAAGTTATCAACAAGTGAATACTCATGAGGGATAGATTCAAATGCAATTAGGAGAAGACAAATGATGAGTCATAAAGAACATAAAGATGTAAAAAGGGAACTTCAAAGAATCAAAAGGTGAAGTAGGCCTTCATAAGCGAAGCAAAAAGTTGTTATATATAGACGTGAACAATGTTACATGAATCAAGATTCCATATTCATAAGATTTTAAATACGATAATTCTTTTCCATTAGAAAATGTCTTTTTTCGAAGAATATTTAATAGAATAATAATGAATTGGATCTCCATTTATTTAGCTTATGTTTGTTATCATTTTTTAAAATTTATTTTTTTCAAACTCATTTTCAATCATACATTTCATGAGATCTACAATTTGTATCAATTTTTTAACCATACATCTCACCAACTTTTATTAAAATCTACTAAAAATTTAGTTTTTTCCTAAATGAAAAATGAGATTAATTCATTGATGTGTTAGGGTGTGTTTGATAGAAAGATGGAAAATGAATGGCAAATAAAATGTTTGGCAGGGAAGTGATTTGCCTAGAATTTGTTTTAGAGGGAATTATATTAATAGTGTTTGATTGGTATAATTTTCCACCTAATCCGTTTGGCTTTGTTTTTCATGCATATGGTTACTTTTTGAGATAATTTTTTTACAATCTGTATTAAAATTTGTTTGGATTGCTAAAAAGTAAAAAAAAAAATTATAAAAAATATTTTCATAAAATTTTTATGTTCGTTTGACTTCGTTTTTCATGCAAATTGTCAATTAAATGGATAAAATTTTTTACCATTGAATTTAGAATATGCTTCCATTGTCAAAAAGTAAAAAAAAAAAAAAAAAAAAAAGGAAAAAAAAAAACACCCAACAAGGTGGAAAATAATTTCCCACTAAAATCATAAGAAAATATTTTCCTACTTTTGTGCTTCAAGGGATTGTACATTAGAAATTGGTGGCAAACATTTTTCAGGGCAAATTTGGTTAATCAAACAGCCAAAAGTAGGAACTAGGAAAATATTTTCCTAGTTCCAGGACAAATTCTGCGTATCAAACGCACCCTTAGTTTACTCCACCGTTGGATGTGACCTTTTAATAAGTAAAATATACATGTTGCTCAATAAAAATTCTATTCAAATGACACTTGAAACTTAGTAGCAATGATGTGGATCTCTCTTACTGCAAGAATTCCGACTATCAAGTTAGAGAATGTTTAATATCATTTGCCTTTATAGATTGAGAATTTATTTCTCTTTTCTCCATCACTTCTAAGTGTGATGGGTATCAGTGCTTATTAAAGATGACAATAGTACTTGGTAGGTCACAATGGTCCTTTCGATCGAGATTTTTGATAGGACAAGGCGGAAACAAAGCATGGGCTACGCGAGGATTAAAATATTCCCATTTACCGTCCTCATTATTTATTTGTTTATTATCATGTTATAATTATATTTCAATTAAAATTTAAATATAAAACCTTCAAAAACTAAAACTTTTAACAAGGCAGGTTCAAAATCTAAACCGTGGTATAATGCTAAGAAACATGTGACGAACATTCATGTTGGTGGTATCATGACTATTGGCGGAGCTAGAATTATAGAGTTGTGAAAGTTAAATTGAAAATTATAAAGAATTTTTTAAAAATTGTGTAAAATCTTAGATTTGAAATTTAGTTTGAGACAACTATAAATTCGTCACCGATCATGACGGACATTAGTGATTATCTCAAGTCTAAAAACACGAGAACACTTTTTCAAAATATATAACTACAATTAAACAATACCCAGAATTATAACCTCAACCGTCATGGAAATTTTAACAAAATTATGTTTAAGTTTTTATAGAAACACAATACATAAAAAATGTAGTACAGCAGTTAATGCCTTCAATCTTTATCCAAGTGCACTAAAAAGCTCAATGCATTTGAATCCACCTAGGCCAAGGGAGCTGAAGTTAACATGCAATCTTGATTCAAAGATGGCAATAAATTATTTCAGAACACTGCCATTTTTTTCTAAAGAAAATAATAGATAACTAATAGAAACGCTATGTTGAGTACACAATATTGAAATCTTACAATTTATTACATTTTAATTTCTCTTTGTTCTTTAGTATTATCCAATGCATCCAATCAAACTAGTTACAAATATTTCAAACTTCAAGTTAGATTTTGACCATTACAAAATTTTGATCAAATTAAGCTCCAAAATGTCTAAGCTGTTGAAGCATGTCCCAAGTTATCTTCCCAAAGCTAGCTTCGAAGATTATCCCTTTTCTGATCGGCCTATTCTGGTCAACTTCTTCATGCTCATTCATGTTGACAACAAAGTTAGAAAGATAAAAATTGAAACTCTAGTCAGGATCAACGAGTTCCTAAAAAGTGCAAAATATTCAAGTGATTTAGTTCAACCATCACAGAGAGTGAACAGTACAAAGTCTATATTTATTCTACCCAAAATTAAACACATAAAAAAGATCAAAGGAATTGTGTTACATTCAAATCAGTTCAAGAGGAAACTAATGGGTTTGCAGGTAAAGCATTTGTAGATCCTTGCAGTGGACGCACGTCCAGGGAAACAAAGGTGGATCCAGACAGTATGAATGAACACATTGAATCTGGCAGAGTTGACATCTAATGAGAAGATCCTCTGGTTCCCGACTAAAGCATTGATAACAAACTTGTGTAACTGATGGCTACATAATAACAAAGAACAAAGAAAATATTGAGTTAGCTATGTAAAAGGACCATCTTCAAATTGGTTGCACAGTTGACATAGACTACTTAAGGTAGGTCAAATAACCAAGCTCATGTTGATGGTGGTTGCAAAAGTTACCGTGAAATGTTCAAAAGCAGCCAAAATGGCAAATGGATGCAACGGATAATTAAGGTTCAGAAGAACTTTTAACCCATCCCCATGTACTCACTAAAAAGAGGACAGATTCAGAGCCTATCTTTATGAAACTGGAAAATGTCCAATAACTTACATTAGTAGGAAGGGCGTGTACTTCATCAAGAAGGATGTAAGCATCCAATTTTGCACGGTCATGTGGAATGGTTTGTGAGTATATTTTTTGATCGGAAGAGACTGCATCTTCCACTTTTGTGATGCTTGCAAAACTAGACTTGCACAATGGACATGTTGAAGTCTTTCCCCTTGAAGCCTATGAAAGAAAAAATCAATAAACAATATCAATGAACAAAGAAAATAAATTAGGTAGTTATGATCATGCCACAAACCAGGAAATTGGTAAGCAATGATTCAGAATATATCACAAAATTGCGAAAATTGATTCTAATTAACTTACGGTTGTGAAATGGGTGGTGTAACAATGACCATGGACAAAGTAAATGAAGCCTGTTGTTTGAAAAAAAAAAAGATATCTAAGGGCATGCGCCACATTGTCCAAGATACTGTATACTTTTGGAATCCATATGGAAATAAATTTCAATATCACATAATCAGATAGATGATATTTTAAACTGGAACTAGTTTTTCAAACACTACAAGGCAGCCTAGTGCAAACAGACACAACAGAAAATCAAAATGCTTGCTAATGCACAAGGTTGTTTAAACATTTCAGCTAATTTAATATCTCACAGAGAAAATATGACTCTTTTGACCAATGTAAAAGTAAAATATAACAGTCCACCAAAAAGAAAAAGAAAACAGAACACAACAGTGCTGCGGAAGTTAAATACTGAATAAGCAGATTATGTATACCATATGATCTGCCCAGGTCTGGATGCATGAGAAACAAAATCTGTGACCACATGGCAGCACCCCTCTGGTTGAACTAAAATTCGTCCAACATATAACACATGATAACTCAGATGATTGATGACATCTAGTGCTAAGACCAGTGTCATTTAGAACCTCATGCACATCTGTACAACAATCATCTGCAGTTCTGCGAATGGAAGATGGTGCATCCTCAACAAACAGGTTCTGATGATAATCATCATTCATATTCTCAAATTCTTCAACGCTATCTAAAGCTTCATTACTAATTTGCCGACTCCAGGAGCGACTTTGATCTGATGCATTACCAAATTCGCCCTCTGAGTTATTATGTGAAGCCCCACTGCCATTATTCTCAGAAAATACTTGTACGGGTTCACGGTCTTGCCTGAAATCCCCAGCAAAACCAAAGTCCTCCATGCTTCGGTGCTTTTTAACCAGTCTACGATCTCTACAAGGTTCAAATGGAGTAGATTTTCTCTTCTTCAATGAAAGTGCTTGCTTAGAAGAGCTTGGTTTCCCAGGCTATTCAGGAAGCAGAAAAGTGAAAAGGCATCAACAAGTGAAATTTTGGTGCAAACAGAATGGTTTGACAATATAATGTTGCAAAACAATCATGTATCTTCGGGCTTGGCCCAAGTAAGGGGAGCCTAGAGAGGAAGACAAGCCCCTTGTTTGAGTCCCATTTTTCAAAATGCATGTTTTCCTAAACTCATTTTCAACCACACATTCTCTCAATAAAATAATTTCACACGTAAGCACAAAATATTTCCGTACTTTTTAACTCCATAATGTTAAAAAAAAAAAATCACTATTTACAAAATCTATTCTAAAAAATGGGGCTCAAACAGGAACTTAATTTTTTATCAGATAAGTTCAGAGTCAACTAAGTCATTGTAAATATAGACAGTTAAGAGAGGTAGAGAAAGAGAGGAACATGACAACTAAACCAAAAAGATAATTACGTACTATAAGAATTTTGATACATCATGCTAAATAATGATTCAAAGTAGGTTATAACAAAATAATACACAAGACTAATGAGAGTATTAATCATAGAAAAGGAAGTCAAATTTCATACCTCCACTGTCGTGGAGTCTGACAACAGAAGCTTGTCAAGATAATGACTGTTACTACCTAAGTAATCCCGCCTTGAACTTTGTTTGATTATTTTCCGTTTTGGTTTCTTCGATCCATGATTGTTTTGCCTCAACTCAGAAGACAAATCCTGCAATAATCCACATATGAAATCTGCCATCGAACTCAATACACAACTGATCAATACACAGGAAAATAATAAACAAAGTTGTGACAGAAGCAAAAGTAAGTCAAACTTTCAACTAAAATTTTGTTTCAAACATGTTTCCATAGGTTACATTTTTCTTTAAGTTAAAAAAAAAAAAGGAAGTTACTTGTTTTGAGAGTAACTCAGTAAAGTAGGTATTATTTTCAAATAACTTACTTATTTCCAACTTTAACCAACAAAAATTATTTATTCTAAAACTCATTTAAGCTTAGCCAAACATGCAAATGATCATATTACCATTGCAAACGAAGACATTAGTTGCAGAAGAAGGAATTTCACCAGAAAGAGTAAATTGAAATTGAAGAACATCAAGACAGCATGAAATGTTGAGTGATTCTCTAGGCTTCTCAAAATGATGGTTTTACTTTCCATAGAGACACCATCATCTCTACATTTATTTGCAGAAAATCCACATTAAGTGGCCCTCATTAATAGCCATAACGCTGAACTGGTGGCACTTGCAAACAAGCATAACTCATGTAAACCCATCCAGATAAGCTTATAAGTAATGAAAATGAAATACAATTAAACAAAAGAAGAAAAATATATTTAATGAGGATCATAAATCATATTAGAAAAAAAACCATACAACATTATAAAAATGAAAGATCGGATTGCTACCTCATTTAGTAAAGATGTATCGATAACAAAGACATCATCAGAGTCTTCACATTCAATATCGATCACATGTCGCTTATCATTATTCCATGGTTTGGATTGAGAACCCGCCTTGTTAAATCCCAGGGAGATGTCCAAAAGCGGTGACCCCATTTCTTCACCACTGTAAAAAAATCAAGGACAAAATATACGACTGAACAACTAGAAATAGAATTATAAAAAATATCAGAGTTGATTAAAAATCAGTTATTGCTGACCCAGACAACAAGCCATAACTGCAAACAATATCTAGTGAACAAATCTGCACATCCCATCATTATCTGAGTTCAAAGATGAACTTGCTAAGCATTAGCTCAATGTAATACATTAAAATGTAACAGCTGCTTTGACATAAGCATATAAAGAGTCACTCTTACCTAAGTTCAGCAAATATAGTGACGCTGAGCCCAGAAAAAGTGGCATGCAGGGAGAAAAATCATTGTGGCATTGTTGCTTGAATTTTACAATCTCTTAACAAGGCATGGAAACTTGCAAGGTTTTTTCCTTGCAAGTTCAGATTCATAAGATAGCTTACTGCGTGTTTGGGGGAATGTATTTAGGTCATTGAAGTGGGATTTGAGAAACTCCAATCAAAGCTCAATTGATTTTTTGCAATTCCAAGTCCTAATTCCAGGCTGAAACGGTGATACCCGCTACTCTATTCTATAATTTTAGCAATACAAATTTTCAAATTTTACACATTCTTTTAATGTGTTTTACTGCCATGTACTTCTGAAATTTTTTCCGTCACACTTCTCCATCAGGTACCCAAAGCATAATAAATTTAACAAATACGAGAGAAGTAATGCTACTAAGATTGACAAGATAGTATGAAAGACTAACTCTATTCATGTATTCTATATATTACTATATCGTCAAGTGCTACCTGTCTTAAGTTCCTCGGGGTTTTTCAAAATGTCAAGAGTTCAGATAAAATGAACACAAACGGAAATCAATTAGACAGTATTCTTAGAGCCCAGAAATTCAGGGAAGAAAGGTGTCTTCACGAATACTTCGAAAGGCATAAAATATTTTGATCATAGACCTTTTCAAAATATTTTGTAGGCAAAAGAATATTAAAGAATTCAAGTTCCTCTTCTGCCCTTTCACTGCTTGTATCCAACCAAATTAAGGCCATAATTTTTCATTATATAATTGACATCCCGAGTTTGAAAACAAAATAGACATCTCTTAGTTCTTTTCTTGAAGTTCCAATCCCATATAAAGATTTCCTATAACAATTGTTGGTAGAAACATCGAATGCATCAGCACTGTAAATTAATCCTACGACTTCATAATTAGAAATTAAAACATTCAATTAAAGCAAGGTTATCATATTAACAAATTAGATAAAGTTGTGCAGTTCATGAGTATCTACATGATCCTACAATGCAGAAAATCCACGTGAAACCAAGTTACACAATTCACCGTACCTCCTAAAAGTGTAGGGGTGCTCTGGCACACGCCTTCCTTTCTTTACACATTCCTCAATCCAGCAATGGTTAACTATTACCGTCTTGAACTTCTTACCAAGTTCATATTTTCTCCCTTCAAATTTCCAACACACCTATCCAGCCCAGCAGTTCAAAAAATATGTATGTTAACATAATCAGCCTGAAATTAACTAAATAAAAATTACTTATAAAGATACAGAAATGAAAATATTATTTTATAGGGGATTTTATAGCGTACCAAATGCGTAACAGATTGATTCATTGCACCGACATAACTAGCGCCTGTCTTAGATATCAATTTGATGAGATTGAATCGCTCGGATCCCTGGTAACCACTAACTGTAGCTATCACTGATTCCATACCTTTAATGGGGAAATGCAGGGCCCCTGTAATTAAAAAATTATCCACCAAAAATAGAGTAGAAATCCAGAGTGAATTATTCGAACTTCCAAATAATAAAAGAATCTCGTCTTGCATCGACACAGGAAGCGGGAATGAAACCCTAACGTTGATTGATAAACATATACATTTTGCATATGCATATAAACACGCAAATATGTGAAAAGAGAATGATAAATTGACCTATGGATTGATATCGAAACGAGTCGTCTTCCATGGTGAGGATTGGGGGTGCCATTAAGGGGAGGCTTGTGCCGGGAAAATGAAACTTTTGAATTGCCCTTGGCCTGTTAACGTATTGCTGCTCTTAGATATATTTTTAGCTCTTGTATGATGTTAATTTTTTGAAAAGTAATTTTTAAAAAAATGTGTAGTTAAAAGTAAAATAAATTATAAGTATGGGTTCATTTGTTTTCCATTATTCATCCATAAAAATAAAAAATATGATCGTTATTCATCACATTCAACCACCATTTTTGACTTTACATATCTTGTATGAAGCTCAAAACGACTATATTTTTCATTTTTATTCTACAAAAAAATAAAAATTAAACGGGGCCTACAAATATTTTATTATAATTAAAAATAAGTTTGAAGAAAAAGTGATTTAAAAAAAAAAATCACTTTCAACAAGGGCATGGTTTAATATAAATTAGTTTTTTTAAGTAAATTTTTGTTCTTTAATTATTTTCTAACTTAAAATTTTAAAAAATTTCTAGAAAGGTTACTCTAAAATAACTAACTAAATTATTTTCTCCTTTGGCTAATTAAATGGCTTGAATAATCAAGCTAATTTAATTATAAAAATTTCAAAAATACTAATTAAAAATTAAACTATATATTGATAAATATTAAATATTTTGTAAATTTTCTTTAAACTTTTACTGTACTAAAAATGTAGGGATAATTATAGCTACGGTTTCAAATCTTTTTAAAAAAATTTGTAGTTTTTACTTTAGCCTTTCATTTATTGCATCCACGTTTTCAAACATTTCATTCCCTTGCAACAAAAGGACAAATGGATGAAATATGTATGCTAGTTAACTAGATAAATTAATTTTGATCACATTTTTAACAATTTCAAAGAGGGTAAATAGTAATTTTACGTTTTTCCCTGTAATCAGTTAAAATAAAATCAAAAAAAGAAAAGAAAAGAACTAATGCTCTGTTTGATTGGTAAGGAAAAGGGTGGAAAAGGAAAAAAATTTGTTTTTCCACCCTTAATTTTGATGTTTGATTGCATAATTTTTTCATGGAATTCATTTTCACCCATTTTCTAGGTACAACCATTTAAAATACATTTTCCACCTTTTTATTTTCCCATGGATTTGGTGGGAAAGTATTTTCCTTTTTTTTTTCTTTTTTTTTTTTTTTTAACTTTTTGGCAATGGAAACATATTCTAAATCCAATGGTAAAAAAATTTATCCATTTAATTGACAATTTGCATGAAAAATGAAGTCAAACGAAAAAAAAAAAATTCAAAAATTATTTTTTACTTTTTTGCTATCCAAACAAATTTTAATATAAATTGTAAAAAAAATTTATCTCAAAAAGTAACAATTTGCATGAAAAATAAAGCCAAACGGATTAGGTGAAAAATTATACCAATAAAACACCATTAATTACAATTTCCTTTAAAACAAATTCTAAACAATTCAATTATCTGTCATTCATTTTCTTTTCACTCATTTTTCACTCTTACAATCAAATGGACCCTAAAAGAAATTCATCTTCTTTCTCATCCAACCCACCTCAAGCAATGGAATTCATTCAAACAAGGCGATTACACGCAACTTGAAGATAAGCACTATAGCTTGACAAGGTAGAAGACGACAAGCCCTAGTCTCGAAGCATATATAATGAAACAAAGGCCCCAATACAGAGGCCGAGCTAAACATTCTTTGTATTATACTACAGAATTTTACAAAATGAAAATTACATTTTTCTTTACAATATCTTAGAAATTATATACTGTTATTCTACTAATTTTCTCTTAAGTTAATATATAATTATCACGTTAATTTTAGTCATCAACACTTTGACGATAGAATGAGTGCTTCATTAGAACGTTTTATATTTTCAATCTCCAAAACATCTAAAATTAGCTTGTCCCAAAAAATCTCCCATCAAATGAATCGCAATACTGGATTGAGAAGTCACTCTCACACAAACTTCGACAATATCAACATCCTTAATAATTTTAAAGTTGGAAGTGATTCCACAGAGGTAAAAAACTACCCAGCTAACTACCATAAGAGATGTCATAGAGCGCTTCACAAACACAGTCCATCAAATGGAACAAAATCAAATTACAAGGTTTCTATCTCTAGTTTGAGGTAGAAATGTACGTCCTCCCATTCAAAGCAACTTGCAAATTGCAAAAGAAAGAGTTCTTCAGAAGTAGGATACAAGACTCGAGGTCCCGTCCAACTTCTAAATTTTGGTCCAAGGATCTGTTTGTGCAAACTTGTCTTTTGGGAACACTCATTGGAACATTTGGGTTTTAGACGAATGGATCAGACTATCGAAATCATGGGAAGATCGACAAATATGTAGGGGACTATCGAAGGGGTTGGTCGGAAGACGACTAGCGCGTTAGCCAGCCGAAGGGCTGGTCGACGGTTCGACCGTCGACCAGCCTCGCTGATCGATCGACTCCGACGAGGGTCGATTAGCCCATCGGACAACGGGTTAGTCGACGTAATGATGATTTTATACATAATAAAGGAAGGAAAGACAAATTCAAGAAAAAATGAAGGTGGAGTAGAGGAGAGTGTTACCTTAACTAGTAAGGAAGTAAGAGAGTTTATGAAGGAGAAGTGAATGGGAATGGAGGCTCCACCCCTTTTTATAATCAAATTTTTGAATTTTTTTGGGAGAATTTCCCCCCCCCAAAAATCAAACCCACTTAAGGGACGTTATGTGCACAGTGTTAAAGCTACACAACCTAACTTATACTGCTCGACCAATTTATATTGAACCGACTACTTAAAAAAAAGTTTGAATTAACCTTGTTGTACTTCATGGGTTACAACAAGGTTTACCGCACTCTCACATGGGTGCAGTGGGCCCTGCCTATTTAAAAAATATTTTTCTCCCAATATGTGTGTATGTGGTAAACCATGTGATAATCCATGTGGTACACATAATACAACTTAAAAAGTTTTACTGGAAGATGGAGATGCTATCCCTTACCGATAAACATCGACAAGAGGTAGAGGGCTAATGATATTGGTGATATTTATAATCATTTATGATAATCAACAAAGTGAGGCGCTTCACATCTATACTAGGCCGTCGACCCCCATGAACGCACTACATCAGCATTGGGCCGTCGACCCCCCATGTGAGCTCTACTACGTCTATACTGGGCCGTTGGCCCCCCATGGGGCTCTACGTCAAAGGCAGGCCCTTAGCTACCACGCAGCCGACACAACACTTAACCATAAAACCACCATTGACTTGGAAGGGGGTTGTCAAACGGTTATCATGGACGCAACAAACCGATAAATAGGTGGAGGTTCTGCACTCAGAATGTGGGTAGTGGAAAGGGCTACGTGGGACATGTGGCATTATGACCGTCCAGCAGTTACCTAGCCCCAGCCACCTATAAATACTTTTAAGGCGGAACAGGTATGGCTCTGGATTTTTCAACTACCAAAACACTCATTACTTAATTTCGTCCGAAGTCTATATTTCCACATCATATATTAATTCTCACACTGGAGGTACAATGGGGAAGAAAACCCCAACCCCCATTTTGGAGGTAATATTTTTTCATAGGAGTAGCAGAACTACTTTGCACCACCAGAAGGGAACAAAGGTTTGTTTCTCAACAATTTCAATGTTTAAACTTGAAAACAAAAGACGAGGAAAAGTTAATTTATGTATTGAACATGTGCAAGCAAGCTAATCCTTTGTAGATACGTGAGTTCTCTCCTCCCATTACTCACAAAATAAACCATAAATTGCAAAGTTGTAAACCATAACAACACACCTATACTTGCTTTTAGAAACTTCATTGAACTTTAACGTTTTGTACTAGAAGCTTGGTTAAAAATGTCACGATTAAACCTTTTTTATAGTTGAACTTTAGCGTTATTTTTCAAAATGTTTTAAAAAAAGAATAATAATAATCTGAATTTTTACTGAGAAGAAAAAAGGCAAGCAAAATGAGCCATGATCTATGAAAATATAATTTAAGAAACTTCATTGAACTTTAACGTTTTGTACAAGAAGCTTGGTTAAAAATGCCACGATTAGACATTTTTTATAGTTTAACTTTAGCTTTATTTTTCAAAAAAAAAAAAAAAAAAAAGAATAATATTAATCTGAATTTTTACTGAGAAGAAAAAAGGCAAGCAAAATGAGCCATGATCTATAAAAATATAATTATAGAAACTTCATTGAACTTTAACGTTTTGTACTAGAAGCTTGGTTAAAAAATGCCACGATTAAACTTTTTTTTAATAGTTGAACTTTAGATTTATTTTTCCAAATTTAAAAAAATATCTGAATTTTTATTGAGAAGAAAAAAGGCAAGCAAAATGAGCCATGATCTATGAAAATATAATTAAAGAAACATCATTGAACTTTAACGTTTTGTAGAAGAAGCTTGGTTAAAAATGTCATAATTAGACTTTTTTTTTTTTTTTTTTTTTTTTTTTTATAGTTGAACTTTAACTTTATTTTTTTTTTTAAAAGAAAGAGTAATAATCTGATTTTTCACTGAGAAGAAAAAAGGCAAGCAAAATGAGCCATGATTTTTAAAAATATAATTAAATAATTTATTTTTTTCTTAAAGAGGGGGGAGGATCCCATAAGTGACAATGAATTTTGTCCCTTAATATATTATTTTAATATACTTCACCCACAAAAATGAAATTACCCAAAAATCACATTAAGAGTCCGTTTGATTCTCATTATTTATAGAATGAGAATGAGAAATATAATTATTATAAATCTCACATAAGAGTGAAAAGTTAAAAATGATTGTTAAATGTGATTGATAACGATCACATTTTTTATTTTTATGAATGATTAAAAGAAAATAAATGGGACCTAAATTTTCTTCAAACCTGTCTTAAGAACTCTGATATCAACCGATTATTAGGACGTATAAAGCTGCTTGTACATGGCAACTTTGACATGAGCCCTTATAGGTCCCTTACTGGAACGACGAGTCTCGCTTATGTTAAAAAAATAAATCTGCGGACCTCGTCACTGTGTCTCCCCTGACAGAAATCTATCAATCAGGGTCCCTGAATTCAGGGACGGATACAGTGGGTGGGCTGGCTAGGATGCAGCCCCCACTCAGGTCCAAATTTTTTTTTTAGAAGATTTTTTATATTTTTTTTGAAAAAACTGTTTTTTCATGTGTAAAATTTTTTTTTCCACAGTAACCCGATTTGAAATTTTATAGCCTTATCTTGAATCAAATTTTGGATCCGTCCCTGCCAGCTGGGTTCTTATTAGGATTGAGTAATTCCCTAATTCTAAGGTGGACACGTGTCAACCAAAACTTGGCCAGTTTCACTGGATTTCTCTAGATATTTCTAGTACTGGAAAAGTGTTTCCAGAGCACTAATCTTCACGAATTCTCGAGAAATGCCGATTCTGTTCGAGAACTTGCACATTTGCCCTTGAGCTGCACTATAAATATATCCGTATCTTCCAGCTGGTAATTCAGATCAATTCAAAGTCCAGCAAGAAATCTGGTTAACAGCTTTCGAACTATTAAATTCAGATCCAAACTTCCTAGAAAACAAAATTACAGAATGTCGCTGATTCCGAGTTTTTTCGGCAGAAGGAGCAACGTTTTTGATCCATTCTCTCTCGATCTTTGGGACCCTTTTAAAGATTGGCCTAATTCAGCCCTCTCGGTTCCAGTTCGTTCGGACCTTTCTAACGAGACGTCTCAGTTCGCGGCCACACGGATTGACTGGAAGGAGACGCCGGAAGGCCACTTGTTCAAAGCTGATCTTCCGGGCCTGAAGAAGGAGGAAGTGAAGGTCGAAGTTGAGGAAGGGAACATTCTGCAGATCAGCGGAGAGAGGAGCAGGGAGAAGGAGGAGAAGAATGATACCTGGCACCGCATGGAGAGGAGCTCCGGAAAATTCCTTCGCCGGTTCAGACTGCCTGATAATTCAAAGATGGATCAGATCAAAGCAAGTATGGAGAATGGGGTGCTGACTGTCACTGTCCCCAAGGAAGAGGTGAAGAAGCCTGAAGTCAAGGCCATTGATATTTCTGGCTGAAAGAGTCTTGTGTATTAATGTTTCATGCTGTCTGTTTTACTGTGTGGTTTTGAAAGTGTACTCATGAAGTTCATCAATTCGAAATAAAATGTGAATTTGTATGATTGCATCTGTTTATGTGTTTGAGCCCCATTTTTATAAAAAAATGTATTTTAGAATAGTAGATTGTTGGATAATGTGTGGTTGAAATATAAGGAAAGTTTTTAATTTACGTGTAATATTATTTTAATGAAGAATATGTGATTGAAAAGAAGAGAGAGAAAAAAATATATTTTGATAAAAATAGGAATCAAACAAATGATTCGTTTAAAATATATATTTTTTTGTTTGAGTCTCATTTTTAATTGAAAATATATTTTAAAATAGTGATTTATGCAGTATATGTGATTAAAAATAATAAAAATAAATTTTCATATAAAATATTTTTTAAAAAATGACTTTAAAATTAAGGTTTTCTATGGTGGCTGTTAATGTGGAAACATGCCATCTTACGAACTATTCTCTTTCTCACGAGGTAAGCACTCACACACAATCCCACATCAGTGTGTGATTTTAATTTATTTTTTACATTGCAATTAAATCATATTTAGTACTCACTACTCATGAATTATGAGTCGCGACCCCACTAAACACGACTATAGCTCTTTCTTTCAATACTTTCCATTTGACATACCAAACTAGCAATTACAAAGCGCTAACATGCAATCCCGTTTACGTGTTTATGTTATTTTGTTTAGTTGTAATTAAACCATTGTCCGCGAGAAATATTTGCAAGTTATGAGCCAGCACCTCACTAAAAAGGATTTTAGCTCTTCTTTTAATATTGTTCTGTTCAACTTACCAAACGGACCATTACTGTCCAGGCTCGAGGACAAAAATTGAATGACAAGTTGGAGGTTGTTAATCGAAAGCCGTGTTTGCTGAGAATGGTTGAAGGTAGGTTAATTATCCCACTCAATTATGCGTACAAGGTACAACCATTTGTGCGATGCCTTGGGGACTGTTAAGGCTCCCAATGTGTACAAGGTACAAGCCCTCGTGAGTTGCGTTGGGGACTTCCGATTTTTAATTAATTAATTACAATTTAATTTTGTTTTTAGAAAGTATTTGGGTGTCGTTAAGCAGCTGTCCAATATCAGATTTTTAATTAATTAATTAAATTTCAAATTGAGATGAGCTAAAGTTTCCTTTTATTTAGCTTGATCTTTAGAGTAGCCGTCCCTATCTATGATTCTATGCCCCTTGCAAAATTGACTTAAAAAAAAAAAAATTGACTTTAAATATCACACGATATTTAAATGTGTTTTCTATGGTTCTGACCTCATTTTTTTTTTTTTAATCTTTCCCTATAGACATATAATTTACAATTTTTTATTCGAGTAATAGTACGGAAATTAATTTCAAAAAATTTGATGTGTGTCAAGTGAAAAATGGGTATATTTAAGTTGCACAACTTTAAGAATCTCGTATTGAATTATATTCCAATTTAAAATTGAATTGTGCTATAGGTACAGAAAATACATACAGAATTAGTACATAAATTCAAATTTGATTAATGAGATTAAAATACAGATGGGGAGAGATTTATACAGATGAACATGATGATTCTAATTTGAATTCCTATTTAAAATCTGTATGTATTTTCTGTACTTAGGGAATAATTCTTTAAAATTACACCTGTTGTTGAAATTTAAAAATTAAAAGATAAGTGGTATTTATGCAAGTAAAACAAAATTCTAATGCATAATGCAGTAATACCTTTTGGATTACTTATATATAGTTGGAACCATGTAGAGGTCATAATCCTAAGTGAGTTTTGCTACATTTACGGAGAAATATTTCATAGAAATTTTACAGATTACACACAACAGTAGGGTGTGTGATTTATTTTGTAATAAAATATTCACATGGGGCCAATCTCATGTTAGTCCTGTAAGGACTATGTGAGATTATTTCCTGTACACGGGTCATAATCCTAAGCCACGACAATACTGAACCTTTAACTAAAATACAATATACAAAGCACAAAATGTATCACTTGACTCAACAAACAAAAATTAAACGGTCATAAGACCACATTCTGTAAATGAAAAAAAGTCAATAACAAGAAACAAGAAGATGAGATATAAAAGGATATATAGGCAAAAATTTCCTCAAATCCTAACAACTTAACTTCTCCTACCTTAACGGCCGGCAATGAATCGGTCTTCCCTTAAATTTCTATCTGCCACTGCCTTTGGATTGGCTATAAATACTTACTTAGTCCTACAAACTATCCCATAAGCATCAGATATAAACACATATTTGTTCCTTTACCAAACAGAAGAAGATGGATAATTCTCAGAATCTCAGTTACAAAGCTGGCGAGACCAAGGGCCAGGCTCAGGTTCTTTCATTTCTACACTTATAATTTGAGAAATCCTTGGTCCAAAAAAGTATTTCATTTTTCACGAGAGAGTCAGGTATTAGAGTAAAATTGTATTGGGTGCACCATTTGACATGTATGGTTCAAAAATAATATAATTATGTAAATGTTTTATTCCAAGATATGAATTTTGCAATATTTGTGTTTGCATGTATTTTTCAGGAAAAGGGTAACCAAATGATGGATAAGGCTGGAAATGCTGCTCAATCGGCCAAGGAAACAATGCAGGAGGTTATCAGAATTTTTCGCGTTTTCTCTTTTGACATGTTTGATATGTTCGATTGGATATGAACTAATTGACCTTTGTTTGGTTTTTGTTTTTTTATTTTTTTATTTTTTGGGTTTAGGCTGGACAGCAAGTGAAGGCCAAGGCACAAGGCGCAGCTGATGCAGTTAAAGATGCAACTGGAATGAACAAATGAAGTTTGATGGATCCTTCTGAAGTCTGCTGCTTTGAAATTTTAGCTGAAGATTTTTTTGGGCAATTTTCATTTCTGCAAATGATTTCTTGAAAAAGAAGTTTATGTCATAAAGTTCTCTCTAATTTGATCAAATAAAACACTTTTTTTTAAAGAGTTAGTTAATTTTTTGCTAATTTGCTGCTCGAGAATTTTGTGCTCTCTTTCTTGGCACTAATAATCATTTGAATTGAATTTGGTAATCGGTGACTTATTGCAAATCTGCCCACGTCTCAATTAAAAGATGATTAATAGAAAAGCGTAGGTCTAAAGGAATCGAGGAGTAACTATCCAATCCATAAAGGTGTAAATTTAAAATGGTGAATCCGTAATTTTTAACAGTCGAGTCGAGATGTGACGATGGATCCCTAATTTCTAACGGTCCAATCGAGATGTGACGATCATATTGTTGCAGTGTAACATCTCATATTGAAAATATGGAGCTACAACGGAAAGAAGAAACTCTCAAATTAGAAGAAAGAAGAATTAGTTAGACAAGTTAGTTAGTGAGTTGTTATTTCTGTTTTGCTGTTTCACTTTCTTTCTGGTAACTTTCTGCTGTTTAAATGTATTATAAATACCTCTCAGACTGATGTACAAAATTTATTCTATACACTTTGGTAATTCTTGCCATTCTCGTTTCCTTCATTCTGTTTATCAACATGGTATCAGAGCAAAATTGATTCCGCAATCTAAATCAGTTCATCTCTCTATTTCTGTCTTGCAGAATTCTGCTCTGGAATTCTTGCATTAAATATCTTTGGAATTCTTTCTTGCATTTTCTTGAACAAAATCTTGAAAATGAGTTCAGAAAATCCTCTTCCTAATCCAGCTAATCCTCCTGAATCCAACCAAATTTCTGTTAATCCTTCCGACGACTCATCTAGCCCGTATTACCTGCATCCAAGTGACAATCCTGGTGCTCTTCTAATATCAGAAATCTTTAATGGAGAAAACTACGTTGCGTGGAGTCGCTCTATAATCATTGCACTAACAGTCAAGAACAAGGTACAATTTATAGATGGCTCAATCGTTTCTCCTTCTGCTGAACAACCTGTCAAGTACACAGCATGGTTAAGAGCAAATAATTTAGTTCTCTCATGGTTAATGAATTCCATTTCCAAAGAGATACGCAATAGCTTGCTATTTGTAGTGTCTGCGGCTGAATTCTGGAATGAACTCAAGATCAGATATCTGAGAAGTGATGGACCAAGAGTCTTCCATCTTGAGAAATCGTTAAGCTGCATCAATCAAGGTGCTCTTTCTGTGACTGATTATTTTAGCACTTTTAAGACTCTTTGGGACGAGTACATTAGTTATAGGCCATTTCCAACATGCACGTGTGGTGTGATGGCAACATGTTCTTGTGAACTTTTTAAATATCTTCAAGTAAGACAGCAATCTGATTATGTGCTCAAGTTCTTGGTTGGATTGAATGATTCCTATGCTTCTATCAGAAGCCAATTACTGCTAATGGTTCCATTGCCGGGAATGTCAAAGGTTTTTTCTCTATTGCTGCAAGAGGAAAGCCAGAGACAACTTACGAACACTGATTCACACAATGAAACTCATGCTTTGATGGCAAAGCAATTCAGCCAACAAAATTATCAGTCCAGATTTTTCAAAGACAAAGCAAAGAAATCTGCACCACAATGTACTTATTGTGGATATAATGGTCACACAGTGGAAAAATGTTTTCAACTTCATGGTTACCCTCCTGGCTGGAATGGACCAAAAGGAAAAAGGAATATTGCTTCTGCTCATGCTGTCACTACAACCCCAGAAGTTCACAAACAGGAAAGCACCGAGCAACCAATGATTTATTTTACTCCAGAGGAATTTAACAAAATAATGGCTCTTGCAAATTCATCACAACCTAATTCTTCTTTCCAAAATAATGTCCAACCTGCGGTTAATCACGCCACCTCATCTTATTTTTCTGGTAAGGTGCAATCTACTCTTAAACCAACTTTATCTTCCTGCAATTCTTCTGTTTCTAATCCAAATTCCAATCTATATTGGATTCTTGACACAGGTGCAACAGATCATATGATCTGTTCACCACACTTATACCATTCTGCACCTAAGCAAATTAATGCATCTATAAATCTTCCTAATGGTACCACAGTTCCAGCCACTCACATTGGCACTGTACACCTCACAAATTCCATATTTTTGCATAATGTCTTGTGTGTTCCCCATTTTTCTTTTAATCTGTTATCCATCTCTAAACTTACTAAACAATCTAATCTTTCCCTCACTTTTTTTGCTTCCCACTGCCTTTTACAGGACCAATCAATGAAGAAGATGATTGGGATTGCTCTTGAAAAGGAAGGACTTTACCATCTCACTCAAGATCTACCAAAAACCAGATCCTGCACACCAATTCAGACTTCTCCTGTACCTTTAGCTCTTTGCTCTGCTCACAGACAACTAGATATATGGCATTGTAGATTAGGCCATGTACCTAATTCTAGACTACATTCTCTCAAAAGAATTGACTCTGCTATCAATTTCAATTGTACAAATGCTTGTGATATATGTCCTTTAGCTAAACAAAGAAGACTTTCTTTTCCTGTATCAAAGAGCAATTCTAATAAAAGTTTTGATTTAGTTCATTGTGATATATGGGGGCCTTTTGGCACAGTTTCTTATTCTGGCTTCAAATACTTTCTAACCATAGTGGATGACTTCACAAGATGTACTTGGGTATATATGCTCAAAGCTAAATCAGAAGTACAATCTTTAGTCAAGAGTTTCTGTAAAATGGTAGCAAACCAGTTTCATTCCTCTGTCAAAATTATTCGATCTGATAATGGACCAGAATTCCTACTCACCAAATTTTACCACAAATATGGCATCCTCCATCAAAGAAGCTGTGTAGAAACTCCACAGCAAAATGGTGTTGTGGAGAGAAAACACCAACACCTGTTAAACACTGCTAGAGCCCTAATGTTTCAAGCTAATCTGCCACTTCCTTTTTGGAGTGACTGCGTCCTGACTGCAGCACACATAATCAATAGAATCCCCACTCCCCTACTCCAAAATAAAACTCCCTTTGAAAAACTCTTTTGCAAAACACCCAATCTCTCTCACTTAAAGGTATTTGGATGTCTTTGTTTTGCATCAACACTACATAGTCACAGACAAAAATTCGACTCAAGAGCTACAAAGTGTATATTCCTAGGATACCCCTCTGATATTAAGGGGTACAAACTCATGGATCTCAAAAACAATAAAATCATTATCTCCAGGAATGTCACATTTCATGAAACAATCTTTCCTTTCCAAGTATTATCACAAAATACTGAAACTCATTCCCTTATGTTTCCCATTTCACAAACCTTCTCAGAACCAACTCTTACTGACTCATACTTCAAACACAATCAAAATGTAATCCCTGAATCCTCACATATCCATTCAACTCCCTTTTTTGAACCCCATACTGATATTGAACCAGATTCACATACATCTCCTTCCTCATCCAACATTAATCCTATACCTACTTCAACAAATCCTGAAGATCTGCAGCTTAGAAAATCTACCAGAATTAGACAAACACCTCTACATCTGTAGGATTATTATTGTGGTAATGTCTCTTCTTCCCAAGAAGCAACCCAAACATCTACTTCAAATGATTGCTCTCCAATAAAAGGTAATTTCTATCCTCTTGATCATTTTCTATCTACAAGTAGACTCTCTACATCACACAAAGCTTTTCTAACCTCTATCACACACTCACTGGAGCCCAAAACATACACACAAGCCTCTAAACTTCCTGAATGGCAAGCTGCTATGAAAAGTGAAATTCATGCTTTAGAGTTAAATAAAACTTGGGAGCTTGTTACTCTTCCTAAAAATAAAAAGGCCATTGGATGTAAATGGGTATTCAAGGTAAAATACAGGGCTGATGGATCCATAGAAAGGCATAAAGCTAGACTGGTGGCAAAAGGATATACTCAACAAGAAGGTTTGGATTTTTTCGACACCTTCTCTCCTGTTGCCAAAATTACATCCATTCGGTTATTACTTGCAGTAGCAGCAGTCAAACAATGGCATCTCCATCAACTAGATGTTAACAATGCATTCTTACATGGAGATTTACATGAGGAAGTTTACATGGAATTGCCTCTGGGAATGAATGTCAAAGGGGAACAAAAGGTTTGTCGACTCTTAAAGAGTCTTTATGGCCTCAAACAGGCTTCTAGGCAATGGTTTGCCAAGCTATCCACTGCTCTTATTTCTTATGGATTTGTCCAAGGAAATCTTGACTGCTCCTTGTTTGTCAAGAAATCTGAAAGTTCATTTATAGCATTATTAGTTTATGTTGATGATGTGTTGTTGGCTAGTGACAACATTCTGGAGATTGAGAACTTGAAATCATTTTTGAATCAAGAGTTCACCATTAAGGACTTAGGAAAGTTGACATACTTTCTTGGATTGGAAGTTGCTAGGTCCAAAAATGGCATCTCCCTATGTCAAAGAAAATATGTACTTGACATACTTGAAGACACAGGTTTAACGGGATCCAAGCCTGCTGCCTTCCCTATGGAGTCTAACCTCAAGTTATCAGCTGATGATACTAATCTATATGAGGATCCATCAGGTTACCGCAGGCTCATTGGCAGATTACTCTACCTAACTCTCACTAGGCCTGACTTAGCCTATTCTGTGCAAGTGCTCAGCCAATTTTTGGCAAAACCAGCTATTAGTCATCATCAAGCAGCCATTCGAGTATTGAGATATCTAAAAGCCACACCAGGACAGGGCCTTTTCTTTCTATCTTCCTCAGACTTACATTTAAAAGGCTTTTCAGATAGTGATTGGGCTGGCTGTGTGGATACTAGAAGAAGTGTAACTGGTTTTGCTATTTTCCTTGACAAATCTTTGATTTCTTGGAAATCAAAGAAACAAGTTACAATCAGTAGATCATCTGCAGAAGCAGAATACCGAGCCCTTGCAACTACAACGTGTGAAATTCAATGGCTTTTGTACGCCTTACAAGACCTGAATATCATTCATTCAAAACCGGCTCTGTTATACACTGACAGTAAATCAGCTATGTCTATTGCTACCAATCCGGTTCAACATGAAAGAACTAAGCACATCCAGATTGATTGTCATCTTATTAGAGAAAAATTACAGCAACATGTCATTAAACTATTCCATATTCCTTCTCATTTACAACTTGCAGACATTTTTACAAAACCGCTTGGCTCTCTACCTTTTCATCATATTCTTCGCAAGATGAACATCATTAATATCCATGTTCATCTTGAGGGGGGGTGTTGGAGTGTAACATCTCATATTGAAAATATGGAGCTACAACGGAAAGAAGAAAATCTCAAATTAGAAGAAAGAAGAATTAGTTAGACAAGTTAGTTAGTGAGTTGTTATTTCTGTTTTGCTGTTTCACTTTCTTTCTGGTAACTTTCTGTTGTTTAAATGTATTATAAATACCTCTCAGACTGATGTACAAAATTTATTCTATACACTTTGGTAATTCTTGCCATTCTCGTTTCCTTCATTCTGTTTATCAACACATATCTATAAAAGAAGGCCCGACATGAAGTGAATGCATAGCTTTTGTTAGCGCTCATCTTTATTTTTTCAAAAAATATATTGTGTAACGAAGTTTGCACCCTATTGACTTCTCTATTTCTCGCCACACTTCATTTTCGTATTACATATGGAACATGCATTAAATTGACCACCTTATTGAAGGCACTAACAAGAATTTTTTCATAAGAAATTAAGAATTGAACATCTCTTCCTAATTTATAAATATATTAATCAATAAGATACAAATCTTATCGATATTGCACTCCTATAATGTCAAGTTATAAATATGATATGTATAAACTTTAACTTTGAGAATGTTTGGTTAAATTAAAAACTTAGTTCAACTTAATTTTAAGTAATTAATCTCCTGCCCTTGTGGATTCAAAATTGATTTTTCAATATAGTTTTTTAACTTCGAGAGATTTGATAGTATTGAATAGGGGTCTATAGAAGAGGATAGTTCTGAATTTGGCCTTTCAAGTTGGTCGATCAATCCTTCATTTCTTTCTTCTACCTCCTTTGATTAACAAAGTAATTATTTAGTGTGGATATAACCTTAGTAAATCTTTCAAGCTACTTTATTCACTAATGTTGAATATCATTACTCTGAATGCATCGACAATAAATCAAGGATCAACTGTCACCTAGACGGATGACAATCACCACTAATGATGAATAGCACAATTCCGATATTGGACAGTAAATTGGAGATCCATTACCAACCAGATCAACGATAAATCTCGCTAATGATGAATAACATCAATTTTGGAGAGTATTTTTCTAATTGATTACCTAATTTCTAAATAAGCATTCACGCAATAAGAAAATTCCTCTGAAGAAGCTTTTTTTATTATTAATAAAAGGAAGTGAACTTTTTTATTATTAAGAAAGTGAAAAAAAAAAAAGAACTTTCTAAGTAGTTTAATTATTTAGCTTCTTTAAAATTTCTCTATTGTTTATTTTAAGCTCTCTGCAGTGCAAGTTTAATATTTTCGTCGGTAATTGACACAATTATGAAATAAAGCGGTATGAAATTGATGAGTGGTCACAATACAAATTTTACTTGTTTCACTATATTTTAATTGCACCTATGAATCTCAACTTTTTTCATTATAATACATATGTCCTTAACGTTTTTCTTGTAGAATTATTATTTTTAAGGTTTTATTAATTAGCACATCTCATCTTTAATAATGATTTTTCTCCAAAACACTATGTATGCCTGCTTTGAAATATTTAAGAAAAATATTTGTCGAACTTTTGTGTATATTTTTTAAAAAATATAACGGGTAAAATCAGTTGGTTGACATCCTCTAAACGGACTTCTTGGACGGAAATCATTACCAAAGACGATGTGTGTTAATTAATGAAAATTATGGAAAATAATGCGTCGAAAAAATTTGGGACATAAAATGAGCAAGGACGATATGTGTTAATTAATGAATAATGTCATTCATATGATTCTAATCAATATGAATTATTTGTTTTTAGCTTTAAATGTGTGTTTCTTTTATGGCTAAACCTGATTTGAAAGATTACACATCATATTAGGGAGTGTATTAAATTAAGACTGTTAAAAACTTTTAAGAATTTAAAAAGTTCAGGGGTATTCAATTTAATTTTTTTTTTAAAAACTCTCTAAAATATTTGTGTATTCAATAAAGACTTTTATAGACTTTTAATTTTTTTTTAAAAGTCTGCGTGTATCAAATTAAAACTTTTAAAAAATTTCTATAAATAATGTGATATTCAAAATGTCAACGACTTTTAAAGATTTTTTTAAACGTCTCTAAGGTACTAATTTTTAGAGAAAAGTACAAAAATACATTTTCAAAAAATGTCTCACATTCACTCCTAGATTTTGGTAGTCTTTCACAATTTTTATTTTTATTCTGCATTTTTTTGTCCTTTTAATATTCACTTTCTTATTCCCTTTTACAAATCTTAGAGCAATAATTAAAAGTTTTTTATTTTTTCTTCTGCATGTTATATTTGTTCCCTCCCCCATTTTCTATTTTTATTGTTTCTCTTCATTTTCTACGAAAAAGATTACATTATAATTTAACTTTCTTATAACATTTTTTTTTTCTCAATCTAATTTTTATATGTAAAAATCATTTTGCAATTAAAAATTTATATTAGAAGTACTAATTTGTAATTGAATTTTAAACATATTGCTTAGTTATTTATTTTTTAAATGTCTAACATACTGATAGTAATATTGAACATTAGATATTTCTTTATTTTTTTAATCAAAAAATACTTGAAATATTATATAAATTTATATTTTTATATATTTTATTATTTATCTATCTAATTAAGGTGACATATATTTTTTATTCTTTTAAAAATATTTTTATTAAATGGGGGAAGGAGATGTAAATCGATCATCCACCTCCTATAGGTATGTCAATCTAACTTGTTGATTACGGCTGCCCGTGACTTGGCCCATAAAAAGTTCGAGTCGGCTCAACTCGATTCGCGAGACTCGATGAAATCGAGCCAAACCTCAAGTCGAGCCTTGTTTTGGAGTGACGACCCAAATTTAGTCGACCCATGTAGCTCGTCGAGCTTGACGAGTTGGCTCGCGTGGCAGGTCAAAATGGCCTGCGACACTGGCCAATTCAAGCAGCCACGACAGCTATCTATCACCACAAATTTAATATATTTTTATTAAAAAAAAAATCGACTTGGCTCGACTTGGACTTTTGTAAGCCCAAGCTTCTTTATGCTTGGGCCACTCTCTAGCCTCAATCTTCGACTCGTGAGCTAGCTCATTTACATCCCTGACCTTTTATGTGGGAATCTAAGGACATTCTATTTTAAATGAATGTTTTTAAAAGTCATATGATTTCTATAAAAGTCTACAAATATTTTAAAATAAAAATTTATAAAAGTCTATCAAATACTTCCATTAATTCTCTATAAATTGATAAAAATCAACACTTAAGAAAAGTATACAAAATCTTCAAAAGTCCCAATTAAAATATACCCCTAATAAAGCGTTTCCATTTAAGACTAATCCTGATCTGAAAAATTAAGCACCATGTTTAACATTTTTTTTTTTCTCTTAGAGGCCACGTATTTTAACCAGGGGTTAATTGCACCCGAGATCAATGAACTTTCACCCTAGTATAAATCAGGCGATTGAACTTTGTTTTGGTACAATCAAACTAATGGGGGGAAAATATAGTTGAAAAAACTGAGACCCTAGATTTGAAAAGCAAGAACGATGCAAACCCTTCATTGTACAGTACAATGAATTTCGAATGTGTGAAGGCCATCACAAGTCACGACACTGCGGCGTGGGAACCATACCAAAGCCCCCAGGTTGATGAAGGATATATGCTCAAAACACGAGAATTTTCCCACTCGGCTTCGATTCACCAGGTTCAGGGAACTGTTTGTGTGAAGGTCGCCTCGATTATTGACGACCCGAATGCTAAACAGAGGCATTTGAAGAGTGCAATTGAGAGTGCAAGGAAGAGAAGACAAGAGTGGGAGAAGACGGGAGTGAAAGAGAAGACGAGAGTGAGAGAAGTGGATGGGAGATGAGAGTGAAAGAAGTTTAGGGTTTTTTTTCCATTTTTATGTCCTTTTTTTTTCTTTTTAAAAGTATGCGGGTCGAGTTTCCTGATTAACTCACAACCCGACCCGACCCGATAACGCAACCAACTATCCGAAACCCACCTAAAAACTGACCCAACCGATCGGTTTGAGTTGGTTTGGGCGGGTTAGACGATTTTTTGCCCATGCCTAGTTGGATCTGTGAGATTTTGAGATAGGACCGTAAAATTTTTCACAGCTATTGAGAATAACGTATCCACCAGGAAAATTCAAAAAACACACAAAATTTCAGTAAGGGCGCGTTTGATACGCCGAATTTGCCCTGGAACTAGGAAAATATTTTCCTAGTTCCTACTTTTGGTTGTTTGATTTGCCAAATTTGCCCTGGAAAATGTTTGCCACCAATTTCTAATGTACAATCCCTTGAAGCACAAAAGTAGGAAAATATTTTCTTATGATTTTAGTGAGAAATTATTTTTCACCTTGTTGGGTATTTTTTTTTTTATTTTTTTTATTTTTTTTAACTTTTTGGTAATGAAAACATATTCTAAATTCAATGGTAAAATTTTTTATCCATTTAATTGACAATTTGCATGAAAAACGAAGTCAAACGAACATAAAAATTTTATGAAAATAATTTTTTTTTAAATTTTTTTTTACTTTTTGGCAATCCAAATAAATTTTAATACAAATTGTAAAAAAATTATCTCAAAAAGTAACCATATGCATGAAAAACAAAGTCAAACGGATTAGGTGGAAAATTATATCAATCAAACACCATTAATTACAATTCCCTCTAAAATAAATTCTAGGCAAATCACTTCCCTGCCAAACATTTTATTTGCCATTCATTTTCCATCTTTCTATCATTTTAAATTTTCTAGCTCGATTTTTGAAATAAAACTAAGATTTGAGGATGAATAAATCTAAGATTGAGATGTAATGGGGAGAAACGACGAAGGTGAATGGTGATTGGAATTTCTTCATCAACGATAGATACCATGATTTGGGGATTTTGGCAAAATAATCGGGACTGTTGTTTCTTTTTAGGTGGATTAATTATAGGTATTGAAAAGAATAATGGATGAGAGAGGTGATTTTTTAGTAATTATTTTTACTGTAAAATATGCAATATTATTGGTTTAAAAATATATAAAAGTATTATATGAATATTTATAATTGATGTATTGGGTGTAAATTCCTGTTTTTATTTACTTGGTTATATGTGATTTTTTCCTAATTTATTAATCAAAGAAATGTCATGTTAGACCTTTACATTTTTTGGAACCCTGACTAGAAGGCCCATTTATTTTGCTCTGGAATCTCAATCACTTTCTTCTTCCCGAAAACCCTAATCTCAGAAATCTGAACCCTCGATCTTGATCAGTGAACTAATAAAAATTAAGCTCATTTTCGTGCCCAAAACCCTATCAGGCATCATGAGAAATCAATGGCCGCGATTGCTTCTTATCCGATGCTACCACACTCGGTCCCAGTTTTGCATTTCCCGACTGTCTCAGGTAAACTCCCTCCCTTCATTCACTCCGTCTTTTCTGTACTCACGTATGCCTAAGGTAATCCCGAGATCCTTTACCTTAATTCGTCATTTCTCATCCTCATCCGAGCTAGCCGAGGAGTCGAAATCCACCCCCGATCAGGCTGTTTTATTATTAACCGACATTTTCGCTAAACCCGGAAAAACTAGTGATGAAATTAAGATTGATTTGGATTCTAATAATGTGGATGTTACCCATGATTTGGTTTTGAGTGTTTTGGAAAATTCGAGTGCTGCCCCTGATGTGGCTAAGAGGGTTTTTGACTGGGTATTGGAGAGTGAGAGTAAGAAGTTGAGCTCAAAGTCGTATAATTTGATGCTGGGGATCTTAGGTGGTAATGGGTTTGTAAACGAGTTTTGGGATATGATTGGGATTATGAAGCAGAAAGGATATGGTGTGTCAAAGGGCACCTTTGCTAAGGTGTTTGAAAAATTTGAGAAAGACGGGTTGTGTGATGAAGTTGACAAGTTAAAGAAGTTGTTCAGTTGTGGGTCTGCAGGTAGCAAGAGTAGTAATGCAGAGGAAGAGGTTTGTCGGAGAGTATGTAAGATTATCAAGCAAGAAGTGTGGGGAGATGATGTGGAAAAACAGTTACGTGAAATAAATGTGGAGTATTCGAGCAATTTAGTATCCGCCGTATTAGAGAGTCTTGAAGTGGAGCCGAATAAAGGGTTGATATTCTTCAGGTGGATTGAGGAGAGTGGTTTGCTAAAACACCACGAGCAGACATTTAATGCTATGGCAAGGGTGTTAGCTAGGGTGGATTACAGTGACAAGTTCTGGAAAATTGTTAATGAAATGAGGGGTGCAGAGTATGAGATGGAGAGGGAGACATATGTTAAGGGTTTACAACAGTTTGTGAATAGTAAAATGATGAAGGACGCTGTGGATTTGTACGAGTTTGCTATGATTGGTGAGAATAAGCCTTCAGTTCATGACTGTACCTTTCTTTTGAAGAAAATAGTGGTTAGTAAAGAACTGGATATGGACTTGTTTTCAAGAGTTGTGAGTGTTTTTAAGGCAAATGGGAATATGTTGACTGATGCTAACCTTGATGCGGTTCTCAAGTCCTTGACTAGTGTTGGAAGAATTGGGGAGTGCAACAAGATTTTGAAAGCAATGAAGGAGGGTGGTTATCTACCTAGTGGTTATTTGCAGAATAAGATTGCCTTCCAGCTTAGTAGTGGTGGGAAAACAGAGGAAGCACTTGAGTTTATGGATAACATGGAAGCATCTGGGACTGCTGATGATTACAAAGCATGGGTTTCTTCAATTGAAGGATATTGTGAAGCTCGTGATTTGGATAAAGCATCTGATAGATTTCGAAAGATGGTCGAAAAAGAATGTGCCTCATCTGCCTTGTTTGCTTTAGACATGTTGAGTAGTACATATTGCCGAAAGAACAGAGCAATGGACGCATTCAAGCTTGTTTCTGAAATGGTTAATGCAAAAGGGTTACGTCCTTGGCACAGTACATATAAAGAATTGACGAGCAAGCTGTTAGCTCGAAAACGCTTTTTAGAGGCTTTGGATGTTATGAATTTGATGAAAAATCAAGGGTATCCACCGTATTTGAATCCGTTTATTGAGTACCTCTCAAAGGTTGGCAGTGCAGATGATGCTGTAACATTTTCAAAAGCCACAAGTTCGAAGAGTTTGCCATCAATGTCCATATATCTTCGTCTTTTTGAAGCATATTTTAAAGCAGGAAGGCAAAGTGAAGCACAGGACTTCTTATCAAAATGCCCAAGATACATAAGAAATCATGCTGATGTTTTGAATCTGTTTTGTTCCATAAAATCTGGAGATGCAGCCGAGACTGCTGCTGTCGCTGCATAGGACTCAGAGAGATGTATCACACATTGTTCTTTTTTGACATCATTATGTTTGGGCATATGATTGAAAAAAAGAATTGTTCCCTCTTTTCCCATTGCATTTTTTCTCTTGGGGAGCATGCCTTACATAATTTGATAAAATTGAAGCTGGAAACCACAGAAGCTTTTATTTGTCCAGCCCGACTCACTTCTTTTTCGATCATTGTTTTATGTTGCCTGTCAGCTCTTGATGAGTTATTAACTTCAATATGTTTACATCAATATGCTGATTGACGAATGATAGAAGTTTGAGACATTTACATTTGAAGTGGGATTCTTAAAGCATTAAATTGGAGCCTACTTTGTCAACCTGGACTAGCCATGCTTTCAAAACCTCTGCATCTTTGTATTCTAGCGTTGATTTGATCCTTGGAAAGAGGAGATAGTCCTGTAGGACATTGTTTTGGCTTTTATGAAAATAAGATGATTGATTCCTTACGGCACATTTTAATCTTATTTGTCTAGAAGTTGGTTACAGACTCAGCTTACAGTTTCCTTCATTTATGCTCTTCCATATGTCTTTAGTGCTATATTTCACCAATTTTTCTTGTTTGAATGAGTGTGTGGTCATTTTTGGTCATGACTTCCTTCTCTTCTGTTTTTAATTTCCCGGAGTTTGATTGTTATTTGTTTTTAGCATATTGTGATGTCCCCGGATTTCTTTTTGCTGGAAAAATCAATAAAATACTATGACGCTAGACAAAACGTTGTAATGAATTTACTAATTTTATTTGATCTTTAAAGTGGCTAATTTCCTCCCGTCACAGGCCTAACTTCCTTCTGGTCGTGCATGCCTAAAAAACTTAAAAGACATGACAGAGCAATCTGTAAAAGGATTTAGGATATTGTTCTTGTTTTAATTCTGGTTATAAATAAATGTTGTTCGATTATGAAACCATAAGCTTGAAAACATTGAGAGACCTTATTTTGTTGTTTCTTGTGCTTTTGAATAGGAGTAGAAGTACTGAGTTATGTGAAACAAATCAATATTTTGATTTCTGCCAAATTTCAAATTGCATAAGACCTAGCTTGTAAGAGTTTCAGCGTATGCTGAAAGATCATTTTGCTTTCTGTGAATAATATCTCGTCTAACATTTGTATATTCCTATTATTGACAGATAATTATAGTGTTTATCGTTTAATTTGGGTTGTTCTTAGGGAACTTGACGTTGTTTCTGTTAGATTTACTCTCCGAGTTTGTTGCTAACTTTATAAATCTTTATTGTTGCTATTGAGATCCTTGGTCAGCATGCACGGACACGTTTACTAGGGAGTTGTATCTAAATTGTACAATGATGTGACCACCCTACCCCAAGAATCTTGCACACTCCATGACAAGGGTTCGATCAGCCCCATTCCATGTATTTTTTTTCACATATTTTTTAAATTTCTGATGCTTATGATACTTTAGGGGCAATTCTCGGACAAGTGTTTGATAATGCATATTGTATGTACAAGAAGTATGAAAATAATGTGATGAAAAATAGCTATTATCAATTAAGTAATGATTCCTTTTATGAATACAGCAAAAATTAAGCATTTTCTCAATAGAATTGAGAGCTGGCTACATGAATTCTTTTTGGTCATTTTATTCGGTTCATTAGATCCTTGGGAAGATGTGAAACTAGATCGTGCAACTATTACATATTGATTATAGTTAATCCCACTTTTTTCATTAACACGTTTATGAAGGGGAGCCTCTTTAGGAATCTGTGAACAGCTCCCTAAATTTATGGTACATGTTTAAAATTTTTTATTGATACAAAATACCTAAAAAAAATTAGACAATAAAAGCTAATAGAAAAAATAATAAAAGTTGTTACATATGTTCCTTCTAGAATATTTAAAGCAAACAATATAATGAAAAGACGTGGGATTTCGCATGCCTGTTGAATGCTAGTTATTCTGTCTGGACCCAACAGAGTATACTACATAAAAGCAGGGAAAGTTCCAACAATGGTTACTAATTTTTCATTATTTTGCAAATTTTATCTTAATCTTTAATTTGTGACAGTAGAAATCCTCATCCTTTGGAAAATTCACACCTAAAGTCCAAATTGATAGTTTGACTGTTAGTTGATCAATAAATTTGATTTTGAACAAAATTATAAAGGGTAAAATGATAATTTTGTTATTTATTCACACAAAAAATTAAAATGATTAAAACAAAATAAAAAAAAGAAAAGAAAATTGTTCATCCACCCCACGCCACTCCACCCAAAACCAATGGATCTCGGACATTTGGTGGTTCGCACTGGTGGTCGTCGCCTTGAAACTCCTCCGCCTACTGGAGCACAGGCTTTGAGGTACATCGCCACTAGCTGACATCACTGATATTCCGACACCACCAGCCCATGGACACTCAATTGCCCACCTTTCTTTGCTTACTTCGAGAAATTCCTCTCCTACTTCGCTTCTCTTGTGGACCCTACCATGACTCACCTCCATAAAGGCCTTAACTACGCAAACTGAGAAATTCTTGTTCTGGGCTTTGACTATTTGATCGCCAGGATTGTTCATTGTTGATCATTTGCATTTTCAATAGAATGGGTTTTTGCTGGGATGTTATTGTTATCCCTTTTTTTTTTTTTTGATGACTCAGGTGTTCAAGTTTCGTCCGACTAATCTTGAGGAGTGACAATCTTCTCACCTAATTCGCTACTCGGGTAAATTCGGATGTGGACACAGCTTATACACAGTTGGGTCGGATATTCGGGATGCGGCTCTTCTTCATGTGGACCTTTTTTTACGACGTGCGGACAGGACACTCGGAGGGACGACAAAGCGCACCATAACTTTGTCTCTACATGACATCCATCTTCCAACATAAATATTGTCTTCCAGTTGTCGCAGAGATTCGAACATCCGATACTCCGTAGAGAACCCTTTTGCTTTACCACTGCATCATGCCTGTGGGGGCATTGTTATCCCTTTCTTATTTGGAGGGAGCGAGGGATGTGATGGGAGGATTTGTTTTCGTTGTCTTGCTGTGTTTTAAGGGGGTGTATTCAATTTTGAAGATTTTGATGGACTTTTTTTAAATGATGACTTTTGTGAATTCCGTAGATTTTTCATAGATTTGCATAGAATTAGTAGAAGTTTTTCGTAGATTTCTGCAAACTTTCATTTTAAAACTCTTCTAAACTTTTGTAGAATTCAAAAGATTTTTTAAAAACTTTCATTTGAAATAGAATTCACGTGGATCCAGTGCAATAATGTGAAATTCTCATATATGAGGATCTAGTTTCCATAATTTTTCTTCTACTTCCCCTCCTAATATATTGCTCCCAAGGCACATGTTCAAGTGGTGAAAGGGGAGAGTGGAAAAAAATCTAACATCGTTTGCAACTGTCGGGTGCGGGTTCAAATCCTGAAATATGGATGAGACCCTTGGTAAGTGGGAGTTAAAGGACAGTCTTTCACTCTGCACCATTAAAAGCATAACATGCGATTTACCCCTCCACCAAGATTCAGGACAGAGCATGACAAGTAGGAGCGCCAGTAATGGAGCGTAATAAAAAAATAAAAATATATATATTTTAAAATGAATAAAAATTTAAGACCTTAATTAAATAAATAATAATCAAAATTATGCATCTATATAATAAAAAAGAAATTTAATATTCAATATTATTAATATAATATACTTCAAAAAATAAAAAAAAATCAATATATTTACATTTAATTATAAATTTGTCATATAAAATTTTATAATTTAATAAAAAATAGATATTTCTCACAAAAAAGAATGAAAAAAATTACAAGAATCCAATTTAATTTTTTCATAGAAAATAGAGATAAACGATAAGAGAGAGAGAGTTAATAGAAAAAAATAAATTTTAATTATACCTTTAATGTTCGTAGAAGGAAAGAATAAAATAAATATTGAAAAAAAAACATTTTTTTTTTTTTTTGTATAACTCTCTCAAAATCTTTTGATTAATGAGAGACAAATTTTGAGATTTTATAGGCGAAAACTTATAGAGACTTCTAAAAAAATTTAATTGAATACACCGTGATTTTTAGAGATTTTTTAAAAGTCTATTAAAATCTCAATTGAATACACCATAACTTTTAGAGAGTCTTAAAAAATCTACATGGAATACACTTAAACTTTTTAAATCTCAAAAAATCATTAAAAGTCTCAATTGAATACATCATCTTAAGCACCTTTTTCATGTGATTGCAAAAAGTTGGGGTGGGTGGGGTAAAGATGTATGAATAGTTTTCTTTTTCTTTTTATTTTTTTTTAATCCTTTTAATTGTGTTATAGGAATAAATAACAAAGTTACCACTCTACTCTTTTTTAATTTGGTTAAAATCAATTTTGTTAGTTAACTAACGGTCAACCATCTATTTTGACCTCAAGTGCGAATTTTTGAAAAGTTGATGACCTCTACTGACACAAATTGTAGGTAAGGATAAAGTTTGTAAAAAAGTTAAAAGTTAAGAACCGCTGCTGCAATTTTCCCTAAAAAACATTTTCATATAATAATGTTTAAACATAATTATTCAATAAAACTTAGGACCTGTTTGGATGTTGGAGGACTACTTTTGTGCACTCCATGTTGTTTTCATAATTCTCTTCCACTGCTATTAAACATGGGTTGTGCTGCTTGATCAACCCGAGTGCGTTTTCCCATAAACATTTCAATTGGTTCCTCATTCTGTCAATTGCCATGTTAATCAAATAATAACCACATTTTATATAATAAAGAAAATCATTCTTACGACTATTTGAATTTGAATCAATGGAAGATCAATATGGACATGACTAGACACATGTTTGGCTAATGTTTATAAACTATTTACAATTGATCGTATTACTTTTTATCTATATATTTTGTAAGATTCACAAGTCCTATTTACTTATTTATCTCTATTAAATAATTTATTAACGCTATATAGCCAGATCAGTTTGACTATTAGTTGGCTTGATCCAGAGCCCAAAATAAGCTCGGTTGAGGCTAGCTCGTGAGTTGGGGACAACCCGTGCAGGCCATATATGAAAAGTTGAAAACATTCAAATTGCTTAATTACGTCTTGGGGACAAACTATTTGATTATGAAAACCGTCATCAAGGACACAAATTGTGACAATTAGTGGAACGTTCAAGATAGGAGTGTGAAAAAGCTAGTTAGGTACATAAATGCGATAGTAAATAAACATTGTAATAGCTAAGTATTGTGTAGATCCTAATAAATAATCCTCTCAAAAGTAAAGGAGAAATTTAAGTCTCATTTGTTACTGCTTCTTGTGGAAGAATTTTACGAGAAAACTATCCATTTTTTTTTTAAATTCTTCTAATTAGTCAAAATATTTTCAAAAAATTATTCAAATATATTAAAATAATCTTATAAACAACTTTTTACATATGCTCTACCCCATGGATCCTAGGAAATTATCTCTAAAGACAAAGGGAAAAGAAGAAACAAGGTTGTCTCCTGATAATCATCACTCTCTTATCACGCCCTCGAAATGGGACTGAATCTAAGTATTATTATCCCTCTTGATTTTACATTTTTATTAGAAAAGATAAAGTTGGTTGGGATGCGTGGGAGGCATCTTCTTTTCTTTTTAATTATTAAAGTGACTATCTTTTTTGGTTAGCTGCTTGGACTGGTTGTCATCTGATGGTAGTAAAGAGCGAGAAATCTTTAGCTCATGCTTGTTTCAACAGTTAGTACATCACATCATCCAACTCACATTCCAAAGTAGTCATTTTTACAAATTGAATAATGATTAATGCAGAGGGAATCACCCATTTATGATGCTCTATTCAATGTTTATAGCTTGATCAACATATTTGATGGTTTTTAGAATTTTATTTTTACGAGAATAGATCACTATAATTGTTAGTTTTTCAATAAAAATTCTTAATAATTGTTAAAGATGTGTATCGTCTCTAAAATTTAATCTTTCAGATAAAATTATTAGAATGACATCAGAGCCACACAAAAGAACTTTGTTCAATTTTCGTCTTTACCTTGTGCATCAGATAAAAAAACGAATTCGATTTATATGTGAAAGGAAGTATTGCAAATAAGATATGTGTGATTACATTTGTCTCACCTTTGAAGATACTCGACTGGTAAAATAAAGTGAAAAAATATATATGGAAAAACAGCAAACAAAGATCGATAAATCCTCCTTATGGTCTCGTATATTGACAATAGTCACTTTTTTTTTTATGATTGTGGCTGTCCGGATCAGTTTACGCGCACCTCGGCTAATATCACATGATCCTGAAATTTACAATCAAATACTCACCTTAGTGATCTTGAGGGGATTCGAGCTATAATCATGATAAAGCCATTAAATTAATCATCAATCTCTAAACTTTAACCTTGAGATTCTCACCTACTTATTAGTATGTACTTTAAAGTAAATGCATTTTGGGATTTTATTGAATGGCCAAACTCAGGGAATGTTGGATACCCTCATTTCTCTTGCCATTTTATTAATATAAAATTATGTACATGCATATGTGCCAAGTTTTTAATTTCAAGCATAAGAAAATCTCACTTATATAAAGTTCAAAGAGAAAATGACAAATCTCCAAGCAATACAATGACCAGTGAAAATATTTGGTTTTTATTGTTGGAAAAAGCTGGAGTACTTTGAATAGGGAGATAGCCCTTATTTTTCAAAGAAAAACATTAATTTGATAAAATTTACAATATTAAAATAATTTTGTTTTAAGAGTTGCACCTATATTAAAATAATTTCATTTTCAAAATCAAACCAAATCATTTCTTTTCTTGCGGTTTGATTTGATATCAGACCACAGTTTTAGCAATATAAAAATGATATCTTCAAACAAGTTAAACAAATAAATATATTGGTGCAAATCTCAATATAAGAATTGTATTAAACACTTCTAAATCTAAATGTTGTAATACAAATATATTTGTCTCGATACAAGTTTAAACCAATAAATCAATATACCGTTCAACCATAAAATTTGAACTTGTAAATTCATTCTTCTTGAAATGATAAGTAAATATTATCATAAATAGTTATTTCTCTAAAAGGTAAATATTATCATAAATAATTATTTCTCTAAAATCTCAATAGAACCCTCTAACAAGTGAGTTACTAAATTTTTTGAAGTGTAAATTGTAGGGTTGGCAATGGGGCGTGTAAGGGTCCTTGCCCCCGTCATGTGGGGCATTTTCTTGCTCCCGTGACCCGTTTAAGGCAAGGTGGTGTTGGAAAATGCCCCGTTTAAATTTTATTTATTTATATTTAGTTTTTTGATAATTCATTTTATTGCCTCCATTTATTTAAGTGAGACAATAATAAAGTTATTAAATTTTTAAAAGTTAAATTATTCGAATATATTTGATAAACTAAGGTTTTTATTGTTTATTATATTTTTTAGATAATTTTAGTTATCATCTGCTATTAGAATTAATGAAATTTTGGGAGATTTTTTCATTTAAAGTATTGAATTCTTAAAAAAAAAAAAATAAACGGGGCAAGACGGTGCCCCTGTTACCCGTACCCACGTCGAGGCGAAATTCTTGGCGCCCATACCTGACCCGATTATCCAATTAAGCAAGTAATCCCTGCGGGTATCGAATTTAACTGATATTTTTGCTATTCCTAGTAGATTGAACTAATAAATAATATATTTAGGTGAACGAGGTTTGTTGTTAGCAGATTTTATCAATTGAAACTTAAACAAAATCATTTTAAAAAGATTTGATTCAATTTTGTAACGATCAAAACCTAAAACATTAGAACCTAGTGAATCATTTTACAATCATAATTTCTTTGGGTGGCCGATTGATCATTTTTATTATGCACGAACAACATTAATTTGTTATGTATATCATTACTTGTTTTTTATTTTTTATTTTTGTCATGATCAATTGCTCAAAATTTGAATTATCACAACTTGGAAGTTTGCTTGATTTACACAATTACACGCCAGAAATATTCCTTTTATCTCCTTTAAGAATTTATCCATATTCAGCTAATATTTTAGTCTGTAAAATATTCTTTTCTTGACAAGCTCCTGACCAAGTGACAGGCACGCTTGTTCTCTTTATAGAAGAAAGGACTGAACAACTTTTCTTAGACTGGCAAACTGGAAAAAAATCAGTTGCTAGTATTAGAAAGCAAGAAACTAATATGCAGAGAAGAAACTCACTAGAAATCTTGTCCACAGAACACCTCCATTTATAAAGTTAAGCAGGGTTTTTTAGTCTGTTATATATTATTATTATTATTTTGTGTATAATCAATAGAAATGGCAAGAAAAGGGGAGGCATTTTGGATTTTCACATTTTTCTGCTTCTGGAGCTGTGCAACCTGTTTGCTTTCTTCTACAGGTGTAAACTTTGAAGGTAAAAATGATCATTTTTTTTTTTGGGGTAAATTTTGTCTCAATAGTAAGAGGGTCTTAATGATGCATCTTTTTAAGTTAAAAGTTTTCTCATGGTTTTTTTTTTTCTGTACTCAGTCCAAGCTTTAATGGGTATAAAAGCTGGTTTGATAGATCCTCATGGTGTTCTTGATAATTGGGATGGTGTGTCTGTTGATCCATGTAGCTGGACTATGGTCACTTGTTCTGCTGAAGGTCTTGTTATTGGCTTGTAAGTCTTGTGCCAAATCAAAACCAATTCTTTTACTTCATATATGTAACATTTTATATTCATTTGGGACATCTTCAACAATTAAATGGATTAAGAAAATTTAAGTATATTAATTTGGTTGATAGATTGTCTTATGCAGAGGGACTCCAAGTCAGAATTTGTCTGGTACTCTTTCTCCAAGCATTGGGAATTTAAAGAAACTTCAATTTGTGTAAGTAGAAATTTTGATTAAATATAATGGTCCTTAAGTTTTGCATATTATGTTGCTGGTTTTAATGAATGAAATGTTTGCAGCCTATTACAGAATAACAACATAACAGGACCAATCCCAGCCGAACTTGGAAAACTCTCAAAGCTCCAGACTCTTGATCTTTCAGATAACTTCTTCAATGGAAGTATTCCTTCTTCAATAGGGCACTTGAAAGCCCTTCGGTACATGTAAGCATCGAAGTTTGAACTACTAAAAGGACTTAACAACTCGTTTGGTACGGTGAAATGGACAAACTATAAGGATGAAAAAAAAACTAAAAATCTTGTTCTTTGTCACATGCAATGCTTAGATTGAATATAACATAAAAAGAAGTTAAAATCGTGTTCAGTATATTGTTCAGTCCAGACTAGTATTGCCTAACAAACTTCCCATGAAGTTACTTCTCTCTCGATCTCAAGTGGTGTATTTTTCTGAATTAGGAGGCTCAACAATAATAGTCTATCCGGAGAGATTCCAATGTCATTAGCCAACATGACGCAGCTCTCTCTTGTGTAATTTTTCTTTAGCCTTTAATATGGACTGCTGAATTTTGGTTCAAGTTTTTGATGAAATGTTCATGTCAAGAGCATTTTTGAAATTCTTTTATGTTTGTTTATTTTAGGGACTTGTCTTTCAATAACTTGACGGGCCCTTTACCCAGGTTCCCCTCAAAGATTTTCAAGTAAGCTACTAGTTCACAGTTTTACAACTCTCTATCAAAATGTGTTTATAAGGAACTAGGATTGCAAAATTTCTATCAACGCCTTTCTTTTACCGTCATTGCAGTATTGTTGGGAATCCATCAATATGCCCAACAGGGTCAGAGCCACCGTGCCATGGAATAACATTGATGCCAATGTCCATGACCTTGAACACTTCAGAGAGTACGGAAAAACACATTGTTATTATTTTCTTATATTCTGAACTATATTAGAGTGTTTTAACTGATTTACTCTGTTCAAATTTTTGTGTACATGTTTCTGATTATCCTGACTTTGTTCACCATGCTTCCAGTAGCCACTCTACCTTCTGGGAGACGAAAAAGTCACAATTTTGCACTTGCCCTTAGTTCAAGCATTGGGTGCATTGTTGTGCTTATCCTTGGTTTTGGGCTGTTTCTGTGGATGAGACAAAGGCAAAAACAGCAGAATTTTTTTGATGTTAAAGGTTTGAGAAAGATATTGGAAGTTGATTGATACATGAGCAATAATAATATTTCTTCATGTTGTGTATTAATATTCTTGGTAATTTCAGATGGGCATCACGAAGAAATTTCTCTTGGAAATTTGAGGAGGTTTCAACTTAGGGAACTTCAGATAGCAACCAACAACTTCAGCAGTAAAAACCTCCTGGGAAAAGGTGGGTTTGGAAACGTCTACAAGGGGTATCTTCTAGATGGGACTGCTGTGGCTGTAAAAAGGCTGAAAGATGGCAGTGCCGTTGGAGGGGAGAGACAATTTCAGACAGAAGTTGAGATGATCAGCCTAGCAGTGCACCGGAACCTTCTTAGGCTATATGGGTTCTGTATGACCGCCACAGAAAAGCTTTTGGTGTACCCGTATATGTCTAATGGAAGTGTTGCTTCTCGACTCAAAGGTAATATACTGAACGAGTTTTGGACATTCTGCTGCAATTTTAGAATCATCTTGTTGGACTGCATCGAGTCTGATTATATTGTTAATTTATCCCCTCAACCGTGGATTCTTTTAGTATAGGGGTACATTCGGCATTCATATCACTGTGTTAGATCGACTTAGTTTTCTTACTCTATATAAAGGAATGTGACGGAGCAATTTTTCTGTAAGATGATGCGAGGGAAAAATCTTAATCCCCTTTAGTAAATTGAAAATTCTATAGTGAAGTTGACGTAGCTCTCATATTGAGGGTCAACCTCTCTAAATCTCTGTCTCTGTGTATATTTCTCTTTTCTGTTTCCTCCATCATTGATCTGATTAATGCTCTCGGGATTGTGTCCCTAACACATTCAACTTGAACAGCAAAACCAGTCCTGGATTGGGGCACGAGAAAGCAAATTGCATTAGGAGCTGCAAGGGGACTGTTATATCTACATGAGCAATGTGATCCCAAGATAATTCATAGGGATGTGAAGGCTGCAAATATACTGCTTGACGACTATTGTGAAGCAGTGGTGGGAGATTTCGGGTTAGCAAAGCTTTTGGATCACCAGGATTCACACGTTACGACTGCTGTACGGGGCACTGTAGGGCATATAGCCCCTGAGTATCTCTCAACTGGCCAGTCCTCAGAGAAAACAGATGTTTTTGGATTTGGGGTCCTTCTACTTGAACTAACCACAGGTCAAAGAGCTCTTGAATTTGGCAAAGCAGCTAATCAGAAAGTAGCAATGCTTGATTGGGTGGGCACACAATCCCATTATTGTTTTGTAATTTTCATTTAATATCAAATTTTGAAGTTGCGCGTTATTTTATAGGTCATCTCCTGATAAATTTGCTTATGTCCAATAAATTTAACTGATGCTAAATTATGTCTCAGGTGAAGAAACTACATCAAGAGAAGAGACTCGATTTACTCGTCGATAAAGATTTAAAAAACCAGTGCGATCTGATAGAGCTAGAGGAAATGGTTCAGGTGGCTCTCTTATGCACTCAATATCTTCCAAGCTATAGACCAAAGATGTCGGAAGTGGTTCGAATGCTTGAAGGCGATGGACTTGTTGAAAGATGGGAAGCTTCTCAGAGAGCAGAAGCGAGCAAGAATAAATCACAAGAGCTCATCTTATCAGAACGATATTCAGACCTCACAAACGACTCTTCATTACTCGTACAAGCCATAGAGCTCTCTGGTCCAAGGTAAGACAACTGTATACACTCTACAGTACGCGATACAGAATTAGAATTCGAAAAGGGGGGAAGTTCATAGTCAAAACTGTTAACAAAAATAGCATGTCATTATTATTAATTTTTGTCACAGCAAAACATCAAAATTTCGAAGGGCTTTGATTTTTTTCTCTCATTGTATAGAGTTCATGTTTTTCCTGAAGAACTGTTTCCTTGCTGGATAATACTGATGTTCGAAGTGTATTTAAAGTTCAATGCCTGCTCGACTATGTATTACAAGGGATATTCAATGTTGACGGTACAAATTGAATCAAACAATTTTATTGATGAAAGAATTACAATTGAATATCAATGTAAATACAATCAACAAATCGTCTCACATAACTATGATTTTCAACTCCTAAATTCGACCAGAGCAAGAGGAAAAATAACCATTTGAGAGGGAGGTATTTGAATTGAGTGCATTTCTTCTTCAAATGATGGGAAATTTAAAGATTTCCCTCCAAGACTCAAGATAGTTTGGTCCTTTCTACATCGTGCCAGATGGCGACTTCTTATTGACTGCGGTTATGAATCACGCTTTATTCATTTGTTCATGTGCTCCTTATTGATTATCTATAGCCAGCTGGTATAGGATAAGTGGTTTGTGATATTTATGCGAGCCGTTTGTTTCTTTGTTTCATTCGCATGTTGCTTTCTACTTCATTGACAATTAGTTTGGTCTATGGATTTCTTTGCGAGGTCTAATATTCACAATCTAGCAATTTGTTAGTAATGAAGAATGTTGAGAATTGAAGTAAGCACTCGAATCAAAATTTATTGCCAGAGCCACCTTAAGTTTTTTAATATTAGATTCTAGAGTTTTAGACAAATTACTACCTCGATTAGAGTTTTAGGTTTTATCCAACTTGTAAATTGTAAAAAATAAAAAAATTAATTCTTCGAGTACTCACTGTTCTGGTTCAGGAACCAAGAACCGACTCTGCCCTTCCTCTTTTCTTTACACTTACTTGTAGGTAAGATATTTGTAATAAGCTTTAAACACGAAGGATCACTCCAGATCTTGTATTTTGGCCACTTGCATTCCTATGAAAATATAGGAATAGATACAACACCACAATTTGGTTAAGGAACGTGCGAAGGCATGCATGGAATTGTTTTTGTAATAGATAGGGTAATCAACGGCGGAGCCAGGATAATTTTTTTTGGGTGGGCAAAAATTATACAGCAAACATAATTATAAATAATATAACTGTAATTGTTCCCGACGTATTTTCATATTTTGAAAACATCGTATAATTACTTCATTATCGTTAAATATATTTTTCTCAATAAATAAAATACCTCTTTGTTTTTATCAATAAATCATTTCAAGGAACTTCTAACTAAAACATTCCAAGAAGTACCTGGAGATTGCACACTGACTAGAGATGAAAATTGAATTCCCAATTCCCTTAATTACTGCTCTTTGAGCTTTAAACTTTCTCTAAACAAATAGTTAGAGAAATGAATCAAATAGACGCAAATATAACTTAAAAATGCAAAGAGGATGTTCTAGAACTTAAAATTATTTTAATATTTAGTTCTGTATTTTTGAATTGATGGAAGACATATAAACATCAAGGGAAAAATATAATTGTAGGCAAGAGGTTTCGCTTTAGTGGAACCATAAATTTTTGTTCCAATTAATCATGACATTACTTGATTAGATAGAAAATAAAAAATCTTATTTGATAAAAACTATCTCCTACTTCAAGATAGCTCGACCGCAGCAGCCTTCAGCTTTTTAGGGTTAATAGGGGTATATTTATTGCTCCGCAAATCATTAGCAATTGAGGCTAAAATCGAATTATCTTAATAAACATATTAACAAAAAATTTGATTTTTCCTATGGTCCCTATATTTATTCCAGAATATAAAAACACAATATACACACTATAAGTATCTAATATTTTACTATGAGAATTGAAGAGCATAAACCCAAATTTCCAATCACAAATAACAGTGAAAAACAATAAGATATTGAAAAGTAAAAAAAAAAAATGGTAGAAAGGAAGAATCTTTTAATTTTTTTTTTTTTTAAAAAATTGAAAAAAGAAAATCAAATTTTTTTGAGTGGTCAATGGACCACCCTTGCCCAAGAGTGGCTTTGCCCCTGAGGGTAATTATCGTATATCACAATAGCAAATACGATTTAATAAGAGTACAAGTTTATAATAAAGAATCATTCCTTCCATGAAGGAGGAATAGTCCCATGGACATCGAAGGTGGACTGATTAAAAATGACAATGGGGCGGGTTCAAGATAGGGCAGCCATTCCATGTCCTACCCCATACCCTGCTTTAGGTTGTGCGGGTTTTGACGCCTATTTATTATTTTATGTTTATATAATTAGTTTTTGTTTTTAAGTAATATTAAATTAGGCGAGACAGCGATTGAGTCCCTATCTCTACCCTTGAGGGTAATTATGGTATATCACAATAACAAATATGGTTCAATAAGAGTACAAGTTTATAATAAATAATCAACCCTTGCATAAAGGAGGAATAGTCCCACGGACATCAAATGTTGACCGATTAGAAATGCCAATAGGGCGGGTTCGAGATAGGGCGGCCATTCCATGTCCTGTCCCATTCCCCAACTTAGAATGACGATTTTCTATAATATTTACGATGAGATTAGTTTCTTTTTCCTGGAAATTGATTGTAAATATCTTTTGGGTTCAATTCTTTGGGAATAAAGTGATTTTTTTTGCAAAGGAAAGATGTAATTTTTGGAAGAAGTTGTTCATAATATTGAGAAGATTACAAATATACATCAATAATTTTTATTTATTTATTTATTGGTTATAGTCTAATTACATTTTCACTATTTCAGTGTATATAACTTTTTTTTTTTTTCTTTTGCTTACTTATTGGGTATAGTTTTCAAATGGGCTATATTATGTGAGATGGACAATAGGATTTTTTTCCTCTCAATTTTTTTTTTTTAAAAGGTTTCTTCTACAAATCTTAAAATTGTTAAAAAAATAAAAAAACATATATGTTTTAACACGTGTGTGTATGGTGCTCCTATAATTATAGGGTGTTGTGGATAGCACCTCTTGAACGGCTTCAAAACCGTCCCTTCGTGTACTTTTTTGGGATGTGGAATAAATAGGATGCGTTACAAGACAATGCCAACTCTTGAAAGTTGGATTTGCCACAATAAAGAAGGCTCTATTCTTCGCCTCCAACATTTTGCTTCAGTGTAGAAACGGTCCTTAATGTTTGTTTTTGGCATGGACATCTTTAGCCTGCGTTTTATTACGATGGAAACTCATATACCAACGTTATTATTATTATTTTTTTATATAAGAAATTTAAGGAATAACAATTTTTTTTTCTTTGGAATGAAGACTTTATTGACCAAATTGATTGATAATATACATATGCCCTTGTTTGGAAGGGATTTTGTAAAGATTTTAATCCAATTTTTAATCGTTGAAAAGATAAGTGGATCCCATTTTGTACCGTAATTGTTGACTCAACATGAATCCAATTATTAGAAATGTCATTTTCTATAAAATGATGAATTAAATGATAAAGGGACACATTGATCATTTTACTTAATTCAGTTAAAAATTGCTAATCTCTGTATAACGGCATGAAATTCAATAAAAAAGTCTTAACAAAATCCCTCCCATACATCTGCATAATCTTTTTTATTTATTACGAACTATTATGAAATAATTTAAATCTAAGAATTATTTATTTTTACTAATAATTGATTACACACCCTGCATCTCCACAAAGAATTTCTTCATATATACTTATTTTCAATTCCCCGACCGAAGCATTTTGTCACGTAGCATAAATATATATTAGTCTAACGTTTATTTATTTATTAAGATATCACTAAAGAAGAAGAGAGATAAAGGGAAGACTAAAAATCACACCCTCCATCTCTACAAAGCAATTCTTCAGTTCTTTCCCTGGGTTAAGTCATTGCATGATTCATCATGATCATCGAAAGCTCTGATCACACTACGATAAGGACTATGGAGCTGCATGTCTGTGATCATTTGACGAAGTTCAGAAGTCTCTTCTTTAAGCTGTGCATTTTCTTGTATAGCTTGATCATGGCTCTCCGAAAGCTTGTTCAGTTTGTCTATCAGTTGATGATTCTCATTTCGGAGTAAGACAACCTGCGACCAAAGCTCGTTAAGGTGATTTTGTTTCCTCATCCGTGATCGCCGTGCAGATTCTCTGTTAGATATCATTCGTCGTTGCTTTCTCTCGTTTATTATCCTGACTTGTTGCTCGTCAGCTTCATCCGAAGTCGATTGGGGATTGAATTCTTGAACTTGGGGAAGTTGATACAGATTGTTAGATAATCTGTTAAGTTGATATGCTGGTGTGGTGTTGTGGATTAGGCCAAAATGAGAAGGGTGCTGGTTTAAGTTTGAAGATAATAGATATTCGATTTGTGTTAACTCAGCGGGTTCCATTTTTTCGACTAGTATCTGGCTAAAAAGGCAGAAGCTTTGGATTGGCGGAATTGGAGTTTTCGGGTACAAGAAGTTGGTGGTGGAAGGCGAAGAAAAACCAAAGAGATGGGCTTATTTATAGGGTGGAAAAGGGTCTTGTGGCCCCCATTATATTAATTTAGAGCCACATTAGAATTCCTTAAAGCCGTGATTTTTATTATGCATTCTATTATTTAATTTACGTTTCTCAATAACTTTCAAAATATCAGTGCATATGAGGTAATTCAATATAATATTTTCGAGAAAGTTAAGGTTCAAAGTTCAAGTCATAAATCAAACATTAATTTCAATAATACATTTATAGTTACTACTCATTATTATCCATATATTTTGTGGGACTACTAGGAGACCAAGTTTTTTTTGTCACCCTTTTACGTGTTTAAATTTTTAATAGTTCAACATTTTGGTCAAGGACTATTTGCAATAGGTTATCTTGCAATTTGCAAATAGTTCGTTATAAGAATCTTTTAAAGTTTTTTGCTTTAGAGGATTGGACAATATAATTGACAAGATTTTACTATTTAGCAATGTATAACTTACGTTATAGAACAAGTAGAAAATGGTTGTATATCCAGATAATTTTTCACGTATCTTGCAATAGTTCGTTGTATTAATCTTTGAAAGTTTTTAGTTTGAGAGAACTTAGTATAATTCACCTCATAGAACGAGTGAAAAATAATCGTATATCTAGATAATTTTCCGTGAGACAGGATTTTGATATTAACCACACAACTTGTTATATTTTTACCCTATGAGAAGTGTTGTACGGTTTGTGGTGGGGAAGGGAAGGTGATGAGATATGGATATGTACTTTGAAATGCAGTCTTCCACTAAAGAAAAGAAGTTGATAATGCATCAAGATGCAGAAACTCTATGGAGGCTAATGTTTCTCCTGCATATTGGGTCAGGTTAAGTGGCCTCAATCTTTGGTCATCAATATAATTAGACAGATATTGACTCCTCTTTCTTTTCTTGTCTCAACATGTTTTAATTTTCTCTTATTCAAAAAGTACTTGCTATTTTTTCAAGTCAGTGTTTTTCTATTTGAGGGTTTGGAGTTTTTTGTCATTTGTACTCGTAGAGATGCTTTTAGATTGCCAATTTTTACCAATCCAATTTCGAGAGAAACTATTCATATAGATTTAGCGCACAATTTAATAAAATTATACAGATGATCCACTCGATAGAAAAGGAGCAGATGGCTCCCCTTTAGCGGTTCTTCGCCTGCACCCGCGAATGGTGAAGTGAATTGTGAATAGTTCTCTTGGTATCGGATTGGTGATAAATGACAATCTAAAAGCATCTCTACAAGTTCAATGGACAAAAAAGGTGTATTGATTCGTGCATTCAACTACTTTAATCATCTTTAGTACAAAGTTAATATAAGGGAAAAATTCTATGGTTCTTATGGTATTTTCTTGATTCTCGATTCATCGTTAACATGATATCAATTTAATTCGACTTTAGGTTAAACTTTTCATTCTTTTATTGACTATTTTCTTTTGTAGTTACTTGTTTAGTAATGAATATGCATCTTGTGATTCGTGGACACAAAAGTTATAAATTCTATTATTTATTTCGGGAATTTACCTTTGAATTATCTTCTTTAACACGATATCAGTTTAATTAGACTTTAAGTTAAACTTGTCATTCTATTCTCGACTTTCTGTCCAATTATTTTTAAGAGAATTGTACTACTATTTTTCTACTTTTATCCTCATTTTTTGTACACTGGTCCCCAATCTATTAGCATTGTAGAAAGTTGATCCCAATCTACTTTTTTTTATAGCGCAATCTCCTCACACGAGGGGGATTCTTTAAAGGTGTCTGACACTAGCCCAACCTATAAAGGAGCTTTGTTATCTTGTTTAATGATAAATGCAAAAGGAGGAGATAAAATATAAGATGAACTCGATTTTTTTGGTACTCATTGGGTCCGTGCAAATTTCTCTTTCAATATACTTTAGTCGATATTGATATGTAAATATTTCACATTCATTACACGTCTTGTTAACGACAAAGTTGTCGCACGAAATTAAAAGTATTAGCTTTTAGCGACTTTAATTGAAAGACTGTTTGAGACCACTAAAATCGAACGGTTCTACAAAATTGAAAGACTTACGTACATCACACGGTTCAATTTATTCATTAAAATTCTCTTTTGATTAATCTACTTTATTAGCCTTTCCTTTTAAAGTAACACAAAATCAATTCATTTGAAATAGGGAATGCTGATTTCAGAGTCCAACCAGACTTATATTATTCTTACCCTTTTTCCAATCTTTTTGACCAAGTTTGGAAATCCAATTTTATTGACAGCTTAGCTACAAACTTTAATAGGCACCTGTCTTTTCCATTACTTTATTTCTTTTGTTTTTGGTAAAAGGAGTATTAGTGCTTATTTCACTATACAGAAAAAGCTGGGAAATGGGAGGAATTTTCAGAAGAAATAAACTGAACAAAAGCCACTAATCTTTTCCGTGGCTAATGCAAATTATGGTCTATTCATTGATCGTCTTTCCTTTGTCTGCTTGACTGCCTTTTAAGAATTTTAGCCATTGATATGTTGCCCAAAAACAATTATTGTTGAAAAGGTTTTGCTTTAAAACTTGCTTTTTAGGAGTAATTTTAATATAAATCTGCTCCAATAGTTTTCGTTCCATACTCAAAAGAGCACTTGGATACTTATTAAAATTTTCGTGTGATTTGAATCATAAGATTTTTAGTTTGGTAGCATTTCTCTATCGAATTTTCTTAATTTACTTGAAACCCTCTAATTACAAATATAACCAAGTGCGTTAAATATCTAAAAGATATCCTCACACAATCATATAATTTTTAGAATAATGCTACTTGTACACAATAAAATTATATAATGATTTATATACCTGTGAGGTGTCAAAAACAGAGTGGAGAATATTTTTTTTTTTTTTGAAGAAATTCTGATCAAATCATATCGCTTCCCATCATGTCTATGTAAATCATTATATACATGTCGCACAATTGTAAATATTATAAGTATATCTATATGTTCAATCAAAATTTATGAATTTCCTGATATGTCACATTATGATTCACAAATCATTCAAATGGTGATCAAACATTTAAATATAATAAATTCAACCCACGAAAATGTAAGCATCAAAAGGTATACTTTAAAGTCAAAAAAAAAAAAAAAAAAAAGAAGAAGAAGAAGTGATAACTCGATCATAAAACTAGATTACATCGTTTGTCCTTACAATAGAATTAGCCAAGAATGTTTATCAACTACAAACACATAAAATTGAAGAACGACATCACCGAATTAATAGCAAAAGATGAAAAGAGGAATTAAGATTAAATCTTAAATGTTGAGGTTGAATCATCAAATCTTGCATCTTCCTCCTACTTTTCTTGAAAACCTAGGTGAGAGAATTGTGTTTGTATCCCCTCTCTTCTCCAATTATCCAACTCTCTTTTGAAATCCAAGATATCTTAAATATATAGATACGTATTTTGGGATTTATTTTTGTGACCATATGTCCAAAATTGTCCCTGAAAAAGTCGATTAAAAGTCAAAATTCACGCATCAAATTTCATTGCTCACTCGAGCAAGCCGAATGCCTTGGGGAGATCGACTGAGCGAGTTGTTGCTGGGTAGAACTTGTTACTTACAGATATGCTCGCTTGGACAAGCTTTAACCCTTGGTGGTCCCCGATTTTGTACACCTCCCTCAAGTAGGGTCCGACCATTTATTTCAACACACTCTTTTGGATCACCTTTTGCCTCTTTTTCCACCTCTTTAATCACTAAAATAGTTTAAGATCGGGAGTCATTGTAAAACACAAAAATAAGCACAAATAATTAAAATCGAGTAAAGTAACCAACAAAAACTCGATAATTAAGATAAGTGTGAAAAAGCACGCTATCAATGACAAGATAAATCTTTTTCTAAAAACGTGTCTGATTCAGTTATACCATAGTTATAGTTCCTTGTCGTTTCCTTCAAGTACTTAATTTTACACCAATGTTATAAGAAGTGGATCAAATCTGCCAAGTAGAAGGAAAATCAAGAACCAGTCTGAAATCTGATCCAATTACACATAAAAAATTCACAGGTGTCAAAACTTTGAAAAGAAAATATACTAAGAAAAAGCTTAGAATCCGTCGGTTGAACTTGCAAACCAGGCAAATCGGAATTCATTTTGTTAGTTCATTTTTTGAAAAAGGAATTTTTATTTTATTTTTTATTGGTGTCACGGTCCATTCTAATATTTAAAGCATAGTTTTAAACATTGGTCAGTGAAATAATTGAAGATTTAAAAAACGTAACGTTTCTTTTTCTGCTTTATATTTTATTACGATACAAAGACAAACAAGTGGAAAAGAAAAAGGTGGGGTTGCCTAGAAACAATGTCCTCATTGATGTGAAGGACATGATTAAATACATATTACCCACTTGAGGTACAATCCCTTGTAGACATATCTTATCTATCTTTTAAAAATAATGCCCATATCTCTTTATTTTTACCTATTATAGCCTCCACATTTCATTCTTTCTAAAGAAAAACCACAAGAATTTGTTGGACAATTTTGTAAAAATAATTGCCTGAGCAATCAAACGAATAGGGACACTGCCCTAAACTAACGGCTAAGGTATTGCACGAAGGGGTACTGGATTTAACAGCTGAGCACAATTTCACAAATGTGAATTAAGGTTGGGAGACTAGAAAAAGTGTTGTTGGGCACTGGCTAACAAGTCCGTGTGAGTGCGGGTCGGCTGCACGATACCTTCCACTTGGCTTCTTGCACAGCAAAAAAACTGCGGTAAAATAGTATTATGTTCTCTCTTTGCTAAGGTAGTCGAGTAGCCTCTTCTATTTGGGTTATTGTCGTGTAAAGAGTATTATAACTTTAGCTTTTCTCAAGGTTGTCGAGTGCATGTCTCCATCCAATTTGTTCATTATCATTTATCTTTTGAAAAGAGAAGTATCGCATTCTATCCTTATCGAAGTTATGAAAATCGGCAAAGGCATTTTAATTAGAAAGAAAGAATTCTTGACGTGACGCATAAAGCTAATGCAATGTCTAATTCTTTTTTCACAATGAAAAAAAGTAGGTTGAAATAACTATTTATCATTGACCTAGAAAAATCAAAACCCGAATCGATGATTTAACCAGGACTAAACCAATGATAAAAACTAAATAAAAATATAATTTTGACGTAACTTGGTAGGTTTAACTTTAATTTTAGTTGTGAACTCATTGGTTTTCACAGATAAAATTAAGAAAATACTCTTCTTTGAGTCTAAAACACAAATTCTCTTTCTCATTGCACTGATAGAACAAGACTTTTCTCAGGTGCTCTTTCCCCAATGGGATCTCAATTTTGTGGTAGGATCATGCAAGCCATTTATGCAGCCCACTCAAGTAACCTTGATAAAGTTTCTTTCATGGTAGTGAAGGCAAATGATTTCCATAAAACAATCATGTGTTCATACCAAGTACGTTTTTGTCTCAACTTGTTGGGGCCTATAGCCTTCCTCGAGATTCTTAAATCTGATTTAAGGTTTCATTATCTTTATTCTCATGTATCCACTCATTCATCCGTGCTGCTAATTATAATCTTAATAATGCTTAAATCATATGAATCAGTACAACATTTGCTTGCATTAAAATTGTATAAGTTCATATTATAGATATTCTAAGGGGAGAAATAATAGTGAATTATTCTTACTGAAGTTATAAAACGACGTTGTCTAGTTAAAGATTCGAGTTATGATCATTATATTTTTTAGAGTTTGGCGAAGCTTAAAAAGTGTACTTAAAAGTAAATAAGTTACTTACTTCATAACCAAACATGCTCTAAACCCAATAATAAATGTCAAGATATGTCTCATAATGAGATCAACAAATGTCAAAAGATTGGTTAAGAATGGATAAGTACATCACCTGCTAACGCCTTCTTGAATCATCTCTTCTTACTTTTGTTTCCACTTTTTCTTCAAAAAATATAAAAAAACTGTCTTTTTTACACCAATTTCTCAGTTATATAATGACTGTTTTGTTTGTTTTTGTCATATATTTTTTAAAAGAAATCATTTGGTGATGCTGCATTTGAATAATGAGTAATAAATTGGACCCATTGTTACATGTGCATTGGCACTTGTCACAAGTTCGTCATCCACTACGAATGTGGATGCTCAAGATGTTTGGTTATTTAAAGCAAATAGGCACTGCTTATTTTCGCAAAAATTGGCATTTAATTTACGAGACAATGAGCCAATCCAAGGGAAGAGATATCTATCATGCACCAACACTTTTCCAGAGTCTGCCAAACTTAATTCACATAAGATATTTACTTGTTTGTGTGGTTGTTCTTAAAAGGTACCTCCTTCGTGCAATACCAAGGCCGTCAATTTAGGGGAAGTGTCCCTATTCGTTGGATTGCCTATTCTTCCGGACAATTATGCTACAACTTCTTGTGCGTTTTCATGACAAGAATGAAATTTGTAGGCTATAATGGGTAAAATGATGAGATACGAAGTTTTTTTTATTGAAATATGGATAAGATATGCCAACATAAATTTTGTATGTGGGCACATGATACACACATGTACATCTAATGAAAATTGAGTATTTCTTTTTAAGCACTGATAAATTCGAGTCTCCTTGTCAAATTTTTTTTTTTTCGACCTAAATTGTAAGACAATTATAGATTATCTTGGCGCAAGACTTGTGAATTATTTGTAATCTTGTTGAATATAATCAAAATTTTAGTTTGAGCACTTTCATTTAGGGCTCATTTGCTAAGTACAAAAGTCAAAAGCTATTTCCTGGAACTAAGAAACTATTTTTGAATATGTTTAAATAAATTTTATAAGTGATTTGTCTCGTTAAAAGAACTCTTTAAGAAATTAATCCAAGATGACTTCATCATGAATCTCTTTTAATAAAGTGGAACCAAAAGTCCTTCCAAATGGATGGTTAATCTCCTAGTATATATTATATTAGGTGTAGTTAGGGTTTTGGGTGTGAGAGTTACTTTATGATTATAGAAATTTTCATTGGGAAATTATTAATTTGTCGTGTGGGTCTATATATGTAATTAATTATATATAAATGTTATCTCAAAGTTAAGCATGTTTAAAGTGATCTAATAAAGAATTAAAGTTATTAGGTTTTGGATATCGAATTAAAATGTGGGCTTAATTATGTGTAGATATTGTATCCATTAGCTTTGTATTTTATGGTGGACAAAATACATGAAAACTATATATAGGGTTATGGTTCCAATTCATATGCAATTCTCATTTTTTTGTGTCATCCAATCAATACAAGAATACAAGAGAAAACATATTAAAGAGAAAGATTCAAAACGGACAATCAAGAAGAATGAATGAAACAATCAAAATTAAAGAATAATAAGTCAAGATTAAAGATATTGCAAGTTGATCTTCAAGATTTAAAACAATGGATTAATGTACGTGCTGCATTAATTAATTCTTTTGATGATTTGACATGGAAATCTTGGTAATTCATGAAGCTTTATAAAGTTTAAGTTGCATAAATATTCAACATTTTCCCTTATTTCCCCCCTATTTTAAGTTCACTTATACCCTTAAGTTGTTTTTCTCTATTACTATTGATATTTTTCATGAGGACTCCTAAGGTGAATTTGAAAATGGATAAAGCTATGTGTACACCTCATGGTGTACACAATAGCTTACACCCCTCTCACATGGAGAGGGGCCCACGAATATTTTATTATGTGTGGGCCTCTCTCCCATGTGAGAGGGGTGTAAGCTATTGTGTACACTATTGTGTACACATAGCATGGTCCTTTGAAAATAGGCCCAAATTCCCAACAGAGAATTTATTCAAGTATTTTGCACGCTCTCTAAGTTTTTTTGAGATTTAAGTACACAACTTCTTAACGAATATGTATTTTACAAATAAAAAACATTATTCTCCTTCTTAAGAATGCGACAAAAATAGTGAATTCATGCAACATGTCCATCCAGAAATTTGTCAGTAAGTGATAGAACAATTTTCTTGATTATGATGATGAATGGTCTACTATAAGCAAATTGCAGTGGCTGTGTTGATATGTACCCTTTTGTGTGTACATCGTTAATCTTGTGTTGAATAATTTTATATTTCTACATTTTGTTTTTTGTTCAGACAATACAATGATCACAATACAACACTCACAGCCCCAATATTCGTGACACGACAGGAATAAAATCATGTTATAAAGACGAGATTGGAGGTTTGTTCGTATCTTTCAATAGATTCCCACAGCTACTTGATCAGATAAGTTTTCAGCCAAAAAAAATTGTCCATTTCCAGAAAACCTTAGAAGTTGCAACCAAATTAAAGTGGATGATGAACTTGAACACGCTTACTGATTCTGAGAAAACTTGTGGATTTAGAAAATCAATGATTCGTTGGTCCATTATGGAATACTGAACCATTCATGGGAGGTTGAGGAAAAATCTGAATTATTGATTTAGTATTTCCAAGTACCAAATATGTTTGATAGATCGAGCTGGTAGAATGTTTGGTTAAGCTTGAAAAAAAGTATAAACTACTTTTATCGTTAAGCATAACTAGATAATTTATTCGTCTTACTTTAATTTGGAAAAAATTATTATTTTTGAATATGCTCTTACCTTACTACGGAAAAAGTAAATTTTTTAAGCTTAGCAAACATGTTCTTAAGTCAAAAGTTTTGGCTTTTTGAATTTTGTTTTTATTGGCCTTTTTTTATATATTGTATTCTACTTGCTTTTTTTAATATATATTAATCTTTTATTTACTAATAATAAGTCAAAATATATTCAAATATTCAATGCACAATGACTGAATTAATAATGTTGAGGCCCCACTCATATGAAAAATATCCTAGTGTGCTAAATGGATTCTATACAATATTTTGAAACAAAGCCACTCGCAGGAGTAATAAGTTTTCTTGATGTATATGAAAGTGCCTTGTGTGAATTATTGCATCCTACTCCATTTGTGAAAATGACACCCTTTTGCATTTTGTAGTTTTATTTCTCATATTGTTATGTATGTAATGATGTCTTTTGAATAGGCATTTTGAGCTATCAAACGACGCATCAAGTCTTCTTGTTTGATAAGTTGAAAGTTGATTAGCTTTTCGTCAATGACGGAAAATTTCTATTGTTGCCTTTATAGGAGTGTGGATCGTGTCTCAAATACAATCAAAATGATTATCCTCTCGGACTAGCTATTACTTCACTAACTAACTAATTAGACGCAAGCCCATCATCGTATATTATTATTTATATTATATTGTTACACGTCGAAAGTTTGATACAATTATTAGATCATTTGCAAACAAATGTGTTGATTTCAAATTATTAATTACTGTAATAAGACTAATGAAACATTATTTTCGAAAAAAATTAAAAATTTGAATTGCTTGGTGTTGATTCATATTTTGAATACATGTCAACAAAATTGCAGTTAGTTAACAATACAATATAATAATAATAATAAAAACTTGAGAAAAAAAGTGAGTGATTTGACTAAAGAACGAAATTCTCTCTTTAAGAATATTTATGCTCTCATTCATATTTGGATTTCAAGTAAGATGTACATCAAGAATCTCATGACTTGTCCTTCTTGATTCAATAACCAAATGTTTTATTGTATAACCCAAACCATTTTGCACTACAAGTCGAGCTCGAAGCTCGATTTTAGAACAACCTTCTTTTATCAATGAACTCTCATGGTAATAAATATTATCCTGAGTGGACCCACATGAGATCATGTGGGGTCAAGTGAGCAACAATTTTTTTTTTTTTCTTTTTCAAAAATTCTACATTTGCTCCATACTCTTGACTCTGTGTTTATATGCTACAATTTACTCTATTCTTCAATAAACAAAAAACCCTCTTCCAATCTCAAATAAAGCTTCCTCTAATCTCCAATTTCAATCTCTATTTTTTAATTAAAAATGAAATTTTTATGTTTGAAATTAAATGTTTTAATATTTATATTTGATTTTCTCTCCTTTTTCCTTTACTTTTTTCTCTCATTTTCACTCAAATCTGTTTCTCATCATTGAAACTTGTGTTATAATTATCAAGTTGTGATTGGATTTGGGGTTTGTGTTGCCTAGTGTTGAGTGAGAGTAGCTGAAGTGCATAATCAGTAATTTGCACTATTTGAAACTATCCTTGGGGTGTCAGGTACGGTCAAAAGATGATGCTTGAGCGCAAACTACGAAAGCCTACCGTCCTTGGAGAATTTGATTTTCGCTTGAGTGTCTTTAATGCGCCTACTTTCGCTTTAACGATATTCTATACGAGAAAATTCCAATTTCCACCCCTTCAAAAGAAAAAAAAATAAAAAAATAAAACCCTACATGGATTCAAAAATACTCTTAACTTATTTTCATTAATGTTAAGTTGTAAAAAAAAAAAAAAAAAATTGTATTTAATTTTTGATCTCACAATACAAAAAGTCTGACTTCGTACTTCATTATCATATCAAAATGTATGAAGGATAAATTAAGAGCATAATTTACAGCATGTAGAAAGTTATGTGTATGACAGTTACAACCCCTAGAATTAATGTAGAATTAATGCTCCTATTTTATATAATCCATGCACCCAATATATTCTATTAATTAATTTGTTAACATATGATATCTTTCATGTTTCTCCTGTATGAAATATAATTGATAATATAATTAGGCGGTCTTGAGAGTGTGTAGGTGTTGCAACCGCACAGAATATATTGATTTTATTGATTAGATGTTAGAGCTTAGGAAAAGAAGATAATAAATTTTATAAATTTTTTACAAAGTGTAGTAATTTATAAAATATGGTATTTAAAGTGTAGTTACAGCTTATATACATTATGTATTTTGTAAATTTCCTTATAACTTTATAATTTTTCTTTATATCTGTTTTCATTTTTATTTTTTTTGGATTACGTCCTATTACTGACGCTCCCATTTGTTTTCAAACGCAAATGTAGTACCTACCATTACAGGACTCCTAAACAACTTCAAAATCCCATACGCTTCCAACTAGAGAGAAAATGGCAAATACAAAATTCATTTTTATTTTTCTCTCTTTCTCTTCTTATCAACCACACATTCACCAATAAATAATATTACACGCAAATCTAAAAAAAAATTCTATTAGTTGTAAATTCAGAATGTGTCCATCCGGTATTTGTTAAGTCGGTATTCGGTCACTAATATTTTGTCTAACAATTTCTTGTGTTGCACTAAAATATTTAGTGAGTTTGTTCCAAGTCCGATTATTCGTGCATTGGTTAGAACCCGTTTGAGTCAAGAACATCATATCACATCTGTACAATTTTTCATATAAACATCTATACTGCTGGAAATGAGTTTGATATATAGAATTGATTTAATTGCATCATATTCAAATCTTTTTATGTTTCAAAAGAAAGTTAACGACTTTCTTTATTTCAGTCTATTTAAATTTGAAGATATTGTTTGATTATCATTATGTTTATGAAAAATAATAATATCTTTCATAGAGAGTCTTGTGCATCAATTAGATAACAACTTGAAGAAAAAAATTGTGCAAGAAAGAAAATCGACTAAAAATAGAATAGGAGATTGGACAATTTCTCATTAGTGACTTGTGACTCAGTAAATCCATATGTTCAGACTCATCGATAATATCGTGATTCATTGAGTTCATATTTTCAAACTCAATGAGTTCATATCCAAAGTAAACATACGAATTAGTGAGTTCAAATGCAGAGACAACTAGATGAAGTTTCCAGATTTTTCAGAATATCAAACTTCAAGACTATGAGTTTTTCAAAAATGCTACTTGTACATCAAGATTTGTACATAATGGTGTCCCCCCTCTCATATGGGGGGACCCACTCGATTATTTTATTCGAGTGGACCCCCCTCCATGTGAGGAGGGTGTACGCCCTTATGTACATCTTGATGTATCAGTAGCAAAATCGATGAATTTTTTCCTTTTCATCTCTGTATTTTTATTTGGAAAGGAAAACTTTAAGGAATCCAAAATTTATTGGACTTTCCTCTTTTGTTCCTTCAATCGGAATTGAAGGCCTTCATTCAATGATAGTATGTTGAACCATGTCTTAAGATTTTAAGAGCAATTTGGTCCATGATTTGTATTCCATTGACAAGTAAATTACCAAATAAAGTTTTGACTTATCCAAAACCAAGATATGTACATGAAAAATGAGTAAAATAAAGACTTACAGAAACATTAGAAAACGTAGAAATGAGGAGATCAAATGAAGCAATATATAAGATAACTTGTATCTTTGAGATAATTCCGCACCTGCAATCCAACAAAATCAAACTGAAGTCTATCACTCAAGATATAGCGCTATAAGATAACTTATAAACACAATATTAATCCTGTCTAGCAAATTAAAGCTTGGCTGTAGTCTTCTAAATATCGAACAATAACTTGAAAATAATTCAAAAACTATTTTGACAGAATTTGAATAAAGAAGGAATTACAAATCAATATAGTTCAATGTGTTTTCTCCAAATGATGCAAATTTTTTGCAAAAATTAATTCATTAGATCACATCATTTTAGATTGGAACATGATTAGACGGTCTAGATTGCACCCTATACGAATGTCCATGACTTTTCATCATGCATATTCTAAATAGTTACTAACAATCCGATAAACAAGGATTTGTCCATTTCCTAGTAATATTTCGATTGTTGCTCAACTACCACAAATTTCTTGCATTGTAATCTTTCTTTTTAAAGGTCGGCAGAGGGTCACATAGTCCTCACATCCCCCAACAAGAACCTACTGTCTAAACCCATCCACCTCTTATTCTCAATTTTCCTACTCGAGACTAAACTAAAATGAAAAAAAAAAAAAAAAACTATAAAAAGATAACCTAGATCACAGTGTTGAATTATAGGTCCATATAACAGATGCTCCCTAACAAGTATAGCGAGGAGATCAAACAAATCTATATACATATATAACCAAGCTTGGTTAGCCTGCAATATTGGCAGATTCTTGGGCGTCTCTGGTCTACAGATTTTGAAGATGGTTCGGGCTAGGACCGGACAATATTTTCAGATGGCCCACTACAGGCCTTAGCTGGGCCCACATGCATGTGAGTCGATCTGAGCCAGGCTACCAAATTTGACACCCCTATAGTAAGCAAATTGTTGTGCAAACTATAAAACCAAAATGCTAGTTTTGTCAAAATTTAGCATTAATAGCATCAAAATTCAAGTGTACCCTTAAGTCACTATTTGATAGTCAATTGTATATTACTGATAGCAGTACAACCGTAGGAGAAAAGAGTTTACTTCCTCGTTGGGGACATGGACAAGGCCAGAAAAATGAGCTTCCATGTTTTCAATATCAGATTTCAGAATAGTCAAACCAAAGGTATTTTCAGGCTTCAAGAAAACGTAACTTTCTAGAACATGAAAAAATTCTTATATCCAAAGAATGTTCCCAAACATGTCCCTAATTTAGAAAACTTTTGAAATTTGGATGCATATTATCTTTGTGGATTGCATGAAACTACTTAAGGCATAGAATTCAGACAAAGAATATAAGCTTACTGAGATATCAAGATCAGACTTCCACTAGCTCTTCAACAAGAGACAGTAAATTTACCTTGTAGATCAAATCTTGGGTCACTAACATTAAAGCCAGGTGATGCTACAAATTATGAAACTTCCTGCAAAGTGCAAACTACAACATGGCGCTCGGATAAAAAATACTATAAATTACTAAACCAAAATCTTCATAAAAACATGTTAAATATTCAAAATGGACTAAATGCCTAAAGAAAGGGGGTACTTCATGGGTAGTGCTAGTAAAACAACTATGCATATTAAGAAGAAAACTATAAGGTAAACTCTAGTAGGAGAAAATGAAGAAGAGCAAGCTAGCAAAACAACTATGCATATTAATGTACTTGATAGTTGATTTGTCATCAAATTCAAAACAGTAAATATGGAATATATGTTGAAAGATTAAGATGCTGACAAAGTTTCACTAATGGCAGAGAACATGACTCCAGTTCATGCACAATGCATCCGCTCATCCTTGAAACTACAAATGACTTGACCCTACTTCGAAACATTATGGCAGCGTAGCAAACAAACACAAGACGGACTATTCTGGAAATATACAAACTACCCAACAGTCTAAAGAGTCAAGCAATATGATGCTGCTGGAGATTTCACAAAAGTAATTTAAACAATAATATAGGCACGGAGATTCTAATCTAAAATCAAAATAAACTCATCATTTCAACATTCAAAGATTAAAATTTCAAAATATCCATAAAAATGCTCAAATTACTATCTGTAAGAACATACTCCATAAACTACTTCACCTTTTCAAAGCAAAAGTTCATTGTATCTCGCCCGCAAAGCATTAAGGAAGCTAGCAGTAATCCTATGATTATTCCTCATATTCTCATAACCCACATTGTCTGTAGGCAACTCATACCTACAAACTGGGCATGTGTTCCTGATCCTGAGCCACGGCAAAATGCAGTCCCCATGATAAAGATGGGTACAAGGCATTCTAGTGACCTTTTCCCCTATTGCAACCTCATCATTACAAACCGCGCAGAAAACCACATTATCATTTGCCCCAGTTTCCTCCTTTGTTAACACCACTGAAGGCAGATTCTCCACTACAGATTTAGCAGTAGGTGGACTAAACTTTAAACCAGTCCCATAGTCCACGAATTGCATATCCCGTTCCATGGCCAAAAGATAATCATCAAGAGAATTTAAAAACACATTTCTGTTATTATATGATTCCTCATTCGTCATTTCCGAATTTCTTCCTAAATGACTCTCCCTGAAAAGCACTGCCCAGTCGATATGCGGTGCTTCCTCATCTCCTCCTCCATCATTGCTTAATGGTATATTTTCTTCTTCAGACGAAGAAATCTCAGACGAAACTGAAATTTCTTCAATTCGACCAATAGTTGAATTCAAATTCATTTCCCCAATTCCATCAATCACTGAATTCAAGTTCTCCCTCCCACCAAATTGAATTCTCTCATTTACCGCCTCCCACTCATACTCTTCATTCAAAGCCCTTTCACTTTCATTAATATGATAATCAAATCCAACATCATCATTATTATCATGATTATTAACTAACTCAGAATCTACATCGAATTCCTCAGAATCAGACTCTGACTCGATGCCAGCCAATCGAAGACCAACAATGGAGGGGACTTCATCCGACCCAAGCCCTGGGCCAAATCCGAATTCCGGATCCTCACCAGGAATAGAATCAGATTCCGATATCTGGTCACTGGGGATGCAGGCCTCGAACAGATCGGAGATGAAATTCATCTGTTCATCATCGTCTTCTTCTCCTCCACCGCCAGCGCAGAAGAACGAATTCGGGTAGACCACGGAATCCCCATAATCCGATCCTGGATGCGGATCGAAATTCAAGCTGAAAGTGGTGTTGTAATCATCGGGCATGAAAAAACAGACGTTTCGATCATTGGTAGGGGAAAATGAGCCGAAAGCAAAATCAAAACCGAATGGGTTAGGTTCACTGAAGACTTCTTCTTCATCTTGTCGTAGGTTGACCCCTCTGTTGTCGAATCTGGGCATCGTGGACCTTGTCTCTTGGTTGGGATTGATAAACTGGAAGAGAAATGTGAAACGAGTTGATGCAGATGAAAAGCGGGTACCTTTAAAAAGCCAGGTCAAAGAAGCTATTTATCACATTGACCAAGAAAATTTTATCATTTATCACAATGACCATTTAATGTTAAAATGACATTATTATCCTTATATATCTTATGTAATAACAAAAATAGATTAATACTTAAAAGACAAAAATACCCATTTGAAGTTACAAATAAATCCAAACGTTTTTCTCTTACAATTTCAAAATCAAAACACTTTCTATATCTGTTTACTCTCAACACAGATAAAAAGCTTTCAATTTTTCACCTGTTTCGAACGTAAAAAGGCAGAAAATTATCAAAAATTGAAGAAGAAAATATTTTTATAGACATCATAAATTGGTAAGTATATTTACGTATTTTTTATTTCGTTTTAGTTAAATTAAAAAATTGAATCGTTATTTTATGGCAGATAAATTTTTACAATCGGTATCTATAATTTTTTGAAGCATGTTAGATCGTTAAAAAAAAATCATGAGAACGACTGGATCTATAATTTTTTGAAACAAATATCTAGATCTAGACTTTAAAAAAAAAAGGAAAAAAAAGTCTGGATCGATGATAACTGATGGATCCGCCCGGGCGGATCCGCCTGTATGGATCCAAACGAGCGGATCCATCTGGGCGGATCCGCCCGTGTGGATCGATTTTTTTAATTTTCTCTCCTTTTTTAATTTTCGCCTGTTTTTAATATATATATTCACAATGCAGATATGGCGGCACCATTTGCATGTGTTCCAATTTGTTATTTCGGTGAATTTCAAACGAATGAAAGTGGCCAATGGGAATGGAAATGGACGAGTGAAGGAAATGGGGTTGCTGCAATATTGATAACAAATGATACATCGTTTACGAAAATGTATCAAGAAATACAAAACATGCTTAACGTCGATCCCTCTCAATACGATATGGAATTTGCATTTTTATTTCAGAAGCATTCAGCCGTGAGTATTACGCCTTTGAAAGTTAATTCTGAAGTGCAAATGAAGCATCTAATTATATTGAACCAACAACAAAATTCGACTCCCATTTGCGTAACCTTATCGAGAAAGAATATCCCCGAGGGTGATCACGAAGTCTTCGACGGAGAGGATCGTACTGTAAATGATTTTTGGGATACAGTTGAGATTGCTCGTGAGGACGATGCAGTTATTCCCGAGACAGTTGCTACTCACCACGGTCTCACTGTTACACACAGAATTCACGATGAAGTTCGAGACAACGAGTGTGGAAGGCAATTTACGAATGATGATTTGCTTGCTTTATCCAGACAGAGGCATGAGTCTGGTGGGAGTTCACATGTTGGGCCGAGTACACGCTCTTCTAATTGTTCGCGTGTGGTTCCTGAAGAGGAAGATTTGTATGTGGATCAACTGTTCCAATCAAAAAGAGATTTGCAGGAAGCTGTGCACCGGATTGTAATAAAACATAACTTTGAGTTCAAAGTTAAAAAATCAAACAAATCTAGGTACACAATTATTTGTGAACGATAATTGCAGTTGACGTTTGAGTTCGACTAAGATGGAAACAAATGAGTGCTTTGTAGTTTGCAAGTATGCACGAGAACACACTTGCGAAGTGGGTATTCGTCAAAATGATCACAGGCAAACTCGATCATCGTTTATTGGGCGAGAGATAATGCACAGGTTTCAGGACCCACGGACTATTTACAAACCCGCGGATATCATCAACGATACTCGTCGGGATCATGGGGTGGTTTTGAGCTATCAAAAGGCCTGGAAGGCTAAAGAATGTGCATTGGAGGAATTAATGGGATCGACCGAGGAGAGTTATGCCAAATTGGCCAGGTATTGCCATAATATAGGGAGAACTAATCTTGACTCGGCGTTTTTTATTGAGTGCGATGACCAGAATCGCTTCAAGTACTTGTTTATGGCTCTCGGACAATGCATTAGAGGATTTCGAAATGTGATGCGACCCCTAATTTTAGTTGATGGTACAACCCTGAAAGTTAAATATGAAGAAAAGTTGATTATTGCTACATGTCAAGATGCAAACATCCAAATTTACCCTCTTGCGTTCGGCATAGTCGATGAAGAAAATGATATAGCGATGCGTTGGTTCTTCACGAAGCTGAGAGAAGTTATTGGGGACGTCGAGAACCTTGCATTTGTGACTGACCGGGGACAGTCAATAATAAATGGTATAGCCGAAGTTTTTCCGGATGCACATCATGGTTATTGTATGTACCATATACAGGGTAATCTGAAGACTAAGTATCGGGGCAGTGGCATCGTTGCATTATTCAGGAAAGCTGCAGAAGCTTACAGTTTGGAAGAGTTCGATAAGTTCATGATCGAAATAGAACATAATTCACATGGTGCATGGGAATATCTAACAGAGATGGGGGTTGAACATTGGGCACGGTCACATTTTCTAGGACGTCGATATAACATGATGACGTCGAACAATGCGGAGTCCTCAATTCATTATTCAAGAAGGATCGAGAGTTACCAATTCTCGCAATGCTTGAGAATATTCGGATGAAGCTGCAGTTGTGGTTTCATGACAGACGTGTGGAATCACAGAATTGCACAACAACGTTAACCCCGGCTTATGAGGATAAACTCTTCAAAACTCTGGAGGTAGCAAGAAAGATAATTGTGGAACCACTAGATCAATTTCGCTTCTCCGTGAGATACATACGTAATATTGGATACATCGTGAGTTTGAATGATAACACATGCACATGTGGGCAGTTTCAGTTGGAGAGTTTTTCATGTGCTCATGCAGTCGTAGTAGCTAGGTATAGAGGAATTCCGCCACACAATTTATGCACTCCTTATTATATGGTTGAGTTTTGGCGAGCAGCATATGCCGAAACTATATTTCCCCTACCAAATGAAGTCGAGTGGGAAGTTCCCAACCACATTCTTCCACTGAATAATTTGTTGCCACCCGAGGGTCGATCGCGTACTCCTGGACGTAGACGTACTTCTCGGATACCATCCACCGGAGAGTTTCCCCGACCGCGTAAGTGCGGTAGGTGCGACGCAACAGGACATACGCGCCAATTTTGCACAAGTCAAATCCCACTACATAATAACACAATGGATGTGTAATTTCCGTTTAATTCACATGTATTATGTATTAATTGCATGTTGCCGATTTTCATAATGTTCATGTATTTTATCAATTTAACGACGAATGTCTTTCAAGCAAGTAACAATAATTTGTCTGTTATTTTGTATTTGTTTATTCACACGACGAAATACGAGCAGAATAAAAATAAACAAATCTCCATAATTATATAAACAACTTTTCTGTATAACATATACAATATTTACAATTCAATAAATAAAATAAATAATTATGGATCACAACTAAACTCAAATAAATCGGCCGCTAATTCATTCCTCCAACTCTGTATCCAAGATTGGTTGATTTGATCAACCTCATGTCCTATACTCAAAAATTCAATATACTTTATAACAAAAATGCCGCAATCACCCCTGCAGTTGAACAATAAATATGTTTTAGTTCGATAATAAATAATTATTAGAAAAAAATTAAGAATATAAAAAATTACAGAGACTTACGAAATAGTTTGCCTCGTAGTCGTCGTATCCCGGACGATGACCAGTCTATCATGCATAGCAAAGCCGGCCTGTCTAGCTAGAAGTGGAACGAAAACAGCCAATGGTCCCAAATTTTGCTCAAGCTGGGCCTGTGTCATACATGAATGATCGGGGTCGTACACATACATAGTGGAGTCCGCGGATACGATCTCTACAGCAATGCAATGATGATTCGCGATCACCGGAATGTACATATGCGTAAACCCCTCCCATGGCTTACCCCCGACACTAGGCGATATCCCAATTACCCACTCAAGCATGTCCTCTGGCACGGTGTACGCGTCACCCATAAGTTGTCGTGACTGGTACTCTATGTCGACTGCCCGTACGAGCTCCGTGTTCAGTATTACATGACCAGGAACATAAAGTGATTTCGGATATCGTTCAGCTCGCCTGCGCAATAAGTCTATTACCGCATCGATGTGCTGCATTAGAAATACCAAAAATTAATTAGAACACTATAATGCATTGGCCAAAATAAATGTAAGCACACAACAAATTAAATATGCCACATACATCGTCGGTGATCCAAGCCCCGGCGTCGACGATGTCCATGAACCACTTGTACGGCTCCGAGATGATCCGAGATAATATCGTACGGCTAACTCTGAAAAAGAGACACGAAAGATTGTGTAGACAACAAATATTGTATATATGAAAAATAAACACGAATTATGTTGAAAATAGATAACTTACCCCGGTCTCATTCTCCTCCACTAGGACTCGAACGCTTTCCACTTGGCATTGTCCACCTCCCGGAAGAGATTAGGGTACGTCCCATCTATGAACGTCCGCCTCTTCGCCTCAGCTGTGAATGGGGATACGACGTATTGCGACGGCATCCTCGGTCTCTTCCCGATCGCCTGCTCCGGCATATCAACATCACACCTCTTTCCCTTCGTCATGACCGGTGACTCGACCACCGGCTCCCGCACCCCCTCGAACGCCCTCGATGCCTCTACATCTCCCACCGCGACGTTCTCCACCACCTCCGCCTCCACATCCCCCACCGTCTCCTCGGCCGCCATGTCCACATCTATGTCTCCCCCACTGGCCGTGCCTCGGGTACCCCTACATCATCCGCTAATAATGACTCTAATGCATCATCTACCCACGACGAGTGAAACTGCCCTCGATCTCGATCACCATCTCCGTGACTAAGTCTGTCACCACCTCGGAGCGCTACAACCTCACCCTCAAGGTCTGATACATGTCCGTGTAGCGCTGCAACATCATTACGTAAACTAGCCACCTCGCCACTCACGCCTCGTCCCATCTCCCCTATCTCCTCGCGTAGAGCAGCGAATCCATCTCTCATCTCTCGTAGTAGTGCTCCTACATCCTCTCGCAAGACGCCTATCTCCCCTCGTATCTCCGCTCGCAAGACACCTACCTCCCATCGTATCTCACCTCGTAGCTCCACCATAAATGCGGATAGAACGTCATACAAATCATCGTGCACATGAGATGCACGGGATGGGTGCCTGGATGGAGGCGAATGAGATCTCATCGGTGGAGGTGATGACACTGGCATCGGCATCGGTGATGGAGGTGATGGCATCGACATCGGCATCGGTGGAGGTGATGACATCGGCATCGTCATCGGAGGTGATAGCATCGGCATCGACATCGGTGGAGGCGATAACATCGGCATCGGCGACGGAGGTGATGGCAGCGGCATCGGCATCGGCATCGACAGAGGAGATGATCTTCGATCAACTGGACCGTGCTCCTATACAGATAATATTCAACTATTAACTGTATTTAAAATTGGCTAATTTTACAATAATAAAACAATAATTAATAAACTACATACCATGTCTATATCTACGTCGGGAGCGGGACTCTTATCATCTGGCGTCGCCCGAGTAAAAAGGCCACGCGTGTATCTCTGACCCTCCTCCTCGATGGACGGTATCAACTCAGCGATGACTTCTATCTGACATATTGACATTTCACCGTGTTAATTACCATGTTTCGAGGATTTAAGAAAACACACAACATAAGTAACTAAAGTATAATACATACATCGGGATTGTCGAGGAGAGCTGATATTTGTTTGGCGAGCGGCCTGTATTGTGCTCGCCAGTGCTGCATCCGAAAACAGCGTGTCTCCAATCTAATCGCAAATCGCTCGGCCAAGATAGGGACAGTCTCGTACACCCATACCTGAAACAATTACAATTATTATATATAGAACTTCATAAAAATAAAATTCATTACGTTAAAATTTTACCTGCAAAGCCAATGGCAGGCCATACGCATTGTACTTCCACTCGGGCCTGTCCCCCTTGGGCATCGAAAATGCCCTCCTGAATATGCGTAGGGTATCGACGAAACATGTCTGCCCCCATGGATAGTTGTTGAATGTATCAATCTCCTCAACAACCTCCAAATGGAAAACGTCGATCGACGTCTTCCTGTGATGACACCTGAGCACGCTCTCGAGGATAAGCACCAAGCCCAGCTTCAGCTTGTCAGACATCTGGTCGCAGTCCCTGAATGCCTTTTTCAATTGCGCCAAACTCATAGGCATTCGCTACTCAAAATATGCATGCAGCAGTCTACTGTTCCTCTGAATACGGGCCCGTGCTTCTTCTTCGCCCGTACACTGCAATCCAGTGATGAGGGCAAACTTCGATATGGAGAACGTAGCTACCTTGCCCCCAAGATCAAAACGGAGAGAATCTGTGTCGACTGGCTTAAGCAGCCGACAGAGCAATGCATCCACTATCTGCCGGGAAAATTGTATCCTACTAAGCTCATGTAGTGGCCATAAGCAAGAACGACGCAATATACCTGCGTGCTCCTCATCCAACACATCAAGTACTGCTGTAAAGTTTGCAAGTTACAATTCGACGTAACTTTGCCCGGAATCTGTCTCATAGCGTCGTCCAGATAATAATCCATCCTGCAACATTTCAAATGATAGAAATAAATAACATAAATAATGGAATATCGAATAAGCAATTAAGTTACATAAACAATTTGACATTTATTTATTTCTTAACCAACTTAAATAAATAATTCATTAATTACATATGAACTACCTATTTATAGGGGCAAATTACATAAATAACTAACTATTACTTAACGATCTCATAAATAAATAATTAAATATTACATTCACAAATAAATAATTATATATTAAATAAACAATATAATATTAAATAATTAACTAATTTGCATAAATAAATATTACATAACTAATTATAATTACATACTACATAAATAGCTAATTAGTAGAACTAATAAATAAATAAATATTAATTAACTAAAATAATTAAATATTAACTAAATATTACTTAACCAATTACAATAAATAATTAAATACTAAATAAACATTTAAATTAAATATTACATTATCCAATTAATTAATTGGTTAAAAATTAAATTACATAATTAATTATTAAATAAACAATTAATTTACGTAATTAAATATTAACTACCAAATTATAATTAAATAATAAATAAATAACTAAATATTACATATCCAATTCATAAAAATAATAATTAACTATTAAATAAATAATTAAATACTAAATAAATTATTTTAATTAAATATTAGTTAACCAATTCATATATATAATTACATAATAATTAAACAATTAAATATTACTTAACCAATTACAATAAATAATTAAATACTAAATAAATATTTAAATTAAATACTTAACTATAATTATAATTAAATATTACATTAACCAATTAATTAATTGGTTAAAAATTAAATTACATAATTAAATATTAAATAAACAATTAATTTACGTAATTAAATATTAACTACCAAATTATAATTAAATAATACATAAATAACTAAATATTACATATCCAATTCATAAAAATAATAATTAACTATTAAATAAATAAATAAATACTAAATAAATAAATTTAATTAAATATTAGTTAACCAATTCATATATATAATTACATAATAATTAAACAATTAAATATTACTTAACCAATTACAATAAATAATTAAATACTAAATAAACATTTAAATTAAATACTTAACTATAATTATAATTAAATATTACATTAACCAATTAATTAATTGGTTAAAAATTAAATTACATAATTAAATATTAAATAAAAAATTAATTTAAGTAATTAAATATTAACTACCTAATTATAATTAAATATTACATAAATAACTAAATATTACATATCCAATTCATAAAAATAATAATTAACTATTAAATAAATAAATAATTACTAAATAAATTATTTTAATTAAATATTAGTTAACCAATTCATATATATAATTACATAATAATTAAACAATTAAATATTACTTAACCAATTACAATAAATAATTAAATACTAAATAAACATTTAAATTAAATACTTAACTATAATTATAATTAAATATTACATTAACTAATTAATTAATTGGTTAAAAATTAAATTACATAATTAAATATTAAATAAACAATTAATTTACGTAATTGTTTATTAACTACCTAATTATAATTAAATAATACATAAATAACTAAATATTACATATCCAATTCATAAAAATAATAATTAACTATTAAATAAATAAATAAATACTATATAAATTATTTTAATTAAATATTAGTTAACCAATTCATATATATAATTACATACTAATTAAACAATTTAATATTACTTAACCAATTACAATAAATAATTAAATACTAAATAAACATTTAAATTAAATACTTAAATTACATAATTAAATATTAAATAAACAATTAATTTTCGTAATTAAATATTAACTACCTAATTATATTTATTAACCACTTAAATAACTAACTATTACTTAACGATCTCATAAATAAATAAATAAATAATTTAATATTACATAATTATAATTAAATATTACATAACCAAAAAAATAATTATATATTAAATAAACAATATAATATTAAATAATTAACTAATTTACATAACTAATAAATAAATAAATATTAACTAAATATTACTTAACTAAAATAAATAAATATTACTTAATTAAATAAATAATTAAATAAACATTTAAACTAAATAATTATAATAATAAACTGGATCCAGATATCCATACAACCGGATCCAAAGTCTGGATCCATATACACGGATCCAGACTCTGGATCCGTGTAAAGTCTGGATCCGTGTATCCATATACACGGATCCAGACTTTGGATCCATATGCACAGATCTAGTTGTATGGATCCAGATACGGATCCAGATACGGATCCAGAGTCTGGATCCGATTTTCTTGATAAAAAAAATCAGCAGACGGCTATGCGAGGTTACGATCGTCGCCTGCAACGCAGGCGGCGATCCACTCACTTAAGTGCCATAATTTGCAACCTCAACACACACAATTTTCAACAAATTAATGTTTCTAACAATGATTCGAGAAATGAACAGAAATAAATAAATATACTTGGAAAACAATGGATCTAATGGTTCAAAACTCACCTTCTTCTTCAACAACAAGGGAGAATCCGGCGTCTGGATCTGGAGAATCCGATCGTCTGGTTTCTTTCTTTTCACTTTTGTCTGAAAAGATAAATGAGGGTAAATTTGGGTTTTACTTATTTTTAAAGTTTTTAACCATTTAATTTATTTTATCATTTTTTAAAAACTGGTCAATGGCCATTGTGTAAAAATGATCGGGTCACCCGGCCGTCTTCCACTATTTCCTCGATGAAAAGCTATTGGAATGGCATTGAATAAACAAAGTGGAAATTAGGTCAAATAGCCTAATTTTTCCAAATCGATCAAAACCATCGAGCCAAATCTCGGTTTGGGTTGATTTTTAAATTCAATTGACTTGGGTTCTGATTGAAAAATTAATTTGTTTTTAATTTGAAAAATAGACACAATAGTGACTACAAGATAATGACTTAGAATGTTCAAATGTTTCATTTTTTTTTAACCGAGGTTGAGGTGCATGAATGTTATGTAACATGTACGACTATAAAGTTATTTGACGATAAACTATTGTCTATTGATGATATGAATAAATCCCCAAAAATTTATAAATGCAAAATTGTTCCATATTTTCTAACTTATACATTATTTTTCAAAAGAATTTATCATATGAGTAAAAATCAATTAAGATTTTCAAGTGGTTTCAAACTTTGAAAAATGATCCAAATTCAACAAAAAAAGGCCCCATCATTGTGCCCAAAAAAAAATTGGTCCAACAAAAAGATAATCTGATCCAACTTAAATTGGGCCCAAGCCCAAGTCGATCAACCCAAATCGACCCAAGCTTGATCGATTTAGGTTGTGTCGAGTTTCAACCGTTAACGGGTCGGTTCAGTTTGGTTTCTTCTCAAGCCAAACGTATCGGGTTGGGTTGAGTTTGGATTGGATCCAAACCACGCCCAACCCTAACTTACAAGTTTATAATTTTAGCAATAAATCATAAAATTAGTATTACAATAAGCATATTTACTTAAGATTTAGTAACTATTTAAAATAGGGAGCAACTATTTTTATCCACAATTCTTATATATTTATCCACTTTTAAAATAATTTCTATTACATTTTTAATCCTATGTACATTTATTTAAATACACAAGAATAAAACCAATTAAAGTTTTTCATTCTAAATTCATTCATTAATATTTGTCTTCATTAAATGCTTTTGTACAATTAATTTTATTGTTAACTAAAACTCTAATATTCATAAATCATCTTTTTCAACTAAAGTGAAAACAAATAATGGAAGAGACACCATTAATTCATATACAGGCATAGGAAGATATACAAAAGTGGTATAAATATTATTATAATGTTTAATCAATAACTCAAATTAAACACGTCCATATTTTGTCGCAAAAAAATTCTATTATAATTAATCAGTCCATTTAGAGTACCTTTAATAGTGTTACAAGAAATTTGCTTTAACGGGGTGTCCTCAATTAAAATTTAATGAATTTCGTGGATTTAAATAAAATTTCACAAATTCCATAAGAATCTCATCAAAAATGGTAAAATTGACAAATATTTTGCAATATATATTTTAAACTTGAAGTCCATCCAGATATTTTAAAATTCTTCTATTGATAAAATTTTTATAAATTCATTAGTTATTGATGATACCTTAATTTTAAAAGATTTTACTAAAATTAGAAGAATTTTTAAAATTCATCAAAATCTCAATTGAGAACACATCGAAATTTACCTGGTTGTGAGAGATGAATAATGGCTAACCAGCTTGAGAAAATAATTTTTATTCTTCGATTGACCATACGTATAGATGTTGAAATCATTAAATGATCCACAATGACGCAACACAATTTTAGGCCCACTTATCAAAATAAATGCTAGCTTTGATCTGATTTATGTCTTCATTCTTTTAGAAAGGTTAAGAAATGAAGAAATTTGGATTTTTCAAAAAGAGGTTTTGGTATTATGTTTGCTCGACTTATGGATTCATGAATTTGAATGTTATGATACAAATTGAATTAAATGATTTTATTAATGAAAAATAATTACAATCGAAAATCAATGTAAATACAATCAACAATTTTTTTTTTACCTAACTATAATTTTTACATCCTAAATTCACTAGTCTAGGTGGTTCAACTAGAACTAGAGGAGAAATAGCTATTTGAGATGGAGATAATTGAATTGCATGTCTTCCTTCAAATCGGAGGGGGTATTTACAGATTCCCCCTCAATTGTCGAGATAATTTGGTTATTTTTAGAGAATGATAGGTTGCGTCCCCTTATTGACTATCGTGTAACCTATTCGGTTAAGAATCATATTTTATTCACAATGTCCACGTGCTTCTAATTGACAGCTTGTAGCCAGCCAAAATATGGGGAATTTTTGGCCACCTTTATGCGAGGCTTCTTCTTTTTTGTTTTCTTCGCATCGTTTTATGCTTTGCTGACAATCCGCTTATGCTTGTGGATCGCACTTGGGAGGTTAACAAATAGTCCCTCAACTCCGATTTCACTATTTTCATTGAATTTAGGATTTTATATGTTGTGTCTTGGTTGGCGAAGCTATTAAGAGCTTTCCACTTTGCCTAGCGTGTTCCTACTGGTCAGGAGAGCATGTCGGCAACCATTATCATTTTGTGCGTGCAGATGGACCTTGTTCGCATTTTGTTGGTAATGGGCGGTGACTCACTTAGGTGCACGTGGGTCATACATGACTTACCTCGGGATTTGAATAACTACCTGTTTATTCTCAACGATTGTGATTATTACTGACATATTTTAACGATTTGTATCTCCTATTAGAATCAATAAATATGCCATTACTCCGATTGACCTTCTTCATCTTGCCACCTCACTTTTCTCAAACAAATTCTCAAACTTCGAGGTATTATTCCTGCATTTTCCTACAACATCTTTCCATACTAATTTTTGGTGTGCATATGGCGATTCCAATTCCAGAGGTTCCAATTAAGGATATGATATCTTTGGTGCCTCTTCTTCTTTAGTAGAAATTTTATATTTTGATGTACTCCATTATAGAGTTGTGGCCCATTTGCGTATATGCATTAACTTAGGGCTTTTAAGTCAAGCATAAAACTTTTGGTTTGGGGCTGGGACACATAATGAGGTAGGTGAAACCTCTAATGCGCAAGTTGATCCTAACGAAAACGCAGGGAATATTTTTGAAGCTTTAGGAGTCTTCAACAATCTTTTCAAATAGGACTTGGCTAACAGTAGAACCCATTTCAACATCCCTAGTGACATAGAGCTTTTGAGGCATGGCTATTTCAAAGGGCAGATTGCACGCCCCAGGCTGTATGGCCATTCATAAGCATTCGCTAGATATGGGACTTAGAGTCTTTTTCTATTCCTTTATTTTGGGAAACTCTTTCTTTATTAAATATGGCCCATTCTCAGCTTGCTTCGGATAGATGGGCTCAATTGTCCAGATCATTTTTGCTATAGGGTCACCGGGACAAATTATCCCTCATATCTTTCATTGTATTGTCCCATTGGGGAATACTACAAACCTCGAGAAAATGTATTATTCCTTTTTCCTCGCTTCTATATAGCCTGTCAAGCATTGGTAATCCCTCCGCTCGTGTGCCTTTCTGGAATGAGGGTTTTTTCTTCATTAGTGACAATTGGGAATCTTAATCCAATGATCACCTTCTTATCGTCAACATCTCTCGCACTTATGGTGGGTGTTGTGAATATCACTTTGCTGCTTGCATTTTTTATTTAATTTTTTTATGCTCTAACGATGACGATTCATTGTAGGTGATCTACGTTTTTGAGTTCGTAGTCACACTCTTGAAGAACTCTGCGGCCTATGGATCCATATTTTTTGTTTGCCTTTTGAAATCCACGAAGTTGGTAGGTTGCTCCATCCCTTTTAACTCTAACTTCTACAACCTTGGTATTCAAACCACCATGGTACGTTGATTCATTAGCTGCTTCGCTTTTGATCATGAGCATTTAGTTGGCTATTTTTATTATTTTGTTTCTTGTTCTAACCATTTTTTCGTATTTTCAGTACGAGTAGACTTCGATGTGAGCCTTCCTAAGCTTCGGAGAATATCTTTGCTTGTAAATTTAGGCTCTGGTGAACCTGCAGGGGCTAGCTCTATCTCTGCCAGGAATTCGACTATACAGGCTTTCTTCACGAGGATCTGATTTAGGGTCCTTGTCCTTAGAAACTACATCTTCTACCTTAACCATTCATGTTGGGGAAAAGGAACACGTTGAGCTAAATGTGTCCGGACAGAGTTTAGCTCCAATACTTTCTTCCTCCCTTGACTTTAAGTCTTTGCTTGGTCCTTGCCGCCTGCTGAGCTGGAAACATATATTCTATCCTAATTTTCTTCTTTCGTTACTCGGATGGTTAGATCACGCTATACATATTTTAATCCATCATGAGAGAAATTGGCTAAGGATTTTATTCACACACAAAGGAAAAAAATCATTGATGCTCGTTTGTTGCAATCTGAGGTATTATTTCAAGACCAGCAGGCAGAACATGAGCTTTGTATCAACCTATTTAATGATTTGACCCGAAGAGTATGGTCTTTGGAGGAAGAATGTGACACGCTTCAGGCGAACTTGGATGTAACTGAGAGGGAGAAGCTGAAATATAAAGGTATGTGTCAAAGCTCTAAGGACTATGCAAAAGCTAGAGCTACTATCTTTGTTGATATGTGGAGATTGGTCTCAGAGTTAATGGAAACTTGGTTGGATAACATAACCTACTTCGAGCGGAAGGATTGCGAAATTTTGACGTTGAAGTAGGTGATTCAATCTGTTAAAAACGATCACCTTTTTGCGATAAAAGAAATTCCCATGATGAACTTGCTCCGTTCCATCAAATGTTAGAAAGTAACAATGTTAAGCTTTCTATTGTGGAGTCTACAGTTATTGAAATGAAGGCTTATGAGGCCAAGCTTTTTGAAGAATCCATCCAGGGATGGAAAAATAGAGTTCTCAATATTATCAGAAAATTTTATCCTGAATGGAACATGGATTTTTGAGAGATTTACGAATATGAAATGTTAAGCTTTTTATTGTGGAGTCTACAGTTACTGAAATGAAGGCTTATGAGGCCAAGCTTTTTAAAGAATCCATCCAGGGATGGAAAAATAGAGTTCTCAATATTATTAGAAAATTTTATCCTGAATGGAACATGGATTTTTTAGAGATTCGTGAATAGGATATAAGCGATGCATAGCTTTTCGAAATTTCCCTGTTAGCCTTTAGAGTTTCATTTTTCCCTTTTTTGTTGAGCTTTGCAGGCTCCCAGATTTTGATATTATTCCTCTATATAAATTTTATGCTAGGGCTGCATCATCTGACATTTATGGCCACTGGTGGGCATTTATTTAATCCAAATGTGTGTATTCAGTGCCATTGGGTTTTCATATTGCTTATTTTTCATTTTATTTTGTACATAGGTTTGTGTTACGTTATTCACTTGTTTTGATTTTGTATTGTATTGCCTTGCGTGTTTGTTAGTTCGGGCCGAGGGCCACACTCCACATAATCGTAAATAACTTTGCAACATGAATTATAAGATGCAAACCATATTGTATCATGTAATAAAGCATACTACTGAAACAACTGAGTTTTTATTCATAAGTACTTTTCAATGTATCTACACTACATTGTGTCATGACAACTTGGTTCGGAGGACAGCCTATAAGCTCGTCCTATACAATTTTTGGAATTACGAAGGAATGGATTTCAATCCTATTTTCTTGGTCGAACAATATTTACCTTCACATCATTTCGTTGGCGATATCAGCATCGCCTTTACTTATAACTTTGTTGGGGAATGAAGTTACGTTTGAACTCGAAAATCTTGGTAGGATTAACCTTGCCAACTTTTAGAATATCAAGGTAGACAGAAAGAGGCCCGCATTTCAAACTTTTTTTTACAGAATTGTTGTGACCATGTCTTAGGTCCAGCTCCGGTGATACAAAGCTTTCCCTAGTACTTGCAAAACTATCTTTACCCAGATAGGTTTTTTTACTTATCTTTAATAGGTTCGGATGTTTGCTTTCTTACCAAAGAATTTTCAAACATGTTTTCTTCAACAACTGGCGTGGTGTTAACGAATGGAGCCCTTGTGGGGTCATTTTCCTTAAAGCACTGAAATAGCATTCACGTGTGAGGGTTTGATCTTCTTCGACCCCAACTACACCTTCTCGAGTTTCAAATTTTAAGCATACAAAATGGATAGAGACAACAACTTTGAGCTATTTTAAGGTGGGCCTTCCAAGGATCTCGTTGTATGTAAACCTATTATTCTTGATTATGAAGTCCATTTATTAGTAGAATACAGTTGGTTCTTCACATATTTCCACTGCTAATGTAATATGTTCTCTTGGGATTAAAGCATCTCCAATGAAACCATAAAATGGTTCAGACATTGGTACTCAAGGGTGATCAATCAGCATTTTGTTAAAAATACTTTCAAATAATATATTGACAGAACTGTCATTATCCACCAACATGTGGCTTAGGTCGTTACGAGCTATTATAGCCATTACTACCAGTGCATCAATGTAGCAATATGGGACTCCTACTCTTCATCGTTATTGAAAATTATTGGAAGAGATTCAGGTTGGGGATTATCTCGGATCTATAAATTCTCCAACATAGCCTTTTTGGCAGATCGGACATAATTCTTCTACACTTACACTGTTTCTCTACCGACATGGACCTTTAATAATTGTATGGATCTCACTTATTTGAGGTCGAGAGTGATGGTTTTTTGTTGATGCTTACGAAGAGTCTGTATGCTTTGACACTTTCTTCCAGTTCTCAATTGTATCTTCCATTTGGATCAGGCTTACCAGCTAATAGTAGGTGCTAGATTTATTGCGGGCATCCTGTCAAAAGAAAGACTCCATAAATAATCTGTTCCACAAGGCGTCCCTCGCCTTCTCGTCTAAAATCGTTTCACATACGATCAATTCATCGCTGAAACGTGGGAATTAGCTCTTCAGGAACTCTCTTTCCTCCTATTGCGTATCACTGAGTTAAAAGTCCAAGAGTGATTTTTCTAAGAGGGGGGTAAATTGGTTATTAATTTTTTTTCGAAAATTAACTCAAATTTTAATGTAATGGCCAATGAAATAATTAAACAAATATGCATAAGTACAAAACCAAATAAAATCAAGTAGTGAACACAATGTAAAAGCGGTAAATTAACCTAAATTCAAGCAAGTAAAAACTAAATAGATAAATTCAAATAATAAGCTCAAATATAAAAGCAATAAGTAAAAGGGAAAGATGATGCAAACAATATATTTGTGGAGGTTCGATCCAAAACAATGATCTACGTCCCTCATTGTCAAACTTTCCGGCACAAGCAAGGTCTTTTCACTATATTAATTGACTTATGGTGCATTCCAACATTTACAACGTCAAATAAGGAGCACCGATCCTTATACAACGTTAAGTTTTACGGGATCTCAACACAACACACACTATTGAGCTTTACAGGACCTCAATATGACCCACATGATGACTTACAACAATGAGCACTAATCCTTATACAATGTTGATCGTTTAGAGACTTCAACACGACCCACACTTTATCAAAGTAATTTTACAATGAAATTCCTCTCTTGATAAATGATACTAGCCTTCCAATAGTTACAATTTGTATCATCAAACAAAGGATGACGGTTTGTAGAATGACCTTCAAGATTTTGGAAAATGTGGTTAGTCATTGCTCAATGTTATAAAATTTTAATTTCAAAATGAGCACCTTGCTCTGATGCCAATTAAAAGCTCAAGAGTGACTAACCAAGAGGGGAGGTGAATTGATTATTAAAACTTTTTTTCGAAAATTAACTCTCGAAGTTTTAATGTAATAGCCAATTAAACAAATACGCACAAGTAATAAACCAAATAAGATCAAATAGTGAACATAATGTAAAAGCGGTAAATTAACCTAAATCAAGCAAGTAAAAATTGAACAGATAAATTCAAATAATAAGTTCAAATATAAAAGCAATAAGTAAAAGGGAAAGATGATGCAAACGATATATTTGTGGAGGTTCAATCCAAAACAATGATCTTCATCCCCCGTTACCAAGCTCTCCAGCACGAGCAATGTCTTTTCATTATGTTGATTGACTTATGGTGCAATCCAACTATTTTCAACACTTTCAGTAACTTACAAACAAGAAGTATCGATTCTTATATAACGTTGAGATTTACAAGACCTCAACACGATCCACACTATTGAGCTTTACAGGACCTCAATATGACCCACACGGTGACTTACAACAATGAGCACCGATCCTTATGCAATGTTGATCTTTTAGGGACTTCAAGACGACCCACACTTTATCAAAGTGATTTTACAATGAAATTCATCTCTTGATAAATGATACAATCAAGTTAAGTACTTAAAGAGACTAACACTTTAATAAATAGTAATAAATGATAGCTCAAGTGTTAGATGAAAAACTTTGATGAATATGATAATTAAAAAAATTAGATTCAATCAAAGTATTTCAATGAGAAGATGAAGAAGAAATAAATCCAATGTAAGTTCAAAGAATCTTCTCAAAATGTAATCTCTCTTTTAATGAATGATTGTAATAAATCAAGTACTAAGAGGGAAATGAGAAACTTTGATTGATATGATAATTTTATAAGTTTGACTCAATCAATTAAAGTTTACAATATGAAGAAGTAGAAAAGTTTATGCAATGTAAGTGTAAAGAATTTTTTCAAAAATATATTTCTTTTAAAATTGATATAGATAAGTTACGCAAAAAACGAGATGAAAAAATTTGATTAGAGAAATGATTCAAGAAATTTAATTCAATCGGACGACCAGACTAGCCGTTGAGCAACGGTCAAAATTTGTACCAAACGGTCTGCCAGGTCTACCGGACGTCTGGTTGACCGCTGGTTTTTTTTTTTTTAATAGGAATTGTGGTCCAAGTTCAAGTATGACTTTGATAAAATCAATCTTACTTTTGATTAAATCGTTTTATGCAAGTGATAGTGAAAATAACTTTTCGTGTACAAAATGATTTTTGAGTTATTGTCATTCATTACTAAATATCAAAGTGTTATACCTCTACATATGATCTTGAAAGCGTAGTCTTTGATCTTGTTTCGAAGTTGCTTTCATTGCTTGACTCTTGGCTCTTAAACTTCTTGTCTTGACATTTCTTTGATGTCATCTCTTCTATGCTTGATCTTGATCTTTTCTTGGCATTTATCTTTTAAGCTCTCGTCTCAAATAATTTTACTTGAATGCTTAACTTTCACTTTTTGATCTTCATTTCAAGTTCGATATATATAATGTTTGATTGATTTTATCATGAACTATCATCACTCAAAATCGATTGTTAGAAACAATATTAATCTTGTTTGTTATGATAAAAACATTAAGGATGAAGTCGACTATAGGTCAACATGAGCCTCATGACCGAGACTTGTCCCATTCGACTTCCTGCTCATGCCTCCTAAGAAGGCTTTCTTTAGCTACGACCAGCTATGGATTGAACTTAATGGCAATTTACTGTACCACCGCTTGGCTGATCCATCTAAAATGAGATGGAAATCTTGGCATTTAAGGGTGGGACCGGCCTTCTTTAATCGCATTTGTGTCATGTATTCACACAAATGGTACATCGAATCTCCCTTGTCACTGTATCTGCCCATGACCAGAAGGATGAACTTGTTTGAGATCGACTCCTCTTGAATGGGAGGTGTTCAACATTGTCATCCAGCTCATACGACCTAGTAGGCCGCTCTTCATATTTCTCATCCTAAGAAGTATTTTAGGAGGTGTTGAAGAGGCTTTCGACTTACTGGCCATCACAGTAGCTATTCCTTTGATCCTGAAAGATGATTTTTTCTAGAAACCTCTCCTTAGCATGCTTACGCATGTGATGCAATGCCACTTGAGCGACCTTTCTGGTGCGTTATCTTTAGTTTTCGATGCATGTACAGGGGTATTATCATGGAAAACACTATTTATTGGATTCATTTAATTCTTCCCCAACTTCTTCGTGTTTTTGTAGTTTTCTCTAGTTTTATCACTAGAGAAGCATTTTTTTTTTTGTTATCAGCACTTTCAAAATTTCTGCCATCTCCAGGATATTTTTGTAGTAGATAATTTCTTCCGTAGATAATTTCTTCTACAAGCAATGACGCTATACGAGTGAAATGTCATCTTACGCTTCTATTGACGTTTCCTCTCTTTGTTGCTTAGGATTGATATCACCATCTGGTGGATAGTCGCTACCCTTTCCAACTTTCACCTTTGATGACTTTACCTCTAGTTTCTTTTCAATTTGACTTTACGTAAGAAGGGACGAGCCTAGCCTAGCCTAGCCAATCCAACTTTGAGCATTCTTGTATGTTGATACTCGGGATCAATGTAGCAAAAAGTACCTACAGTTGATCGATATTGTGTTATTTCATTGTCTACATAAGAAGGGACGAGCCTAACCAATCCAACGTCGCCAATCTTGCTTACAAAGTTGTGATCAAGCAAAATACTTCCCCATTTTTTGAGATCACGATCACAAGTGGCTCGGGTTTCGTATGGTGAGCAAAGAGAAAGGTTGTGGCAATCTTTGTAGCTATTCGCACTTTTTTCAGATGTGATTAGTTTCGTGATTTACTTTGTTGAAGTTTTTCACTGACGATACTAGTGGTGGCAATCGGCTCGACTCGTTGCCCTACGAGCTCGCTCGTGCTCGTGGAAAAAAGTTTGAGCTCGACTCGGCCCACGAGCTCGTGGCTCGTGGGCCGGGACCAGCCGAGCTCTTGCTCGGCCCATGAGCCCGTTTTTTTTTTTTTTAAAAAATATTTTTTATATTATATAATACACATTTTCTATTTTTTTTTTTTTAAATTGACGAGCCACGAGCTGCTCACCGAGCAGCTCGTTTGACATTTTCTATGCTCGGCTCGTGGCTCGGGCTTTTTTTTACGAGCCCGAGCAGCTCGTGACTCGTTTTAGACGAGTCGAACCCACGAGCTACTCGACTCGATTACCATCACTAGATGGTGCCAATTTGTTGATGGTACAAATTGAACTAAACAATTTTATTGACGAAAAATAATTGGAATCGAAGATCAATGTAATTACAATCAACAAATCTTCTCGCCTAATTATAGTTTCACCTCCTAAAGTCACTAGTATAAATGTTTCAACTAAAACAAGAGGAGAAATAGCTATTTGAGATGAAGATAATTGAATTGCACGCCTTCCTTCAAATGGGAGAGCGTATTTACAGATTTCCTTTCAAGCGTCAGAATAATTTTTTTCATTTTATGCTTCACCAACAATCCGCTTATGCTCGCGGATCACACTTAAGAGGTTAACATTGACAACATTTCTGCAAGCAACTGAAGGAAGAAATGAAAATGAAGTTGAAATTGACTAATGTGTATAACTAAGCTCTACCGAAAAATTTCAACTGTAGGCTAAACAAAATGATTTAATTCTGCAACATATGGAAGCAAGAATACTTACTGTTGACCTCAAAAAGTGTAACTATGAGCTATCAACAGATCCCCGGGCCTCTCAAGTCCGGTTCAGCCTTTCTTCCTGCACACTAAGACAAATCGTTAGTTGCGCGTGGCCTTCTCCAAGGAGGGGGGAGCCGGCCGCGCGCACTCCGACGATCAAGTCAGTTGGAGTGGTAATATATATGGGTGTGGAAAGGCTGCAACGTGAGCCCCCAAAATATATAAGGGGGTCGGCCTTGGGGAGATAAATAGAGCAGTAAAATATAGAGAGAATTGCTAAGTAGTATTGGGAGTCCAATTTAGCATTACCTTCAAATGACACAATGTGTGAGCTTTTATAGTAAAAGAAGGTGAGTAAGAACCATTGGATGAAGAGACACGTGGCCTCATCCTAGCGGCTGGGCCTCTTGTCATAGGCATCAATCCATTTAATGTTATGACCATTTGCAGCCCTAGGTCTGACATTTAACTCTAGAATTGACTTGTACGATTGATTGAAGCCGTCATTGCAGTGTATTGTCACATCACCCACTTGCTATGAGATCTTGTATGAAGATCTTCCCTAAGATGCCTCTACCAAATCGCCTCGTCTATGAGGGGTCAGCTCCCATGAGAGTTCGGTTAATAGGGGTTCGTCCAATTGAGGTTCGGCCAGAGGGGTCAGCTCCCATGAAGGCTCGGCCAGAGGGGTCGGCCAAAACTCAACTATCGTGGGTTCGGAATTATATGGGTTCGACAATTGGTGCAGGCTTCTGCCACGTGCTGCACGGTCAGAGCTCCAATTTATGGGGGGCATAACATTAGTTCCCAAAGTCCATGTATGATTATTTATATAGTGCGTGGACTTGAAGTAGAGAAGGAAAATGGGATCATACCAACATTAGTCCCCGAAGTCCATGTATGATTATTTATATAGTGCGTGGACTTGAAGTATAGGTCACTGTGATGAACCTGATGCATAGGTGAGGCTCCAGATATAAGCGGCAAATGAGATGCTATGAATGTAAACAACTGTGATAAGCTGATGCAGAGGCGATACTCTGAATGTAAACAGCTGTGATAAGTTGATACAGATGTGAGACTCCAGATATAAGCGGCAGAGGCGATGCTCTGAATGTAAACAGATGTGAAACTCCAGATATAAGCGGCAGAGGCGATGCTCTGAATGTAAACAGCTGTGATAAGCTGATGCAGAGGCGATGCTCTGAATGTAAACATCTGTGATAAGCTGATACAGATGTGAGACTCCAGATATAAGCGGCAGAGGCGATGCTCTGAATGTAAACAGCTGTGACAAGCTGATACAGAGGCGATGCTCTGAATGTAAACAGCTGTGATAAGCTGATGCAAAGGCGATGCTCTGAATGTAAACAGCTGTGATAAGCTGATGCAGAGGCGATGCTCTGAATGTAAACAGCTGTGATAAGCTGATGCAGAGGCGATGCTCTGAATGTAAACAGCTGTGATAAGCTGATGCAGAGGCGAACCTATATAATGAAGAGACGAGGCCGCTGAGAGGTGAGGCTGTAAAACTGAAGAGGCGATACCCTATATAACTTATGAGCTTGTCATAACTAACTGAAGAGAATGTGTGGGTTTGCCAAATATAATTTACTGTATGAGATTGGCCGAGGCCCATGTATAAGAAAGAACCCATTCGGAGAAGTGGTGGCCATTTATAAGGCTAAAATTGCCTTAGCCGAGGCCCTTGTAGAAGGAAGAACCGATTCGGAGAAGAGGCGGCCATTTATAAGGCTAAAATTGCCTTAGCCGAGGCCCTTGTATAAGAAAGAAACCATTCGGAGAAGTGGCGGCCATTTATAAGGCTAAAATTGCCTTAGCCGAGGCCCTTATATAAGAAAGAACCGATTCGGAGAAGAGGCGGCCATTTATAAGGCTAAGATTGCCTTAGCCGAGGCCCTTGTATAAGAAAGAACCCATTCGGAGAAGTGGCGGCCATTTATAAGGCTAAAATTGCCTTAGTGGAGGTCCTTGTAGAAGGAAGAACCGATTCGGAGAAGTGGCGGCCCTTTATAAGGCTAAAATTGCCTTGGCCGAGACCCTTGTATAAGAAAGAACCGATTCGGAGAAGAGGCGGCCCTTTATATGGCTAAAATTGCCTTGGCCGAGGCCCTTGTATAAGAAAGAACCCATTCGGAGAAGAGGCGGCCCTTTATATGGCTAAAATTGCCTTGGCCGAGGCCCTTGTATAAGAAAAAACACATTCGGAGAAGAGGCGGCCCTTTATATGGCTAAAATTGCCTTGGCCGAGGCCCTTGTATAAGAAAGAACCCATTCGGAGAAGAGACGACCCTTTATATGACTAAAATTGCCTTGGCCGAGGCCCTTGTATAAGATAGAACCCATTCGGAGAAGTGGCGGCCATTTATAAGGCTAAAATTGCCTTAGCCGAGGTCCTTGTATAAGAAAGAACCGATTCGGAGAAGAGGCGGCCCTTTATATGGCTAAAATTGCCTTGGCCGAGGCCCTTGTATAAGAAAGAACCCATTCGGAGAAGAGGCGGCCCTTTATATGACTAAAATTGCCTTGGCCAAGGCCCTTATAAAAGGAAGAGCTTATTCTTTAAGAGTTATTATTCATAGTCTCTTCTTCGGAGGCATCCCATTTATAGGAGTTCTTTTGCTTACAACCTTCCTTTTTGTAGGCCTCCCCCTTTGTAGGAGTCAAGTGTATTTTATTATATTTGGAAGAGGAATTATTGCATAAGAGTGACTTTGTCCAGAGGACCTATTATTCAGAGTCCTCTCTTGATCTTCTTGGGCGTCTATCTTTATCACTGGCACTTATTGTGGGTAGATATACCCAAGATGTTGAGTTGAACCTCAAATCTTCTATCTTTGGGGCTTCCCTCTATTCTTTATTCAAGAACAAAGCCTTTTTCAAGGGGGAAGCTTCGTTTTCTTCATGGCATGGGGCCTAATTAATGGCCACTTCTTCATAATAATGGGGCCTCAGTGGGTCGGCTAGAAGCATAATTGGGTCAAAAAAATCCTCTTGAGGCTTCCTCTTGTTCTTTTTCAAGAGCATATCCTTTTTCAAGGGGGATGCCCTCCTGTCTTCATAGCATGGGGCCTTATTAAAGACCACTTCTTCATAATAATGGGGCCTCAGTGAGTCGGCCAGAAGCATAATTGGGTCAAACAAATCCTCTTGAGGCTTCCTCTTATTCTTTTTCAAGAGCATATCCTTTTTCAAGGGGGATGCCCTCCTGTCTTCATAGCATGGGGCCTTATTAAAGACCATTTCTTCATAATAATGGGGGCCTCGGTGGGTCGGCCAGAAACATAATTGGGTCAAACAAATCCTCTTGAGGCTTCCTCTTGTTCTTTTTCAAGAGCATATCCTTTTTCAAGGGGGATGCCCTCCTGTCTTCATAGCATGTGGCCTTATTAAAGACCACTTCTTCATAATAATGGGGGCCTTGGTGGGTCGGCCAGAAGCATAATTGGGCCAAACAAATCCTCTTGAGGTTTCCTTTTGTTCTTTTTCAAGAACAAGTCATTTTTCAAGAACAAGTCCTTTTTCAAGGCTTCCACCACTAGGATGTTCGTGGTTGTAATGTGTGGTTTCCCACAGACGGCGCCAATCTGTTGACCTCAAAAAGTGTAACTATGAGTTATCAACAGATCCCCGGGCCTCTCAAGTCCGGTTCAGTCTTTCTTCCTGCACACTAAGACAAATCGTTAGTTGCGCGTGACCTTCTCCAAGGAGGGGGGAGCCGGCCGCGCGCACTCCGACGATCAAGTCAGTTGGAGTAGTAATATATATGGGTGTGGGAAGGCTGCAACGTGAGCCCCCAAAATATATAAGGGGGTCGGCCTTGGGAAGATAAATAGAGCAGTAAAATATAGAGAGAATTGCTAAGTAGTATTGGGAGTCCAATTTAGCATTACCTTCAAATGACACAATGTGTGAGCTTTTATAGTAAAAGAAGGTGAGTAAGAACCATTGGATGAAGAGACACGTGGCCTCATCCTAGCGGCTGGGCCTCTTGTCATAGGCATCAATCCATTTAATGTTATGACCATTTGCAGCCCTAGGTCTGACATTTAACTCTAGAATTGACTTGTACGATTGATTGAAGCCGTCATTGCAGTGTATTGTCACATCACCCACTTGCTATGAGATCTTGTATGAAGATCTTCCCTAAGATGCCTCTACCAAATCGCTTCGTCTATGAGGGGTCGGCTCCCATGAGAGTTCGGTTAATAGGAATTCGTCCAATTGGTGTTCGGCCAGAGGGGTCAGCTCCCATGAAGGCTCGGCCAGAGGGGTCGGCCAAAACTCAACTATCGTGGGTTCGGAATTATATGGGTTCGACAATTGGTGCAGGCTTCTGCCATGTGCCGCACGGTTAGAGCTCCAATTTATGGGGGGCATAACACTTGCACCTAACTGTAAAAATACAATAATTTCTTGATTATCTTCTTAACATTTCTCACAAAGAAATGATACCGTTTGCCAATTCCAACGTCCGGATTTTGTCTTCTTGAGGAAATTTCTATTTTCTCCATCATTCTACTATCTAGTTATCTGACGTCTTTGTTGATAGAGGTTGTGCAAGAACGAAAATTAAATGTCTTCTAAATTCAAAATCCATCTTGACCTTTATCTTGCGTCAATCATAAGTTGTAGGCTGCTGGATGTAAATTATCATTGGTAACAGAAGACATAATACAAGGATGATATTCACCGTGGCAGTATGGCAGAAGTGGACACATATCTAACGTACCAACACAATTCTAATGGACCAATGAACCAAAAATCTTGCTCACGCCACTAAAATATATAAGAGTCCGTTTGATTGTGCTCAAATTTTAGGAAAAATGGAAAATATTTTTCTACTTTTCAAACTTCACGTGTTTGATTGGCCTTTTTTTTTTATGGAAAATATTTTCCACCATTTTTCAAGGTACAAGTTGTTGATGTACAAAAACTGAAAAATATTTTCCCACCACTTTGGTGATAAGAGTCCGTTTGATTGCGCTCAAATTTTAGGGAAAATGGAAAACATTTTTCTACTTTTCAAACTTCACGTATTTGATTGGCCTTTTTTTTTTTTTATGGAAAACGTTTTCCACCATTTTCCAAGGTACAAGTTGTTGATGTACAAAAGTTGAAAAATATTTTTCCACCACTTTGGTGGGAAAATATTTTCCAACTTTTTCACCGACATTTTTTTTTTACCAATTGGAACACATTCTAAAGTCAATGGTAAAAAAATTTATCCATTTAATTGACAATTTGCGTAAAAAAAAAGCCAAACGTAAAAATTTGTCAGGTGAAAAATTATACCAATCAAACACTATTAATTATAATTCCCTCTAAAATAAATTCTAGACAATTCAATTCCCTACAATTCATTTTTTTTCCAACTAAATTTCATATTTTTTTATCAAACGGACCCTAAGACTAATTTAGCACCTATGAGGTCACATCTAATTTACTTTGTTTCCGATAGTAAATAATTAATTATTCTTCCATCAGCCATTATAATATTGGTTACTTATGAGAAGTGGAGATAATTTGGAATTACATATTAGTATTTCTGAGAAGCGGCGAATGACTTGATGCAAGTGTCGTGATTGCATCCACAAATTCATTTAAAACAATATGATCTGTTGATTGATTAACAAACATCACCACCTTTATTTGGTGTTATCGATCAAGTCATTGATTAACTATATTTTAGAGAGCAACTAAATTTTGGGACTTCTAGCGATGAATTCATAATTATTTTTATTGTTGTTGGTTCACTTTAATTTTTGTTTTTAATGGAGTTTTATCTGCTTGAAAATATGTAATTTTTTTAAAAATAAATGATATTGGCATGATACTTTCAATGAAAATAATTCAGTAGAATGCCAAATGAACTCTTAGGCTCCGTTTGATTCGTCAGAATTTTTTCTGAAAGTTGGAATCGAATTCCAACTTTCACTTTTTGTCCGTTTGATAGCCTTTATTTTCCATGGAATCGATTTCCACCCAATTCCAAGGCACAACCACTTAAAGTGTGATTTCGTGGAATTCAATTCCTTACTATTTGGTAGGAATTGATTTCCACCTTTTTTTTTTTTTTTTTTAGCAATAGAAACAAATTCTAAGATTAAATGTAAAAAAAATTATCGATTTAATTGACAAATTTTATGTAAAACAGAGCCAAACGTAAAAATAAAAAATAAAAATTTTTTAAATTTTTTTTGGCAATCTAAACATATTTTGTTCCTAATGGTAAAAAAATTTATCCATTTAATTGACAATTTGCATAAAAAAAACAAAGTCAAACGTATTGTAATAAAAATGTGGAAAATTATACCAATCAAATACTTTTAATTCAATTTTCGATAAAATAATTTCAAACAATTCAATTTTCTGAAATCCATCAATCGGACCTTAATAGACCTTGAAAACTCTTACCAATTTTCCAAATATAGTCACATCATGTTAGGTGATAAATGGCATCATCTTGAGGCACATCATGGTTTTCACCGTATTGCCGCGCCGGCCTACAAGTGGACGTTTAGTTTAATTGTGGCCGTAGGTGACCCAATTATGTAATAATTGATTATTATTTGTAATTTACATTTACTTCCAAATTTTAAATAATTAAATATCCTCAGTTTGAATACAATTCATAATTATAAATTCAATTAAAATTAAATATGAATTGCAGCCCCTCATAATGATAATAGTACTACTTATTATTATGTGAGACTCACTATTATTTTTCTTTACAAATTGATTTATAAACTCGGCAAATGAATACGAATATATAATCTTTTATTATAGATTATTCTTATAATATTGGTTAATTATGAGAAGCAAAAATGATTTGGAATTTTTACATCATATACAGTGGCGGACGCAGAGATTTTATACTGGTGGATCACACTCAAACATGTCAAAAAACCGACAAAAAATTTAACTATTCGATATTCAAACCAACAGGCAACGTCGACAAGATGACAATATATAATTTACATCCAAACCAACAAGCAACTAGAGTGCTATTGGCATTAATGATACATTTATAGAATTATATGATTCATTTAATTGTGTAATTATTTAGCCTTTATTTGATCTAATCTCTTAAAACTTATTATTTCTCAAATTCATTTTAAACCACTTATTTGATGATAATTCTATCTTTTATTTAACTTAATCACCTAACTTTACTTCGACTAATGTTATAATTCCAATGAAACTAAATAGAATTACTCTTTATGAAATACTTAACTTATATCAAATTTCAACAACATATTTTATCTAACAGGACATTAATGTCAACTAAACTATTGTAACGCCTCAAATTTGAACTTTGCAGAGCATCAACAAAATACCACACGTTGCTTACTTGCACAGTGTCGGAATTAAACAACAACTCGAACACAGCGTCGGAATTTAAAGTCATGTTTGTGGGTCTCAGCTAACCATGTCTAAATTTAGATACCTTCAGTACTATATATTTTGAACTACGACTTTCTGTATTCACATTAAACAAACTTTTCCATTAAACCTTTCTCTCCTTTTGTATTATATATATTTGTTTGCCTTTTATTACAGTTATCCAACTTATTCAGTGTGTATTTGGCCTAAAATTATACCGATTTTAAATGAAAAAAAAAATTAAAAATTAAAACTTAAAAAAAATAAAAATGGTTGGTCCTAGGACCTACCAAGTCCAAAAGTGAGTCCACCCCTGATCATACGTATGATAGTTCACACTTGTGTGCAATAATAACCACGAATTTATTTTAAATAATGCGAGTGCGATTAATGTATAATCCCACCTTCATTTGGTGTCATTATAATTTTGTTGATTTGGCTAAGGCCCAACAATAAGACTATAATTATGTAACTGACCAATTATTATGGTCGGTCCATCGAAGTTATTATCACTAAATTGATATGTAATTTGCTGAACTATAAAGTCTTCTTATTGGTATATATGCAAGTTCACCTCTTTTTTTATTATATATATATATATATATATTTTTTTTTTTTATGACGGAAATTCGTAGCCTAGCCTTCGGGTGAGCACTAGGTAAATCTTTGGACAGACGCAATAGTCTGCAAACTACGTCAGCCAAATTAACCACACTCGACAAGTCCGGTGCGACAGGTTCAACCGAAAAAGTGTTGATAGGGAGAATCGAACTTGTGACCATAGACCTCCGTGCTCACCTACTCAATCGACTCGGCTCCCCATGAGAGGCAGTTCACCTTTTAATCTTTCATCCAATATCCACAAGTATAAAGATACTAACATATAAAGCTTTAGACTATCACTTTGAATAAAGTTACTTCTTTAAGATAGAATATTAAAACTCATAAAGTTTTCATGAGCAATTCAATCTGTCTAAATTCAAAAGTTCAAACAATATTTGAATTTCAATATTTTATGTGTTCAAACAAGTCACATCATAAATTTTTTAACCAATATACATTGAATCAAGTTGTATGCCTTTAGTTTTCTATCTTTGAATTTTTTTTTTTTGGGTATTAAGCTATTTGTTTCATTTTTAGGTGAAATTCGTTGTGTTTACATTTTTCATCGCAAGAGACCGGAAAGATGATTTGGCCCTCAAATTAAATGAAAACAAGAAGAAAAGAAAATAGAATATAAAAAGTTGGTTCTCAAAGTGTTATAGAATTAGGTTAAGGATACATTGAATTTACTTGCTAAGTTATGTATTAGTCAAGAATTCTAATAGTATTTTGCAAGATTAAGTGTAGTACTTTCAATTGCAAAAGAAATTTCAAACATAAACCATTATTGGGAACAATGAAGAATTAATGTAGTTTTTATTTTAATAATTATTTAAATAAAATCAACTACCCATTGATTCAACCATAGACCACTCATTAATGGAGTGACTCAATATATCAGTCAAGTCGACAATCGAGTAGGAGGCATGGTCCATCGGGAAGCTGTTGGGACTTGGAAATTTGATGTGAGTAGGGTGCACCAAAGGTCACCTTCACAACTTTAATCATTATCTCATCTTTATGTCAATAATAATAACTCAACTTTCAGCTTCCCGGGGCACATCCAAAGTGGCAAAGGCCGTGTGTGTTGAAGCTTGTCAATCCAGCATAGAAAGTTCGAATCCTGAGAGGAGCAGCCAAGTGATGTAAAATTTTTGGGCAGAGCAGTTTGGTGTTGTAAGACCTATAAAAGAGGATCTCTTGGGGCAACAAGTAGAAGGGCGCACGGTCACTGACTATGGAGGGCATATCCCGCGGTTTGCCTCCTCAAACTGGAGAGGGGCCAAAGGCTCGAGGTCCAAAATTTAGTCTGACGAAATTGGGACACCTGGATATCAAAAAATAAATAAATAATAATAATAACTCAACTTTCCAAAGGGGTAATTCACCATGTGGTAGGTCCCATTTAGTTTGAAATAAAATTAAAGAAATCATTACAATCTTGCTATAACGAGATGTCATTGACAGAATTTAAAAATAGGGAACACGTAACAACATTTCATTGGACGGTCAGAAGCAGGGAAAAAACAAACACCTGTTAAAAAATTAATTTTGCTACACGGATAAAATTTTTGATAGAGAATGGTGATCGATGTCTATGTGGTGCCCCCTCCAGACATCGCCCCCTATTGGAGGGGGCACCAACTCCACCGACGATCCCTTTAATAGAGGGGGTCACATAGGCGTCGATCATCGTTTCCTATCAAAAATCCTGTTCGTTTAGCATTTTTGTAAAAAATCAGTCAACTATCGAAATCATTAACCCAAGTGGTAAGTAGCAACTTATGAACATCATGTGACTTTTATTTGGATTCCTGTGAAATATTTTTTTTATTCTAAATTTTGATGACAGTAATAGAGATTTAGATACTTTGGGGTTTATTGCATGCTGTTTAGTTTTTTATTACTATTTATTTTTTTAGATGTAATTATGATAAAAAAAAAAAAAAAAAATTCTCCATAAACACTAATGTTAATATATTAACAATCATTACACAAGACAATAATAATTAATTTATAAGGAAACATTACAATTATGGGGAAAAAATAGTGAGATTAAAGAAACAATAAACATAATTATATTTAATTTGTAAAATTATATTTCCTAATCGAAAGAGTGACAAAATCTTATTGAACAAAATGATCGATACATCGAATTTCAAATTTATTGAAAACAAAAATAAGGTTATTGTTGCTGTATTATTATTAATGTATTTAATTGAACGAATAACAGGCTATTTATTATGCCATATGATTCTTCTTTATGGGATTATTTTTCTTTCTTTATAAATATCATAGTAATGACACAAAACGCAACTAATTACACTGCCAAATCATTGCTGCATTTTTTCTGAAGAGTATACATGTCTGATTCTTTGAATGAATATGTAGCAGTATTTTAAAAAGCGTAATACGTAGCAATGTGTGGAGACCAAGTTTCGGTTGATGCACGCCTAGATGAGGTTTAGGCGTAAAAAAATGTAAAAAAACGTTTTCTTATATTAATATTATTTTAAATTTTAAATCAATTTTAAAATTATTTAATAATACATACAAATTATAGTACCAAATACAATTTTAAGAGCTTAATAGAGTAAATATATTTTCGAAAAATAAATAAGATATATTATAATATTGCTAATTGACGTATACGGAGAGTTTTTAATTTTTATTAATTAGTAAAAGTTGAGAAAATGATTAATTAACTTAATAAAATATATAAATAACTATTTATACAATAGTAAAATATACTATAGGCAAATCAAAGGTACAAAACACTGCAGTCTAACCAAAAGAATAACATATTATGGCCAAACCAAAGGTACAATGTTCTATAGTGAAATCAAAGGAATTCTTATACCACATCAAAAGTTTACAACAAAATCCTTTAAATTGCCCTCTATAAATTAGTGGACCAATAAGTTGATAAACAACTTTTTGGACCTTTCAATCTATTCACCTAAAAGTGAAAAAGTTATAATTATTATAATTTTTGAGCATTTCAATCCAATTGACCTAAAAGTTGAAAATTTTATATGTTAAAAAAATTAAAGAAAATATTAATAATGCACGCCAAAGCGGGCCTATGCGAGCCTGGGTGCACCTTAAAGCAGTTAACAAAATTGTTAACCGCTAAATTAACGCATAGGTCCTAGACATGACGTTCAGTCACGCCTCGTGTCTTGATACTATTTAGAACACTGATATATATGCACATTCTCGTAATTTTGATTATTTTTCTTTGTTTCTTTTAACTTTTTCTTTCAAAAATAAACTCATTAATAAAAAAAATGATTATATTGTCCTCATGATTTTTATTTTTTAAATTATATTTTTATTTTTTGTCTATTTATTAAAAAATAATGTTATGGGGTTACAATTTCAATTTAGATGACACTAGATAATAAATTGAATGAAATGTGAAATTAAATGATTTATTTAATTCTGCGTGTCATTTTTCTTTATTAAAATGGTTAGGAGTAAATTGATTTGAATAATCACTTTATTATACACCTATATTATATATACACGTTCTTGTTTCTATTTTTCATAGTTAAATGCACCACAGCAAACACTAAACAGGGCACCGTTGACGGTACACATGATGATTCAATCTTAGAACATGCATTGACAAGGACGTTAATATTCGTCTATTTCTGGTAAAAACAAATACATCTCCAATATTCAGAATTTCTCAATTTTTGCATATATATATATATATATATATATATATATATATTAGCTTGATTCAGAATAATCGGACGCTCGGAGTTTCTTGGACTTCTCTCAGTCAATGAAACTGTACGTATGAACTGTTCATTGTCAAAGTTGCGAGAAGCATTTGTTCTCTGTCGATTTACCTTTTACTGCTTATATATATCATAATGCAGGGGCATTCCCTTTTTTCTCTATATATGTGAAAAATCATAGTTGAGGGGCTTGATTGGTTATCAATTGGTCTGTTGTCTTCTGATTTCTTGAATATAAGCACGATTTCTGATAATTTTACTTCTGGGTTTTGGATTTATCGTGGAAGTCTCTCTGATTCTACTATAATTTCTGTGAGTTAAGATAAGATACCAGAAAATTTGAGGGCGTTTCTGAAGTGGGTTTTACGAATTCTAATTATTTAAGGATTTGCTTTGCTTACGTTCTTTATTTCGACATTGAGAAACACTGTTTTTTTGAATAAATCGTTGATAGAAACTCATCTCTTTAAATAAAATTATTTCTTTGCAGATAGTTTTGGGGAAAAAAATTGAAAGTAGTCTGCTGATATAATTTTTGAAACAGCTCAATCAATTACTATTTCTGTAACTTCTGAAAGAATCTTGAACCAAAAGATTTATTCGATTTCTCAGGTATGATTATGATTGTTTTGTGTTTAACTTTGTCAATTTTATTAAATCCAAGTTTTAGAAGCTGATTCTTTAAGCTTTCTCTTCAGATCTCCTTGCTTAAGGCTCCTAAGACCCTTTTCCTGTAAATATATTCCAAACTTCCAATCTTCATTGGTAGTGTTTATCAAATAGTTCAACGATGACGACCGGAACCCTTAAACCATTGAAAGAAAAAAAGTCGAGGAAGAGCAAACAAGCAGTGGTTGTAGATGAAAAATCTCCTTTATTGCCCACCAAGAAGCATGAGGCTGATGGTGGGTTTGATGAGTTCGATGGGGCCTCCTTTAGTGGGGCAGTGTTTAATTTATCAACCACCATTGTTGGAGCTGGAATCATGGCATTGCCAGCAACCATGAAGATTTTAGGACTTGTCGTTGGGATTGCTATGATCATCTTTATGGCATTCTTGACAGAGGCATCAATTGAGTTGTTGCTTAGGTATAGTAGAACCTCAAAATCAGCTTCTTATGCAGGTCTTATGGGGGATGCTTTTGGAAAGTATGGCAGGATGTTGATACAACTCTGTGTAATAGTTAACAACGTCGGTGTGCTTGTTGTATATATGATAATCATAGGTATGTTGTCAATTAAATTGAGTTATTGATTCATTTTTCTCTGTGAATTGTTGTTCATTCCATATTGATCCATGAGGCTTTTATTGATTGCTGCTTTAACTTATGTGAACTGAAGGTGATGTGCTATCCGGAACCACTTCAAGTGGAATTCATCACGCAGGTGTTCTTGAAGCTTGGTTTGGACAGCACTGGTGGAATGGAAGATTTGTTATTCTTCTTTTCACTACCCTGGCTGTATTTGCACCATTGGCCAGCTTGAAGCGAATCGGTGAGTTCCTCATCTTTGAACTCTGCAAATACTTGGAAGATAATATTTGAATGCTTTAATTATTAAGTTCAACACATTTAATGAATGTTAAATCCTATTGCCATTTAATAAGCAAAATCTTTTAATTGGTTGGTTGAAGTTGACTGAGAGGCTTACTTTTAGTGGTACTATTCATCTTCCGAATTATATAAGGATTGATCCCAGATGACTGATGTAGAAGTTGTATAGATTTTGACTTTATTTTCTCTTGATAAGAGAGTTCTTATTTGAAATCTGACCTAACTATTAGAAAAATATATTTTTCTGTGTTTCACCATTCCCAAAATTGTTTGAGGAAGAGATATCAACAAGGTAGATACTCTTATCATAGATTACTTCTTTCCCTCAATGAAATTCTAATTTAAATTTCATCATGTACCTATCATGTTCAAAATTTAGAAGTAAATATTTTCTTTTTCTGCTCCCAGTTATCATTTGATCCTACTGGAATTTGAATATTGATTTCTTGCAGTAACAATTAGTGCTTTTCATTTGTGGTTGCAGATTCATTGGGATACACATCTGCTCTATCAGTTGCATTGGCTATTGTATTCCTTGTCGTTACCGTGGGAATTACTGTCTTTAAGTTGATAAGTGGAACTATTTTGATGCCAAGATTATTTCCTAATGTTACGGATCTTACATCATTCCTCAACCTCTTTACCGTAGTTCCGGTTCTTGTGACTGCATACATCTGTCACTACAATGGTATGTAGTTTTATATCTGATTTTAAAATTTCTTGTGTGCTAGTTAATTCTTCATTTGGGGGATGTTAGGATAGTGAGAAATACTTGGTTAAGGATCTGTAAATCAAATTAACATAGACTATATTATTCACACCGCTGGGGGAAGGTGAACAGTCTGCAATCTGAGCCATAGCCTCCAGGGAAATTTGATGACAATTCTTTCACACTTATATCGTGATTTATGGCTTCTGCTTTTAAAATATAAAGAGGTAATAAGAAGCACACTCCAATAAATTCAAAAGATTTTTTCTTGTGTGTGATTGGAAAAGAAAGAGTTTTGATGGAGAAAATTGTTTATTGTCAGAAACATAAGAAATTTTTGTTATCTGCATGTCACATTGAATATAAACTTTCTAAGCAGCAACAGTTTAGGCAGGCATCTCATGTTTCCCTAATAATTACTAAATTTTACTGATGTTTCAAACTATGCATGAAAACATGGATGGAGGCCCTATTAAGTTCCTGCTATTCTAAATAAAGTGTTCCTCTCCAATGAAATTATCATTTTTCATATCATAGTCTATTCTAATGAAGTCAAACTTTTGCAGTTCACTCAATAGACAATGAACTAGAAGACAATACACAGATAAAGGCAGTTGTGCGAACAGCCCTTTCCCTCTGCTCAAGTGTGTATGTATTGACTAGTCTCTTTGGATTCCTCTTATTTGGTGATGCTACACTTGATGATGTACTATCCAACTTCGACACGGATCTTGGAATTCCGTATAGCTCCCTGCTTAATGATGTAGTTCGCGTTAGCTATGCTGCACACTTGATGCTTGTCTTTCCTATCGTTTTCTATCCACTGCGGTTAAACTTGGATGGCCTCCTCTTTCCATCTGCAAGGCCTCTGAATTCAGACAACTTAAGGTTTGCATCACTCAGCATTGGGCTCATTGCTGTTGTCTTTCTGGGTGCAAATTTCATACCCAGCATATGGGATGCTTTCCAGTTTACTGGAGCAACGGCTGCAGTCTGCATAGGCTTCATCTTTCCTGCTGCAGTTACTCTCAGGTAACCTCAACCTCTCTACTATTGGGACCACTGTAAGATTAATAATGATGCATCTTTCTTTTGCAAGTTTAAGAATCTGGAGTCTACAGCTTGTAGAAAGACATTGACTTGTATGTAAGTTGGATAACACCACTGGACACTAAAAGAAGCTAAAATCTTGTTAATTGTACTATCCAATCTATCGAGTTCTATGTACCAAGTATGTCATCTAAGGTTTAAAGACAAATCTTGACAGTTAGGTGAATTTGCACCTGACACAGACATGCACTGTGAAAGTAAGTCATTCATCTGGTAAATCTTGAAGCCCTGTTTTTGTGTTGGATATGATGCATAGATAAATCCCTTGACAAAGTTTAGAACCCATTTACTAGTTTAAGGTTTCCATGATAGTAAATGCGGAGGAAATCTGTTTGCTATTTTGAGTATCATAATCTTCTTTTCAAGTTCACCTCAGCTGTTTCTTTCCTGAAACAAAGTGGTACTGGCACAAAACTCACATATTGGCACCTTCACGGACGGACCCAGGTGGGGTCATGTGGTGTCAGATGACACCAAACTTTTTTTTTTCTGGAGTTTTAGTTTTTCTGGTGCATGGAAGCCAGATAGTAAATGTTCGGTGGAGTTTGCTTGATAGAGTTTTTTTTTTTTCTGGAACAATTCCAATATAATTTGGTACTCAATAATATTGGTACTCAATAAGTACTTTCTTTTATACGTTTATTTTTTTATTTTATTTTTTTGTTAATAAGGTATCCAAAAAAAATTTCGGGGGCTGCCCCTTCACCTCAATATTTTTGAACTCTCATTTTTGACCCCACAAGACAAATGGTCTGGGTCTGTCCCTGGGTACCTTGATATAGTGGTTTGAATATCATCTATTGCTGTTTGAGTATCAGCATCTTCTTTTCAAGTTCACCTCAGCTGTTTCTTTCCTGAAACAAAGCGACACAAAACTCACCTATTGGTACCTTGATACAGTGGTTTAAAATTTTTGTCCAGTAGTAAATTTTCTTACGTAAAAGTATGATAATCTTAACTTTAGAGGAAGATAAAAATCAGCATCCATTCGTTTAGGCTTCTGGATCATTAATACGTCTATATTTTTCGCACCGCTAAGAAGTAAATTGAACGGTTCAAGTAAAGGGTGCTACAATGTCTCAAGTCTCTGTTTTCATTGTTGAGAATGTGAGAATTGAATTAACTTTCCTCATATCCACGGGTGGACCCACATGGGGTCAAGTGAACCCACAAAAAATTTTGATTTTGATTTTGATTATTATTATTATTATTTTTGTGTAAGTTTCTTGCTTACGCTCAATGAGTGCACCTTTTGTTAGTTTATCTGATTATCCATTAGTTAGTGAAATGAATATTTGAGTTTTGGCTTTAAAAATTCTTCAAATATGAATTTAGTGGTGAAGAAATAGAGAGAAAAGGGTTTCAAACATAGAAGAATCTTTACAGTTTCTAAATTCATTTTGGACATTTTGAAGAAGTAAAAATCACTAGGATCACAGTTTACGTGTTCGATCCTTGCAGCCTTTGGAGGTCTAATGTTTGATTTTATTCGTTGTATATGATATTTGATTGAAAAAAAAAAAATAGTGGGTTATTTTTTTTTCTGAACTATATATTTGATTTTTTTTTTTAATGATTTTGAGGGTTGAATGTGATTGGGAAGATGAGGTTGTCGTTGAAATTAGTATTTTAGATGGAAGATTGTTTGGAGTTCAAGATTTGGGCAATTTTGAAGTTTATTGAAATTTGGCGTCATACGCATTGTTGGGTTTGTTCTTTGGCTGACAATGTGTTGCCCGCAAATTTCAATTTCAATTTCCCGCAAACCCTTACTTCCATCCTTGACTTTTCGCAAAGTATGAAAATGCTAAGCTACAATTGTAGTATTATATTGATTTATTTTTATTAATGTTACATTGTTTAAAAAAAAAAGAAAAATTTGTATTTTAATTTTTGACCATGCTGCCCCTGCTCACATCCATGTAGATTTCATTCTCTTCTTGTGGAGCACTATTAGTTGAGAAATGTTTTTGTGTCGGTTGCCAAGTAGCTCCAAGAAAAAAAAAAAAAAAAAAAAACCTTTGGAGCATGTTTGCAACATAATATTTGATAGAACTTGATGTTACAATGATCAATATTATGTTTGATAACATAATATTTCTATAATCCATATCATCGAACATTCGACTAATAAATTTGAGAACTTGATAGTCCATAGATTCATTTTTATTGGCAATATTTAGCCCTTGTTCGAAACTGATTTTTACAAAATCACTTTTTCCCTACACATTTTTAATCACACATTCTCTCAATATTTCCCTATTATTTTCCCTATATTTTAACCATACAATCTACAGGCGGGGAAAAAACAGACTTTTTAGCTAAATCACTTCTCAACAAGTCAACTTCACACAAGGGCAGGCTTAACCATGCCATAAAATTTGGAATTAGTTTATGTTTTCCAGAGTTTAAACCATGTTATCCACAACTATCAGGGGTTTAACTATTTGTTCAAACTTTTTCTTTTGGATTTCTCCTAGTTTCTTCAATGTCTTATTTCGGGTGCCTTTTAGTCCAAAATCTCATCAATGACACTGAGCGCTCAAATTGTTTTCCTTGATGTTTTAGGGATCGATATGGCATAACGACGAAGAGAGACAAGATTTTATGCATATTCATGATTGTCCTAGCCATCTTCTCAAATGCTGTGGCGATATATAGCGATACCTATGCCTTGTTCAAGAAGAATCCAACTCAGAGAGAATGATCTCTTTTTGCTCAAGGACGCATTGAATCTCCAAGGAAATGCAGTCTAGAACTTATTTCGAGGCAGGTTTCAATAAACACCTCTACTTCTGCTCAACCTTAAATGCTGAACAACATTTCTAAAAGTGAAGTTCATGTTGCAGTGTCTTTTCATATATATTGTAGGCTCATTGTGTATATACTTAAAATGTGACAAGAATTTCTATATTTATGCATTCTGTTTCCCCCAGTTTGCTTCATGATGTAATAATTATTTTGACGAAAACAATTAGTTTGCCAGTTGAATTTCTTTTATATTGTTTTTAGCTCAAGAAGTATTCTATAGAAATAGTTTAGGCAATAAACCTCCCCCCCCCCCTCCAAAAAAAAATCTGTGAAGGAAGATGTTGATAACTATGTTGAGATAGTTGAATATGTTGACATGTGAGGGTCACGTGTGGATTTAAACCGTGTAAAATGACTATTTTTGCTGCAATCGCTAAAAGTTGAGATGTAAAAGTCTAGATTTGAAGGTTGGGGAGGACTTTGCAGAACATAATATACGTCAGGGATTAAATGTGCAATTTTCCCTATAAAAGTTGTCTTTGGAAACTGATAGCAAAAGACAAACTACTGTAAAATAACACGTAATAGAAGCCAAATACAAAATCTGATTTTCTTAAATCTTATTGAAAACGTTCGAGGTTCACACTATCAGATCCTCCCCAGGTTATCTATTGATTGGTACGATTGCATGTGCCATGTATTGTACTAGGATTAATCAAGACCAGGACAATCTTTGGAACACAAAAACACACACTAAAGTGTGATATGTAAGTGCTGAAAAAATCCCATCGAACACAATCAAAATTCAATTGCATAAAAAGAGTTAGAAAGAGGAAAAAACAAGTTAAATTTTAAAAGTGATTCAGTATACTATCGACGATTACATGAGAATAAAATTTATTACCTGTGAAAATCTTACTATACAATATTTTCTTACTATCACAACTTCTCCCTACACAAAATTAGAATAATCAACTTACAGCGCAAACCTGCACATACTATTTTTCTCTCATTTCTCTCTAAACTCTCATAATTTGGGATGCATGAATTCGTGGTCCAGATTCATGTCACCCTTGGTGCCAAACTCATATCATAATTGGAGCCTTGAATGATATGTGCCAAACATGTATCATGAAAAATACGATATAGAACTGGATTGATCAGACTGCATAACCGTTATACGACTAGTACCATAGTACGCCACTCGTGGTTTGAAGGAAATCCAGAGTGACTTAATAAAGGAATGTCCTCTACCGAACTTCTTTTTGCTCTTAAAGAAACTAATACACAAGGAAAAAAATTCTTAATACAATATGACAACTTTACTTTTTTTCTTTTCAAAGAAAGAATTCTATAGATGTTTCCCTAAAAAAATTCTTGTATTTAATAAATGAATAATGCCTAGTGCACACACTTTTTTTGACATTACTCTTGACATTCTACTCACATGTGTCGGGTCGCGATTTTTTTAATTGTGGGCCCCATATTTTGTATGTGAATAGAGTTTCAAATTCAATGTCAAAGATAATGTACTTGAAGCAAGGTTGTTAATAAATATATATCAAATCCAACAATTTCAATTTTGACCCAAAATTTCTGTCTTGATTATCTATGGCTCGGTCTAGATTCAGAGATTTTGTTAGACATATTGACTATTTAGAGCATTGAATTTTTTGTTCTCCATTTTTTAAAATTTTATTTTGGGTAGTTAAAAAAACACGTAGACTGCAATACGTAGAACCAACGGGATACCAATTTTAGCTTGACTTTTTATTCATTAGATATCAATATCAGTATCCCATAAGTTTTTTCAATTTACTTATCAGTAGACTACTATCCATAAAATGCATCGTAAATGTTACGAGTGATCAACAAACATCTTCCATTGTTCTAATGCAACTATGCAGCTTATTCCGAAAGTCAAGTTTCAAAAGGAAAAACAAATGAATTATCTTATTGCATACAACCAAAAATTTAATAACATAGTACAAATTAAATGAGAAATATGGAAAAATAAAAATAAAAATCAACATTAATGGATAGCCCAAGAGGCCAAGACCAAAACCCAAAAATGTTTCTAAAATTTTTCTGTCATAAATTTCTTGTTTTCAACCTCCAACCTACGAATTGAACATAGAAATGCAGTTATTGTTTGCTTAGATCATAAAGGTGGGTCATGTTATATAAAAAAACGACATCCTCGGATAAAAAAATTAACATAAAATTGTAATAAATTGTATTAGAAAGAAGATATCATGTTGGATTAAGGTTGTATTGTTTGATTTTTCAAAAGATTGCCACTTGTATTATAAACCATATACGGTAATACGGATGTTGGAGATGAACTTACGGTAGATATTAAAAAATATAGCAAATGACAATATTTGAGTGAAAAATAAAAATAAAAATAAAATATTATTCATTACTTTCTATCTAGTAATATTTATTATAATTTTTAACATAACTCCTTAAAGCATCTCGAAAAAACTTTATGTATAAAGAACATCTTATACATAATATAGATCACCTATAATTTTAGAGAGTAAAATTTTTGTACGCTCTATGGGAATCAATAGACTCTATTTTTAAAGAGTATTTTATGTATAACAGAGAGTATATCTTTAAATTTAAAGAGATACGCTCCAACTATGTTATTTACTTTGACTCTTTTATTTTTTCAATAAACATTTATTAATTTCTTTTCATATTTTATTTAACATTTTTATATATATATATCAATGATCATTTAATTTAAATATGATTTGAATAATTTAAGAAATAAAGCATTGAAATAGGCACTTAATTGAATATAGTCATTATGAAGTAAGAATAGAGATTGAGTTTGACTATCCAAAATTTACTTTCTATTTTAGTAGTTAGAGCGAAGTAGGATTGGAGATTGAGCTTGGCCTTCCAAACTTCACTCTGCATTCTATTTTAAAATTAGAGTATTTTCAAGAGACTCTATAAATACAAGATGCTTTCTACTTTAGAAAGTTAAGAGCATCATCAAAAGATTTTTTAAATACAAAATAATTTTTATTTTAAAGAATTGATGCTTAAAAATAAGTTCGAAGAGACTCTCTATTAAGGGTGAATGCGGTTTGATTTGAGCGGTTTGTGCCATATTTTCAACTAAAAACAATTTCACGTGGTTTGGAATTTTTTTAAACCAAACAAAATAATTTTATTTTTCAAACCAAAACAACCCATTATTTGCACTTTGGTTTGATTTTAATTCGCAGTTTACCTATCAACATTATAGTAATATTTAAAACAAGTTAATATATAAATTTAAACAAAAATTAATAATGTTAAATGTTAACTAATATTTATATTTGTTTGAAATTCGAAATACAAACAAAAAAGGAAAAAAATTAGTAGCAAGTTAGCATCTAACAACATGCTAATAGCTTTCTCCACACAAAATTTCACAAGCAACCATATAGAAGCAGGAGCACCCCTTCAAACTTCATCAGCAAAAGTGGTAGAAGCACGCCAGCATCACTTCATCAGCAAGAGTGATGCTAGATTCACAGATACATAACACTTACAGGGGAGAGACAAAAATGTGGGGTCCACTTTTTTTAATAATATTTTAATCAGGTGGGACCCACATCCATGTGAGTATCTGTAAGAATTCTGGTAGTGAGTAGTTCTGTACAAATGAATTTATCCCATCAGCAAAAGCAAGCAAACATTCTTGGTTAGAAAATGGGACAGCCAGATTGTAGATTGTAATAATCCTCAATTTAACACGCATTCATCAGATTTAACAAAATTAATAACTCAAATATAGAGTCGGGCAACTCTTAACCCAAGCAATAATCATAAATCACACAAAAATTACATAAAGTTCACGTTCCAACACAATATTTTTAGTAGTTTATAAAAGAAAAAAACAAGTACACGAGTATAAAATTGCGTTCTAACCTTTTATTTGATAATAATTGGATCAATATCCCTGTTGTAACTCATGATTCTACCTCCGTATGATATGCAAGTATCGAAATATTATTAATGATATTGACAAGCAATTTTAAAATGATCTCACATCTCGAACATTTTATTTCTCTTCTTGCATTTTCCATCCATTTTCATACCTTCAGGATGATCATCCTCTATTGGAATTGCATCATCCGCTTCTTCTAGAATTGGATCCATATCTGTAAAAAGAAAAAAAAAAAACGACGGAGGAAGCTAAGCTATAGATAAGAAACAACAGGGTAATACAGGTAACAAAAAGAAAAAAACATATAGTTAATTCGATTTCATATAGTTAAAATAGCCAATAAGCATATATATAGTTAATGCATTATACAGCTACAAGTATTAATGCACTATAAAGTAGCATGAATATTGCACCTACGTCCATTTTACTTTAGGCTACTGCAACGTTTTTCCTACTCTAATTTCCCAAGGCCAAACAACAACAAAACATGTTTCACCTACATTAGCATGATTGGAAATATGAGAGATGCAAACAAAAATCTTCTTTCTTTCAGAATACAATAACAAAATCTCATCAAGATCCTGAGAATACACATCAAATCTTGATATGAAACAATAAAAAAAAAAATCAAGTTCTACAAATTAAAAAATAAACCAAAATGTCATAAAAATATCAAGAATACACTTCTAATCATGATACGAAACAGTAAATCAATACAAATAAAATTATACCCTAGGAACTAAAATAACACAAAATCCAATCGCCGATCTAAAAAATGCACATCAAATCACGACATAAAATAATAAAATGAAAAGGATTATGGAAGAAACTTACGTTAAATAAAATATGATTGAAGGTGGTATAACAATGTTTTCTATTTTGATTCTTGATTTTACTTTTCTTAAGAAATATTTATTGATTTCTCCTTTTATTTTATATAAGATATTTTTTTATATGTCAAAAGCCAATCAATTCAAATGTGATTTTTGTATAATTTAATAAGTATAATATCGAAATATGTATCTTATTAAATTAAATTAAAAATAAAGAGTGTATTTGAAGAGTCAAATTCATTCTTTATTTTAAAAAGTTAAAATAGAGAATTTGTTGGAACTTATTTTTAAGAATTAATTCTTTAAAGTAAATATCATATTCTATTTAAAGGGACTCTTGGAGTTGCACTTATAGAGTCTAACCTGTTGTGGCAATATAACCTTAGAATTTTAAGTCTATCTAGTAAGTTCTCGTTTTTGTCGGGATTCCACATTGAACATAATTGAATTTCATTTCTATTTGTTCTAGCTGAAGAAATAACCTATAGAAATGGTTTAGGCAATAACCATTTAAAAAAAAAAAAAAACATTGTATAACACCCCCAAATCAATATCTAGATTTTGAAATTATCATTTCATTTTTTTCTCTTAAAATCATAAATGTTGAAACAATTAAATTTTTCTTCAACATAATGAATATCATTGACTTTATTTATGAGCATAACTTGTAGAAATTTTTTACACTTTAATGAAAAAGAAAATAATAAAATTAAAATGTTAAGTTTAATTTTTAAAAGAAGTTGATACTTAAATGTATTAGTAATGCGTCCATTACACCACAATAGTCGTCTCGAATCAACTTGCATTCATCATCTGAAAATGAGTAGGGACGTGAGATGAGCATTAAGTAAGTAAATCTCATGCATATGATGCATGCTTATGATATGCATATGAATTACTTTAAAATAAAATGCATTTCTTAATATGTATACCATTTCTTTTCATTTCTTTAAAAACTTAACATTGATGTTGTGCGCTCACTTGGTGTATCGCCTAGTCAATTAGAATACAACGGACAATTATTATTTGAAACTCGGTCGAGTCCTGCCAATAGTACCACAAAACAATTAATATTAACATTATTATTGAACATTAAACATGAGTCAGGTGCACCGGTCTTCCGTGCCCTATTTCCCACTCACATTTTTCACGGTGTAAACATATACATCGTAACAAAACATTCGAGATACATATCCTTAAAACATTCTTTGACTCATTAACATTTGATAACTTTTTATTCTTTGAAACTTCATGTATGTTTATGGATGCATTGACGTGCATGAATATGTTATGAGAAATATTAATAACATAAAACATAATAATCAAATATCAAGATCACATAATAACAAGTTTTGGTAACACATTTGTACATTTAATAATATAACGAGCACATGAAGATAATTGGAGGTTTACTTACCTAGAGTCCAAACAATTAACTTTTTGAACGGCAGTGGAAATATTCCTTGCTACCCACGAAGTCAACGTACTCAAAATCCTAATTCATTATCATTTAGTTAGAAACTTCGACAAAATTCACTTGTTAAATAAGAAAACAAAAAACTGTTGTATTAAATTAATTTTATTTATTAGCTATTATTGTAAAATTCTATTTGTAAATAAAAAGTGTTAAAGATTATAAAATTTTATTAGCTATTATTCTATAAAACAATCTATGCCTATATGCATACCGCACACGTTACAGACAACACATATTTTTTGGCACATACAAATCACACACACCTATATTATATTGTTCACATATGTAAAGTATATGGTAGACACACCTCTATACATACACACACATTTATATGTACAATACATAACACAGAAATGAATAAGCGCACCTGTAACCTTTATGCATACACGTGGGTATGTGAGTGAATGATGTCTATTTAGGTTTAATAAGTAAAAATTGATTAATAAAATCCCTTATTATTCTTATTAACATATTTAAGCCTTAAATTGGTCTTAGTGGCTTACTAAAATTCTATTTTGTTTAGGGATGAAAATTTGAATTGTTAAAATTAAAAATCACGGTTAACCGAATTGAATGGGGCGAAAAAAATTTAACTGATTGTACAATGGAGTGGTTATGATTTTGATTTTAATGACCCGGTTCGAGGTATGGTAGGTATGGTATTTAGCGATTGTGCCCCGCCCAGAACCGATTATCCATTAAAAAAAAAAATTATTTAGACAATTGAGCTTTCCATTATTATTTTCCAAAATTAATTGGGCAATTTGACAATTGGGCCTCCCCAAAATTCTGACCTAATTAACATTACTAGTAAATCCTTAACCCAGTAAAAAATGAATTGAATGAATTGAAGAACGGTGATGCCAATGAGGAGGTTGATACTCCTCAAAGGCCAATTTTGTTAATGGTGGTGGTTTTGGGATAAAGGAGATGGGGAAGAAGGGGATGGGGTGGGGTTATTTTGATTTTTTTAATTTAATTATTCATAGATTACAATTGTATTTTTTTTGTTGAAAATGTAAAGTTATAATTTTATCCTTTTAGAATTAGTCAAAAATATGGTCAATGTTAATTATTTGGTCAACTAACGGTCAAACTAACATTTTCCATCCATTTGGACTTTAGCTGCGACATTTTGAAAGGTTTGGTATCGTGTGTAATACAAATGAAAGGTTTGGATCAAGTCTACATAAAAGTAAAATATTTGGTACCGTGACTACAATGTTTCCTATATTTTATCATGTTTTATCAAAATTTATTTAAAAACTTTTATGAAAAATTAATCTCTAAAATATATATATATATATATATATATATATATATATATATATATATATATATATGAAAAGCAATCAACACTCTATTAGACGAAGCAGGAATAAAATAAAATAAAATAAAAATGCAATCAACTATTGTTTGAGGAATAGCATGAACCATCAGAGGCGGATAGAGAAGGGGGTGCGGGGGGTGGGGTGCTCAGCCTAGCCCTGAAGCAAATTAGCCTGTAAAATTTAGAAAATTCAGCCCAAATTCACGCTGGATTAAAAAAAAAATAAATAAAAATTTGGGAAGAATTCAAAAGTAAGGCATTAACTATGCACACTTCAATTTCCATGTTTCAAGTTTTTCAAATGCAAAAATCAGGTTTTTATTTTTTAATTAAAAATATTTTATTAATGAATTATAATAAGATAAAAAATATACAATTAAAGGTCACAGATATATAATTATAGGTCACAACTTATTTTCTGGTCACATATTATCAAATTAATTGGTCACAAATTATTTCGAAGTCACAAATCAAAAAATTTATAAGTAACAAATTATTTCGATATCGTAAATCAAAATTTTTATAGGTCACAGGATTATATCGAGGTCATGAATCAAAATTTTTATAGGTCACAGTTTATCTTATCGATCACAAATCAAAAGAATTATAGATTACATTTTATTTGTCGGTCACAATTTTTAAATTTATTGGTCACAAATTATTATTTTTAGTCACGAACTAATTTTTTAATCACAAATTATCGTCCTTCATGGTCACAGATTGTCGATCTTTATGGTCACAGATTGTCGAATTGAACTTTATGGTTACAGATTGTTGAACTGAACTTTATGGTCACAGATTGTCGAATTTTACGGTCACAGGATATTAAATTCTGAGATCCCAGTTTAATACTTGGTCACATATAACCAAATATCAAGTCACAGCCACCTAACAGCACCACCACCGCACCTGCCATCACCGTCGATCACCACCACCACCACAAAACACAAAGACCACCACCACTCAAACAACCAAAACAACATCACCACCGCACCACCACTCGTCTTTTGTTATTCTCCTCCCTAATTAACCTGATTTTAGTCAATAAGAAAAAGTAAAGAACAAGCTTGAGCCTTCTACTATCTAAACAACTGGATAAGTCGAAACTGAAAGAACAACTCTGCTAAGCGTGTTTGAACTTCGAAATCATTGATGCAATTTTGTCAAGTAGTTTGTGTGCGTCGTCTTCTCCAGACGATAATGGGTTAGTCCATTCTTGAAACTGGTGAAGGCTGCCTGCAAAATCTGTAAAAAGACCATCAACCTCGACTTTGTTTATCCAGTAATCATATTCTTTATATGGATCTTCGCTGAAGTTGAAGTGCAAGAACTGGTTCTCATTCCGGAAAGTGTATGGGTGCACCTGAAATGACACACTACCACCAAATACACTGTCGCTATCCCCACCACTTCCATCGAACACATTTAATGAGCCACTGGGAAGACACTTGGCCGCCTTTACACAGATCGGCCACCTCCACCACATACACCAAAAAAATTGCAGATTCGAACCACCACAACTAATATTTTTCAATCAACACTACATCACCACCGATCTGCAGCAGTGGCGAAAACACTTTGCGGCGGCGCTCTTTGGTGTGATGCAGCTGTGGCAACTGAGGAGATGGAGAGGAAAAGAGAGAATAATGGAGAGGCAGACCGACGACGTCCATGGGTGGCGCCGCTACTGTCGAGAGAGGAGAGATTGGGGAGAAGAAGAAGAGCCGTCGTCTGTGTTTAGAGAGAGAGAGGAGAGACGGTATAGAGAGAGGAAATGGGAAGAAAAAAGAGTGAACTCATCTAGGGTTTGGTGTTTTTATTCATACCTGATTTTTGCTTAATTAAATCTTGTACCTGGTTTTTGAAAAGTCATCTTCAAAGTACTGTTGGGGTGTAATTTCCACTAAAAATTTAGTACAGCCTAAAAATTAATTTTATTCCAACTAACTTCATTTCCAACCCAAGCCCAATGTTCAATTATTCAAATTTAAAGAGTTCAATTATAATTAAATTAGTTTATTATTCAACTAATAATATTTATTGATTAAATTAAAGATAAATGACTTATTTTAACATATGCCCATGTTTGACTAAACTTAAAAGTAATTAAATTTTTTCTAACATATTTTTTCATATATTGTTTATTTATACTTGTGAGTCAAAAATTTATTTATTTCGACCATAAAATGAATGTTATTATCAAAATAAGTAATATACTCTATATATACTTTTATTAGTTAAAAATATATATTTTTGACCCACTTTGTCATGAGCATCACAAGTTAACCTTTTAAACTAAATCTTGTGTGACAAAGAACATCTTTTAAAGTATTGAAGAAAAAAAAAAAAAATTTAAATTTCAGCTCACCCTAACATATCTTCATAACTTCGCTCCTAGGAACCATACAACTCAAATGAGGAGATTATTTGAACAGCCTTTTTCAATGGTATGAATGGAACCACAATAACTTTATTAAGATCTTGTTAAGAGAAAATCTCATATCGAAAAAAAAAAAAATGAAAAAAATATAGACTAACTTATAAAAGATTGAGCTACTCCTCTTAATAATGTTGACTTTTTAAGATGAAATCTTAAATTTTAATATGGTATCAAAGCCCACTCCATCGAGCAATTCAAGTCGATTAAAACTTAAAAAATGAGCGCATGAATTTTAAGATTGTTCTGTTCAAATAAGTCACTATCTTACAAGATATGTTAAGGGATAAAATCACACATCAAATAAAAAAATGAAAACATAAATCAATTTATAAAATATTATGTTACTATTTTTAATAAAGTTAATCTTTTAAGATGGAACCCCAAATTTTAATAGATTCAAACTAAAATCTTTATTTTCTTCTATTAAGAAAACTCTTCCTTGTAATGTGAAGAAAACTATTTGATTGATTGGCTTACCACTGCAATTTTATTGTACCATTTAGTGAGACGAATCCAATGAAATACGTTCAATATATGATTGGTTATACATATTTTTTTTGTATGTTGAACTAAAGAGAATAATGAGTAATATTTGAACAGAAATGTTAGGTGTACAGAAATGCAATTGATAGAAGTTCTACAAATAAAACACATTGGTGGGGTGGGTGATGAATTTTTTGACATTTTTTATTCATATACGGAGCTCACATATTACTCACATCTGTAGCAATTCTGTAAATTGATTTCTATACAATCAACTTTTCTGATATTTTTGAATAGTTATTCTATAGATATTTTTTCTTTAATCACGTTCAATAGATTGAACAATATAAGGTATAAAACGCAATATGTTGACTACTCTCCTCTATATAAAATTTAAAATTATACAAATATTAATCTTTGAAACTTATTTAACGAGATGGTGAGTCGGCAAATGTGATTCTTAGGGTTGAACATTTGATTTTACAACATTCTTCATTTTTTCCCAGGCAACATGGATATAGGGGACACTAGGCCAACAAGATTGTAACGTTATTAAAAAAAAAATTTAGCTTCAAATTTTTTGTATTGAGCATGATTTGTTTTATTATTATTATTATTATTATTATTATATTTGTACTCCTCCTTGATGTTTTGGATGACATCCTTCTATGTGTAGAAAATCAGATCATTTATTGGAAAAACTGTTGTTAAAATCAATGTACAAAAAACTATCAATTCACATGATATTAAACTTGGTATACATGTAGCACGACTCAAGAAATATTTCGACATTTTCACATCATATTTTGCTATTGACAATGATGTGTTTTTATTTATTCAATATTTAGAAAAAAATTTAGAGTCATTTAGCCTTGGCATCTTATAGCCTTAAAAGTTTTAAAAGAAATTGAAATATACCTAGCTACACGATTTTATTAATTATATAATACTTTTTTTATGAATGATAATGCAATCAAACTTTTAAATACCTTAAAATTAGAATAATTTTCATAATAAAACATATTGATCAACATAAAAAAAAGAGATGATATTATAAATTGCTAAATGTGCTACCTTATACAAAATTATAACTATAAAGTCAGTCACTGCATGGAAAGCCTGCAGATCCTCTTTTATATTGATTATTATTCTATGTCCAAGCGTATAAACGCTAGAGATAAAAAAAAAAAAAAAATTCTTATTTATTTATAATAATATATTCTACACTTTCATATTCACATAAAACTACATATCATATAATGTAAAAACAACAATCAAGAAATAAAGAATTAGGTTATTCTTCATAATAAAGTCAACCCTTTAAAATGCACATCAAATCTTAAACTTAAAAAGCTTAAACGAGCGCTTTGATTCATAAAGTTGAAGCATGAAGACAAAAACAATAATTCATCGACCGGGAAAATCCATATTTTTGTGCTTTGTTTGATATTTTGATAGTTAGAAACACTAAAAGCAATAAATTCGCAAAATGAAAAATGAACACATAAGAACACGCAATATTTATAGAGATTCATTTTAATGTGAGATTATGTCATCTTCTACATTTGCAGTTATTCACCATGATGTAAAGAAGAGATCGATCTGCAGCTGACTCCGCAAAGTGACAATAATTACGCTCCACAAGCTAAACTATTATTAACTTTTCAACTAATTATACTTCAATTTTAACCACATATTTCACGGGATTCACAACTTTATCAATTTTTCAATCACATGTTTTCATTAACTTTTATCAAAAGCTCCATCACGAAAAGCATGCCCATTTGATATATCTATCATGGCACTGCCACTTTGCTACCCTATAGAAAAAGCTATCCCACAAATGAATCTAAAAAATTTGATATAGTTGTTGAAATTCTAACGTAGATCACAGCAGTAGTTGACAAGAAGCATAATTACAAACCAAAAATTATAACTACAACGTTTGTGACAACATTGAGGATGATGTGCAAAATATTTATTTAACCATTGATTGAGACTCAACAATATAATTATTACCATATCATTTACTTCTGCAATTATTTCTTAACATCTAACATTTAACAATAATATCCGTTCGCAATATTTTAATTTAATTTATGGCCAGATAGGTTAATAAATTTCCGACATCAATGGATATAGCATAGACAAAAATAAATAGAAAAGAAGTAAAGAAAAAAAAACCCTATCATAGATAAAAATATATCTAAAATGACATTTAACTGTGGTCTGTTTGATTTTGATTAAAATCTGATTTTAATCTAAGTCAAAGTCAAATAATCAATATTAATCACATCTTTCATGGGTCCTACAACTTTTCAACCACACATTTCAAAAATTTCTATCACAATCTATTAAAAAATCTAATTTTAATCTCCACCAAACACCATCGCAATCTAAAATTTCAAGTGCATTCTTTGTTACTAGGTATCATGAATTCCAATTTCATAAATTAACCATTCAAATCGTACTCTTTTTTTTCGGTAATAACAATTGGCAAGATTACTCTTTTTTATTGTAATTTAGGTAAGTGTTCATGAGTTTTTAAGAAAACGAACTTGTTCGAGTATTATAAACGCAGCTCTGCACTCTTTGATTCTATATTTTTTGTAAATCCTTTTTGTTCAGATAAATCGATCATACTAGATGCCCATATGTTTTTATTTTTTAATACGCTTGTATGAAATTCTAATGCTTTTATTTCACTAGTTACTTGTATTATCGTTAACAAATGAAAGAATGCAAACTATATTACGGTGTGTTTGATTGCATTTATTTTTCATGGAAAATATCAGTTTTCTACCCAAATTCCTACTTTGAAGTGTTTGATTGTTATTTTTTTCCATTGAAAATATTTTCCAACTTTTGAAAATATGTCTAATTTTCCTTTTTTTTAAGGAAAATATTTTCTTTGGGGGAGTATGTTTTTATATTTTCCTCAAAATAAGAAAAATATTTTCTTTTTTAGGTGATATTTTTCATATCAATCAAACGCACTCTTACATATATTATGTAGAATGCTTTATAAAAAGTGATAAAATTAATATTTATATACAATGTATTGTCCTATGTCAACAACAATGAAAATCTTTGCATAGGTCGCCGGCAGCCTATCGTTGTTCCGTGACCAACAAACTCAGAATCGGGACAAATGATCCAAGCTGGAAAATGCTTATGTGGCTTTATATTGGGCCCAAATGTCGGCCCATTAAAAACATGCTGACATCCAGTGGCCCACAATGTTCCCCTGCAACACCCTAAATTTCCTATTCTAATAATATTTTGTTGTTGACACAAACCGATGCTCCGATAAAGTTCGTCCAAAGTTGATAGAAACTGCTATTCAATTTCACTTGTAATTAATAAAAGTTTTAGTATTCATTAAATTATTATTAATTATGAATATTTAATGGACATATAAACTGATGTTAAAGCACCAGCAAAATTGAATAACATTATTCAATTAGAAATCAAATGTGGGTCCACTTTGATAAAATGTGGTTGGTAGATGGAGTGACATAATGTGATTTGATAAGAATTTATTGGATGAAAAGTCGTCTGCATTTAAAATAGTCCAATGATGTAGTGTCCCCTCAACCATGTGAGGAGGATGTACATCATTTGATCAGAGGCGGCCCTGTGATTTTGGGTGTCCTTTGCGAGATTTTAAAATGGTGCCCATAATTTTCTTTAAAATGGGTGCCTTGTATGAAATTTTAAAATGGTGTAAGATTTTCTTTAAGAGATTCATCATCAACATCTTTGCTAATATCATTTTTCTTAGGAAATTTATCATAAACATTATCATTTTTGGTGCCCCTATAAATATACAGCTATACAAAATTTTTTTTGGTGCCCCTATAATTTTGAGGCCCTGTGCGGTCACTCAACTGGAACTCCCTCAGGGCCGCCTCTGCATTTGATACACCCCATTATGTACAACCAGCATTTTTCATTTCGTATAGTGGCAAAAAATTTCCAAAACCCTCAATTTTTACACTATATAAACCCATGTCCATTCCCTATTTGCACCACCAAAAACATACAATTCCTTCTCCAAATAATTTTCAGATTTTTCACTTTTGATAAGAAATAATGGCTGTTGAGTCCGCTGTCTCGACTCCCATGGCCAATCCCGAATGTGAAAAACATGCTAAGGCTCTTCAATTTATTGAAGAGATGACTAAGAATTGTGATGCAGTGCAAGAGAAGGTTATTGGTGAAATTCTGAGCAGAAATGCTGACACTGAGTACCTGAAGAGGTTTCAACTTAATGGTGCTACCGACCGTGATACGTATAAGGCTAAGGTCCCCATCGTAACGTACGAGGATCTTCTGCCGGAGATCCAACGTATTGCAAACGGTGACCGGTCTCCTATCCTCTCCTCGCACCCCATTTCGGAATTTCTTACCAGGTAACTAATATGAATTTATCTTTCAAACGTATTTAACCATATACAATATAAATAAGCGCGCGGACACATAATTTGTGGTGTTTTTACTGAGGTTTTGTAAAATCTTGGCTAGTTTAAGATGGTGGAACTCGTTGTTTTAAAATCTGATATACATAACTGAGATATATAATGAATAAAAGTAGTGTGTTCTTTGTTAAGAAAGTACACAGACAATGGATCCACATATGTAATTAATAATTAATATAGTATTAAATAGATGAATCGTATTCATTTAATTACACAGAGTAACTCTTTTTTGGCATTTAAAATCAGATGAAAGCCATGTCTTTTAAGTAAAAATTTGTCATTTTTCACGGATATTGAAAAAGAAAGAAGCTAGATCTCAGGCATATTTTCTGCTTTAGAACGGAAAGGGAATATATTAAAACTTTCAATACATTTGAAACTGCATTAATATTGTAAAAAATATTAGTTCCGGGACGTCGGCCGGCGAACGAAAGCTCATGCCAACGATTGCAGAAGAGATGGACCGCAGACAGCTGTTATACAGCCTTCTCATGCCTGTGATGAACCTGTGAGTAACCTTGTTTTTTTACTCTATATTTAATTTCTTCATAAGAAAATATTAACTCTATTTCATTATATTTCTTTCAATAAAACTTCTTTACTCTTAATTGAAAACAGCTATGTTCCAGGACTAGACAAAGGGCAGGGCCTTTACTTTCTATTTATTAAGGCCGAAACCAAGACTCCAGGTGGGCTAGTGGCACGTCCAGTCCTCACGAGTTACTATAAAAGTGAACAATTCAAGAAGAGACCATATGATCCTTACTTGGTGTACACTAGCCCTAATGAAGCCGTTCTTTGTGCTGATTCTTTCCAAAGCATGTATACACAGATGCTATGTGGCCTAATCATGCGCGAAAAGGTCCTCCGGGTTGGGGCTGTTTTTGCCTCTGGCCTACTCCGGGCCATCAAATTCCTTCAACTCAACTGGAAACAACTCGCTGATGATATCTCGTCCGGGATATTAAACCCTAGAATTACAGACCCTTCTCTAAAAGAATGCATGTCCGAAATTCTCAAACCTAACCCTGAACTTGCTCAGTTTATTACTAAGGAGTGTGAAGGTGAGAATTGGGCAAGCATCATCCCAAGAATTTGGCCAAACACAAAGTACCTTGATGTGATTGTTACAGGTGCAATGGCTCAATACATTCCAACCCTTGATTATTACAGTGGTGAGCTACCACTTCCTTGTACTATGTATGCCTCATCCGAGTGTTATTTTGGGCTCAATTTAAAGCCAATGACCAAGCCTTCTGAAACATGTTACACCATCATGCCTAATATGGGATACTTCGAGTTCATTCCACATGACCCAGTCAATCCCATGGCACTGTCACGTGACTCTCCACCTCGCCTCGTTGACCTGGCAGATCTGGAGGTGGGAAAGGAATACGAGCTTGTGATCAGCACGTACTCAGGGTTGTGTCGTTACCGAGTTGGTGACATTCTCTTAGTCACAGGGTTCTACAACTCGGCACCCCAATTCAAGTTCGTAAGGAGAAAGAATGTGCTTTTAAGCATTGACGCGGACAAGACCGATGAGTCAGAATTGCAGAAGGCCATTGAAAATGCTTCCGAACTACTAAGTGAATTCAATACTAGAGTAATTGAGTACACTAGTCATGGTGACACTAAGACAATCCCTGGACATTATGTTATTTACTGGGAATTGCATGTAAAAGACCCAGAAAATGCTCCAACTCAAGAGGTCTTGAACAAATGCTGCTTGGTTATGGAAGAGTCGATGAATTCAGTCTACAGACAAGGTCGAGTGGCGGACAACTCTATTGGACCACTCGAAATAAGGTTGGTGACAAATGGCACATTTGAAGAGCTCATGGATTACTCAATTTCAAGGGGTGCTTCAATTAATCAATATAAGCCTCCAAGATGTGTGAATTTCGCACCCATTCTTGAACTGTTAAATGCCAGGGTGGTCTCGGCTCATTTTAGCCCCTCTACCCCACACTGGACCCCAGAACGACGAGGTTGACCTAGTAGGTAACGGTCCTCTGAACAGAATAGAAATTTCATCAGAAAAATCTGGCTAGCTACCAACAGACATGCCTCTGAGTCAGTGGACCAAAAAGAAAGTATCTTTCTCTCTCTCTCTATATTTATATATATAATTTTATGTTGAATATTGATGTGATCTGAGCTTTAGAAAGTGTATTGCTTTTATCTTATATGTCTTTTGAAATTTGCAGGGTTTGTTCTTAGTCTTGTATTGGTTCTGCGTACAGGTTCAAATAATCTGTACGCATGATGTAATTGCTTTGATGATGTTCTTTACTAAAGTTGAACAAAAGCCGTCGAAAGTATAATTTTAGTGCGCATCAAAATCTGATATCAATCTACAGATTGGAAATTAATTAATTGTGAAAATGCTTGGACTTTTATATGCATGGATTTTAATGCACATGTTACATGTTGCTACTTGAATTCCTTTTTCTAGGGTTCCTGCATGATCACTCTACTCTACTTTACTTAGATATGAATAATTCAAACACTCAAAAGTATATAGACAATCTAGGTTTATACCTAATCAAGGACATTACATGTGGAATTTTATGCATTAAACGTCAACACGAAACTAAAATTTAAAGCAAGAAAAGAAAAAACAACTTAAGATGGTACACTCTCAATACGAGAGCCATAATAGGGATTCACTATTATGAAAAAAGAAAAAGAAAAAAGAGCTGTCTTGATACTCTTTTATAAGAATAAATTTTTAGAACGACCTAATATATTTGCAATTTTTTTTCAATATTATAGTTATGCCCCATCTAACTTATAATTTTTATATATAGTTAGATGCCAATGAGATTTGGACTTCAATTTTTTTTATTTTTATTTTTAAATATAAGTAACTTTCTTTCTTATAATTTGGACGCACATAATAAAGTCTTAGTTAGTGGATTCCACTGGTTGTATGGATTTCAGTTTTTATCCTTTTAATATTTTTTTTTGGGGGGGAGGGGGTGGTGGGGGGGACAGATATATGTTATTCAATTATGATACGTAATGCTTGCGTTGCTAAACAATATTAATGTATTAATTAAATAAGTTTTCACAGGTTTAATTAATTTATATACTTTTCTGTGTTTCCCTTTCTGTTTTTGGCAGCATATCATAGGACCGTTAGTCATTGAATGTCTTAGTTCCTTACAAAACAAGATGCTCTTACAGTCTTGCATCTTTAAACAGACCAACGTCAGAATATAAAAGCCACCCAACAATGTCATATATTGCAACAGACGAGAATTTTAACTTCAAATGATAAAAATCTCTTACATGGTATATATATGTTGCAAATTTTATTCCCCAAATGAACAATATTGTGTTGAAGTAATATATGTTGAGTAGATAATCGGAATCACGAGGATTGATTATCCACTAAATACATTTTATCAAAATTAGCTCTAATTTGATACACAGATTTAACGTTTTTGTATTGATTTTAGATTATTCTAATTATCAGTTGGGAAAAATATCGATTTTACCATGCTATAATTTATATTTTATAATAATCAGTTGGGAAAAATTTCGACTTATAGAGTGAACGGAATAAAATAGAATGATTAATCATCGAGACAAGTGTTCGACTCATTTTCCTTAAGATGATAATGCTCGCACCGGTGCTAACGATCTTCCGGCACTCGTCTTCCAAGATACAATGACTTCAACTTGTAATAGTAGCACTCCAAATTACAAAATTCAGCAACCTACTAATATTTTGATATCTCTAAGAATGGAGGACTAAGATGCATGAAAATAATATTCGAGACTGAAATGCAAAATATGGAATAATACAAGAACGAAGGAATATAATTTGTAGGAGAGAAAAACCAGAATTGATTTTTGTAATGAATAAAATCCGGCATATGGGGGCTCATATATAGAAGTTGAAAAATTGTGTCTTGAATGGATACAACTTATTTGAACAAGTAGTTTAATAGTTAACCGTCAGATTTTAGAATACGCCAAGTATCGCCCACAGAAAAGTTAGAGGAAAATAAATAATATAATTCAAATATATTAATTTAATTTAATAATAAAATAATATAATTCACATATTATTTTTCCAAAAATATATATTCCAACTTGGTCCAAGCCCACGACCACGACCACGACCACGACCTGTGTCATGCCTAGTTAGCCGGTCGGTTGGACGACAGCATGCGCGTGTGGGCTTTGGCTCAACCTAATAGCATGTAGGTCCTCTCCCCTTAAAAAACTATTGATACACCTTGGGGCCCAAACCCAAGTCCCAAATCTGAGTAATATAAAGTGGTTTATATTCTTCTAATTTTTCTATGTGGGATTGACATTTTTCAACATTTCATCAAATTTTATTACCAATTTATTTCAATTTTAAGTGGTTATCTTTTGACCTTAGTTTTTCATTCACTCTTAATTGGTTTTGAGAAAATAAATGCATTCATTAATATACTCATAGAATAGAATACACTCGGTCAAAGAAATCTTCTGTCCAACTAATGGGACCCACTAAAATAATTGATAAAAGTTGGTCAAACCAACTATCTAAATCAATTTATCCAACAATCCCCACATGAATGAAAATTAATGCACAAGGCTGTGCATACCCTATAGAGAAATAATGCGAAAAGTTATTGCATCGGTATAGGTAACTTATGGTTTGAACTTCCCTAGTTGAATATTATCCGATTTACTTGACTTATCGGTGAATGTGATATCTTGAACTATCAGTTGTTGGTGTAAACTAAGACAATAGTACTAACACAATAACATTCCTAACATTTTTTAGTTCTCACTGTTATATTCATTTTGACCCTGAATAACTCTTGAATTTTATAAGTACTTTAGAGAATTTAAGCATTTGAAACATTCTCATAGAAGCGACATCATTTCACACTTATATAAATGATCTCCTATTAAGATTACATACCATACCTTACTTGGATAGTCCAAGATATAGGAATCATTAAAAATATAACATAACCTAAATTTTTTTGCAAACAACACATTATTATTATTATTATTATATGAATTAATTCACAAGTACTTATTGAATCTTCATAACTTAGTTGTGCTATTGAACCAAAATTTTGGGATCTCTAGTCAGTAAGGTTGAGTTACCATTATAAAGATCCTTATATAGTATGCTCTAAGCCCATTCCCCTTGATAGGCAGTATACTTGATCTCTTAGTAATCGTTTAGTAAGTGGATCCACGAGATTCTCCTTAGATTTTACATAATCTGTGAAAATAACATCATTTGAGATCAATTGCTTAATTGTATTATGTCTTCAATGGATATGTCGATACTTATCATTATACATATTACTTTGTGCTCTACCGATAGCCGTCTGACTATCACAATGCATAAAAATTGTGAATCAATTCCACTTCTTCTCCAACTTTATCTAAAGTTATAAGCTCAGATTCAATTGTAGATCGATCTATACACGTTTGTTTAGAGGATTCGAAGATAAGGCCGTACCACCAATGGTAAAAACATAACTACTAAGGGATTTTAAGTCTTCTGTATATGATATTCAATTAGCATCACTGTATCATTCTAGTACAACTGGATATCTAGTATAATGTAATCCAATATTTGAGGTGTATCGTAGATATTTAAGAACCTTTACCAATGCCTTGCAATGATCATTAGTTGGGTTACTTGTAAATCTACTAAACTTGTTCATTGCATACGCAATTTCCGAATAAGTGCAGTTTGTAATATACATTAGACTACCTATTATTCGAAAGTACTACAACTGAGATACGAATTCGCCTTTTTATTTAGCCAAATGTAGACTTAAGTCTACTGGAGTTTTAATTGAACTTTCATCATATGAATGAAACTTCTCAAGTACAGTCTCAATATAGTAAGATTGAGATGAAACAAGTCCCCCAAATGTATTAATGATTTTAATTCCTAATATTATATCTGCAATACCCATATCTTTCATGTCAAAATATTTTGTCAGCATTTTCTTGGTAGTGGTTATGATATCACAACTACTACACATAATTACCATGTCATTAACATATAGATATATAATTACATATGCACTTGGTGTGGTTTTAATATAAACATATTTATCACACTCGTTAATCTTAAAATCATTAGACAACATAGTTTTGTCAAATTTTTCATGTCATTGTTTTGACGCTTGTTTTAGTTTATATAATGGCTTAACGAGTCTATACATATTTTTTCTCTTATCCGGGAGCAATGAACCCCTTGGGTTGTTCCGTGTAAATTTCTTCTTATAGTTCTCCATTTAAGAAAGTTATTTTAACATCTATCTGATGGATCTCCAAATTATGCAATGTTGTGGTTGCAATTAATACTCTAATAGATATTATTCTTGTCACAAGTAAGTATGTATCGAAAAAATCAAGACTTTTTTTGAATCATTTAGCTACCATTTTGGCTTTATATTTATCAATTGATCAGTCGGTCTTTAATTTCCTTTTAAAAATCCCTTTACAGCATAACGGTTTGTTGCCGGGTGAGAGATCTACCAACTCCCAGGTATGATTTTGCATAATAGACTCGATTTCACTATTGATAGCCTCTTTCTAGAACGAAGCTTTTGGACTTGACATTGCTTCATTGAATGTCTTAAGTTCATTTTCTAACAAAGGATGTAGTTGTTTTAGTCCTTTTACCGCGTTTGGTTTTTATTACTTCGATGATTACCAATTGCAGTATTATAAGTTCATTTTTGTGAACTTCTCTCTTTTCTATCCTTACAAGGAAAAATATCATTGAAAAATACATCTTTCCTAAATTCAATGATAGTATTTTTAGGTACATCCAAAATGTCATACTTATGCACGAGGAACTATTGTTAATTGCATATCCAATGAATATGCAGTCGATGGTTTTAGGCCATATTTTAACTCGTTTAGACTTTGGTACTTCTTCTTTAGCCAAACACCTTCACACTTTTAAGTATTTGTATGAAGTTTATGACATTTTCATAACTCATAAGGAGTTTCTTTCTTACTTTTGTGTGGCAATTTATTTAGAATGTAGTTAGCTTAGAGAATTGCCTCCCCCACAAATTCTGTGGTAAACTATAACTAATCAACATAGTATTTATCATTTCTTTACGAGTATAATTTTTGCATTCAACAATATCATTCGACTGAGGGTGAATAATGTGTTGTAGTTTGATGAATAATCTCAAAGTCTGAACAAAGTTCTTCAAACGGTTCTCCATTTTATCCACCTCTGTTGCTACGAACAATTTTTATTCGTTTACTAAGTATTCTCAACCTCATTCTTGTTTTGCATAAATATTTCTAAGGCCTTATCTTTATTTCTTAGCAAATAGACATAACAGTACCTTGTGCAATCATCTATAAAAATAATAAAATACTTTTTACCTCCTCTAGTTTACAAATTTTAAATTACACATATCACTATGAATTAGTTATAGAGGATTCGAGTTCTTTCAATTGAATGAAACGGTGTTTTGGCTAATTTAGCATCTACACAAGTTTCGCACTGATGATTTTGATCAAGCAAAATTTAAATAAGAACTTACTAATTTATGTAAAGTATTAACATTAACATGTTCTAATCTATCATGTCATAAATTAGAAGATTCAATCAAGTAAGCAGAAAATTTATATTAATATCAAAATCATGAAGTACATGCATTACGTTAAATTTGAATAGCCCATTGGCTAAGTATCCTTTTCCCACAAACATACTATTTTTTATGAGTACAAATTTGTTAAACTCGAAAACTAGCCTAACGTTGCGAAAAGACCTTTTGCAGCGTTTTTTAAACGTTGCGAAAATGACCTTTTGCAGGGTTTTTTAAACGTTGCGAAAATGACATTTTGCAGCGTTTTTTAAACGTTGCGAAAGGTCTTTTGCAACGTTTAAAAAACGTTACAAAAAAATTTTAGCGTTTTTCAATTTTTTGCAACGTTTGCAACATGGTCTTTTGCAGCGTTTAAAAAACGCTGCAAAAGACTCATCCTTATTTTTTTAAAAAAGATAATTTGCATTTGTCCTGTTCTTTGATCAAATAATTTGAATAATAAACTAACAATTCACATAATAAAGAGATGAAAACATCACAAAATATAAAAAATCATATAATTAAAGTGGTTGTTTGCATTAAAATTAATTAAACCATGCAATTGCTATAACATTGATTGTGCAATATTCAAAATAATTTCATTATACTTCAAGTTTAAAATTTAACCCAACAATCAAAAAAGGCTTTTCCATCATTTCGATGAGTACAAAATGTGCAATAATTCATACTATAACATCAAAAAATGAGTCGCTCGCTGGTGACGACATGAAATTAAGCCAATCTCTCACCGCCATCAACATGTTGTACCTGCATCAAATGACTAAAATTAGAACAGTTCTGCATGACAAGCATTATTATATGATTTATATGACAATCATTATTAAAAGGTCATTACAGCAAAATTGAACACTGCAAAAGTTATTAAAAGAATCTGTCCTATAGCATTTTCCATAATTACACTGAGAGCTCAGTAGACATGATTCTACTTTTTACCCTAAAAGGGAAGTTGAATTGGTAGCTAATTCCATATAATGTCTTCCACATGAACTAGTATGCCCATGTTTATGTATAGCAGAAAAGCCAAATTAAGAAACTTTAGAGAACTAAGAGAGGGAAGAGAAGCAAACACATAAGAGCTAGAACTAAGGCCGCATACTGCTCATGGTAGAAAAACTGTGTTGATGACTGTAAACTTAGGAGAAACAAGAATATCTACCCAGCCAATAGCTTTGGTAACTCCAAGATATGGACTGCTAAATATAGTAAGACAAAGAACGGTTGTTCATTGGAACGCTCGAGTGTATCATCATTGAAGTCAGAGATGCAGCCACCTGCTAATAGAAATATTGTAACTCAAATCTTCAACCAGTTAACTAACACTTTAGGGAGTAAATCAAACTTTTGCCGACCTTAATAAAAATATAGGTTCTATCCCCTACTAAAAATACCCTTCCAGCAAAAATCATAGAGGATTGGATATGGAAGAAACAATAGAGAAAAGTTTATGGCTTCTGCTGACAATTTCAACAATTGGGATATGAATTCAACACATTTTTTCATATAATTCTTTCCCCCACATTCATTACAACAGAAAAGCCTCAATTTCTTTTTCATGCTTTTTTTTTTCAACTAACCAAAAAGACGAAGTAACTTTGCCCTTAACTGCTGCCGAGACGAATTCTTCTTCTGTTGTGTGTTGTTCAAATGTTATTGTGTATGAAAGGTGGTTGTATGGTCTTAGATGGATGGTAAAAGGTTGAGGAGTATAGTAATGGTATTCACATAAAGGTACAAAAGGGAAGCAAAGAAGCATAGTGAACTATCAGACATCAGGCACAAGCCGCACAACTACAGACCAAGAGTATCATTCCAAGTTACCTGAATCAACCAAACAGCATTTTCACTATAAATTGCATTGTTCATGAACCAACTTGCTAGTTGATCCCATTCACTCTGTTTTCTTCCATAAATTGAAATCCTATACTCGGCCATCTGAAAGGAGCATGATGAAATCAGAATCTCTGGCAAATTACCTTGCAAATGAAGTACAGTTATCCACATGACAAAATCTTTACTTTATAATGTACAGCAACATAGAAGCCTAATATACCAGTTTCTGAGGCATAAAAACATATTAGTTGTTTCAGATCCTACAGCAAGATTGCAATTGCATAAAAAAAAAGTCCATTTATGTAGTTTTCTATCACGAGAGCTTCTAAGCTTAGAAGCACAATAATTTCAGTCAGACTGAAATTAGAGATGTCCAGTGTAATATTAGTAATTTAGTATACTTCTTCCATCATGTTGTGGACATTTTGCATATGCTTCTTAGACTGATTTGAGAGGCACGAGGTTGAAGTAATGAAGAATTTTACTTCATTATACGTTAATGTTGTAGTCGACTGAAAAAATTATGCTTAGTACCAGAATATAAACAAAGACTACATCAGATGAAGAATATTAAAAACAGAGTTGTAATCAAAAGGTTGGAGAATAAGTTTTTAAGATATTCACAAATATTGTGAGGACAAACAAGTCCTCAGCAGCTGATTGCCAAATACAAAATTCCAAAGAGTATCAATTATTTGATTTTAGAACACTGATGGCTTCATTTGCAAATCTATTTATTATCGAAATTTGCTCCCACACACATGGTCTTGAAGCTTCTCGAGAGTAAATTTGAAAAGTGGTTCCCTTGATACAGAATATTGATTAGAAAATTTTCCTAGCCTGGACTGTATATTAAGGCTTTGTTTTTTTTCATTATCTAAGTTATAGTATATTATTTTGAACTCTTTCAAATATCATTAAAAGAGCAAGAGGTTTCTAATTTCCATGGGCAAATTCTTATAATTCTCTCTGTTTCAATGGTATGTAAAAGAAGCTACTAGAGTGATTTCTAGAGCTCTTAGGTTGTCTTTTTCTCAATGAAAATCATGATGTGGACATCTTTCTTTGTAGTTCAAAGAAGCCACAAGGTCAACAAAACCATTATTGGTAGTTCACACCTAGTAGGGTGACTCTTCAATTTCTTAGGCATGAATATCACTTGTCATGATAGGGAATAAAGACAGGCTATGGAGAAGTGAAATGACTCGCCTATTTTTTACTAAAATTATATTTTTCTCCCATCCTTTATGGCTTTAGTTAATATTTAAGACTTATTCACAATAAGTTCGAGGTCCTATGTTTCATGCGATTGAACTACTGAGAGGGGGATTGTCATCCCACTGAATTAATGAAAACTACTTGAAATTGATTAGCACATTCAGTTACATCTGGATGGTATCTTCTAAAATGACTAAAATTGAAAAGATCAAACAAAAAATTGAAAAGACCTCCAAACCACTAATCTAAAAGATCAAACATACCTTAATCAAAGAAGTCTAATACTGCTCTTCGGCCAAGCAACAGTACTTCCCATGGCATCACTAAGAGTTCGAAATTCATCTGTGGGTCGGTATAACTTCAAATTCTCCATATACACTTCCTCAACCCAAACCTTCCAACAGTCTCGACCGAGTGGCAGGTGATGCACATTTGCACTTGGGTCTGTTGATGCAATCTTCCCTTCTGCTACGACTTCTTCCTCTTCAAACATGTACCAATGCAACAATTGACATTTTGCATTTGCCATAGGTACAGTACTTCCTTGGTTTGACTACAAATTCGTAGTACAGAAAAAATATTTTTTAAGTATATTTATTAGAATGCTACAAACTAAATATATATTGAATAAACATTTAATAATGTATGACAAAAAACCTGAGGAGTAATAACATTTGAATTCCTGTCCTCTAGATTCTGTAAAATGATACAAAAATTACAAAAGTTATTCTACATGTAATTGGCTATATTAAGATATATTCTCATAGTATATATAAAATGTAACCACTTCTAACCTGCTGAGATAACTTCAGAAATGCTTCCATCTTCTCTTCTAGCGCCCCCATCGTTTGTGATTGAGTCTGTATTTGATTTTCAAGTTCTCTTACTCTCCCACTACTTTGCATTTGTCCATCCACCTTTGATGGAACAACTCCGAATCCGAGTCCCCGAACTCTTCCATGACGGTCAAGACCTAAAATTCGAGCGACAGCATCGTCGCGGATGGAATCCTCGGCTGGTGTATCAGAAATTGATGCAGAACACTCTTGAATCCTTCTCTGCACTTATGGGACTCAAATGTTATACTAGCAAGTGATACAACTACTTAACTCAACATGCAGCGGTCAAATGTTGAAAATGCTACACTAACCAAAGTATCGGCAACTGCTTCGTTGATTGGTTGTCCATCTTTCCTAAGATGCGCACGAGTCCATAATCTTGTTCGAAACTCTTTTAAATCTGGATCTTTTTTCCTCTGCAGTACAAATTTGGTTATTACATATATTAAAATTGGACAATTCACACAACACCATATACATTCCTCAGATGTACCATTTCATGAGCCACACGTGGATAACCCTTCCGACCTAGAGTATGGAGAAGCTTCTGATTATTTCTCATGTTGCTGAACCTGGAACTTTTTTCCTATTCAGAAAGCAAAAAATTCTAAAACAACAATAATTATAAAAATTTAAGCTTCATATGCAAATTATACTTACATGAAAATCAGCAGAAAGAGTATTCTCAACAAATTTTACCCAAACTTCTTCAGAGTTGACATTCTTTGGTCGAAGAAGAGTAATAGTACGTGTTCTATTCACAGATGACTCAACTTGAGCTCTAATTTGTTTTCTCAGTCTAGATTTGAATGTCCTCCAGTACTTGCCCATTAATTGAAATGTCATTCTTTGATGACAATCACTGACTTTGAACCTTTGCTGTATTTGTATACGGACATAAAGTTAAGACTTAAGAGAATGGTGTTATTAAGAAGGAAAAATGTACAACGTAATAATCGTAAAAAGTAGTTAAGAAATAGTACCTGTATTAACTCCCAAAGCTCCATTTTCTTCTTTTCGTCCACTGAATGCCAATCGTTAATTACAACAGGCACATGTTCTCGAACTATGGCCCCAATGAGGCTAGCAAATTTATCTGAGTTCTGGCCAACCACTTGGCCGTACTCATTGAATTCGAGCTTCATCTTCTGATAATTATGTTCCGGAATCATCTTCACTGCTGCTGGACCTCTTTTCTTCTTCAGCGCATTTGAAGTTGTTGGCAATGTGGTTTGCTCATCATTACTTGGGCTAGTTATACTATCTCGTTGTTCACTGGAATATCTTAGCCTCTTACTGGTCTCTCGAATTGCATTAGCAATTGCAGCTCTCTTGTTTTTAGAACTCTTGGAAGCTTGTTTAGTTGACTTTGAGAATACAACGTGAAAACAAGAGATAAAAGCAATTATTTTCAAAACTTAGCATACATCTCATGTATTATAAGAAAACGCAATTACCTGAGCCTTGTCCATCGTACAACATATATTTTCCTCTCTCCAAAATTGTTGCCCTAGAGCTAGAATAAAAACCTGCAACATCAAAATGTATTATAGTTAATGCCATCTTTATAAATCCAAAGCATTCAACATTTCATCACAATATGAATAAACATAGATAAATCACGCAGTAAAGAATAGTAGAACAAAATTGATCATTATGTAAAAGGTACATTATCTACAAATTAGTGAGTTACCAAACTACTCTACGTATCACAAAATACGCCTTCGACATCTATCCTTGCATAATTCTCATCATCATCAGGGTTGTCTGTAATAGGCTGTGATATATCTAGTGGAATAGTTGCCTCATAATTATAATCTTCTTCCATGTGTAATGCATCAAAATCTCTTTGTGGTGCTTGCAAAACAACATACCAACTAGATGTTTCATTTTCCCTAGAATAAAAGACTTGTTTCGCCTGTGTTGCTAAGATGAAAGGATCATTTTCAAATTGTCTGTGTCTCTCGTTAAGATTAACCAAAGTGAATCCATCTTCCTTTTTTATTCCGTTCACGATATTTGCCCAATCACACTTGAATATTGGAACATGAAACGTATTATAATCAAGCACTATAACATCACGCAAAACTCCATAATAAACAACTTGCCCAACTCTTTGCGCATTATCTTTTGCACTAGATCTACATATGGTCGTTGCTTCAACTAGAACGCCACTGTTCTGGCGAGATTTTTCTGCATCTTTAGTGTGAAATCGAAGACCATTTATGACGAATCTAGAATATGACATGGATTGATATCTAGGACCACGTGCAAGCCACTTCAAATTGTTCGATACTTTGTCCGTCAATAGTTCACCTTTAATCTGTTATTATTTTTAAAATGTTAGAAATAAAAGAATACATAGCACAACTAGACATTTATTTTTTAATGTATATTCCAACCTTATCATCCAACCAGGTAGCAAAAGCATCAATGTGTTTCTTATGCAATAAAGTCTCATTTCTTTCCAGTCATCTATCAACACTCTTGAGTTCATCCATATGCATCCTATAGTAAATAAAATATATTAAAAACAAGATATGGTTGAACTACTTAAAAGAAATAATCCTCGATATTTAATAAACGTACTCTATGTATGGTTGAACTTCTGTACTATTGAGTAACACGTAGCGATGAGCAACTTTCAACATCTCATTAGATAGTACAATTGCTTTCTCTTTATAAATTGTACGCCCCGCAAGTAAGAAATCAGTCTCATATTCTTCATTACGTATATTCTTAGAGCCTATTACCAATGCTTGTTTTAAGTATTTGCTACAAAACTTAGCATTTTCTTCAACAACGTATCGCTCAGCTATGCACCCTTCAGGTCGTGTACGATTCATAACATACCCTTTCAACACTTTCATATATCTCTCGAATGGGTACATCCAACGATATTGTACTGGTCCACAAATACGAACTTGTCTCCCAATATGGATTGTCAAATGAACCATTATATCAAAAAATGAAGGCGGGAAATACCTTTCCAACATGCATAAAGTTTCAAAAATGTCTTCCCCTAGTTGTTCAACCTTATTTCTATCTACAATTCCTCGACATATTTCCTTGAAAAATGAACTCAATCTAAAAATGGAGTTCCTTGGTCCTTTGGGTAGAAGTCCTCTCAATGCAACTGATAATAATTGTTGCATTAAAATATGACAATCATGAGACTTCAACCCAACTATCTTATTTTCTTCCGCTGATATGCTATTTCCAATATTAGATCCATAGCCATCGGGTAATCTCAAGTTAGCAAGCCTTCTGCAAAAAATTTCCTTTTCTGCTTTTGATAAGGTATGAGGAGCAGCTGGTAGGTAGAATTTATTTCCTCTACTACGAGGATGTAAATCATGCCTAATGTTCATTTCTTCCATGTCCTTACGAGAGTTAATGCCATCTTTAGATTTTCCTTTGACATCCAAAAGTGTACAAATATGCTATCACAAATATTCTTCTCTACATGCATCATATCCAAATTATGACGTACAAGTAAAGTCTGCAAAATCGAACATCAATCAAGTCATGAAAAACTACAAGCAATTAGAAGAATTAAATAAAAATGAACGAACTATTACAAAAATTACCTTCCAATATGGTAGATCGAAAAATATTGACTTTTTCTTTCACGTTACATTAGATTGAGTTGTATTCTTCTTCCTCTTTCGTTTACCACTTTTTCCCCAATCATTTGTAATTTTATCAACTTCAATAGAATCCTCTTCACCATTTTTTATCTTCGGCCCAATACCATGTTCAATATGTCCATTAAACCAACCCTTTTTCATGCGAAATTGATGATCGGAAGCGAGAAATCTTCTATGTCCCATGTATGCAAACTTCCTTCCATGCTTCAACCATAGTGAACATGTATTTTCACGAAAGATAGGACATGCAATTTTCCCTTTAACGGGCCACCCAGATATATTTTCATATGCAGGAAAGTCATGAATTGTCCACATCAAAATAGCTTTTAAGTTGAATGTGAATTTTGTAACTGCATCATACATATCAACCCCATCACTCCACGACAACAATAAGTCGTCTACAAGTGGTGCCAAATAAACATCTATGTCATTACCTGGTTGTTTCGGACCCGGGATCAATAAACTCAACATCAAACTTTTCTTTGACATGCAAATTGAGGGAGACAAGTTATATATAGTTAAGATTACTGGCCAACAACTGTATGTAGAGCTAATATCTTTGAAAGGATTAAATCCATCATTAGCAAGACCTAATCTAATATTTCGAGGATCAGATGCAAAATGTGGCCACCTTCTGTTAATCATTTCCCAACTCAATGAATCAACCGGATGCCTAATCTTACCATCTGAACTTTTATTACTTGAGTGCCATCTAAGTTGTGTTGACATCTCATATATTCCAAACATCCTCTTAAACATTGGTATTATAGGAAAATAACGCAAGACCTTTGCTGGGATATTTTTCTGAATTTTTTTAGTCCATTGGTTCATTTTCCATCTCGAGCAACCACATTTTGGACATAATTCAGCCTGCTCAAGCTCCTTTCTATATAAACAACAATCGTTGAGGCAAGCATGTATCTTTTCGTAGCCAAGATCAAATGTATTCACAAGTTTTTTCATCTCATAAAATGAGTTTGGAAGTGTATTATTCTCTGGCAGCATGTCTCGAACAAGATTTATAAGTTCATCGAAACCATTGTCCGATAAGCCATGCGAAGCTTTATGCTTAAACATAGCAACTGAAGCTGACATCTTTGTAAATGCCTTGCAACCAGGATATAAAGGAGTTTCAGCATCATTAGCCAAAATTTCAATCTCTTTCTCTCTTCCATCTGGATGGTTTTCAGGATCTACATCTTGCTGTGCATAGAAATCCTTAAACATCCTACTCGACTCAGACATTTCTACGTCGACCAAATTTGATTGACTTGGTTGCTCTCCATGAAATACCCAAACAGTATATGTAGGATCCATACCTTTAATAACCAAATGTTCATGAACTGTATCATAATGATGATGCATTAGATTCCTACAATTAACGCAAGGGCATGATATCATTTCTGAATTGCAAATATCACGAGCTCGTTCAACAAAATTCTGTGCTCCATCTCTATATTGTTCTGAAAATCTACAAATTAAACTTATGATCATTATATGTTAATTTTTTATTAGAGATAACTAGATTTCTAAGATAAGTTTCAGATGATAACCTTGATAAGTGCAGCCACTCTTTGTCCATTATAGGCAGTGGCAGATCCCGGAATTTAAGTGAGTTAGGTGCAATCGTTGATCGTTGACCATGAACGCCTAAATAATGAGATTATTCTTAGATTTGGGTTCAACATTAAATGCAATAATTGAGATTATTATCTTGACTATAATTTTCAAAAGTAATCTTCTTTGACATACTACTATATAACTTATTCATGCTAAAAATGCTGCAGGCTGGCGAAGATACTGAGTACTCATCGCTTGCGAAAGTTGAACTGAAGAAGTTGTTTGCTAGAAAAAGGGTATGCATGCTCTACAAATATTACAATATCTTTCATAAAGACATTTCACTCGATGATAAGATCCATATTTTCTCTTTGATTTTATTTATTTATTTATTTATTTTTTTCGGCCTATTTTGATCATGTATAAAGATGCCGAGACACATTCTTGACATTTTGCGCACCATGTACTTTACAATCTACAAGTAGTAATAAACAATAGTTCATGTGGGCCTTTATAGAATTTGTTGCTATAATTCAGATAAAGGAGCTCAAGGAAACAAGCTTATCAACAAACCAAGACAAGTCTAGGATGAAGAGGACGACCTGGAAAGTTGAAGGTGACACCAGCACTGAGACTAATCCACTTAAAGGTGGTCCCATAGACATGTTAAGCAATGACAATATTCACGTATTAGAATGTTGCGATAGACCCCTTTAACAACATTTAATTAACAAATGTTGACTTTTGCATGTTGCGAAAAGTCATTTTTGTTGTAGTGTATAAAATTGAAAAACCTCTCCAGCAGAAACAGGTCCTATTTGGACCGGATTAAAATTTGATTTTAATTTAAGTCAAACAATCAATATTAATCACATCTTTCATGGATCCCACAACTTTTCAACCATAGTTTGTTTGGTAAAGACTTGAGTCACTTAACTAGATAAAGTTTTTCTAATTTATACAAAGCTTTGGCGGTGTCTAATTTTCCTACTTTCCTTAACACTTGATCAGATAAATGTAAGATAATGGAAGTATAAGCAAATTCATATACTTCAATTTTCTGGTCATGATATCAGAAAATTCTTGAGTAATAACTTTAGAAACCTTTTGTTGAAAAAGAACACGTCTCATTTTTTGTTACCGAATGGAAAAATTCCATTTTCCATTAAAAATTTCAAGTTCAAAAGTAGTTTTCATATATTATAGCAAAAGAACACACAGTAATTTTAAAAAATCAAAGAACATCTTATCCTTTTTGGAAAAGATTTTTTTACCAACACAAAATTTTGGTCTCAAGTTCAATCAAAATATCAGTAATAATAAAATTTACAATATATTACAAATACTGAACAATATCAAGTTTCAAGAAAGTAAAACTAGATGGTACAGTCACCAACATATATAGAATGCAGTCACTAAAGAACACATACATGCGGAAAAATAATAAGTAGCAGATTATCCACACCCCAATGCTCAAATTCACTAGGATTGCGTGAGAATCATGTTCCCAAGTCTAGGCACAATTTGAACACGGGATTATTCAACTGTGTATAAGGGATAATTAACAGGATAAGATGAAAATATTTTACATGCACTATCACATCAACACTAAAGAAGGATATAAGAACATAAACCTCAAAAAATATGGATTTAAGCTTTAAAGAAACTTAAAACCAGGGTGGTGGGTTGGAGTTTGACCGCTAAGATGCCAAATCTTGATGCGATATGAAGAGATAATAGTTAATACAGGTTAGGTTTTTCCAAGAGACCACCAAGTATTACGAGTTTAGTTATAGAAACTCAAATCTAAGGTTTCAATTTTAGATCGAAAAAAGAGAACAAAGTTTCTGCACCAAAAGAAATTTCAGAACACCAATCCAGGGTTTCAAGAAATTTTATATTGAACATAGAGTACCTTGAAAATTTATTTTTCAGGGTCCAAACTTCGATCGAAGCCCGAAGACTAGCCCACACACGCTCTGATACCACTATTAAATAAAAATAAACCAATATAATGAAACAATCTAAAAATTACAATGACTTTACAAACTATAACCAACCACACGACCTCAAGATAGCATCAAACATAGGCTCAAAATATTGTACCCATCCGTATTAATATAGAAGCCTCAGATCAATCCAAACCCTCACATGACAAAGGCGAGTTGCAGTTGCTTCTATTGACCATCCCCAGACCTTATATTGACTTCTTCTCCTTTCAATGAGACAGCTAAACCATATGATAGTTCTAATGTGATGAATCAATGAATGCCATCCAAAAAATACAGTAACCTTTAAACAATTTTATAACTAACATCGTTTGACATGAAGCACCTTACCACATAACATATAAAAACAACCAATAAATAGCTCAACCTGAATAGGAAATTCCAAAAATTTCCTAACTCTGATGAGATTACTTAAATGCAATGCTCTATAAGGAAAATTGGGATGCAGAGTAGTTACAAGATAATCCAACATTTGAATTTTAAACCTGGTTTCGACCAATGAGTAGACTGTACTTAACGTGAAATAAAACTCACAGTAGCAATTCACAATCAGTTCACAGTTCAAACTTCAAATAACAATGCACAGTTCAAGAAAACTCACAGTCAGAGAGATGGAGTCGAGACTTAAGCAGAGCAGGCTTCACCTCTCCTCAGCCTCGAGGACAAGGATGGCATCCAATTTTAGACCCCCGGCTCCAGCTCGTTCTGCAGCTTTTGCTTGCAAGTTGCAAATGAATTTCATAAAGATCACATTTCACAAAATTGATACATGATTTTAAATCAAATACAAGACTGAAGAAAAGGTTAAGCAAACACAATACAGACTCAAATCAAAACAAAAAATTTAAAAAAAAAGAAGAAAAAAGAGAGAGAAATAAGTTTCGGTTCGGGCTTCTTCACCTTCTGTCGACTGCCAAAGATGTTCCGGCCTTCGGGCTTCACCTTCTTCTTCACCAGTTGCACCTTCACGTTTCAGTGATAAGTGGTTGAGGTTCACGAGGTGAGGGCGTCTTCACTCTTTCGACTCCATCCAGCTAGGGCTCGAAAATTTGTAGAATCGCAAGAGATTCCGAGATTGGGGGTGGTGGAAGACAGCGCCGACGCCGAGTGATAGTTCTTGAGAGGTTGAGAACACGAGTGCCGGATTGAATCGACTGGAAGCCAGCGGCGGAGGTCTGGCAGAGACGGGAGGAGACGAAGTGGAAGAGAAATTCGTTCGATTGGGTGGAAATCGAATGCAAATGGGAATGGGTTGAAATCGAATGCAAATGGGAATGTGTTGAAATCGAAGTTAAATTGGAATTTGGGCGTTTATTTACTTCTTGGGCCAATGTCAAAGGTGGGATGTGGGCCGTCTCACCTTTTACTTGGGCCTTTTTTAACTTCTTGGGCCAATGTCATGTGTGGAATGTGGGCCGTCTCACCTTTTGCAGCGTTTATAAAATGCTGCAAAAATACACATTTTGCAACGTTTATAGAACGCTGCAAAAGGTTGTACCTTTTGCAGCGTTCTATAAACGTTGCAAAATGTATCTTTTTGCAACTTTCATTTACAAAATGTTGCAGATGCTCAATTTTCCTAATCAATTGCAACACTCACTTATTAACATGTTGCAATAGACCCCTTTCGCAACACTTAACTACCGAATATTGCCGTTTATGTGTTGCAAAAGCTTATTTTTGGCGTAGTTAACTTTTAATGTTGGTTGCCCATGAATAGAGTTGTCATCCATTTATAGGAGTGTAAGATGAAAACATCTCCTTATCCACACAAACGTGACGAGTAGCGTCAGTGTTTACAAATCATTCTCTTGGATTGTCCACCATGTTTGCTTCAAATACAACAGTTGAGAACATTAGTTCAGACACATCGTTAGATGATTTGTCTTTCTTGGTTAGGTGCACTTGGTCCTTTTTGTTTTGCTTTTTCTATCAACAATCATTTGTGATGTGACCAAGCTTACCGTAATTGTAGCAATCTCCTTTGAATTTCTTAGCCTTACTCTTTTACTTGTCATTGCCAAGATACTTCATTTTCTTACTAGTATTTGGCTCCACCAAATTGACTTTAGCCTCCATTTGCAGCTTTCTAGATTTCTTCTCAGGGTTTCGATTATCTTCCTCAATTCTTAATGTTACAATCAGATCTTCAAGTCCCATTTCCTTACGTTTGTGTTTCAGTTAGTTTTGAAATCTTTCCACATTGGTGGTGATTTCTCGATAATCGTACTGACATGAGATAACTCACTAAGCATCATACCTTATGCATGTATCTTGTGCAATATAATTTGTAGCTCTTGAACTTGATTTATCACTGTTTTAGAATCTATCATTTTTAATTCCAAGAATTTACCTATAACGAATTTCTTCAACCCGACATCCTCCATTTTGTATTTCCTTTCCAACCATTTCCACAATAGTTTAGATGTCTTGACTGAACTGTATACGCTGTATAGTGTGTTGTCAAGGCAATTGAGGATATAATTTACGCACAAGAAGTCATTATGATTCCATGCATCGAATACTACTCGATTTTAGGATCTATTTCCTCATCCTCAGCAGTTGGAGCATCTTCACTTAAGAATTTTGTTAAATTTAGAGTTGTGAGATAAAACTACATTTTCTATTGACATCTTTTAAAATTCACTCCCATGATTTTTTCTGATTTCTCCTCGTGAGCATTGTTAAGAGGTACAATAGTTGTAGTATTACTTGATATAATCTAATAAAATCTTAGGATATAAATTAGCACGTAAATAAGTTATTGTCGTCTTAAGATTGTTAGAAAAATATCGATTTTACTGTACTGTAATTTATATTTCATAATAACAAGTTGAGTAGAATTTCGGCTTACAGAGTGAACAAGATAAAACATAATGATTAATGGTCGAGGTAAAAGTTCGACTCTTTTTCCTTAAAACGATAATGTCCCGCACTGATATTGACGATTTTTCAACACTGATCTTTCAAGATACAATACCCGATCTCTCTAAAACTGGATGACTAAAATGCATGAAAATAATATTCAAGTACTGAAATGCAAAATGTGGAATAATGCATGAAAGAATATAATTTACAAAAGAGAAAAATCGGAATTTATTTTTGGAATGAATAAAATCTGGCACATACATGGGGCCCAATATATAGAAGTTGAAAAGTTGTGTCCAAAAGACAAAACAGTCGAAAAGTTATGTTTTGGATAGACACAACATATTTGGACAAACAGTTTAACATTCAACCATCAGATTCTAGAAGACACCATGTGTTGCGCACAAAAGAGTTCGAGGAAAATAAATATATTTATTTAATTTAATAATAAAATAATATGATTCAAATATTATTTTACAAAAAATATATATACCAACTTAGTTCAAAACCACCACCACAACCCTCTAGCATACTAAAATGTAGGTCATCTCTCCTTCAAAGAGTATTAGAACCCATTGTGGGGCGAAGTCCCAAACTTGAGTAATATAAAGTGGTTTCTATTCTTCTAGTTTTTCTATGTGAGATTGATATTTTTCAATTTTTCATCAATTTTTATTCCCAATTTATTGCAATTTCAAGATAACTTTTTACCTTAATCTCTCATTCACCCTTAATTATTTTTGAGAAACTACATTCATTAATCTATTTTTGGAGTAGAATATACTCAGCTAAAGATATCTTTTGTCCAACTAATGGGACCCGCTAAAGTAATTGGTCAAAAATTGGTCAAACCAACTATCTAAACCAATTTATCCAACATTATCAACTTAAATAAGTGATAAAAATTAGAAATGTCTTGAAACACAATCAAATCACAAAGGGCACTAGAATCTCGAATACACCATTGTCAACCTACTTTAATCTTCAAGTTCTTGTTATTAACCCATTCTTATTTCATGTTGACAATCGATATTTCTTAGGGTCCGTTTGATTCGTTTAATTTGTCATGGAACAAGGAAAATATTTTTCTAATTCCTACTTTTGGCTGTTTAATTAGTCAAATTTGTCATGAAAAATATTTGTCACAAACTCCTAATGTACAATTCCTTGAAACACAAAAGTAGGAAAATATTTTCTTATGATTTTGGTGGGAAATTATTTTCCACCTTGTTGGGTGTTTTTTTTTTTTTTTTTTTTTTTTTTTTTTTTTTTTTAAACTTTTTGGCAATGGAAACATATTCTAAATCCAATGGTAAAATTTTTTATCCATTTAATTGACAATTTGTATGAAAAACGAAGCCAAACGAACATAAAAAATTTATAAAAATATTTTTTTTTTACTTTTTGGCAATCCAAACAAATTTTAATACAAACTGTAAAAAAATTATCCCAAAAAGTAACCATTTGCATGAAAAATAAAGCCAAACGGATTAGGAGAAAAATTATACCAATCAAACACCATTAATTACAATTCACTCTAAAACAAATTCTAGGTAAATCACTTCCCTGTCAAATATTTAATTTGCCATTCATTTTTCATCTTTCTATCAAACGGACCCTTAGATACAAATTTTTATCTACGACTCAACTATATTTCTATAAAGTATGTGAAGAGATAAAAATGTAAAATAAAATTAAAATATATATTAAGATTGCATTACGCATACAAGTATAACTTAATCCCTGTAAGACCTATGTTTTTTGCTATTTGAGCTATAATCATGAATTATCTCTCGATCTCATCACGAATCTAAAAAATAATCCTAAAATTAGCTAGATAATAGGATGACAAAACAACCCAATAACAAAAAAATTAATTAAAACACAAGAACTAAAAATTGAAAACGAGCAATTTATATATTAACGATTCAACAATGTTTCATCTATGATCATAGAAACGAAAAAAAAAAAATAGCTTATTATAATTTGATTACAAAAATACAAGATATTTGATGAATATATAATTAGGATAAACTAGAAAAAAAAAACAAAAAAAGTTAAGTACAATCTTTAATCTTGAATATCTTTAATGATTGTGGAGAACATAATCTTACTCTTCAAAATTATCCAAGTCTTGAGATAATTTCTCATATTTTGCTCCAAGATGTAATATATAGTGTTGTATGTTATGTCCTTAGTGTTTTGATGTTTGAGACTTGAAATATATATGGTGCTCAAAAAGACACAAAAATAAAAAATAAAAAAATGAGTCTAAGATGGTTTATAATGAAATTGAGAGGTTCCATTAGGAGTAATGTTATTTGTACATAATTACATACAAATTAGTGTAGAGAGAAAAGGGGGGGGGGGGGGGGGGGGGGGGGAGGAGAAAGGAAATCTATTAAATTTTAATATAATGTCATGTCATTAATCTGCAAATAATTATATACGTATAGCAGTACTCTTTCCATCATACGTGTTTTGCACAAACGCCATAGTGTGACGCGGGCATCATTGTTTTTATTTTTTAACGTTGCCTGTACATGCCAATTGCTCTAACAAGTTATTGAGACGAACAAATAATGCTACACGTATGAAAAAAAATTCACGAAATTGTTACAGAATTCCACTTGACGCATTATCATTGGTTCTTGTCAAAAATTACAAAAAAAGAAAAAAAAAAAAAAAAAAAAAAAAAAGGCACCATATAGGTGTTGTCAATGCAGCACTTAAGATGCCTCCGAGAAAAAAGAGACGAACTTGCAATTTTTTCTCATGTATCGTTATGCACCATGTCCCAAATTCTAAAATTTGTACACTTAGTCCTTTATCTATCATCATTCTTCAAATTTAGTCATTCAACTTTTGATAAGTCTATTTTGGCCTTTCAACTTTTCAAATTATCGAAGTTCATCCATCAACTTCTGATTTCTTCAAATTTTCCTCGAACATTTCAAAGTATCAATTTTTGTCCCCAAATTTTATGATTTCTTCCATCAACTTTTCAACTCCATCCAATTAAATCCTAATATTTTTCGACTTCGTCTAACATTATCCTTTTGTTTATTTAATGCTTAAAATCGTTTTCTTTTACTTTGTTCACCTTCAAATTGGGAATTTTTCTACAAAAGTCAATTACAGCACAAAATGAGTTGAAATTCACTCAATTAATCCATTATTATGTTAACGTAGCAACTTAGATAAACATGGAAAACATACTTATTAAACTCACGGACTCTTAACACATGCAAAAATAAAGAACAAGCCAATTTAGTTGGACAGTTCGCCAAGAAGACTTCACATTCAAAATTGAGAAATGTAATCATACTAAGCTCCAAAATACCATCAAAAAATTTTTTACTTATCATATGCTCAAACGGTATATATATAGGTGGGTGTGTGTGTGTGAATAGCCAAATTCCATTATCACATAGGTCCAGTCAAATTACATAAAAGAATAAAATTTCAAGTTGTTTTAACCCGTAATTGTCAAAATTTCATTTTCCACTCATGAGATGCACAACTCCATACTGGATATTTAGTCTCTGTTTTACGGTGTTTTTTCTAAAGTTACACTCAAACCACTTATAACATTTTGGCTCAAGTTTGGATGAATCGAACCAATAAAAAAAAAAAAAAAAAATCCCAAAACATGAGGAGTCTCATAATTTTGAGTGTCCCAACCTCAAGCTTTCATTGGCTGGTTAACCACGATAGTTATTTAGATCCCTAAATTGTAGTGTCCAAAGCTTAGTGAGGCATACAGAGCATCTTTCATTTCATATACTTGCTTCTATATATATATATATATATATATATATATATTCGTGATATTTTGTTTAGTGTCCTTATTGTGATGTTTTATAGAGTAGCTTTCGCTCATATAAATATAGCATCTTTTTTTTTTTTTTTTTGTCATAACTTGTGCAATACCTTTTATTTAGAATAATAGTTGGGATTAGATTTCTAGCATACAGTCAATATATGCACAGAATCACCACTTATCCAAATTATCACATTTATCGGCTCCACACCTCCAAACTTATTCTCCCAATTAGGTTATGAAATTTATTTCCAGAAAGAAAGGCATTTTAATTTTTAACACAATTTGCAACCTAGAACTACATTCACTTCTAAATAACCATCAGGATTGGCTATGTGCTCAATGATGACTATGGGATCTCACATGGGTAAGTAGAATATGTATATAAGCACGATGTAGAATGATTTGGTCACATGTCATAAATTAAACTCAAATTCGAAAATAACATTATCATTAGACAACAATCCTATCCAACTAAGTAACACACATGTACTTTTGAATTTTTACTATTATTAATTTTTTTTTTTTTTTTTTGGAATTTTTATATGATAAAAAGTAATAAAACAAGCACTCGGTTAACTACAGAGTTGACTTTACCCAATCTTAAAGATATATTATCCCAAACTAAGCACAAAAATAAGCCTAAAGAAGGATAGTATTGCGCTAAAATTTCAATAAAAAGTAATAAAACAAGCACTCGGTTAACTACAGAGTTGACTTTACCCAATCTTAAAGATATATTATCCCAAACTAAGCACAAAAATAAGCCTAAAGAAGGATAGTATTGCGCTAAAATTTCACAAGTGTACAACATCGTAGCCAAATAATAAAGATTAAGATATCGCTCCCATGAGGACTTCGCATTTAATTTGATTCAAATTTACACTAACTTTAGCCGAATGAAGCAAATGAAGCAATTATGATGAGTTTGACAATTGCTAATTAAATCCATAACTAAATTATAGATTTTAAACTAACTAATTGGAAAGCTTTTATTAATACTCAAATAATGAAAAATCACCAGGACATAGATTTTTTTCTATATTCTTCCGTTTGAATTTCAATCCAATAATTTGACAAAACTTATTTGAACTCGAAGATCAATATTTCTATTTCTTTAACCCCCTATTTTGTACAATTTTTTTTTGTGAATAGATTTTGTGAGAAGTGAATCTTTTGAAAAATATGCGATTAAAAATTAGGGACAAAATTATGGGTTTACGAGCAAAATTATTTTATTGAAAGAATATGTGGTTGTAAATGAGTTTTGAAGGAGAAATGAGGGTAAAATAGGCATAATAATCTCTCGAGCAATATTAAATCTATCCTCACATGTGAACCTACTATATGTCTATAAAGATTGCAAGCATATGAAGATGCATTGAATCTCAAGAACATTCATAAGATCATACAAAGTATAATGATATATCTCTATCGTTTATCAAACTTTACTATAATTGTTACTACGTGCTATAATTCCTATCGTTGCTATTGAATGAAATAGAAATAACATACAATTCAATTAATGACCAAATAATTGAAAAGCATTAATATCCTAACAATCATTCAAATCAAATAAGCAATTAAAGTCAAAATCTGAAAATCAAATTAAAACATAGAGTTTATCGTTATCCTAATATCTATATAATTAATCGAGCATCATATGATTATAAAAACATGAATTGGATTGGTACAATATCACTCGTAATTAAAGTGTAGAAACAAGATGAAAACAAAATTAAATTCTTGAATCTCGTCAACAATTCTTGAATAATATTTTTAAATATCTTTCAAAAATCCACATCTTACACACCAAACGTTCTTCAACTCTTCAGATAAAAAATCTAGAATCTAATACTAAGAAGATCGGCCTGTGAAACATTAGCCCGTAGAACTTAATAAGATTAAGACACAAACATCGACACTAACACCGACATATGATGTTGTAGTAGCTTATGACAACTAGGCCCCCATACCATAAGGTTTCAGAAGAAAAGATAAAAATGCAAAATTGTATATTATTTCTTATTTTGTTTTTTTACATGATTTCAAGCTAGAGGGAAAGATTGCGATTTATACTAAATTATAAAGAACTCCTAAATGAAACAAATAACTAATCTATTTGCTAAAGATAAGTGATACAGAACAGTGCATCTAATCAGTTTAACAAGACAAGCATATCTTTAAAATTATATTTGTCTTGATTGAGTTGAATTTGAATCATACTTATCACCAACATGGTTACCACTGATCATGCGAGGATAAGATCTTCCTTATCCTTGATTTTGTTAGGTTCTTCCTTATATCTCCTAATATCCTTATTGAAGATATGTATGTTAAGCTGTTGTTTTGTAATATCCTCTTGCATACTGTGTCGGGGTTGAAGGCATAGTTTGAGCCGAAAATGCAAAAGAGCATTTTTGGATAGTGGCTTTATAAAGACTCGGCAACTTGATCAGTAGTAGAGACGTGTTTGGTAACAAGTAGACCAAGCGCAACTCAGTCACGAACAAAATGTTAATCTAATTCGATATATACTTAGGGCATGAAAGAGGAAGTTAACAGTCATATGAAGAATACTCAAGATATCACAAAACAGAACCGGTGTCTGATGAGGCGGAACATGAAGATCTTGCATGTTAAATGCAAGCCAAGTAAGTTCTGTTGGAAAAAAAATGAATTGAAGAGCTGAATTTGGCATAAATTTTGAGTGGGATCCGTTTGTTTATTTTGGAAGATCAAGATTGATTTGTGTTCTCCTCCTTCGAAATCATATATTTACTTGCCAAAAATGATGCTTGAGTGAATGAGAAATTGAAGCTCAAAGTGATGCATTGGAAGAAATTTTGTATTGGAAGGAAAACTATTTAAAATTTTTTCCACATAGGAAAATAGATAAAAGCAATGACCACTTTAAATATGATTACACTTTAGAATGGTGTAATTATGTGTAGCATAGAGGCTCTCTTCATATGTGCGTGCAGTGGTGCAAATTACGGATCGAAATAGGCTTCAGACCTTGAACTTGTGTGCGGGTGTAACCTGCGCACATAAATGTCGAATGGACAAAAATTGGCCCTTAGGAAGGTCCAAGTTTTGCCTTTATTTTATTATTTTTCCAAATAAAAACCTTCTAAATTCTTTGAACTCCTGAAACCCATGTTATTTTGTCTGTGTTAATGGAGATATTAACAACCTAAACTTCAAACACCTACGGTGAGGGAGCAATTATTTTCTACAATTTTAGATTACTTGTTTTGTACTTGCTGTAATTAATAAAATTATTTTAATATGCAATATTCAGGTTGTGGGCTTTGTTGTGGCTCAAGTGCCCAATTTTGTTGTAGCTTAGACTGTGGCTAAGTTGTCAAGTCATGCTTTGAGTCAAACTGTGGCCCCAACAACTGGTCATACCATTACTATTTCAGCTAATCATGGAGAAAAATAAGAGATATTCAATGGCTTGAATTTCAAGAACTAGCAGCAAAAAAAATTTGTTTTACATGACCACCTTGAATATTGCGAGCAATCAGTGCACTTGATGTTAGAAACCATTCAAATTTTCTATACCGAAACTATATCACGAATAATTTGGCAGATTCGCTATACAATGTGTATAGTACAATGAAAACTGCAAAGTAATTATGGAAGTCTTTAAACCAAAAATATACAACTCAGGATGCCGGGGCTAAAAAGTTCATTATCGACAGATTCTTAGATTATAAAATGGTGGACTCAAAAACTGTAATCAATCAAGTATAAGAATTTCAAGTGATTCTATGTGAAATTCATGTCGAGGGGATGATCTTGAGTAAAACTTTCTAGCTAGCTGTATTATTGAAAAGCTACGTCCGACATAGAAAAATTTCAAAAATTATCTTAAGCATAAGAGAAAAGAAATGAACGTTGAAGAATTGATTGTTAGACATCGAATTGAGAAGATAACAAGAGTTCAGAAAAGAAGTGGTTTAATTCTGGTGTTGCTAAAGCTAATGTTGTGGAGTATGGTAAAAGTAAGAAGACCTACAAAAACAAGTATGAGTCGTCCGGTGGCAAAGTGACCAAGCCAAGATCGAAAGGTGGAATTTCTAAAAAAAAAGTTTCAAGGAAAATACTTTAATTGTGACAAAATTGGTGGCAACAAGTACTTCATTACTTTTGTCGACAACACAAAATACTGTTATGTGTATTTACTTAAAAGTAAGGATGAAGTCATAGAGAAAATTATTCTCTATAAGAATGAAGTTAAAAATAAACTAAATAAGAAAATTAAGGTGTTGAGAAGTGATCAAGGTGATGAGTGTGAAGTACCATTTGCTGAATTCTGTGCACAATACGAAATCATACATGAAATCACTATACCTTATTAACCGCAATAAAATGGTGTTGCTGAACTAAAAAAATCGTATATTAAAAGAAATGATGAATACAAAGTCCCTTGTGAGTTACGAAAAGGAAAAAAGTCTTCCTATAAATAATTATGAGTATGGGGGTATCTTGCTAAAGTGACTGTTCCAACAATAAAAAGGTTAAGGTAGGCCCAAAAATAGTAGATTGCATTTTTCATTAGCTATACACATAATAGTAGTGCTTATCGATTTCTTGTGCATGAATCTAAAATTTCAGACATACAGAAAAACACGTAATGGAATCAAGAAATACTTCATTCTTTGAACATGTATTCCCGTACAGATTTAAAAAGGAAGCAAACTCTTCTAAACGGACATATGAGACTATGGTTGAAAATAGTTAGGACCAAGAACTAGAAGAAGAGGTTGAGATTGAAACAAGACATAGCAAAAGGGAAAGGAAACAAAATCTTATGGTCCTCCTAATTTTCTGAACTATATGCTAGAAAGTGGACCTCAAAATTAACAAGAAGCTGTGAACTCTTCAAAATGACCTTAATGGAAAGATGTCATTTAAAGTGAATTATATTCCATTTTGCGAAATCATACATGGGAGCCAATGGATCTTCCTCTAGGAATTAAACCTCTAGGCTGCAAATGGATTTTCAAAAAGAAAATAAAAGCAGATGCAACTATCGAAAAATATAAGGTCAGATTAGTAATAAAATTTTACAAACAATTGGAATGCCTAGATTACTTTGATACATATTCTTAGTGACGAGAATAACATCTATTAGGATGCTACTTGCGATCGTCGCTCGGTGAAATCTTGAAGTAAATCAAATGGATGTTAAAACTGCATTTTTGAATGGAGATTTAGAAGAAGAAATCTATATAGAACAATCTTAGGGGTTTTCATCACCCGGGTTGGAAAAGAAAGTCTGTAAATTGGTGAAATCATTTTATAACTTCAAACAAGTACCCAAACAATTGCATAAAAAATTGATAATGTCATGATGGAGTATGGATTTAAAATCAACGAGTGTGACAAAAATGTTTACGTCAGAGACATTAAAAATGGATATGTCATTTTATATCTTGACATTGACGACATGCTTATTGTTGGTAGTGACAATAGAATGATTGAATCCACTAAAAATATGTTAAATTTCAGATTTAACATAAAAGATATGGGGTGTAGCTGATTTTATACTTAGAATTAAAATTTCAAAAACATCATATGAGCTCGTTCTAAGTTAGTCACATTATGTGGATAAAATTTTAGTAAAGTTCAATAAAGATGATTCTGGCATGGCTAGAATACCGATAAATACAAGTTAACATCTATCTAAAAACAAAGGTGGAAGTGTCTCACAAGTAGGATACTCCATAATTATTGGAAGTCTGATGTACTTGATGAGTTGTACAAGACCAGACATCGTCTACATAGTTAGTAAACTAAGTAAATACACGAGTAATCCAGTAGCTAATCATTGGAAATGAATGGTAAGAGCATTGAGGTATATAAGATATACTCGAAATTTTGGATTGCACTACACCAAATATCTACCAGTCATTGAAGGATATAGTGATGCAAATTGGATATATAATATATAAGACTCCAAGTCCACTAGTAGATTTATGTTCACATTGGACGCTGCAACTATATTCTGAAAATCCTCTAAACAAAAAGTTACAGTTAGATCAACAATGGAATCTAAGTTTATAACTCTAGATGGATGTGGTAGAGAGGCCAAGTAATTACGCAACTTCTTAAAGGACATTCTAAGATGGTCGAAACTTGTATAAGCAATTTGCTTACATTGTAATAGTCAATCAACAATTGGAAGGGCATAGAGTGACATGTATAATGGTAAGTTTAGACATATATGTCGTAGACACATTACAGTAAATCGACTATTCTCAACTAAAGTTATCTCTATTGACTATGTAAAGTTAAAGGATAACATTATGAATCGCTAACCAAATGGTTAAGTAGAGAGATAGTTGAAAAATTATCGAAAGGGACAACCAATTATAAAGACTTAATTAAATCACCGTGGGGGATAATATCTCATGTCTATGATATAATATTGATGTGTATAAGGATGAAGGATAATCAATAGGCTTTTAATGATTTTTATGCGTCGACAATCGAGTTAAGTATACGGGTTACATGTAATAAGAAATCACCTATGTGAGAGAAAAGTAGGGCCGCTTCTAAGGAATTGTGTAGAGCTCAAAACTTATGAATTCTCACAGAACTAGGCGTATGTTTAGTAGTGACAAACAGGCCGAGCGGCTCGTCGGCTCGTAAAAAGGAGCCACGAGCCGCTCAAGCTTGTCTCCCGAGCCGAGCAGGTTGGCTCGCCATAAAATGAGCTGCTCGTAGCTCATAAATAATAGTGACCAGAACAGCCACTGAACTTTAAAATGTGGCCATAACGGTCACTGAATTTTTTATTTTTTATTTTTCATTTCTTCTATAAATAGGGGCATTCAATTTCATTTTTTTTCCACACAACAAGTTACAAATCTCTCAAGTCTCAACTCTCTCTCAATACTTAAGTTATATTTGTTGTATTATACGTTCAATTTTACAATTTTATCTTCAATTATTCAATATCCAATTCAATTTAGTTAGTACTACATTTTAATTTCATCACACAAATAGGTCCACACTCATTTGTTGAAGGCTTGTTCCACATTCAATTTTCGAATGACTTTGCCCGTCTTAATGAAGTACCTATTCCAGATGATATTCAAAATTTAGGTATTCATCATGACAGTAATGATCCAAATTATCCAATTAATTTGGAAGATGTTGATCCAGAAGCGGAACAGGAGAAGGAGGAATCTAAATTAAACAATCCCGATGCAAGAGGGAAACAGAAAGGAAAAAACAAGCAAAATGTTGGGATCACTTTAAATTGATCTCGACGAGTCGTGAAGTCAATGGAATCCCAGAGTCCAAAGTAGTATGTAAATGCAAACAACGATTGATATGACAAAAGGGGATTGGTACCACCCACCTCAACCGTCACTACAAAATATATGCGGCCAAACATGGTCTTCATCCATCCGGTCAAACACAACTTTCCTTTGGTAGTCTAGGCATCGGTTCTACGACTTCGCCTCTCACCACATGGATGTATTCGGAGGAGAATCAACGAATGAGAATAGTGAAAGTTGTTGCAAGTGCTGAGTTGCCTCTAGCACTAGCGGACAACTAACATTTCGTCTCGTACGTAAAAGAATATATTCAACCGAGGTACGTTGGGGTAAGTCGAAACACTCTTCGCTCAGATACAATAGAATATTTTATTAACACAAAACAACAATTGATCATGAATTTACAAAAATATGGGGTGTTATATCTTTAACTTCGAACTTGTGGGAAGAGATTAATAAAAGAACTTATATAGCTGTAACTGCACACTACATAAACCTAGAGGTGGCAATGGGTCAAGCCGAGTCAAGCTCGGCTCATGCTCGGGCTCGTTACCCTACAAGCTCGTGGGCAACGAGTAGAGCCGGGCTCGGCTCGCTAAAAAGTGAGCTTAGCTCGTGGGCATGGACAAGCCGAGCTCACGAGCTCGGCTCCTGAGCTCGCCTTTTTTTGTTTTTTAATTTTTTTTATACACGTTTTCTAAATATTTTTTAAAATATACATTTTCGGTAAATTTTTATCTTATAAGTATTTTTATTTGGTAAACAATTTTTTTAGATAAAGTATTTTTTACTTATAACTTATAACTTATAATTTATAAGTAATTTTAATTATAATGTATTTTTTTGTGATTTTATCTTATAAATAATACTTACTTATAAGTTTTTTATAATTACAATTTAATTTTTTTACTTATAAATAATTTTTAGTTAATATATTTTTATTTCATATTTGTTTTGAAGAAAACATGTTGATTAAAAACAATTATTTTATAAATGTTAAAATTAAAAAAATATAAGAAATTGTCAAATGATTTTTCAAAATATTTTTCTTTTTTAAAATAATAAAAAAATAAAAAATAAACCCTCATCCTTTATCCGACTTTGGGACCGGCTACTTCAATTTCGAGTAGGCGGAGTTAAAAATTGTACACGAACAACTTGTTACGTGTTTTTTAAAAAAAATATAGAGGTATTAAAATAAAAATTCTTCATGAATATGGTTAAACTAAATATCACTTACTTGACTACATGCAATTTCGGCATATTTATCTTGCAGTCGAAAATGAGCGTCTTGTCATTCCTTCAAGCACATTAATGCTTCCAAAATATCTTCTTTTAATCGACTCCTAACCTCGGAGAGCACCCTAGACCCTGCATTAAAAGCAGACTCCGAATCTACAGTGCTAACCGGAGGTGTTAGTAGATCTTTTGTCATTGCAGAAACTATTGACCATCGACCTTCATACTTTCGTAAGAATTCAACTACTTCTTCTGAATTTTTCCTTAGTGTATTGTTATTAGGCCAAATATGATTAAAGTAATCAAATAATTCAGTAGGCAACGCACTTGGGCTATTACTCGATATTTGAGTATATGCAGTGGAAGACAAACTACTACTATTGGAGGAACCACATGCATATCCAGTTTGACCATATCTATATGAGATCATGCCTTCAAATAAATTTAAAATTTCAACGTCGTCATCTCCTAAATTAGTGGGAGGAGTATTTGTAGAGGCGAAGGGTACACGAGTAATATGTGTACCCATTTATGAAACATATATTACATATATTTTAGATAAAATTGCTTCCAAATTCCTATAGGTAATAGGTACGTTAAAAGTTAAAGATTTTGACATTCGATCAATTATAAATTTAGTACCCGATAAATTATATTGGGGGCCTATGACGCATGCTAATGGAAATAACATGGGCAAGTCTTCCCAATATTTTCTAAACTTTAATTAATTCATGGCAATTATAATTAAACTAAAATCGGGGTCATCCTTAAATCTATCAAAAACCCTAGCAATTAGATAAAGACGTTGAAGGATCATACAACTAGTAGGATAATAAACACCAGACAAAATATTTGTAGAATCATAAAAACTTGTCAAAAAATCTTTAATTTTAATAACTAAAACCCAAGCCGACTCATTCAAAATATTATCGTCGTCGTCCCTAATATGCCTATTGTTATAAAATTCAGTAACTAAATGTTCGAAACCTTCACATGATTTTAATAATAAATATGTAGAGTTTCATCTATGCGCTACGTTACTAATAAATGTTTGTGTATGCGACACCCCATTTTCTGCACAAAATTCCTCAAATGCTTGTTTTTTACTAGGTGAAATAGTGATATAAATTAGTGCATTCCTAGTTCGTTGAATTTCATCATTAACATATTTTAAACTGTCTTGTACTATTAAATTAAAAATATGGCATACACATCGAATATGAAATAAATAACCACCGAAATTGGGTTGAAATACTCTATGCAATTTATCGACAACAGACTTATTTACAGAAGCGTTGTCGAACGTGAAAGAACGAATTTTACTCTCGCATTTATATTCTCTAATAATGTTCATAATAGCATTAAATATATTGTTAGCATTGTGCGAGTACTCAATAATTTTAAAAGCAATTATTTTTTTATGCATGATACAAAATGGGTCTATATAATGTACAGTTGCAGTTATATAACCTCTTTTATTAATCCATTCCCATAAATTCGAAGTTAAAGATATTACACCCTCATATTTTTCTAAATCGACAATCAATATTTGCTTTGCATTTTCAAAATATTCTATTGTATCAGAACGAAGAGTATTTCGACTTACCCCAATGTACCTCAGTTGAAGACATTCTATCATAAAGGTAACAAAATGTTGGTTTTCCATTTGTGCTAGTGGCAACTTAGCTCCGGTAACGTACTTCACCATTCCTGTTCGAGTTTTTTCTCCGAATACATCTACGTATTAAGTGGCGTAGTAGTAGCACTGCTGTCTGGACTACCAAATTGTAGTTGCATTTGACCAGCAAGAAGAAGACCATGTTTGGCCGTACATGTTTTGTAGTAACAGTTGAGGTATGTGGTTCCAATGCCTTTTTGATGGCCCAATCGTTGTTGACAGTATTTATATACTGCTTTGATTTCTGAAATTCCATCGATCACACGACCAGTTTGAAACAATTTAAAATTGTCCTAACATTTTGTCTGCTTCTTCCCCTTTCTCTTCCCTTTTGCATTGAGAATTTTTAACACAGGTTCATCATCCTGTTCCAAATCACTTGGATGACTAGCATCAGCATCAACGTCATCCAAATCAATTGGATGACTACTTTCATGAACATCAAAATCTTGAATATTTTCTGGAATGGGTAATTCATTTAGACCGAAAAATTCATTCCCAAATTGATTGTGGGGGCATAGGTGTTTCACCCCGACTCCGACATCAAATAAGTTTTCAATAAATGAGCGTGGATTCATTTGTGAATAATTGAAATTGAATGTTGAAGAAGAAGAAGTGAAGTAGAATTGAGAAGTGAATGAAGATTATGTAGTAGTATAGAAAATATATTGTAAAATCAAGATTATAATTCAATGTTTTCAAAATAAAATGTAGAAAAGTATAGAAATTAGAATGAATGAATGAATAATATTGATAATGATTGATTTATAGAGAGTATAGTAGAGAATAAGAGATTGATAGTAAGTTTGGTGGAAAAAAAATATTGTAATTGATGGGTATTTATAGGAAGAAAATGAAATTTGATATATATATATATAAGGACCAAAACGGTCACTGAAGTTTTTCTGTGACCGTTGATTTAAATTTAAATTTGACGAGCCCAAGAGCTGCTCGCCGAGCAGCTCGTCTACATGACGAGTCAAGCTCGGCTCGGCTCGGCTCATTTGACAATTCCCATGATGGGCTCGTGGCTCGTTTTAGATGAGCCGAGCCCATGGCTACTCGGTTCGATTGTCACTCCTACATAGACTCACTTTGGTGCATCATAAAAAAAATTATTACTTTTAAAATTATTGAATTCTCTCACAATACTAATAATGTATTTAATGTTATTATTAACATTATTAGAGAATATAATTGCGAGAGTAAAATTCGTTCTTTTAAATTCGATAATGCTAATGTTAATAAACTAGTTATCGATAAATTGGCAAAGGTATTGCAGCCTGAGTTTGGTATTTATTTGTTTCACATTCGTTGTATGTGTCATATTTTAAATTTAATTGTGCAAGATGGCTTGAAACATAATAAAGATGAAATGCAAAGAATTCGGAATGCATTAATATATATCACAATCTCCCCTAATAGAAAACAAGCATTTGAAGATTATTGTGTCGAAAATGGGGTGATGAATTCAAAACATTTGTTACTGACGTAGGGCATATAAATGGAACTCCACTTACCTACTATTAAAGTCATGCGAAAGTTTTGAAGCTTTCATAACTGATTTTTACAACAATATGCATATTAGAGACGAAAACGACACTATTTTGAATGAATCCGATTGGATGTTAGCTTTAAAAGTTTTTAAAAAAAAAATTGAGTAGTATATACGAAACTACAAATATAATTGCGAGAACATTCATAAATACAGAAATGACCCCAACTTTACTGCAATTATATATTCTATGGAATTAAAGTTCAGAAAATATTGGCAAGACGTGCCAATGTTATTTCCTTTAGCATGCATCATAGACCCCCGATATAATTTATCGGAGACTAAATTTGTAATTGAACAAATTTCAAAAGTTTTAAATTTTGATACACTTATCACGTATAGAAATTTAGAACAAACTTTAAATGAAATCTATGAAATATATGCAGAATGAATGGGTACAAATGTTTGTCTAATACGCTCTTCACAAACTCCTCACACACCTATCGAAGAAGATGACGCTGAAATAATGAATTTGTTTGAAGGTATTAACATGTATAGATATGATGCAAATGCAATAGGTTCATCTAGTACTACTTTGTCTCCTGCTTCTGCATCTAATCAAACAACTTCAAATCTATTACCTGTTGAATTAATTGATTACTTTAATGATAATATGCTTGCGAATAAAACAATTAAAAAAAGTTTAGAAGAAGTTATCGAATTTTGGTGAAGGCATGAACGGATATAGTCAGTGGTTTCTGCAATTGTAAAAGACCTACTAACACCTCTAGTTAACACGAATATGCTTTTAGTGCAAGTAAGACGATTTTGTCCGAGGTCAAGAGCCGACTAAAAGAAAATATTTTGGAAGCATTAATGTGCGCGAATGATTGACATGACACTCATTTTCGAATACAGGATAAATATGTCGAAATTACATGTCGTCGGGTAAGTGATATTTAATTGGATCATATTAATCAAAATTTTCTATTTTATAATATTGTTTTTAATTATCTTTAAAAAGTTGTACACGTCACAAGTTATTCATGTATAATTTTTAACTTCGTCTATTTGAAATTTAAGTAGCCAGTCCCAAGCTCGGATAAAGGAAGAGGGTTAAATACTTAAATTGTTTAAATATTTCTCAACAACTTTCTTTCCATCAACTTGTCCAATTCATAAATTATTTTAGAAAAGAAAGTTGGTACTACATATTTATATTTTAAATTCTTTTCTCAAACAATGTTGCGCATACCTTTGCGTATAATTTTCGAAGTGGATACCTTCGAAAAATTGAAAGGTAATGAAATGATTACCTTTTCAATTGTTAGAAGGCATCCACTTTGAAGATTATATGCAAGTACGTGCAACGTTGTTTTAAAAATGAATTTTGTTTAAAATCATTTTTTTTAAAACACAAAATTCACGATTTAAAATTACTTTTTTGTTTTTCATTTTACCAATTTAAAAAAAAAAAACCAAAAATGGGCGAGCTCGAGAGCCGGAGCTCGACTCGTGGGCTGACCCAAAATTCAACGGGCCGAACTTGTGCGTCCAAGGGTCGAGTCGGTTCGGCTCAGCCCATTGTCACCTCTAAGTATGTTCATGGCCATAACAAACATAACAATGATAATTGTATTGTGTTAAGAAGAATCCTATGTGGAGTATATAATTTTACCTAAAAGACAGAACAGTTCAAGGGCATCATGTCAACTGGTTAGCTAGTAAAGTTATACTTTTACAATGAAAGGTTCAAAGGGTAATACCTACATATCATATACAGATTTAAACCATTGAATTATATCACCAAGTTTTAATGTCTCTCATTTCTATGTTTCTCTCAATTTTCATTCATGTGGAGAATTGTTGAAAAAAATATAATAATTAAGGGCTAACTTCGGTATAAATTTTGAGGGGGACCCGTTTGATTATTTTGGACGATTATGATTAAATTGTGTTTTTCTCCGTGAGAACATCAAAATCATATAATTACTTACCAAAAATGATGCTCGGATGAATGAGAAATTGAAGTTTAAAGTGATGCATTGGAAGAGGTTTTTACTGGAAGGGAACTATTTTAAAGTTATTCCACATAGGAAAATAGATAAATGTAATGACCACTTTAAATATGATTACACTTTGGAAGGGTGCAATTATGTGTAGTATAGAGACTTTCTTCATGTACTCGCGCAGGGAGGGTGCAAATTACAGATCGAAATAAGTTTCAAACCTTGAATTTATGTGCGGGAGTGACCTGCGCACGCAAATGTCGGATCAAATGAACCAAAAATTGGCTCTTAGGAGAGTCCACGTTTTGCCCTTATTTTGTTATTTTTTTTCAAATAAAAACCTTCCAAATTTTCTTAACTCATAAAATTAATGTGATTATGTCTGTGTTAATGGAGAGATTAACAACGAGGTTAATGGTGGTTAGCGGCATAACTCCTGTCCTATTAATTCTCCAATACAACCTATTTATTTAGTTATCTTTATCCATTACAGACACACGAAAATCTCTCTTCTACGCATAAAATTTTGTCTTCTATCTGCATATATAATTTGTAATTTCTGTCAATGTCTTGGTGATAGTGTTCAATTACTAAGTCAGTTCGTCGAAATAGTATCTGTAGTGCTTAGACTCATGTGATTTTCCGTTGTATTCTGAAAAACAGACCCGCAAACTAAACGTCAAGCACTTATGGTGAGGGGGCAAATCTGTTTTAAATAAACTGTGTTTACACAAGCCTTGTTTTGAAAGTTCATTCGCTCTTTCATTATTTCCTACAATTTTAGATTATATTTGAGTTTAAGCCCGTGTTTGGTCCTCAAAAATAATATTTTTCTCTCAATTATTTTCAACTACACATTTTTCAATAAAATAATATTACACATGAACACAAAATTTTTCCGTATTTTTAACCATACAATCTCTATCAAATCACTATTATAAAATACATTCCTGTCAAAAAAATGGGAGGAGGGCTCAAACAAGCTCTAAGAGTGATGAAATTACAGATGTTAAGAGAATGAGAAGCTATGATAATATATTTTTGAGAAGCTTGTACTCACACTAGCTCTGATATCAAGAAGAAAATAAAAATGCAAAATTGTATATTATTTCTTATTCAGTTTTTTTACATGATTTCAAGCTAAAGAGAAAGACTAGTGTTTACGCTAAATTACAAAGGAATCCTATATGAAACAAATAACAAATCTATTTGCTAAAAATAAGTGATACCAAACAATGTATCTAATCAGTTAAACGAGCCAAGCATTATATTTGACTCGATTCAGTTGACTTCAAATCATACTTATCAACAACACAATTACCATTGATCATGTGAAGATAAGCGCTTCATTATAACCAGTATTTTAAAAAAGTAATGTGTGGCGATGCGTGAGGCTAAGTTTAGACGTAAAAAGGTTTTTTTTTTTCTTATTTTAATATTATTTAATTTTTAATCAATTTAAAATTTATTTAATAATATATACAAATTATAATACCAATTGCAGTTTTAAGAGCTTAATAAAATAAATATATTTTCGAACAAGAAACAAAATATATTATAATAGTGCTAATTGAAATATTTGGAGAGTTTTTAAATTTTATTAATTAGTAAAAGATATAAAATGATTAATTAACTTAATAAAATATAAATAATTATTTATTCAATACTATAATGTACTACATCCAAAGTAAATGTACAATACATTACAACCAAACCAAAGGTACAGTCAAACCAAATGGATTCTTATTCCGCATCGAAAATTTACACCAAAATCCTTGGAGATGCCCGCTATAAATTAGTGGACCAATAAGTGAGTACGCAACTTTTTAGGTCTTTCAATCTATTGGCCTAAAAGTTGAACACTGATTATAACTCCCATTATCTTTGGTTTTGTTAAGATCTTCCCTATATCTCCCAATATCATCATCAAAGATGTGTATGTTAAGTTGTTGTTTCGTAATTGTTGCCGTTGGTCGACCAAGAAATGGATTTCAAAGTCTTGCTTTTCAGTGGGAAATTTTCATAAAACCATTATTGAGATCTTGATGATGAATAAATGTATTAAATATATTAATGTAATAATGTATTTTTTATTTGAATTTTATCCTGTTGATACATGCTCAAAGTGAATACTAATGGTACATAAAAACGATTAATAATAATCATGGGCTGGAAATATAAGTCAAGGAAAGAGTTGAGAAAATTTCACAATGTGGAACGTATTGTTTTTGGAAACGGTAGCTTGATTCTTCCGAAATATGTTTAAATAAATCGTTTTCTTGGTACACACGAAATTACTTCGTTGATGCTTTGTGAATATTGTGTTTCCATATCTTATATTATGATCTTTGTATTATTGTACGTTGTAATTACATAAATGTTCACTATAAGACGATTTTTCAACGATTTATGCCTTAGTGTGTTTATATATGTATACATCATTTCCTAACTAACATGTAAGTCACTTTATTGAAAATTTTGAACTTGACACTACAGAGTGTTTTTTGTTCACGTAGTTCTGTATTTTTTGTATAAATTTTTTGGAGTTAATTGTTATAATGGTCACTGAACTTAGGTCCATATCTTTAAGTGAATACTGAAGTTTAAAATATCAAGTTTTGGTCACTAAACTTTAAAAAATATTGTACATTATTCACTGGAAATTCGATTTTTTTCAAAGTTCAACATTTATGCTAGTGAATAACATACAACGTTTTTCAAAGTTCAGTGACCAAAACTCGATACTTTAAATTTCAGTGAGTAATCGAAGACATGAACCTAAGTTCATTGATCAAAACTTGACATTTTAAACTTCAGTGACCAATTAAATACATGGACATAAGTTCAGTGACCATTGGAACAAGTAATTCAAATTTTTTGTATGGGATAAAAAATTTTGTAAAGTTAAAAGTTCGAAATTATAATGTTATGTATTTAATTTGGACTTTTAAAGACATTTTTAAAGTTTTTATAGAATTTAATGAACTTTTATTAACTTTCATAGAGTTTAATAGAATCAATAAAACTCTTTCATAAAGTTCTATTTAAAGACTTTTATAGAATTCATTTGACTTTTATAGACTTCTCTCTCTCTCTCTCTCCAACTCGTCGCCGCCGACCTCACACAGAGCTGCTTATCGCCGTTGTGTCTGGGAGTCTCTGCACAACGTCGCCGGTGTGAGCGTCGCCGCTAAAGTACCCCGGCTGGATGCGAGCGCCGCCGCTGAAGCATCTCTTCTCCGCTGCACAACGTCTGGTTAATTTTTGGGTTTTTTTTTTATTCGAATTACAGTGTGAAGGTCGACGACAGTGGTGTTTTGCAAAGAATAGGGGATGGTTGGCAGTGGTGGTTGGCGATGATTCGAAGACATTTTTGGGAATTTCTGCAATCTTCTGTTTCCAGATCTTCTCCGATGGACCTATTGTCTTCTCCTATTTCGTGCCACTCGTGACACCTTGGAACATGTGTTGGTGGGGCTGCCGGTATTTGGTGGTAATACATGTGTTGGTGGTGGGTTGTTTGGTGGGACGCCGGTTCTGGTGGGGATACAGGTTTCGGTGGTGGTGAAGTGTGATTGGTGGTGGTTATGGTGCCGGAGAGTCTGCAAAACTGAGTCACATATCTGTGTTGGTGGTGTGGGTTGTGTTGGGGTGAAAGGTGGTGGTGGAGGTGGGCTGTGTTAGTGTGCGAGGTGGTGGCGGTGACTGTAATTGTGTGTTTTTTTTAATTAATTCGATTTCTTCGCACAGATCTGTGGAGTTATGATTCTGTGGTGGGTGTGGTTATTTTGGTGTTGGGGTCGGGATTTGCTGTGCGTGCGTGTTGGCGGCGGTGGATATACTGTGCGTACGAATGGCGGTGGTGGTTTTAGGGTGGTGATAGTGGTGCTGGGAGTGTGTGGGGTTAGTTTTGAGATGTTGATGTTGCTATTGGACGGCGACGGTGGTGGTGATGCCGGTGGTAGAGGCAGGGGCGAAGTCGTGGTCACATATGATTTGGTGGTGGTCACAATAGTATGACTTATATGTTAGTGAATTATGACCTTCCTGTTAAGCTACTGGGCGGCAACGGTGGTGGTGCCACTGGTGGAGGCAGTGGCGAAGTGGTGGTCACAATAGTGTGACTCATATGTTCGTGAATTGTGATCGAAATTAATTGTGACCTAAGAAATTAATCTATAACTTATTAAAATTTTGATTTGTAACTTCAGAAATAATCTGTGACCTATTAAAATCTTGATTTGTGACCTATTAAAATTTCAAGCCGTGATTTCGGAAATAATTTGTAACCAATAAATTTTTTGATTTGTGACCTCATAATAATTTGTAATTAATTAATTTGATAATATGTGACCAATAAATATATTTGTGACCAAATTGTACAAATTTGTGACTTTTATATATTTAATTAATTAATTAATTAAATCATAAATAAAATTTAATAGAAACCTGATTTTTGAAATTTTGAAACCTATTACTTTATTATTGAATTGGACCATACTAAAAATCTTAGTTATGTATTATTCCAAATTTATATGCCTACTTAACTTATTGCACATATTTATTTTATTGAATTATTTTTCTATGCACTACACAACGTAATAACCTTAGATCCAATCCAATACAATTATTTTTCCATTTTAGTTATTAATTTATTTTTTATTCATTGGGCTGGATTGGGTTGAATTGAGTTTTAATTCAGGGAAAAATTTATACTTCAAGTGTTAAGTTTACTCAAATTCAAAAATCAGGTACAAAGTTTAAAAATTCAAAAATTAGGTATATATATATATATATATATATATATATATATATATATATATTTAATTAAAAATAATAAAGTCACATTATTCGATTAATGGTCACAGGTAGACAATTAAGGTCATAATTTATTTATTGGCCACATATTATCAAATTGATTACTCACAGATTATTTCGAAATCACAATTCAAAAATTTTACAAGTCACAGTTTATTTCCTGGTCACAAATTATCGGTTACAGTTTATTTCGAGGTCATAGATTTTCAAATTAGTTAGTCACATTTTTTTTTCAGTCACATATTATCAAATTTTTAGGTCACATTTGAGTCTTTGGTTACATATAACCAAGTAATTGGTCACAGACACTATTCGTCTCATCCCATTACTGTGGCCGCCGCCGCCAACTCCATTGCCACAACCACCACCACCAACAATAACAACACAACACCACGGCTACCACTACCACCCCCACCACCAACACCACCGAACTTACAGCTCACACCACCACCGTTGCCGCATCCAGCCATACCACCATCTCACAGCCATCAATCTGAAAATAGCCCCCAACTCCAGGACCATCAACAGATCAGCTACCTCCACCACTTGCACCAACGACCTAGATCCCAGATCTACCAACACCTCATTCCAGATCCACCAACACCTCACCACCACATCATAGATCCACCAACACCTCACAACCACAGCTGCGACACAAAATGGGTATGTCTTCGTCTTGCTGTGAGAACTGTGTTCACGGTGTTGCAGTCATCGTCGGCGTGGCGATAAGAGAGAAGAGAGTGCAGAGAAAGAATGACGAGAGGAGAGAGAGAACAGAGGAAATAATAATTAGGGTTTGGAGTTGGAGTTGGAGTTGGGGGTGGGGATGGGAGTGGGACGGTTGGGGTGGGTGGTTTTATAGTTAGGTTGATACCTGATGTTTGAATAAATAAACTTCATACTATTTGAATTGTGAATTTTAAACACTTGGATCCATGTATTTTCCTCTTTAATTCATAACCTTCAATCCAATCCAATTCGACCTCAAATTTGATTTTCTAACCCAACACAACACAATTGAACTTAAAAACCAATCCAAACCGGCTAGTTGGGTTTGTCAGTTTGAATGGTTTAGGTTGATTTTAGCTCAATTTACTTGTGTTTTGTTTGATTTACATTCTTGCATGCATTATTCGCAAACTATAATATTTTTTTTTTATCTCACTTTATTTTTATCAATAATTTCGATAAAAATATAGGAAAATGCTACTAGTACATTGGGGGTGACCACATGGATGACCCCATGTGAGTGTGCGGGTCCTAGGTGAATAAAATAATTTGTCCCCTACACTCACATGGGATCATCCATGTGGTCATCTCCAATGCTCATGTAGCAAAGCTAAAAAATATATGATACTGTGACAATCTAAAACTGTCATTATGCTTCATAGATTTGAGTTACACAAGCATATTGGCATTCTTCATAATGTCCAAGCAGTCAATATTAATAGTCTAGACATACGCAAAATATGTTTAATAACTTTACATTAATAAAAATATCTTATTCAATCCTTAGGGATGACAATTTGAACCAAAAAATCCGAACCCGACAGTGTCCCACCCTGATGTAGAAATCCCTTCTTGATTGGTTAATTTTTTTTTTCTTCTAAATAAAATCAAAATTGGTTCAAAATCACCTCAACCAAAATTTTATCTATCCTATTCTGAACCAATTACTCATTTCATTAACACATTATCATATAATCTACTCGAAAAAGTTATTAAAAAAAAAATTTGTATATATATGAGAGGGCCGTTCCGTTTCCATCCCTAACCCACTCACAATCTCTTCCTTCCTAGTTATTTTTCACTATATCCAGAACTTATAAATTTTCTTCGTGGTGTTTGTTCCCTTATTCAGTTGTGTTCATCAATTACATTATCTTTAATTTCTACTTTCTATCATATCTTTTGCAATGTCACTATAAACTAGTTTTCTAAATTTTGTTATTTATTAGTACTCCATTCGTCCCACAAAATAAACTTATTATCATTTTAACACAAATTAAAAAAAAAAATGTAATTAATATATTTGAAAATGTAAATTTTATTTATATTTTACCTAATATATTAAATAATAATTTAAATATGAATTATTTATATTTGATGATAACAAAACACATTAAATAGGAACATAAGAAATACAGCACATTTTGATTAAATTAAAGGTCATTAACCATTATTTATTATCACACTTATATTATTAACTTTTTTCTTCACCACCTTCTTATTTTTTAACATTTCATTATTCAGAAAATATTATCATTAATCATTTTTTTGGTCAAAAAATATGGTTAAAGTGATTTAAAATGAAGGTCAAATATTTAATCGCATTTATGCAGTATTATTCGTGTTAATTATGCAAAAATACAATAGATAAATGAGTTTTTTTTTTAATCTATCTTAAACAAAACTTTGGAAAGAAACTATAATCAGGAATAATTTATATTAATTTGAGAATAAAAATACGATGAAAAAAATTGACATATAAATGTGATAGTGTAAATGTTATAAAATTTTCATGTAATTAAAATATAATCTAATCATTAAAAATTGTAGTGTAAATATATTTAATCATTAACTATACTCTTAACAAAAAAAATGACCAATAATTTGAAGAAAAAAAATAAATAAATAGATAAATCTCTCTTTATAGAACAAAGAGAGTAATACCATTGTGTGACACTAGGGAAGCTATAATACATCAAAGATTTTCGACACATCCAGTTGTTAACAGCTTACACCCTAAAAATCCAATAAATTAAATTAAATAATCTGTATTGGGCTTCTTCTTCCATGCATTGGAATAACAAGTCGACCAATTGGACGGACTGTGAGAAAAATGAATTTTAAACTAGTGATTTTTTTTTTTAAGAATATATGATTAAAAATTTAAATTTACGTATAAAATATATTATTGTAAAAATACGTGATTGAAAATGAGTTTAAAAATATAAATTTAAAAATAATAAAAATCAAACAGACCTGTTTTACTCGAAACCATTCAATCTCATCAGTTAAAATCAATTCATGAATTCTATTACTTAGGGATGGGCGAGGGGAGTGGCGGAGGGAGTTCTGAGATCTTGTTTCTAATCACGTAATCAAGTTTTATTTTAATTCTGTAAATATTTACACAATTTCCAGTGAGAATAAAAGCATGTTTTGTTTGTTATTCTTAATTTTAAGCTTGTTTGATAGAGATTAAAATTAAATTATTAGTAAATTTTAAAAAAACAATTGATAAATATATTGTTAAGAAATTATGGATTCCATAAAATATATAATGAACATTAATTATTAACTTTATCTTAAATTTAAATTTTACCAAACTGAAGCTAAATATAACTATAAGACGGTGTCTGTTTTCAAATTTTTTCCAACCAGAATTGATTTTTTTAACATTATGTTTCAGCAAATGGTAGAGGATAACAGATAGAAAGTCAACAATTCCGGCTGGGTGAAAAAGCAACGGTCCAAAATCTAATTAAAATTTGGCAAAAATTGGAAAAAGACAGCCCCTAAATCAATAATGTTCAAAGTTTCCTTTTTTCATTAACAGACTTCAGTTTCCTAGGAATAATAATTCTTTAACTTATTTTCTATAAAATAAACTTCTAAACACACAGAACACTCTCTTAGCTACTCCTACTAATTAGAACAAGTCCAAGAGTCCTCGAGCGAGTGTATAGATAAATCATCTCAATTACAAAAGCATTTACTATGAAATTATTTTCACTTTCAAGCAGTTAAAAAAAATATAATTAATATAGTTAGAAACATAAATCTTTCTTACATTTTTTAATATATCTATATATTAAAGTTATGTTTGACTCACATTATTTGTAAAATGAGAATGAAAAATATAGCCGTTATGAACCCTACATAAGAAATAGAAAGTAAAAAATGGTGACTGAATATAATTGATAACAATCATATTTTCATTTTTATGGAGGAATAATATTGTGGCTCAAACGGGGACTACATAATAATATAAGCCTCTGTTTGATACACATTTTCATTTTCATTATCATTCTTCTACTCATTTTCAACCACACATTTTTCAATAAAATAATAATTTTCATCACATCAATAACTTTTCCTTCTTTTTCAATCACATATTCACCATCACATCAACCAAAAAAATTCGTTCTTTCCAAAAATCAAATAGGGGCTAAATATGAATAGTTCATACAAAATAGATTAAATAGGAGCGAATTAGAAAACTAAAAAAAAAAAAAAAAATCAATTATAATTTGAAATAGACGAATCTTACCATCTCTTATAACTTCAAGCAAAGAAATGCATGAATTACAGCATTATTATCAGCAACAAATTAAAGCATTTATACACAATTTATAGTCAACTACATGGACATTTTGTGCCACTTGTTGGGTTCATCATACTCTACAACAAACTAAAGGGAAATTCAAAAGACGCACAAACTAACATATACAAACCTTGAAATGTAATAATTGGATTTGTCTTTCTTTAAGCATCATCCATTATATCGTGGTTAATATGTCGAATTAGTACGGGGATGGTGATTTCTGGTGCACTCAAATGGGGCAGGTGACCTTCGGTCGACATGATTTCAACGATGGACTTGCCGCCAAGATTCTGGTGGAGATATTCCGCCACGGCCACCGGCACTGCCAAGTCTTTCGAGCTCTGGATAATATGGACTGGGACAGTGACTCGAGCTAGAAAATGTCTTAGGTCAAATGTAAATATTGTCCGAAAAACACTCAAGGCTATGTCGGGTCTCATGTTGAACAACGTCCTGCTGAATTCTTGGACCGCCACTGAATCCATGTCTCCACCTATTACCAGTGGAGCAAAACCAGAACACCATGACTTGTAGTTGGATTCAATTGCTCGGCATAACTGCTCAATGTCTTCTTGTTCAAATCCTCCATAGTAATCTTCAGTATTTATAAACCTATATTTAACAAATTCAAAGAAAAAGGATTGTCAATTAAGTCGAATATTTATAAACCCTAATTTCTTATTTATGAAGTAAATAATAGATGAGAGTTACATCCACCTACTTGCAACTTTAGTAGATTGTATTAAGTTTTGATAAGAAAATTGCAAAATAAATTTTAAATCAACAGCCAAGGAAATAATCAAACTCCACATAATTGAACGATCTAAAGAAGCAATGAATCACCTTGGAGAAGCAGAAATCATGATGATTTTGTGAAAGAGATCAGGCCGAAAGATGGAAGCTATAGCACCAGTCATGGAGGACAAAGAATGGCCAACAAATATGCATTTACTAACCTGATATTCTTCTAAAATTGCAAGCAAATCGTACGCATAGCCTTCAAGAGTGGCATATCTTTCGAATTCAAAGTAATCTGGGTTAGTTGGTCCAGACCCCATATTATCATACAATATAACTTTGTATTCATCCACAAGATGAGGAACTAAATGCTTCCAAACTGACTGATCAGTGCCAAATCCATGGCCAAGAACTATTATTCTCTCGCCGGAGCCTAAGATTCTCACGTTATGAGCATCTCCAACAGTGCTCATTTTCTGTTTCAGTTTTTTCCCCCCTTCTTCTTCGAATATATGGCTGCTGATATTTGTGGCTGCTATAGTTGATTTTTTGTGCAGTAGGTCGACTTTCATTTATGGAGGGCGGTGCCTCGGAGCCCATTACATTAATTACTCGAGCAATATTACTTTTATTAAATATTAATTCAACTTCGCTTTTTGTTCACTCATATCTAATACGTGGGGCATTCTAACTAATGGCAAATGACACGTCTTCTGTTTAGTCCCACTAATGGTTGCAAATGACTTGGACCTTACAATTTCATTGGATGCCAAAGGAAAAAAACTGGAGGGACCATAGATTTAAAACTAGTGGAGAGTACAGATATGGGTCACTTTGGGAATGTGACATTCCCGTGCTTGAAAGGGAAGTTCCTGTGCAAGGAGGTAACACATCCAATAAATTCATAGCAGGTGGATGGAATTAATTTTGATTGCAATAAGGGTACCTCCTCTTTTCCAGGCGTAGTAATGACAACATAAATACTTGAACCTAGAGAGAAGTTTGAGCCCCATTCTATAAAAAATTAGGACAATGTTGCACGTACAAGCTACGAATAAAGTGAGGTTATGTATTTTATTCAATAAAGTTATTAAGCATTTTCATAATTCTTTATGCATTGAACAATGTGAATATAATTTTATTGTCACGTAGACTAATGCTAAACATCAGCGAGATTGAATAGTTAACATTATTTCCCAAGCTATTTTTTGCCAACCTAGTCACCCACTACGATTATGGTCTTGTACGTCACCGTTGTCCATACTATTGCACCAATCACTAAGAATCCGAACTTTATTTTATTATTATTATTATTATTATTATTTTGGTTCCAACACACCTCACTAATGCACGGCACTATTTGTGCTTTTTTTTTTTCGCCTCATAAATTGTTGTTTTTATAATTTATTGGTTGATTTAAGTTTTATCCAATCACAAGGTAAATGTGACTCGATAAAATCAAAGATTTACTACATAAAAATACCTAATCAAGTTATTGTTAGAGGTTCAAAACTTTACTTTGATCTAAAATTAGAGGTAAGACTCAAAATGTACAAGTTATGTGAATGTTGATTGAGATAGAGCGAAGTCGAGAAAAAGATTAACTAACTAGTAAAGACGATAAAACAATCAAACAAAATGAAATATAAGTTAAAAGGACACTGAGACAATGACGTTAGATGAAATCAACGGCAAAAAAATGTGGCCAGGAGTTCCTTTATCGTCCACAAACAAGTTGCAACTTCTAGAAAACATATCATTGCCTCTATAACATGTTTCAAAGAAAATTCCCTCCCTTTCACTTATGTCGGATCTCCTCTACATTATAGGAAACCAGTTTCTTCGATGTTCACCCTCATGCTTGACAAAATCAGGAAAAAATTAACGGGATGAAAAGGAAAGCTTTTAGCTATGGGTGGGAAGCTCACTTTAATTAAGTCAGTCTTAAGCTCCATTCCTATTTATTTATTTGCTGTGGTTACTCCTCCCATAAAAGTCGTTAAAGAGATTCAATCTCTTTTTGCCAACTTTTTCTGGGGAGAATCAGAAGAAGGTGTCAAACGCCATTGAGTTTCCTGGAAAAACATTTGTTTTCCACAGGAAGAAGGAGGTTTGGGAATTCGTAATCTTTTCGATGTGATCCAGTCGCTTCAGTGCAAAATGGCATGGCGAATAATTACATCTCAGTCACTCTGGGCAGATTTCATGCGACAAAAGTACCTTAGCCATCCTTTGGGCTTGTCCAACTTTTCTGCAGGTTTTAAGGATTCGCACTATTGGAAACATATCTCACATTTTTTTCCATTCATTCTAGAGCATAGCAGATGGTTGATCCGCGATGGTAGTGCTCTATTTTGGTATGATAATTGGAGGGGAATGGGTTCTTTAGCTTCACTTAGCTGGACAATTATCTCCCCAAATTTAAAACTTCATGAGGTAGTTTTAAATGGCAAATGAAATCTGGAAAAACTTATTTCTTTAGGCGGTTCACATTTAGTGGAGGAAATCCAAAGTTCCCAGGTCCCACTCCGCAGCGGCTCAGATGAATTAATTTGGTGCCCTTGCAGCAATGGTTTGCTTTCTATTAGCTCAGCTTGGTCTCTTCTCAGAAATACTAGACCTTCATCTCTACTTTATAAGATTATTTGGAACTCCACCTTGCCTTTAAAAATTTCAATTTTTTGTTGGCATCTTTGGCATAATGTGGTTCCTGTGGATGAAGTGGTTAGGCGTTGTGGGGTTCCTATTGTCTCCAAGTGTCACTGTTGTTCACGGGGTCATACATAAACGATAGATCATATTTTCTCAACCAGCTCTATAGCTTCTCAAGCATGGCAATATTTCGGGAGATTATTTGGAATTGAAATTCCTACTAATATATATTGGCAGGTTACAATGTTATTTTGGGATACTCATTTTGGTGGGTCTCCACAGGAACATCTTGTAGCTTTTCTAATCTCACCTCTTCTTTCCTGGGAGCTTTGGTTGGCTAGAAATTCTACAGGATTTAAGGATGAGGTTGCAAGCTTGCACAAAGTTTGTGCTAAAGTAAAATGTTGGCTACAAGAATTGAACTGTATGCTAAAACCAAAGAAATTATCACTTTCTTTTTCTTATTCGCAGGTACTACGCATCCATGTGGTGCCTATACGAGTCAAAGCTCCATTTCTTGTAAGATGGTTCCTACCACAATATGGTTTTTATAAACTTAATATTGATGGTGCTAGTGCTAGTGCTGGAAATCCAGGCCCGACTGGTTGTGGAGGTTTGCTTCGGGATTGACAGGGAAAGGTAATTTTTAGATTCTATCACTCCCTTGGGGTTGGTACTAACACTTTCGCGGAGGTATCAACTCTTAAGATAGGCCTTCAAATATGCTATGCCCTTGGCATAGAGAGGATTGAGATAGAAACGGATTCTAGTGTGGTGATTCATTGGTTTCCTCATCGTGTCACCATACCTTGGGCTATTCGGCTTCTTTGGGAGAATATTTTAGAGTTTGCTCAGATTATATCTATTGATATATCACATATTTATCGTGAAGTAAATCAAGTGGCTGATTGTTTAGAACGTCTTGGATCTCAAGGTCATTTAGATTTCTTAGAATCTGTCTAGTTTCCCAGTATTTACAATGGGTTGCATTCGTTTAGATAAATGTAATTTGCCTTCTTTTCGCTTTTCATAATGTTAAAAAAATATTGTAAGGGAAGTAATACTTCCTCTTTTACTACTTTATATTTGATCTTTAGCATTCACGTTCACTGTAAGGGAAGTAGTACTTTCTTATTTAATACTTACATCGTTTCCACATGTAATCACAATATTCTTCCGCCACAAGTAAGGGCATATTAATAAAATCTCGGAGGTACTGCCCTCCTTCCCCTAAAAAAAAAATAAAAAATCAATGGCAAAATTATTATTTTAGTCCATGACAAAAGTAAATAATAATGGATAAAATCAAGACAAGTAAATTATCATTTTCATCTATGACAAGCAAATTAGTAAATACGTAAAATGATCATTTGACACATCACAATAATATTTGGTCGGGCTGGACAGTTTTTGAATCGAATCGAATTGAACCGGACTTAATTTGAACTGAACCAAGCAATTTTTCTTAAATTAAATACTCAAATGGGTATTTGAATAGAGAACTGATAGTTTGATTCGATTCTCGGTTCTAGACCAAGAATCAAATAATCGAATCTCTCTAATTTTTTTAATTCATTTATCTTAAATACGTCAAATTATTATTATTATTTTCTAAATAAATTTGCTAACTAATTAATTTAGCCTCAACCTAAAATATGATTTTCCTATTTCTAATTTTCACCCAACCCAACTTAATCAAATTAATATAAGTTTTACCAAAATCTATTATTATATTGTTGTACCGTTTCTATAGTTCTGGAGAAATCGAATTGGAAGCTCAGCTACGTCTCTCTTCATTATTGTGAGTTCGCTATCATCATCTTATTGTGATTTTAACAATCAAATCTATAAAGCGCTCAACGAAGAGAGGCGCAAAAAATACATAAGATATGATTACGTTACTTTATAAAAGTTAAAATTAAACATATCATTAGTTGAATTAATGTAGCGTTATTGTAAATGTTAAAATTTTCATTACCATATGAAATCTAGGAACTGAATTGAATTGAATGGAACCAAACCTAAACAGTTCCATAATTAAATTTGAATTCAATTCCCAAAAATTCGGATTTGATTCGATTTTCTTTAGAATCGAATCAGACAATGTCTAGCTTTAATATTTGGCTAGAACATTAAAGAGTGGGCACATGGCTACTTTTTATTTATAGCCAATGATTTAATGTCGATAATTTTTTTTCTTTTTGATTCCATCTATTTTTCGAGGTGACATAACTTCATGAGATCTATTTATTTTTATTATTTCTAGGTACTAGAACCTGTTCTAAAATCTATTTTACCTATTCATGGGTGTTTGAACTTCTTTTAGGTTTCATTTGATTAGTTATGTTTTACGGTCTCTTCAATTGTACTGCTTTCTTAATATAAATATTGTGTACCTCATTATTTGATTTTAATATAAATATTTTGAATATTACATTTTATTTGTCTTTTTATTGTTGAGTTTTAACTTAGTAGATTTAGCTCCGTAATATTCTTATGAACAAAAAAAATTTGAGTGCGTGCTATGATTTGGGGAGCAAAGTTCCAAAGTTCACCTAAGATCTTGAAAATCTTTGGTACAATCTATGTATATTCCCAGCTTTGTTACCAAAGCTTCAAGGTAATCGAGATATTACATAATCTAATTCTGCATAATGCGTGAAAGTACTACTTAATTGAAATAATGTGTCCCAAAGCAAAAGCATGAAATTTTGTTCTCATGAGTGAAATAACAAAGAAATAACTTTTCGACTTCCTTGATTGAGCAAGGTGGTTTTTGCTACTCCAATGAATAGTGACATACCTGCAAGACGTGGCTAGAGCTATTTCTCACGTTGGACCTCCAGTGTGATAATTAGTTATCACGTTTAAGAGGAAAATAAATGATTTTTAGTAGGCAAAAAGAGAGCCAGAAAATATATTGTAAAATAGGTCCCCTCATACCATTAAGCCTTCGAGAATTTATAGGTGTTTGTTCTCATGTAACTGCTAAGCAATCTTCCATCTATGTGTATAGCAGTTACCTCTCACTCAATAGGTGGTTAAGGAGACGAGAGGTAACAATTATGTGATTTTCAATCCGTGAAAAGAATGCCTGGACTATTGGGGAATAGAGTAGTAGATCGAGCTTCCTAGCGGTCGACCACCCAATGGTAGGTCGATCATTGCACAAGTTTGAGATGGGTTGGTGTTTTTCCTCTATGCCTAGGACATTAGAATACCAAACCACGAAAGAAGAAAGGCATGAGAGAAAATCCTATTGTCTAGTGATTGTGAGTCCTCAGTTCTCGACTAGAGGGGACACCAAGTGTTTATTAAAACCATTGAATTCGAAATATAGTAAAGCAGCTCCCGATGGGGAACTACTCCTTTGAAGGTAGTCGATTAATTATCGCAATAGTTGGTCGATCATCTTGGTAATCAATAGGCCATCTTCGTTTGCTTGGCCATTGTGTTCACTACTCTTACCACTTAGTATCACTAACTCTTCTACCTCTTGTCAATAGTTATCATTAAGATGTAGCATCTCCATTGCTCTATGTTCCCAGAGAAATTATAGAAAATTTCTTCTTCTCTGTTTAATCTTCCATCACGTATTAACATTTGGTGATGTGTAAATAGGTCTAATACGCCAAATGACGGAAACATATATGCTCGATTGCATTGGGAATTTGGCAACCCACGAGTGGGTTATCTTTTGGGGAAAAAATTTCCCCAAAAAAATTCATCTATATAAAGGAGAGGGGAGTCTCATTTGCTTACCTCTTTTCCCTTTACAAACCTTAAGTGTCTCATTCATCTTCTTCATTCTCAAGGTAATTTCTTTCTCCATTCTTATTTTAGTGAAATTTCTTTCATTTTTAGAGTTGACCCATTCCATCTCCATGTATAAAGTGGTATTTTCATATTCTTCTGGCCAAGAAATTTTAAAATCCTCTTCTTACACATTAAGTGAGGACGAAAATAAGAATGAAGGTGAGAATGGGAGAAATATGATCGGCCATTTTTGGATGGGTCGAGTCGACAACCAAGAAACTGGTCGATGGATCAGCCTCGCTAGTCGCGACCCAACCGATCGATCATCAACATGGATAATCAATCGACCTTCTCGGGGCTGCTGTCCGAAATATTTCAACAATTCCAATGTTTTTTATTCGCCTTCTCCTAAAACCCACATTGATTCATTTAAATCTCCCAATCAAAATTTTAAAATTGAGTAGGATCCTACGAGTAAGGTGGTCGTCCTCGACATTCCAAAGGGACCTAACTCTTATAATTCTTCAACCAAATTGAGTAAATTGCTTGATAGATATACTCATGTTGATGATTATATATATAAGAAAAAGTCTACACGTACAAGTTTTTCTCACAGAAAACATACAGATTTTTAAAAAATTTGATATGGCACCTGACAAGCTTGTTTTCTGATTTATGATTATTTTACGCTTAAAAATGAACCCCAGCAAACCGGTCCAACACAAAACCGGTTTTGACCCATGGAGCTTCCCATTTATTCCACCCGGCCCGATTTGGCCCATTTATTTCCCCCAAATCATTTCCCAGTTCCCCCGAAGTCTCCCATTTCCCCTCAAAGCAGCTTGGAACAATTTACTCCGGTAAGCTCCAACGGTTGCGTGACTATCCTCTCTAGCCTGAGTAAACAAAGAGCGTAGATCGCAAGCATTTCTTTCCCATTGTGTTGACACATGATTTCGAGACTTCCCTTTACAGCCCAGGCACCGAACATCGATCTGGAGACTTCCCTTCACAACCTAGGTTTCAATTTACAAGGTTCGTTGTCTAATTTCTCATGTAAGATATATTTTTCGACCTTCTGAGTTTGATATGTATGCTGGCTTCGTTATGTGGATTGTGACTGGGAAAAAAATTTGTAGGAGGCTCTATGTCTCCTTATTCTTGGGCAAAAAATAATTTCGTTGAGGTTTTCAAAAATAATTTTTGAGGTTCAAAGTGCACTTGTGAAGAGGTGGCCCTTCTTTTTTTCCGCTTGCAGTTAAACCATAGTTTGCGTGAAGAGCACCGGTAGCCATTTTGATTTCTTGAGATTTTTTATTTTTTTCGCAGAATAATTGATTATATTGATTGATATTTATATAGGATTACTTTAGTGCTAGAAATCAAATATGAGAACATTTTAATGTTCAGCCTTGTTAGTATACTTTGGTTGAATTTGGCAGACGCCCATTATTGTATTTAATTGTGTTTTCAACAGATAGTTTAATTGTGGGTTCAATTGAGTTTAATTTGACAGACGTCCATAACTGTGTTTATCTGTGGGTTTAATTGTGTTTTCAATAGCTATTGAGTAGAATGAAAGGAAGGAATTTCAGAGTTTTTCATGGCTGTAGAAGTACCACTCACTACTTTGGACAATATCAGCTTAAACGTGACTGCCCTTCATGCAAGCATGGATTTCGAAAATGTTTTGAGGTCGAACGGCATACTAAAAACAAAGGGCACTTGTTCTTCATGTGTAGTAATGAATGTGGATATTTCGAATGGGTGAAAAATGAAGATTTAAGCGGGGAATCGAGTACGGTTAATGAAGCGATGAAACATGAGCCTGATGAGGAATTTGAAGACTTGCCAAGAATTTTCGACAGTCTTGCTTGAATTACGGAGAAACGAGACGTTGACATATCATTGCATGTAAAATTTAGCAAAGGAAAAGGAATTTTAGAACGCGGCGGAAAAGGAAAGGAACTGGCTTGATTGTTGTTTGTTAATTTCTATTTGTTAGTTGTTTTCATTGTACCGTAAACAATCTTATTTCACTGGCTTTTATTTTCTTTTGTTTTCCAATTCTCCATATTGTTTTTTGGAGGTTTTTAATGTAACTTCTTCCTAACTTTAAGAGTAAATGGTAATTTGGGAATGTTTTATCCAAATTAGTTGTACACGAAAACAAATGAATGCAAAATCAAAATTGACAAATGAAAAAAAGTATGGGAACTCTAAGAGTCTGAATAGAACTTTTTTGAACATGTTTTAAAAGTAGTGAATAACGTTGCACATTTGTTATAAATTAAGTGCGAAGAGATAGTTTTAATTTTTTTCATTTGTTACCATTGGAGATATTCTCACAACTGAGTTCCAGGGCTGCAAGGGGAAATGTCGAAAGATTTTTTCTTTTTGTGTTAGTTTTTTTTCTTTTTATTTCTTATTTTAATCAAAATGAGGAAATAAATTTCTTTTTAATAAAACAATGACAAAGACTCAATTGAACAGGTTCATTTCGATCCAAACGTGCTTGCAGTCAATTTTCTGTTGCATCTATACAACCTAGAAGGACTAGTTCTATGATTATGCTCAAGGTACACTTTGTTAATCCTCCATATGCCAAGACAATCTAAAGATGCAAAAATGCTTGCTTTACAATCTGTCTGACTTGTTGGTTGCGGCTTCAAAGAACTGTCTGTAGCATGAATTATTCGATCTTCACGACTACACGTGAAGGTCACGTATCTCATAACTCCATCCTCTCCCTTTTTTGAATTTCGTTTCCTCACTGGAAAGCCTACAGCATACGCATATTTTTGTTTTTAGAAGTCTAACATTTCATTTTCACTATTAAACATCATACCAACTTCAGGCTTAGTCATAATATCTCCTCCCACTTTTTCGTTTTCCAATGTATTCAAATTATCCATTGCATTCTCGTTATCACATTCTACCAAGAAGTCCTCATTCTCATCTTCCATAATTTCTTTTCCTGAGACCTATGCAAGGTTTAATTGTTAGAATTTGCAAATTATGTGTCCATAAACCCTAAACTAAGTTTATAATAGTCGTTAACATGCTTGAGCCGAAGAAAAAATAGATTTTATGACTTCAACAATTTAAATTTAATATATCCAATTAATACAAAATTAAAATATAACAACTCAATTAAGAATGTCTAACAGGAAACCAAAAAATTTCCCAATTATTTTTGTAATAGTACCTAGCCATCTAAGTGAGTGTCGTTTTCTTTCCAAGGATTTAAAATTAAGACAATCCCATCACACCCACTCCCCACTCTTCACCTAAAACGCCAATAAAGATCCCAATAACAGTTCTCATAAACCTGTAAATGACTTATAATTCTTACATTTTTCCTCATTACACAGTGTTAATTAGAACACAAAGAATGAACAATTCATATCCTTGCCACAAATCCTAAATACTGACTTAAAATGATGATACATATTTCCAGTGCATTCTTCATATTAAGTTCATTACAAGCAAGATACATTTTTTTTTACCACCATTCATCGTCGACATTGGCTACAAAATCGGCTATTAACGCCAGAAATCACTGTGTCGTCTAACCTATTTACAAACAAGATGCGAAATAATTTTGTCCTTAATCTAGGTTTCGACTGCCTATACAATGTATGAGCTAATCCAACCTAAATCAACAAGAAAAATATCTTTGTCCATTAATCTACTGGCTAATCTATTTAAAACCAAGAAGCAAAATACCTTTGTCCATTGAAGACGATTTCGAACAGGGTCTTCAGCCAAAGATTTGAACGATATGTTTCGATGGCCTTTCCTCTTAGGTCTTCAACTCCGATTTCGACCTTAGGTGTCGGTAGACTCCCTGTTCACACCAATTTAGCTTCTTCTTAGCATGGTGCTCATCGGAGTAAATTGTTCCACGTAGCTTTGGGGGAAATGGGAGACTTCGGGGGAACTAGGAAATGATTTGAGGAAAATAAATGGGTCAAATCGGATCGGAGGAATAAATGGGAAGTTCTATAGGTCAAAACCGATTTTGTGTTGGACCGGTTTACTGGGGTTCATTTTTAAGCGTAAAATAATCGTAAATCAGAAAACAGGCTTGTCAAGTGCCAGATCAGATTTTTCAAAAATCTGTATGTTTTCTATGAGAAAAACCTGTACGTGTAGACTTATTCTATATATAAAGCCCCTAAGTCCAAAGAAGAGCTTTCTGGGTCTAATTCGTGAGATTGCTATGTACAAAGATTGTATGAATGGGGGTTTGAAGTTTCCTCTGCATCATTTCTTAATCTCAATCTGCAACAAATTTCATCTTACTCTTATGCAACACCTTTTTCTACTTCACCACTAAGGTTCCTCTATATTTTCCTAAGTATAGGAAGTCCAACAGTGAACGGAAGTCTCGATTATTTTTTTATTCGACCTAGCAAAGGCCAATTTTTGTTCAATACTCATTAGAAACGTTCATGTAGAGCTTACTTTCCTTTTAGAAGACCAAATACAAAAAATGACATGTCTGTCACCTTTCATACAGGTCCTATCTGAAGTATTAACCTTAAGGCACATATTGATGTTGGGGATCAGTCAAACCTTTGGTTGGCATTCATTTATTGCCTTTACTTTTGAACTTGCACGTATCCTCTTTATATATGTATGTTGTGTCATATAAATTTTGTTGTATGTACGTAGGTATGATTTTGACGTGGCGGAAGTGTCGAGCTCAGTACTTGAGCTCGAGCCCGAGAGTGATGCGGGGTTTTTCCTTGTACGTTCAAAAAAGAGAGAAAAACTACAAACTAGAGAAAAGGGAAGTGCGTAGGTAAGAAACATTTGCAGTTGTTGGATGAGCATGGCCAGGGCATATCTCCCAGTGGCAAAGGGGAGGGCGGTTAGGGCTTAGCGCGGTAGTGTGCGGAGTTCGATTCCCCGCAAGGGAATTGACTTTATTGCAAGCGGGAGTTACCATTGGGTTAATAGCCCTGGCCTATCCATAAGCTCTCCACCCTGGCTCCTTGGAGGCACATCCTGCGATTTATCTCCTCCACATTGGCCCAGGACAGGGTCGGTGGGGGGCCCTCAAAGTTGGGGTTCAACCTTTATGAAGGTTCTCCAGTCCTGGACTTTAGACTTCCTATGACCTGAGGTGGGTGTGACGTTGATATGATCAAGGCTTGTGGATAGTAAAAAAAAACCCCACTCAACTCAATACCCGTAAGCTCTGTCTCGAATGAAAAGATGATTACCCACCTAATTGGGTAAACGAAACACGGGTTGTTTCCCCGAAACAAGTACAGGCCGAGTATGGGAAACATGGTCTCCACTCCGCTACCCGTTCTATTTAAAGTTAATTTATAATTTAAATTTTTTATCAAATAAAAACAAAGATTTATCATAAATTTTGAAAAGAACGTAAGCTATTCTTGACAAGTTAAAAAAAAAAAAAAAAAGTAATAATATTCACTAATTAAAGATATAAAAAAATAAAAGCAAAAAAAAAGGGAATATAAACGGGATAGGAGTAGGGGTGGCAAAACGGCTCGGCGGCTTGGGCCGCCCGGACTCGGCCCGTGAAAAGCCCTATCAGGGCCCGTCTCGTCCCGAGCCTCATTTTTGGGATTCGGCCCGAGCCGGGCCGGCCCATGTCACGGGCTTTTTTCGATCCACGATAAAAAAATGTAAAAAATATATATTAATAATGAATTTTTAAAAGGAAAAAAATTAAAAAATAATAAAATACGGGCCGATTCGGGCTCGGCCCGGTTCGGCTCGTAAAAAGCCCGAGCCGAGCTTCAAAAATTTCAACGAGCTTTGGCTCGGCTCGACTCGCCCCGAAAAAAAGTCCGGTTCTCTCGAGTCCGAGCTTGGACCTTAGGCTCGCGAGCCGAGCATGCCCGGCTCGCTGCCATCCCTAGATAGGAGCCTCGCCCTACCCCAATTCCATCATGAACTCTCCCAGTCCCGCTTTAACCAGGTAAGAGGGTGGAATAAGGTGACAAAAATTCCCAACAGGATGGAGAACGAAAATGGACGACCTATCCCATACACGTCATGTTGTCATCCCTACAGTTACATGCTCAACTATCAATTGAAAGTCACTGTAAATTTCGATTGATAAAACTCTCAGTCTAGTTGTCAAGCTTAGGCCCATGATCACTATCTCATATTCTGCATCATTATTTGTGGCTAAAAATTCAAAACGCAATGAATACCCATCTACAAAAAATCTTTCAATCTGTCTTCGATCATGTAGGCTGATTAGGTGGGGTTGTAAATTTGGCGATAAAATCGACTAGATATGTGCCTTTAAAGCCATCATTTGCTTAGATTCAATATCAAACTCACTTAACTCGATTACCCATTTTAACAGTCTTCCGAAAGTTTTGGGTCCATTCAAAATTTGCTTAACAGGTTGATCTATCATGACTTACACCGCGTGAGACTGAAAGTATGACCTTAACTTTTTTATTGCCATAATCAACGTAAACACCAATTGCTCTGCTCTAGAAATCACGAGGATCAAAGTTTGTCTTTCCTTTTCCTTTTTCTCTTTCATTATTCAAAAAAAAAAAAAACTTTGGTTTTCTATTATACTGGCCATACTTTTTATGTAGGTTAGGTTGGCCGAACCCTCGTCTGAGTGGCACGGGCACAGTTGAGTTCTATGAAAGTCTAATTGCATCTTTTCGCATAAAAAGGTTTTAAAAATCAAAAGTAACACTATTTACTTCGATTAGAGATGATCATCTTACAATGTGATATATAATGGTAAGACCAATAGGCGAGTATCTTGTTCATACATTTAATTGGCCTTACCATTTTTCATCCCATCACATTTTACATAAGGTGGTGATATCTTTAATGGAGATAAGTAGTATTATTCAGAAATTAAAGGTAGTCAAAAATCAGATTCTTTGTGTTCGAAGATCATTAGTAAATCCCAAATAAAAGTCTAATAATTATCATTTTTCAACTTTTCAAAAAGTACAACCCAATCCAAAAACTTTCTCAAAATTTGCAAAAGTGCCTTGCTTTCTCATTTATCTTCCAAAAATTCTCTACTTATCTTTATTTATCCCAAATAATATGAAATTGATCATATCCCATCTACTAGGGCTATAAGCAAAAATCGAAAAATCGGAAAATCAAACTGAAATCGCATTTTAGAAACCGTTGGTTTGGTGCCACGTGGACCCGTCAACGAAATAATTTTGAACCAAACCAAACCGGTCAAAAATGGTTTGGTTTAGGTTTGAGAAATTTTATTGTGATTTAAAACCCAATCGGACGGGCGAAAAAATATATAAAAATTAAAAAAATTAAATTTTCTAAATTGTAACTTGTAAGACTTTTGTATTGGATTTTTTATTTATTTTTAAATGAGGCTCATATATTCTATAGGCTCTTAAACTGAAAGTCTGAAACGATTCATCAAACAATCCCACGTTGTATTTCATATAAATTACTATCGTCAAACAATCATCAATTTATATAAACCGCATAGTATTCTAATAATTAAACAAACTTCAATCAAAATCAAAATTCTACATTGAATTGGACATCATTTAAAAAATTATTGTAACTTCTGGTTCTGTCGATTATAATTTGTAGATCAAGATTTATACATAATGGTGTCCCCCCTCTCACATGGGGGACCCACTCGATTATTTTATTCGAGTGGGCCCCTCTCCCATGTAAAGATGGTGTACACCATTAGGTACACCTTGATGTACCAGTAGCAAAACCGTTTTACTTTTCTGTAAAGTTGACAAGAAATTTGATTCCACATACACAAGGATAGACATTAATTCGGTAGAATCTTTTATCACTAATGTTTGAGTTGATCGATTTTTCTGGAAATGGACAATGCTTTTGGGCCATGTTTACCTTCAACAAATCAAGTAAAGAATCAGACAACCTTCTAAATCATTAATAAAGATAAAAAGAGAAGTATGAAAAAAATGGACCACAGAAGACAATTTTCTGATTGTGATCAGAACATATTACAGTAGTTGAATTCAATTGATGTGCCCTATTGTTTTAAACTTAAGTAGTGTTAAGTCCAAATTGTAATTGATAATTTTCTAAGTCAAAGTCAAGTCCTAAATTAATTGTAATAGGTATTTATCGAGTTATAATAAAAGTCAAAATAGTTAAGAATTGATAGTATAGTTCTTGAAGGAGTCCAAGACGTCAAAGATGTCCAAGAAGATTACATATAATCAAGAGGATGCAATTAGAAGTTTAAAGGGTATCAAAGAGCCGCACAAGTTATACTTCAAATTCTTAGTCGCAACTGGCAACGAAGTTTTCACGTAGAAAACATTCGAATTTGGAGAATACTATTTCCAGAAGAACTATATCCCTTTGAGTCAGGTTTTCAACGCGTTTTGAATCACCTCAATCTAATATCAGGAGAGAAAGTTGTGATGAAAATACTGACGACTGCTCAACTGTCGCTAGCCTAGAGTTCGAGCGACGGGTCGACGTCGAGAATTCTGTTTTGCTTCAAACATTGATATTTCACTTCATTTTCATCCCCCCCCCCACACACACACACACATACATATATATATCTCATTCATTATGAACGCTCAAAAGTGAGTTGAATTACATAGAGATCAATTCTTTGATTATAAAAAACATTCATTGATTCCAAGATTCAACCACCACATATTACTTTATTCATAAATTCTTCCAAAACATATTTTTTTGATCAAGCCATATTGTTTTATACTAAACCACAAGATCAAAACACGGAAGATCATTTGATTAAACAATAAACCACCTAATCCACCGGAGATAAATCAATACCATGGATCATGAACTGTTGCAAAAACATAAATTTAGGAGAACTAAGGTGAGGTACCAGGAGTCGGGATCTGGCATCAAGAGCACGCAATCCAGGAGGGCTATGGTATAAACTAGGAGTCGAGATTTGTTTTGAAGGAGCACACCTCCAGTAGGATCAAAGGAGACTGTAGGAGGTCAAAAGTTCTACGGAAGAGACGGGTCTGCTCCGTACTGTAAGTTTGCTTCGATTTATAGTGTATTATTAATTGGCAAAGTGCTTGGAATTTTTAACCAGTTGGAATTTCTCTGTGATCATATCAGTGTCATTTACTGCTCTTTATTTACAAACAGTGGTATTCAAATTTAAAATAAATTGAGCTGTTTGATATAATTATCTAGAAATAATTAAAAAGTGATTTGTTGCTTTTAATTGTGTAATTTCACATGTTAGGTCTAAATAAATTGATAATATAAACTTTCAAGTGGTATCAGAGCTTAATTATAATCATTGACCCAAAAATTGTGTAGATAAGTCAATCACATTCTGATGTAGGATCTGAGAATGATATGGATATTCATAAGGCTTATGACGAACAATATAAGGAAATTATAAAGTTACATAAGGTTAATAGATCAGTTTTTAAGAAACTAGTGAGCATGAATTAGAAGAAAAAAAGGGGCTTGTAATTAAACTTGAGGAGTCTACCAAAGAATTGAATGAATTAAGGGTTGAGAAAGAGTACTTAGAGAATTAAGGTTAAAACTCTTATAAATGATCTCGAAAAATCAAGTGCCCAACTTCAATCCTTCTCTAGCGGATCTAAGAAGATCGATAACATGAGAATAGAGGAGATGTAGACGATAATGAAACAAATTCTCATACTACTAACAATAATTTTGTACTTGCCTCAAGCCTAAAGTTCAAAACTTGAAACCTAGAGTTGCTCCTAGGTTCATTCCCACGTGTCACTATTGTGGTAATGTAGAACACATAAGAACTAAGTGTCACGAACTCTTGAATAGGAAAAAACCAAAAATGTAGGTGTCCGAAGACCAAAATCATATGTACCACATAGATTTCGTCTACCTAAGGTTCAAAATATGAAACCTAAGATTGTTCCTAAATTTGCTCCTACATGTCACAATTGTGGTGTTTTAGGTTACATTAGACCTAATTATCGTAAGTCCTTGGTTAGATACAACAATCAAGATCCAACTACTCATGTTAGTTTCTTGACTGACCAAGTGAGTTATTTGACTAAATTGATGGCTCAATTGACTCAAATTACATCTTCTTCTAAGAAGATTTGGGTCAAGAAGAGTGAACTTATAAATCTAATTGATATTGATGATTGCAATGTTCCTTATATTGCTCTTCATGGAAAGAGCACTTGTGTACCTCATTGATTAAGCACTTATGTTCATGCATCTGTATTTTCCATTATATCTATATATTCAAGCATGCACATTTAATTATTATATATTAGGAGTTTCCTTTTTGCATGTTTGGTTTATTATTGAAAAAAAAAAATTAAAAATTCTTAATTTTTTATTGGACATGTTATTTTGCTATTAAGTACTTGTAAGGTTCATGATTGATAAATTAAATTTTCATTAATTTGTTTAGACTTTGTTTGAAGTACTTGGTATAGGTTATTACATGTATCTTAAGCATTGCACACATTAGACTCTTTGTGAGTGAGCAATTAAATCTGAAGGGTTTCTCATAACCCGATATCCTATGGTCAACTAACTTGGAATCATCGATCCAAAATTTGTTACAAGGATCATCTTAGTCGCTTAATGGAGAAAAGATTGCACATTAGATATAAAAGAAAAATTAGAAAAAATAAATATGTACTTATTGATAGGGGGAGAAAGAAAAAGTTATACAATGAAAAATCAATATGGGCATTTTCCTTAAAATGTTCTAGTAATTAGGGGCGGAACCAAATGACTTGGGTTAAGGGATTACAATCAAAATTTATAATTTCCTTCTTAAAAAAAAAAAAAAAAAAAAAAAAAAAAGGTAAACAAACTGTTTTTTTTTTTAGTGGGGGGTCACTTAACCCTATAAGACCCCTCAGGTCCACCCCTGCTAGTAACACTGGGGTTGACTTCATAAGTTGAAGGATATATTGATTCACCAATGATTTTTGCATGTTCTTTCTCATTGATTTAAGGTTTTGAGACTTGCTTACAAGTGTTTGTGGCACTTATCATACATGTGTAGCTTATACAATTTACTTTATTTAGGTTTAAAATAAGTTATATAGAAAAATTTACTTTTTTATGAACTATGCATGTATAAATAAGTAAATAGTTATTCAAGATGAAAATTCATGAAAATTTTATTAAAAAATAAAAATAAAATAAACAGTTGGTCTCAAAATTGAAATTTTTTTATTCCTCTATCACATGTTTTTGTATAATCTTTGCATCATTATACATGTGCATATTTTTTTACACATTCATCTCTATGTTTTACATTATTATTACTTGTCTTCCCTTTGTTATTCGTGACAAAAAAGGGGAGAGAGAGGTATTTATTTCAAGGAGTTGATTATATAAGTTAGGGGGAGAATTTTAAGAAATTTGAATTTGTCGATTGATAGATGACTTAGGGGGGAGTCATTTGATATATTTGATGAAATGTTTTTTACTGATATCGTATTGTGTTTCGTCTATATTGATATAAAATTCTATGATTTATTTCTATGTTTATAATTCACATGATATTGCATGCTTTAGTGTTACACGTATTTTATTATTTTGTTTCATATAACTTAGTTATATAGATCTTGGTTGTTAGTTTCATCTTACTTTTCACGTGGTATTGTGGTTTCCATATGTTTCAAGAAACATGTTAACAAGTTGCTGAAGTGTAGTTTGGAAAGTGTCTCTTAAGTATATTGTAGTGGACTTTTAACTTTGAAATAAATGATTTTACGGAATGCCAAAGGGAAAGATTGTTAAGTCCAAATTGTAATTGGCAATTTCCTAAGTCAAAATCAAGTCATTGTTAAATTGTATTAGGTGTTTATCGATTTATAATCAAAGTCAAAATAGTTGAAAATTGATAGAATAGGTCTTGAAGGAGTCCAAGACGTCAAAGATGTCCAAAAAAATCACATATGATCAAGGGAATGCAATTAGAAATCTAAATGTATCAAAGAGTCGTACAAGTTATGCTCCAAATTCTTACTCACTATTTGCAACACATTTTTCACCTAGAAAATGTTCGAATTTGGAGAATGCTATCACTTTGAGTCAATTTTCTAATGCAATTTGAATCACCTCAAATCGGTACTGGGTGAGAAAGTTATGATGAAAATACTAACGACTACTCAACTGCCGTTAGCCTAGAGCTCTAGCGACGGGTCGACGTCTAGAATTCTATTGCAAAAGCACAAATTCAGGAGAATTAAGATGAGGTGTTGGGTTCTAGCTTTAAACCAAGAGTCGAGATTTGTTTTGAGGGACCATACCTCCAGTAGGATCAATGGAGGCTACATGAATTGAAGTCAGAAGTTCTACGGAGTAGATGGGTTTGGTTCGTGCTGTAAGTTTGCTTTGATTTATAGTGGAAGATTGACTAGCAAAGTGCTCAAAGTTTTTACCTAGATGGGATTTATCCGTAATCATATCGATGTTATTTACTGTTGGCTGCTAAAGTCACATTTGTTGACCATCATGAAGAAGAGAAGTTGGATTAAAACTCTCATGTTTTCTTAATGAACAAGTATTCTAGAAGCAGATATCAAATTAAATTTGAACTCTATCCATAAGCCACCGTTTTTTACTTTTTAACTTCAGATGAGGAATTCAAGTTGAATTTGTCAACTGACAAACCGCTTTAAGAAATCTATAAATAGGCGTTCGGATTTGTTTATTTGGGTGATTCATTCAAGGGGTGTGTGCTAAGCGTGGCTAGAGAGTTGAGAGAGAGGAAAAATAAAGTGAGCTTATTTTTCTTTTGTAATACTTGGGGATTGGGTTGGTGAGTGAATTCTATATGATTGTAACAATTTTTCATATAGTGAAAAAGTTTTGACGATCCGTTTAATTTGTGCGTTATATTATTAATTTTTCTTTGTTTGCAGATGTTCTCCTGAACAATAAAAGATCCTGCGAGTAATAGAAATAAAGGGATTTTGACATAGAATTTCCCAACAAGTGGTATTAGAGCGTCAACAAGTGGTAGTTCGGAGTATTGGAGCAACAGAAAAATATGTCGTTGAAATATGACGTTGAGAAATTTGATGGAAGAATTAATTTTGGCTCGTGGCAAGTACAAGTCAAGGATTTATTGAGTCAAGCTGGATTGCAAAAGGCTTTGAAAGGAAAACCAACCAAGAGTTTTGACAAGAAAGTTGATTCCAGTATGAGTGATGATGATTGGGAAGAATTGGATTTGAAAGCTGCAAGCATGATACGTCTCTGTCTGGCTAAAAATGGTCTTGCAAATATTCATGGGATATCTACTGCAAAGGAACTATGAGAGAAGCTAGAAAAACTATGTCAAACGAAGAGCCTCTCAAATCGGTTGTACCTGAAAGAGCAATTTCATTCATTACACATGGAGGTAGGTACAAAAATCTCAGACCATCTGAGTGTTCTCAACGAGATTGTTATTGGAGTGAAGGTAGATGATGAGGATAAGGCACTACAGCTCATTTGGTCTCTTCCATCTTCCTATGAACATATTAAGCCAATCTTGATGTATGGGAAAGAAACTATGAGTTTCGCAGAAGTGACAAGCAAATTGATTTCAGAAGAAAGGAGATTGGGGATTAGAATATTCTTTCTGAAAATATGGCGCTTGTGACTGAAAAAGGGAAAAGGGGCAACTCCATGAAGAAAGTAATTTGTTGGAACTGCGGTCAGACTGGTCACGAGAAGAGAAATTGTCCAAAAAGTAAAGCAAGGTCAGCTAACTGCTTGGGGTCGGACGAGCGTGTAGTGTGTTAAAGTAAGATGAGAATATCCTCATGGCATGTCGCCAGTTGCCATGATAGAGGATGTGTTCTTACTGGCGCGGGTTAGTATATCTGCACATAGCATTGACTGACATTTGATGCAAGGTGTGTAGGTATGTGGTGGTGTTGTGATGTCGATGGCTAGTGAGCTATCTGGGAAAGACAGTGGGAGAGTAGCGCCATAATTATCAACAGGGTTGTTTCGACATATAGCCGATGAAATGCTCGGAATTTGCAAATAATTCTGAGTGATTATACTCATATGGTGGAGTATGAGACCGTTAAAGTGTGTCAAAGGCTTACCCGTTTTTCAAAGTATTGTGATTAAAATTGTAGAAGAGATGACAAGACTTTGACTCATTTTCGGCAAGGTGGAGATATTGTTAGGTAATTGCCTCAAAAGTCAAAGTTGGAGATGACAAGTATAAAAAAGATTGAAGTGGTCTACAAAAGTGACTTTAAGAGGGAGAAATGTTGGCTGCTAAAGTCACATTTGTTGATCATCATGAAGAAGAGAAGTTGAATTAGAACGCTCTTCTTATGAAGAAGAGAAGTTGGATTAAAACTCTCATGTTTTCTTAATGAACAAGTATTCTGGAAGCAGATGTCAAATTGAATTTGAACTCTATCCATAAGCCATCGTTTTTTACTTTTCAACTTCAGATGAGGAATTCAAGTTGAATTTGTCAACTGGCAAACCGCCTTAAGAAATCTATAAATAGGCGTTAGGATTTGTTCATTTGGGTGATTCATTCAAGGGGTGTGTACTAAGCGTGGCTAGAGAGTTGAGAGAGAGGAAAAATAAAGTGAGCTTATTTTTCTTTTGTAATACTTGGGGATTAGGTTGGTGAGTGAATTCTATTTGATTGTAACAATTTTTCATATAGTGAAAAAGTTTTGACGGTCTGTTTAATTTGTGCGTTATATTATTAAATTTTCTTTGTTTGCTGATGTTCTCCTGAACAACAAAATATCCTGCAAGCAATAGATATAAAGGAAATTTGACGTAGAATTTTCCAACATTTACTGCTCTTTATTTACAAACTGTGATACTCAAACTTAGGATATATTGATTTGTTTGACCTAATAATCTAGAAACAATTAAAATGTAACTAGTAGAAACAACATAATATCTACAAATTGAATTGCATAGGATACCATATAGATTAAATGAGCAGACTTTTGTATCTGTTTTCTTTTACTGTTAACTACTATTGATTCTTGTTTTAACATTGTGAATTCTGATGTCTTTTTCACTCTTCCAAGAACAAACTCATTGTCATATCCGCATTTTTACTTTTCTGTACAGTTGACAAGAAAATTTGATTCCACATACACAAGGATAGACATTAATTTGGTAGAATCTTTTATCACTAATGTTTGAGTTGCTCGATTTTTCCGGAAATGGACAATGCTTTGGGCCATGTTTACCTTTAACAAATCAATTAAAGAACCAGACAACCTTCTAAATCATCAATAAAGATAAAATGAAAAGTAAGAAAAAATGGACCAGTGAAGACAATTTTCTGATTGTGATCAGAAGATATTACAGTAGTTGAATTCAATTGATGTGCCCTATTATCTTTTACTGTAACCTACCTGCAATCAATTTGTTCATCTAACCTTTTTCCTATTTCTAATTCTCTCTCTCTCGTGCTTCTCGACAGTAATGAAATGCCATTTTCTCACCATACAATTAAAGGTGACAACATCATACTTTAATCATGAAAGACACTACTCCACCTATCATACCTATCCTTTTCCACTCACATAAATCACTCTTAAATTCATCATAAAGTTAATTATTTATCATGTAGATTACTGAGAGTCTTTACTACATTACCGAAAGTAGTTAATTAACATAAGCATAAACAAAAAAAAGTAACAATCGCAGAACAAAAAAAAGGCAAGCATGCGTAAGACTACATTGGAAGCAACGCTTCATCTGTCGCACTTTCAAGGGAAAGCTGCTTTAACCATTCAAACGTTCGATGACGTGACAATGCTTGTTTTCTTGTCCGCTGCTGATGATGCTGATTCTTCGTCGAGTTCATCGTTCGAACGTTATTCTCTTGGAGTTGAAGTTCTCGTGCTTCGTTTTCACTGGCACTTCTCTTGATGAACACGACTTTGGGAGAAACTGTTTCTACTGCATTGGCTGAACATTTGCAGCCACCAAATAGAACACCATATTTGTCAAAGAATCTGGACTTCTTTTTGTTGTTACTAACGTTGCTCAAGTCACTACTGTTGCTGCTAGTGCTGTTTCGACTGCCGAAGTTCTTGTTATTGTTGTTATTCTCGCGTCGAATTTTGAGATCTTCCAATGCGATTTCTGGTGGGGTAACTAATCCCACATGGAAAATGCTCCAAAGTGACGATTTCCTGTCGGAATTACGAAGATTTCCTTGCTTAAAGCTTGATAAACGAAGCTGGGGAGTTGGACTTGGGTGGGAATGGAATTGATTTCGAACTCTAGGGACGTTATTTGATTTAATGCTCCCAGAACTGCCACTGCTTGAAGATTGGTGGCTTCTGATGCTGCTACTTCTACTGCTGACACTTGTGAACCCAACTGAATAACAATGATCCATTGATGCACACCTCGAAATGCCCCGGCTATCACTTCGATATCCGTTTAAGCCTTTCTCTGAGCTAACTGAATTACGCAGTGGAAGAATTTGGCCTTGATAGAAAACTTCATCAGCTGCACACATTTCAGATTCTTTCGAAAAAGAGCAAAAATCAAAGTCTTCTTGTATTTCATTGGTTCTTGGAATTGGAACCTCTTCTTTTTTTGATCGATTCTCTTCCGTGATTGGAAGATCGCACAATGACAATGCTTCTTCTTCTTCTTCTTCTTCTTCTTCTTCTTCTTCTTCTCCTTCACCTTCCCCTTTCATTTCATTCTCAGTACATTTTCGCTCCATTTTCAATAGTAGAAACTAAATTCTGTGCAAATACTCGAGAAGAAAGAGTTGGGTTTTATAGTTGACGAAGAAAACTGGTTTTACATAGAGAGAGACAAGTAGAATATAATGATGCAAACAGTGAAGAGAAATAAGATTAAAATAGAAGAGAAGTGAGTAGTGCAGGCAGGCAGGCGACCCAAAAATAATGTTCTTTTCTTGTTTGTAAGCCAAGGGGAAATATATATTAGGCATATGGCAGCCCAGCTTTTCACCTCAGCGTGCCACTTTACTCATTCTTTCGAATGATCATTTTGGAGAAACTAGATTTATTTGCATGCGCTTAATGTGGGGACGCCTTTGCAATATCTCAACGTTACGTCTAAATAAATACAATATTAAGTTTTCGTTTTTTAATTGGGGTCCCCCTTCGACAATAGGTGCATTTGGGTCTTCACCCGTCCGAATAGAGCAATCACATCCCAACCTTTTATGAGTTTATCATTTCGGCAGCCGGGGTCTTCTAGATGAACCACGTCCAAAAGACCGTCAATTGGCATGTGAGGAGATTGCTTCTTTGCAGAATTGCGGCCCGCATCTACCCGAAAATGAAACGTAGGGGTGATTATGCTTTGTTAGAGAGGTTGAGGACCTAAATTTGCCTTGTGTCAAATAATGGGATACCTATGCTATTAAAGTATATACGGGTTGCAATTTGAATATCCACAAGAGTTGTAGTGGTACACTCTCAGAAGACAGCTTTTTTGCCGAGGGGACATCATTAATTCTAAGGATTAAGATTTCATCAACCTCATCAGCCATACATTCTCTTGATTACAGATAGAGATGTGAGATTATTTGTATTAATATAGTTAAATTTGAGAGAACTGGGTTGGTCAGTTTTGAGTTGTTCTACACGGATAGGGCCACGTAGACCTTGTCCATCAAAGGGCACACGTGTCTTTCCCATATTGGCTGGGGATCTATTTCCTCCAATCCGTTTAGAAAAATCTGCAAATTTTAAGTACTTACTCGGATATGTCAGATTTAAAATAGTTTAAGCTCTGTTTGAGCTCTATGATTCTTAAAAATACATTTTCTCTTTCTTATTTTCAATCTCTCATTTTTCAATAAAATAATATTATACGTAAAGCAAAAACTGTTTCTTATCTTTTAACTATACATTCTCCAAAAAAATACTATTCCAAAATACACTTTCTTCCAAAATCACATTAAAATGGAGCCTACGGGGCTAAGTTTGTAAGAATTCGGTTGTTAAGGTTTTGAATGACGTCATATACTATCGAAGAATACTCTAAAATAGAATAACGGATAAAATTTTAACTATCTTTTTTTTTTTTTTTTTTGAATTATTTATTATTTTATTCAATCTGTCATACCTCAAAGTGTATTTAATGCATTATCAAAGCAAAGTGTCTATGAGTTGGTGATTGCAAGGGTTACATGTGATTATGTGGTGTAGATTTAGGATGTTTTTCATTTTCTTGGATGGCTTGTGAATGACTAGATGGGGTCACTCTTTTGCCTGTCGGTCGGGCTGGGAATGACCTCAAATACCACTTGATGCAAGCAATTTCAAGGTGGTGGGATAAGTCTGTGCATTCACTGTTTTTTCTGAAGAAAAATATATTTTTAGGTATCAACGAGTTCGATATAGTCAAATTTTCGAATACCTCATGTTGAACTATCTTCGGCTTGGAACAATGAAGTATTTATAGATAATAAAAATTATTGGCATGTTATGGTCCATTTATGAGTTTGTAAAATATTATACAAAGTTTTGAACTTTTAATGCAAATTTTTTTTAGAGTTTATTAGCAACTCACATTGGATTCTTTGTATCTTTAGAATTCAACCAGTAAGTGCATTGCTTTAATTCTAGTATCCAAAGTGAGGAAGAATATCGATACAAATTTCTCTTTATTAGACGAGATCCAAGAGGACGTAGATATCCAATTGTATCAAAGGTGGCTCGACTATCTAGCCCCCTATTTGATATAAATTCTTTAAAATTTATTTTTCCTAAATTCATTTTCAATTGCACTTTCACCCAATAAAATAATTTTACACAAATATCAATAATTTTTCCTACTTTTTAATTATTCATTTTCCAAAAAAAAAAAAAAAAAATTATTTTTCACTATATTTATTCTTAAAAAAAACATACATTAACTAGGCTCTTAATTATTTCAAAGTTGATTTCTATTAAAGCCTAATAACTTACGTAAAAGTTAAAGTTTTAAGAATGCAATTTAGATATATTATTGATTGTTCACTATTAAGGGATATAATTTCACTTTTAAAAAAAAAAAAAAAAAAAAAAGATGAAAATATAAACCAACTTATAAGGTCTCGGAATATTTCTCTTAATAAAGTTGACATTTTAAGATGGAATCTCAAATTTTAACATGGTATCGAAGCCCATTAAAACTCCAACAAGCGATTCGATCTGATTAAAACTCAAAAAAAATGAGTATGCGAATTTTAAAATTAGTCTACTCAAACGAGTCATCATCTTGCGAGAGCTTGTTAAGGGATATAATCCCACATCGAATAAAAATAAAAATATAAACCAACATATAAAGTCTTGAGCTACTCCTCTTAATAAAGTTGACATTTTAAGATAGAAGCCCAAATCTGAATATTCACTTCCTTTTAGTTACATTCTAAATACATAAATATTTGACTATATAAAAAATTTGTACATCATATAGAATGTTTTAAAAACCCCAAACTCCCAACCACACACTCCAAATATTAATATCGGATGGGACTACAAAAAAATCTTCAAATTTTACCTTAAGATAATCGATGATCATCTCAAACCTAAGTTAAATAAAATATTAAAGAAAAGTCTAGGGATACAAAAGGATTGGGTTTTAGGTTCTAATTAAGGGGGGATTCTACGTTCCCTTAAAATTAGAAAACTAAAATTCACGTTCAATTTGTGGGGGTAGACATATAGAATCCTATTTTAATTTGTAAGAATTATATTCTAGGTCCAATAATTGGTAGGCTTAATTATTACAGTCAACGTATCATTTTCTGGTGCCAAAGGAAAAATCCCTTGTACCAGACCAGAGCTCCACCTCAACATTGGTGGAGGTCACCCTAGGGTGAAAAATGATATAGTTACGAATAATATTAAGATTTAGAGTTTCATTTAAAAAGATTAATATTATTAAAATGAGTAATCCAAACTCTTATATATTAATCTATATTTCGATATATAATCGATGTAAAATTTTATCTATTAATATGCCCCGTAAAATGGTGACTTGTTTGAGTAAATTAATCTTAAAATTCATGTGCTCGTTTTTTAGTTTTAATCGATTCAAATTCTCATTAGATCTTAACGATCTCTGATACCATATTAAAATTTGAGATTTCATCTTAAAATGTCAACATTGTTAATAGGAATAGTCCAGCCTTATATGTTGGTCTATTTTTCGATATTTAATCCATGTGGAATTTCTCTCTTAACAAATACATCCTAAGGCTATATAGTTGTACCATATGTATTTTAGATATTTGTTGTAGGCAAATTCTAAGCTATTTAATAAGATCAAAGAACGGTCAGATGAAATTTCATAGGTTCTTTATGTTAATAAAGTTTTCACCTAAAGAAAAATTTCAATCTGTGCACTGTATGTTTAAAGAAACAGAACAAGACGGCAGATGTTTCCAAAAACAGGAAAATATTGTGCACTGTATGTTTAAAGAAACAGAACAAGATTGCAGATGTTTCCAAAAACAGGAAAATATTGTGCACTGTATGTTTAAAGAAAGAACAAGATTGCAGATGTTTCCAAAAACAGGAAAATATTGTGCAGATTTGCAGCAGGATAACTCCTAAAACAAATCATTCACTATTTATGAGGTATGCAAATCTAATAGTCGTACACGTTCTCAAGAGAAATGCTTATGGTATGGAGTCATCACTTATGAATATGCAAAATATTTCTTATCACAGTATATAGTTGGAATACGTGTTTCAACAGTATTTAGAAAGAATCCAAAATACTTCTCGTAATTTCACGAATAAACTCAAGACTTTTTGTTATCACAATTGTTTTTCTCAAGAACTTGTTACATGAACTGCAAGAATGTAAAGTGTGAAATGAAGATGCCGGTCCCCAAATATTCGTTTAAACCCAATTTTAACAAAGTAAAATATGCAGAAAGAAATAAAATAAAAAAAATCAAACACAGAAGACTTTTCACCCAACAGCGGGTCCGCATGTTCATGTTCTTTTAAATGCTATTCATCCCAAAGCGACCCTAAGGGTGCACAAGTTAAGCGACAGCACAAGGCTTCAGTATTGTAGGGACAAAAAAAAAGAGTATTTCGAACAAAATCAACACAAAGATGTCGTCTTCTTGTTTTAATGTATAGTCTTGAACATTCGCTTTCTCAATAGCGTAAGTGCAAAGGAGTTTGCCAAAACTCTATTCATTTTTCATTCATTATTCACATAGTCATGTCAGAAGCAAGTGGAATTGGATAAAATTTAGTAGATACAGCAAAAATTCTTTTTTGTTAAGGAAGATAATGAGGAGAGGTAGACAGTGGAGGCTCGACATGAGCCCCCTATCCTTATTAAGTGGAAAATAGTCGTCGCTGTTATATATATATATATATATATATATATATATATATATATATATATATATATATAATTTTAAAATTATAAATTTTTGTTGTTATTAATGAAAAAGAGTAAAAAAAAAATTCTAATTTTGAATTATCTTGCTTTTGAAAAAAAATTAAATTAAATTAACTTGTCTATTTTACCAGTCCAATCACAAAATTTAGATGATTAAAGTGAAGAGTAAAAAGCTAACCTAAGATTCTTTTTCGTCATTTCCCTCTCTCCTACACTTTAACCCACAAAAAATAGTCAAATAAAGAAGAGAAGAAAATCTACTATCAGTCTTTGTTACTTGCTCTACAATAGTAAATTCTATATTGTAACACCGTCATTTTATTGATGTCGATTGTCCACAAGTGCCGATTGTCCACTTTAATAACCCTTTATGTTGGAAATTTTGAGTTGTTATATGGTATAAGATATTGTATGTTGTTAACTTGCTTAGTAAATGCTCGAAATCTAACGATATGCTTATTGACGTAGCTATTGAAGAAGTGAAGGTGCTAATTGCATTTTTTCAATATATATATATATACACACACACATGGGAAACTGAATTCAATGATGTAATAAATATTGTTAAAGAAGTTGCCATTGAAATAAAATTAATCATGTATTTCAAGTGAGATGTATAATTCGTAGGAAGAAACATTTTGATGAAAATGCTATTATAGAGGACACATAATCATTTGAAGATTCTTTCAGAATCAATTATTTCCTTTATATAGTAGATCAATGGTCGAGTCTCCCCATCCATCAGGTTCTGCCGTCGGAGTTATAGAAAATAAGGTTTTGCTTGCAAATGGATCAATTTATCTCAATCGAGATTATTAAAAACGTAACCAAAGATATTTTGTTGAAGACATTTGAACGCTTATGTTGTACTTAATCAACTAAAAGCATAACAATAAACAACATATAACTCAGTTCATTACTTCATAACAGTAAACATGGCTACTGGAAAATTGGGCATTATCCAGACACTTTATACTTGCCATGGCTTACAAATAACAGAGGCCAACACGAATGGAATGAGTTTCTCAAAACTCAGAACTCAAATTCATCTCTATTTCATTCCAAAGCAAACAAATATGCTGGAACTCAAACAAGTAAACCGAAAGCATGACATTGTCGATAGTAAAAGCAATGAATTTCTCAATACGCAATTCACATTGGAAAATCAATGAATACTTAAACCCATACAATAACAAACCCAAATTTCTCAAACATGCAAGTCAAAACTAAATCCCAAACTAAAACCCAATTTCTATTTCTTTCACAACAGTAGCCTCAAAATCGAGCATAGATGAAAAACAAAAAATCAATATCATACCTCTACAGTTTCTCTGGATCTAACTTCATGCGGTATAGCTTATTCAAGTCAGCGAATGTTACGACTGAGTTAAGGTGATGGACGGTACGGCTCGTGGAAAAAGTGATGCCACCGGGTGCTATGACTGTCGACGCTGACATCTGCCAGAGGTTAGTGCTTCGCAAGTGGTCGGGTTGTAATGGCTGTAACTCGATTTCTCACAATTTGGGAAATGGGAGAGAGAGAGAGAGAGAGAGAATGGGGAAGGGAAGTATTATAATGGCAAAAAGAGAAAATGATTTGAATTTCAATTTTTTTAATTGATGCCACGTCACTGCCACGTCATTTTGTCACCCACCTTTGTCAACAGACTTGGGCTCCCTAGCACGATTGACCTCACAAATATGAGAGAAAACTCAAGAAATTTTATTCAATTCAATAAACTGCGGTATCAAAGGGTTTACAATGCTTTAAATAGTAAAATCTTAAGGAAATTCGGAAAATAAATAATATAAATAAAAAATTGATATTTTTCCATAAATGAAAAAATTTGAGATAACAACGAAAATTAATTCTCCTAATATTCAGGATCGTCCTCTAACAAACGGAATACGAATCCGAATTTTATGGAATGAGATATTGCGAAAATAAAATTTACCATAAATAGCAAAAAGTCTAAACGAAGGCCCAAAATTCGCCAAAAATGGACAATCCCGAAATTCCTCAAAAAATCGAAAAGTATTTGTTTTGCTTGTGCCGATCCCACTTTACCATAAACTTCATTTCTTTCTGCACTTCATCATTCTCCCATGTTGAGAAAAATTCGCCCTCAAATTTGGCAGGGAAAAAACCTCATCATCATAATTACTCCCATGAAAAATGGCACCCCATCTGGAAGCTCTTCTGGGAAAACTTCCTGAAATTTTTCTAGCAACGACCAAATTATGTGAGGGACCTCCTGCCCAGTGTCAACTGACTTACCTACCAACACATACACTATACTAGACTCCTCCATCTCTATCTCGAACTTCGCTCTGGTCAGTAAACTGGCCCCATTCCAATTACTTTTATTGAGCCCTTATCTGGAAGCAACACAATTTTCTTTTCCCTAATAGTACACGTCGACTGGAAGCTATTATTATGCAACCAGTCAATGTTATTTTTCAGGAGAGTCAGAAAACTCCGTCACACCACCAACGCCTGACCCACATCACCAACCACAAACTTTTTCTCCTCTGCTGCTTCTTCTATACCTTCACTATCAAATACAGGCGAACCGTCATAATCTTCATACCCCTCATCAACAAAGAGTCCTCTGTACAGATTTTTGGGAATATCAACCTTAAATCCTAATTCCCAACGTCTGTTGTCCTCCTGACCACCCTCTGTCCTGCGAACTGGCAGATCCAATGGTTGTTCAGGCGACGTAAACAGATTCTCATCATCGGAATCCTCAAACTGTTAGGTCACAGGCGCATGTTGTTGCCGCATAAGTGCAGCATTTTGTTATATCAGTAACTCCACTTGTCGACGCAGTTGTGTGATTTCATCACGTCTATGTACCTCCTCTACTGGGCTTCATGGGCTTCTTGACGTCTCCTTGGCGGCATGGTGAAGGAACGACTTCGGTCTTGATACCAACTGACGTAGCGGAAGATTGTAGGAAAAATGAATTAACTCACAAATATGAGAGAAAACTCACGAAATTTTATTCAATTCAATAAACTGCGACCTCAAAGGGTTTACAATGCTTTAAATAGTAAAATCCTAAGGAAATTCAGAAAATAAATAATAAAAATAAAAAAAAAAGATATTTTTTCATAAATGAAAAAATTTGATATAACAACTAAAATTGATTCTCCTAATATTCAGGATTGTTCTCCAACAAACGGAATACGAATCCGAATTTTATGAAATGAGATATTGCGAAAATAAAATTTACCATAAATAGCAAAAACACCTAAACGTGGGCCTAAACGACGAAATTTTCCCAAACTTAGCCCTGCATCAGGGGCATATCCTTTGAGTTGTGTTGATTGACCCATTTCTAATCGAATTTGACTAAAAATTCATCAAAAACGGACAATCCCGAAATTTCTCAAAAAATCGAAAAGTATTTGTTTTGCTTGTGCCGATCCCACTTTACCATAAACTTCATTTCTTTCTACACTTCATCATTCTCCCCAGGTTGAGAAAAATTCGCCCTCAAATTTGGCGGGGAAAAAACCTCATCATCATAATTATCCCCGTGAAATGGCACCCCATCTGGAAGCTCTTCTGGGAAGACTTCCTGAAATTCTTCTAGCAATGGCCGAATTCTGTGAGGGACCTTATGCCCAGTGTCAACTGACTTACCTACCAACACATACACTATACCAGACTCCTCCATCTCTATCTCGAACTTTGCTCTGGTCAGTAAATTGGCACCATTCCCAATTGCTTTTACTGAGCCCTTATCTGGAAGCTACACAATTTTCTTTTCCCCAATAGTACACATCGACTAAAAGATATTATAACACAACCAGTTAGTGTTATTTTCCAGAGGAGTCAGAACTCCTTCTCCTCTGCTGCTTCTTCTACACCTTCACTGTCAAAAACAGGCAGACTGTCATAATCTTCATACCTCTCATCAACAAAGAGTCCTCTGTGCGGATTTTTGGGAATATCAACCTTAAATCTTGACTCCCAACATCTGTTGTCCTCCTGACCACCCTTTCTCCTGCGAACTGGCAGATCCAATGGTAGTTCAGGCGACGCAAACGGATTCTCATCACCGGAATCCTCAAACTATTGGGTCACAGGCGCATGTTGTTGCCGCATAAGTGCAGCGATTTGATGTGTCAACAACTCCACTTGTCGACGCAGTTGTGTGATTTCATCACGTCTATATACCTCCTCTACTGGGCTTCGCAGGCTTCTTGGCGTCTCCTTGGCAGCATGGTGAAGAAACGACTTCGGCTCTAATACCAACTGACATAGTGGAAGATTGTAGGAAAGATGAATAACCTCACAAATATGAGAGAAAACTCACGAAATTTTATTTAATTCAATAAACTGCGGTCTCAAAGGGCTTAACAATGCTTTAAATAGTAAAATCCTAAAGAAATTCAGAAAAAATAAATAAAATAAAATAAATGATATTTTTCCATAAATAGAAAATTTTGAAATAACAACTAAAATTGATTCTCCTAATATTCAGGATCGTCCTCCAATAAACGGAATACGAATCTGAATTTTATGGAATGAGATATTGCAAATATAAAATTTACCATAAATAGCAAAAATGTCTAAACAAGGGCCTAAACGACTGAATTTGCCAAAATTAGCCCTGCATCAGGGGCATATCCCCTGAGTTGTGTTGATTGGCCCATTTCTATTCGAATTTGACTAACAAATCGCCAAAAAGGATAATCCCGATATTCCTCAAAAAATCGAAAAGTATTTGTTTTTCTTGTGCCGATCCTTTACCATAAACTTCATTTCTTTCTGTACTTCATCACATGTGATCATCTTGACATTATTCTAAGACATGTAATTTTTTTGCAATCTCGATGGCGAAGATTTATTTCAAGAGTTAAAAATTTTGCGAAATCTTTTAATCAAAGAAACAAAGACAACTTTTGATATATTGACTTATTTGAAAAGATTGGATTGTTTTCCGAATACATTTAATGTTTATAGAATATATATATATATATATATATATATATATATATATATATATATATATATATATACACACTATTGAAAATCATATTACTGTTGCATCAACAAAAAGAAGTTTTTCAAAATTGAAGTTATTAAAATCTTATTTGTGATCAGGCATATTGTAAGAACAATTGAATGGGCTACTTTTGATATCCATTGAGTAAGATTTGTTAGAACTTATTGATTACGAAAGTTAAATTAATGAGTTTGCTTCTAGAAATGCGAGAATAAATATTTTTAAATGAATTGTTGCATTTTAAGGTTTACACGTGGTATTTGCTATTTTTTTTATTTCAAGGTTTGTTCATATGAAATTGTACGAAGAGATTAGTTGATTGGATAGTTCTTTGTTGATGATATATGAATTTTGACGAAGTTCAAGAGGTGTTTTTGAGCTTTACTTGTATTTTTTTTATTCACGACATGTAAAAAAATAAACAAATACTTAAATTTCATATTTTTGCAATGAAATAATATTATTGAAATATATTTTTTTTCTTAATATTTTTTTAATTAAATGAAATGGGCACATTTTAAAATGTCACACATGGCACCTAAAATCTCATGATCGGCCCTAATTCTCCTATAAAGCATTTACAAGGTAAATTTTGCTCTTGATACTAGAAATCAAGCCAAGAATGTTCAATACAAAAGGTACGAAAAAATATTTTGATTTCTTTGAGTTTCTCTCGCCTCATAGAGTAAAATTTTGTTCACCATAGTAAACACAAACTTCTACTCACTTGCAATAAGAAAACAACAAAATCCACCCAAGATTTACAGAGAAGAATCAAAGATCATAAATGCGAGAAGAAATATTTTTACATGATTTGTTGCATTTTAAGATTTACACATGATATTTAATGTTTTTATTTCAAGGTTTGTTCATATGAAATTGCATGAAGAGGTTAGTAGTTTGGATGATTCTTTGTTTATGATATACGAATTTTGATGAAGTTTGGGAGGTGATTTTAAGTTTTACTTGTACTTTTCTTATTCACGACATGTAAAAAAAATAAACAACACCCAAAATCTCAAGATCGACCGTGATTCGCCTGTTGAGCATCTACTAGGTAGATTTCGCTCCTAATACTAGAAATCAAGCCAAGAATGTTCAATACAAAAAGTACGAAGAAATATTTTAATTTCTTTGAGTTTATCTCACCTCTTATATTAAAATTTTGTTTACACAGTAAACATAAACTTCTACTCACTTGCAATAAGAAAACATCAAAATCCACCCAAGATTTACAGAGAAGAATAATCAAAGATCATAAATGCGAGAAGAAATGTTTTTATATGATTTGTTGCATTTTAAGATTTACACGTGATATTTTATGTTTTTTATTTCAAGGTTTGTTCATATGAAATTGCACGAAGAGGTTAGTCGCTTGAATGATTCTTTGTTAATGATATACGAATTTTGATGAAGTTTAGGAGGTGATTTTAAGTTTTACTTGTACTTTTCTTATTCACGACATGTAAAAAAAATAAACAACACCAAAACTCTCAGGATCGACCCTAATTCGCCTGTTGAGCATCTACTCGGTAGATTTCGCTCCTGATACTAGAAATCAAGCCAAGAATGTTCAATACAAAAAGTACGAAGAAATCTTTTAATTTCTTTTGAGTTTATCTCGCCTCTTATATTAAAATTTTGTTTACATAGTAAACATAAACTTCTACTCACTTGCCTATAATAAGAAACATCAAAATCCACCCAAGATTTACAGAGAAAATTTGAAGATCATAGAGAGCAATTAGAGAGAAACTAAGACGTTGTACACACACTGTTAAACTAGGGTTACACCCTAGTTATAAGAGATAGAAATTAACCCTCCATCCAACCCTCACAATTTCACCACATGTAAGAGACTAAGATTAATCCACTTAACTGAGCCGAAAAATGTACTTTTAAGAAACACGCTTTTAACACTTAAAAGCTATGGTAAAAAATTAGTGAGGCACCAAATTGGTCAACAAAAGATACCAAGCAACACCCGAGGTTTTGTAAATATCAATTGATGGAAATAAAATCACAAGAGAAACTCTTTTCCTCCCGAAGTTTCTTGGACATGTTTCTTCGGTGTCTAGATGTTACAAATCTATAAATAATTTGTTTGTTTCTAGTTTCAAGGTTTCAGTTCTATAATGGATCTTACCAGAAAGAATTATTAGCACAAAACATCCATATGTTTGAAGTTAATTGTGCAAAACGTCCCCACCTTGCAATTTGTTATTATTATTTTTTTTTTTGTATTTTCACCCCCTATTTACGCCTTTTTATTGAGAAAATCATCCTTCCCTTCATCTTCTGTTAGTTCCTTGGTTAACTGCACACATGGACTCAATTTTCTTTTAAAAGATGAAGGGTAAAATGATCTCACTCATATTTCTTTTAACTCTAATATTCCACTAGCAAATCAAACTTCAATGGAATCTAAAACAAAACCCAGCTATAAAAGCACTATAATCAAATACAGAAAATATGGTTATATATATTTATCTATTGGGAACTCGGTATACCTTGACATAGTAATCCTTCCAGACTCTACGAGAGATCTAATGACCCCCCACATCAAACGTCTTAAACTTAATTTTCCCAATACTCAGCTCTTTCGAGGTGGGATATTGTGTCGACTGATGCTGCACTAATCTCTACAAATGCACAAATAATTCAATCGAGCCAACCCATCAAGATCTATTGGCCCCAAATTTAAGCGATTTGTGACTCGATTTGTTGAAACCAAAAAAATACAGAAAGTAAATTGCAAGAAAATAAGAACACAATAAGATTTTTCGGCACAAGGCCCCGGAGGTTCAATGACCGCTTCTAACTCTTAATTCCCCGTTGAGCATCTATTAGTATATTGCTCGAATCCACTATCACAGCCCAAAAACCAGGCTAAACTCATTTACAGACGAACATCAAGTATTCTGCCTCTTGAACAACAAACAACCCACAAGATTACAACACAACCTCATCAAGAGGTAGATCTTTCCATACTCTCACACACTAATATGATTTTACTCATAAATTAGAGAGTTCATCCAACAGATGATGAAATTATAGAGAAAAAGATTAGCAGTCGAGAGAGAAAATCAAAAGAAAACAAAAACATCTGAAACCCTAATGAAATATCTCATATTTATATGAGATAATATCAAAAGTTAGATCCAGCGGCCAAAAGCAGTCCAGGTGTCACACATCCAGCATATGTCGCCTTTGATAAGTAAAAGTGTGTTTTACAAAACGCGTTTTCTCCCATTTTTGAAGCTTCAGTATATTGGATCAAAACCATTGGGCCAGGTTATACAAATCAGTGGACTTGATCAATAGCAATATTTTGGGCTCAAGAATTGCAGCAGCCCAAACCTTACAATCTCCACCTTGCTGGAATTTTGAGCTCGGACTAAGTGGATTCTAATAACACCTTTCTTCATTTGCTCTTTGTTACCTGTTAAAACAAAAAAAAAATAGTAAACTTCAATATTCAAAGATCTTAGGGAATCAATGAATTTACAAAGAGGTATGACCTTTATACCTGCATCAGCAGGATTTATTGTAGTAGGAATTATCTGCATACTGGTATCTAAAAAGAGGTCTTATCTGACTTTTTTCTATATCCCTAGTCAATTGATAGTCCATCAAGTCATGTTCAGGCTCTAGGTCCTGTGTATGATCTAGATTTTCATCAACTATGATAGGTTGAGGTTTAGTATGAGGTGGCTCCACCTTAATCTGAGACTGTTCAGTAGTATATTGATAAATCCATTTCAGTGATAACAAAATCATTGTCAGTCATCTTCCCTACAATTTTGTCACCAAGACATGGGAATACTTTCTCATTAAAGATTACTGATCTACTCATTATCACTTTATAACCTTTAACTTCTTTTATCCAAAGCCTATATAACCTTTTATCCATTTCCCATAACCTAAGAAAATACATTTCAAAGATCTGGGATCAAGTTTTGAGTAAACTTGGTGAGCATAGGCAGCACATCCAAAGATTCTTAGATGAGAATGATCATGAACATATCCTAACCAAACTTGTTCATGTACTTTATTATCTAGGGAACTAGAGGACATCTATTTATCAAATTATAGGTAGTCTTTACTGCCTCTCCCCAAAAGATTTTTGGCAGTCCTAAACTAATCAGCATACATCTAGTTCTTTCAAGGATGGTTCTATTCATCTTTTTAGCAATACCATTTTGCTGAGGGGTATATGTCACAATTGAATGCCTAAGTATGTTGTGATTAAAGCAATACTGATCAAATTCAATATTACAGAATTCTAACCTATTGTCATTTCTAAAGTATTTTAATCTTCTTACCTGTCTGATTTTCTATCAAAGTCTACCAGTCCTTAAAGACCAGAAAAGTATCAGACTTCAACTTTAATAAGAAAATCTGGACCTTCCTAGAATAGTCACCAATGGTAAGAAGATAATACATATAGCCAGTTGTTGTAGGTATAGGTGCAGGCCCCCACAGGTCACTATGTATATATTCAAGTATATTTTGTGACTTATGTATTCCAGTCTTAAAGGGCATCCTATTTTTTTTACCCATGATACAATATTCACTAAAAGTTTATGGTGTAGATTCCAATAATCTTTGGTGAACTGACAATGAGTTTATGATTTCTGATTATATTTGTAAAATCATTATTAATCTCAATTTGATATCTTTCATCACCTAAGACCCTAAGGAGATGAGATTCCTTCTAAGTACTGGAACATACATAGTATGATTCAACCTTAACAATTGATCATTTTTCAATTTTACACAATGTTGCCAATTCCTTTCACTTGGCAAGACTCATTGTTTCCCAATTTTACAAAACTATCACTAAGATTTGAGAAATCAAAAAACCAGTTGATATTGGGACTCATATGAGAGGAACAGCCTGAATCAAGAACCCAATCTTGATCAGGTCTCACTACTGAAGAGACATTTGCTATCCCAATGTTATCATTCGCTTCTTTATAAGATGTAGCAATGGTTGAAGTGCCATTATCATGATTGGACTCATTTCCTAAGTCATTAGCTTTCTTAGAGTAATCTTTTATTAGGTGTTCAGCCTTTCTACAGTAGTAACATTTCCTATTCTTAGCCTTTTATTTATATAATTTCGTATCCTTTCTTTTATCATTCCCCTATTTCTTTTTAGAGAAATGTTTACCCTTATTGTAGTTAGCTTGATTGAAATTACTCAAGCCTTTAGTTGGGACTTTAGAATTGGATAAGGATCTCTCAACATTTAAAACTTCCTTATGTTCAGATTTAAGTTCTAAGTCTCTGTTCCTTAAATAGTCATGGGTAATCTTAATAGTTAGATCACTTCTATCATATTCTAAAGCATTTCTGATAACTTTGTACTTATCACCAAGGGCATTAAGTAGACCAACTACCTTTTGATCATCTGAGATTTTTTTTCCCACACCTAGTAAGGTCTTGGATGATCCTATTAAATCTATCCATATTCTTTTCTAGATCTACGTTAGGATCAAACTTATGACTGAAAAACTGTTTCCAAAGAAAATATTTATTAGGTAAAGACTTGTGATGTATTGTTTCTCTAAGGCTTCCCATAACTCAGCAGCAGTCAGTCTTTCCTATCTTTCTAATTACAAAATCAGATAGGTGAAAGAACAAAGTACTCGAGGCTAATTCTTTTTGCTCGGTCCTCCTATCAACAAATAGGGTTTCTGGTCAAGATTCATCAATAGCCTTAACACATTTTAATTGCATCAAAAGGGCTCTCATTTTCTGGCTCCAGAGACTAAAGTCTCATTTGCCATCCTAATATTGAACATCAATTTTAGTGGTCATGTTGTGCAAACGTGTTACAATTTGTGTTCAAGAAAGGTACATGCAAGAATTAGGTTCAATTGAACAAATCACAAAGTGTATAGTACGTACAGTAGAAGTACAAAATCAGAATGTTTACACTCAGTAAATAATAGTTGACAGGTTTAGAACATGCATTAACAAATTAAACATGTGCATGTAAGTTTATTCACAGAGTATAAACACAGTATGAGTATGAGTATACTGGGTTTTCAGGAATCCCTAATTAATTTATTTATTTTGAAAAACAGATTTTGGAAAGGAATAAAAAGAGGGATTAGAGATATCGTTACCAGAACTATAAAATATGTTAGAATTACTCAAGAAATTCCACGGATCAATACGAGATTCTGATCGATGGATCTTTTCTGTAAAACAATAATAGATTTGTTAGATTTGATGATTTTCAAAATAGAAGAGTCAACAAAAATAAATCGTAAAAAATTTTAAAAACAACTCCAAGTTTTTTGTAAAAAATTTCATGGCTCTGATACCACTTTTGGTCCCAGATTTATGCGATTTGTGACTTGACTTGTTTAAACCCAAAAATACAGAAAGTAAATTGCAAGAAAATAAGAACACAATAAGATTTTTCGGGTTCGACGACCGTTTCTAACGTCTAATCTCCTGTTGAGCATCCATTAGGATATTGGTCGAATCTACTATCATAACCCAAAAATCAAGCTAAACAATTTACAGATGAACACCAAGTATTCTACATCTCAAACAACAAACAGCCCACAAGATTACAACACAACCTCACCAAGAGGTAGATCTTTACATACTCTTACACACTAATATGATTTCACTCAAAAATCAGAGAATTCATCCAACTAGGCGTGAGCAAAAAATCGATCAAACCCGAAAAACAGACTGAACCGACCCAAACCAACCGGTTTGGGTCGATTTTCTGCTTTTTTGGGCGGATTTCGGGTTGGTCAGTCGGGTCTGGTTGGGTCGGGTTATGGGTTAATAGCCTAAACCCGACCCAACCCAACCTGATTTTTTTTTTAAAAAAAAAAAAGGGCAAAAAGACGTTAAATTGAAAAACAAAACTCTAACCTAATTTTAAGAATATTATAGGTATAAAATCTAGCACAGAGCTTATTATTATAATTATTTATTTTTATAGCCTTCATAGCACGTTAATGCATCATTCTAAGGTTTGTTTATAAACGTTTGTTTATAAATTTTAGGAATCAAACACGAGATCTAACATTATTAATTTTATTTAGAGTACTATTTCGGTGCCCAAATAGATCTTTAACTCAAATTAAAATAGTAAAATTAAATAGAAATTTTAATATGACATAGATGGATGTATAAATATATTAATATAATTTTTCCATGCATATAGAATGAGTTTAAGAGTATTTGTATAGACAATTTATTGTATTTTATTATTTCTAATTCTGTTATGTATCAAAAAACTAAAAATTTATATGCAATAAAAAATTCGTTAACAATAATATTTAAATTCATATGTAAACATATACACATCATATATAATTCTCGTGTCGAAATAAAATCTTGCCAATAACATTTAAGTTCTAAGAAAACTAAATATATTAGTTCTAACATTTTTTTTTTTTTGTAACTGAATACATCTAATGGGACATTAAAATATATTTATATTTAAAATTAATCACACAAAATCCATTTATTTAGTTATCTTTAAATCAATTTTTGTTTGGGTGGTTGTACATTGTATTAAATATTAATCGTATTTTAGTTATTTGGATGACGTGTAACGTGTTGGTTTTGTTTGAATATATGATAATAAATTATATGTTGTCCAAACCGACCAACTCAACTCAACCCAACCCGACCGACATTTGATTGGGTTGGGTTTACGGGTTGAGTTTGTTTGATTTTATATCAAACCGACAATGTTGGGTTAGATTTGGGTTGAAGAAAGATCCAACCCAACCCAACCGACACCCACGCCTACATCCAACAGATGATGAAATTCCAGATAAACAGATGAGCAGTCGAGAGAGATCAAGAGAAAACAAAAACATATGAAACCCTAATGAAATATCTCATATTTATTTGAGATAATATCAAAAGTCAGATCCAACGGCTATAAGCAGTTCAGGTGTCACACATTCAACGTAAGCCACCTTTGATAAGTAAATGTGTGTTTTACGAAATGCATTTTCTCCAATTCTGGAAGCTTCAGTATATAGGATCAAAACCATTGGGCCGGGTTAAACAAATCAGTGGACTAGATCAGCAACAATATTTTGGGATCAAGAATTGCAACATCCCAAACCTTACAAGATCCATGTTCAAGAAAATAATCAAAGCATTTACAAATAATTTCTGTGTTTTCAATTATTATATATAAAAATAACAAAAGACAATCACCATATCATTGAGCATGTGAAGAAGGGTGGTTTTGCCAACATTATCGATGCGAAACAAGATCTTGGCCTCTTTCAGCCACAATTCGAGTGAGGCCAATAAGCCATAAAACTATTCCAAGAGGAACATTTTTGTGGGATTTTTCAGATTAGAATTTGATTACAAATCCAATAGATCATGAAGGACGTGGAGAAAAGAAATGGGGGGATTTGATGGTAATGGTGAAGATGAAACTAAAATTTTGATGGGTATGGTGAAGAAATGAGAGGGATTTGAGAGAGGAAATTTTGCTATGGAAATATGAGTGAGACCATTTTACCCTTCATCTTTTAAAAGAAAACTGAGTCCATGTATGCACTATGCAGTTAAAAAATGAACTGATAGCGGAGTTCGCAAGGATGATTTTCGTAATGAAAAGTGTACGTATGAGTAAAAATGCAAAAAAAAAACAAAAAGAAAAATGTAAAGTGATGACGTTTTGCACAATTAACTTCGAAGATGGGTACATTTTGTGCTAATAACCCCAGTAGAAATCGCCGAAGTACCAAGCCTAACACCACCCTAGAGTCTTTTAGCGTATTTTAGGCGCAAATACAAATCATACATCTACAATATATTAAAAGTGTTGAGTAAGGAAAAACTTTTAAAAACCAAATTTACCCTTATAGATTTAGTTATATGTCAATTCTACCCTTATGTATTTAATATAGTACTATTTATTATAATTTAACTTCATTTAATAACTATTTAAATGTAATGCTCATTGTTTTTTATTGGAGTGCTTATAATTTTAAATTAATCAAATTAAGTTTAATTACTTAAATTACATTATTTATTTAATATATTACTTAAAATCGAAGCTCTCATATATAGATGTAATTTTATTATAATTTTATAATATAATATATTAAAGTTACATTGTTATAATGGCAGATTAATTACAATATAAAATAATTGTGATTATAGTTTTAATATAATTATTTATATAGACGAACTTCGATTTTAAGTGATTATTTAATTAATATAAAATTATGAGTATTCCAATATGAAAAATGAACTATATACTTAAAATGAAATTACGTGAAGTTAAGTTGTAATTAGTCTATCATTGATGCCACCTTTAATATATAATATTATCTCATATATATGTACATGTATTTATATTATATATTTTATTATTTATATATGTGAGCTTCACATAAAATCAACGTTCATCTATTTATATTATAATTACAATATTTATAAAAATAAAATGTAAAGATAGATGAGAAACGTTCAATTTACTATTTTGTCCTTATATAACATTGTCAACATTTTCATTCAAAGATTATAAATTGCACATTTAATTAATATAATAGATAATATAACTATAATACGAATGACAATAAATTGAAAAGAAAAAATTGCTTAAACATTACCAACAGTTAGCAGGAAAAGAGTCGAAGATATGAGGAATTATTCATCAATCTTAAAAATCTTACTAATGATTTTTAATAATTAGGACTTACTCATCCTTCCCATATTTGTATCCACCCCCACTAAATATAATCATCTCAATTACACAATTTTCACTAAAACTAATTTTTAAGTATTAATAAAAATCAATATTATTTGTTCTAAAAAAAACTGGTATAGTATTGGAAATTTTATTATTATTATTATTACAAGTTCATTTTCGTATAAGCATAAATATTGATGGTAATCCAATTACTTATAAAGAAAAGAATTTTTTTTTTATCTCGATACATTTAAAGAGAGTTTTTATTCCTCCATTTGCATTAATCCCATTGAAAAGAAAAAAGAACACGTTTATTTAAAAAAAAAAAATTCTCTTCTATGTCTGTTTTGAATGTAACTTTGATTTTTAATTTGATATAAATGCTATGGATAAATATGAAGAGCGAGATTAGTACGTAATTTTTTGTTTCTAAATGTGTTTAGATACAATACTTTTTTGTTTTAACTTTTTAAGGTAAAAAAATTTATGTTACGGACAAAATAAATAAAAAATTTATTTTGAAAATCACTTATGTACCTTTAGTTTACTTATAAGTAAACATTTTAATTTAAAATTTAATAAAATGTACATCTTTTAATTCGATTCTTCTTCGTGTCCGTCTGTACTAGAAAACTTATCGATGTCACTATAATGGTTGAACATAGGAGTCCAACCAATGTTTAGCATAAACAAACAAGTATAATTCATATATATATATATATATATATATATATATATATATATATATATATATGAAATCAGGGGCGGATCCAGAAAATCATGTTGAGAGGGCTGAAATTTAAAATATATATGCACAAATTTTTATAAAGTATAAAACACAAAATTTCATTACAACATTACCTACTGAAGTTGTGCTCGTCGAGCTTTAATTGCATAAAACTCGTCTATAATAGAATCTACGTCTATTTTTTTGGCAAATTCTCGATCAACGTAGAGCGTCATATAATCAGCAAGAAACTCATCCTCCATTCTGTTACGAATCGTTGTCTTCACATGTTTCATTGCTGAAAAAGCTCGTTCAGTAGTCGTTGTAGATACGGGTAATGTTAGTACAAGACGAATCAATTTAGTGAAAACAATGTAATTCTTTGACCTTCTACTTGCAACCAAAAGCTTGCATAATTCAGAAAGTGAAGACACTTAAAATCGAGGATCATGAATCACATCATACTCATAATGTTTCAACTCAAACCTCTAAGAATGAAGCTCTTGCTGTGAAAAATCACAAGGATAGAACTTTTTTGCAAGCTTGTAAATATCATCCCCATTGAATGATTCAAAAGAATTTTGAGGATCCAAAGCAACAGTGAGATAAAGTAGTTCTACTGATAGTTCATTAAATCTTGTATTTAACTCCATCAGTTGGAAATCTATGGCTTCATTAAAAACATTAAAGTGGTAATGATGCTCAAGCGTAACTTCTTCACGAAAACGACCAACCTTATAAAACGAGTTTAGGTCGGGTATATCAACATCATTTGTTAAACAAAAATCTTTCAATGCATTAAGAAATTCTTCCCAACCATCTTCTCTAAATTCTTAAAGGAGACCTTTTGTGGTGGAGACAAATCTAATAGCAGTCGGGATGTCTTGAGATCTTTTTTGAAGAGCTTGACAAAGTATGTCACTGAATCCCAAAATTTTATGCATTAAATGCAAAGAGAATACAAATTCAAAGCTTTTAATAGTTTCATAAACACCGTGAACCTCAGCACGAGATCTTCCATTTGGAGAATGAACAATAAGATATTCAAGTACCTTGCAAGTTGCAGTGTACATATCCATCAAACTCTTTACCGACTCATAATGTGAACTCCAACGAGTAGAGCCTGATTTTTGCAAATTACCAATTTGATTGATCCCACTTCCAGATTGTCGTTCTCCACTAGCCAACATATCCTCAAGCTCCCTTCTTTGAGCAGTCTGTAACACATTAATTCACTTAGGAGAAGAAGTAATAATATTAACAATATTATCCAAATGAGAAAAAAATTTCCAAATACAAATCACACACTTAGCTGCAGAAACCAATGTCAATTGTAGTCGGTGGGCAAAACAGTGAATATAGTAAGCATATGGACATTCTTTAAGAAATAACGCTTGAAGTCCGTTCCAAGTACCATGCATATTGCTAGCACCATCATAGCCTTGCCCTCTTATTTTTTGAACCTAAAGGTCGTGACGAAAAAAAACCTCACATATCTCATTTTTTAGATTCAATGATGTAGTATCACTAACGCTTTTGATTGCAAAGAAACGTTCTATTATAATACCATCATTGTTCACAAATCGCAAGATAATGGCCATCTGTTCTCTTTTAGATTCGTCTTGCGCTTCATTGACGAGAATACAAAAGCAATTTTCTCCAAGCTCCGCACGAATCATCTGTCGCACTCTATTAGCCATAATGTGCAATATTTCTTTCTGAACATTTGGACTAGTGTATGTAGCATTTTGAGGAGCTTTATCCAATACAACTTCTCCAATTTCTATATTCATTTTTGCAAAAGCTTTCACCAGTTCAATAAAATTTCCACGGTTCAACGATGATGAAGATTCGTCATGGCCTCTGAAAGCACAACCTTGAAGTGTTAGCCACTTAACACTTAGAATTGTAGTCTTCAAACGTAGTCGATTTTTTAGAACTTCCTCTCTTGTTATGGCATTCATCATTTTATCAATATGTCCTGATGGTCTCATTAAATCTTCAGCTCTTCTTACACAGATATTATGAAATGATGAAGGTGTTGAACCCATGTGAGTAAGAAATGCACATTTGTCTCCTTGGTTAACCCTCTTCCAATTGTTAAATCCATCTGTGACCAATGCCGAACTATTGGATAAATTAGCATCATTCGAAAACAAAAAACAGTAAAAACAATATGCTTTATCTGTTGAAGGCGAATACTCCAACCACCGAAATTGAGTGAACCATTTTTTTTGAAATCGGCGATTTTGATTTCCAAATATTGACTTCCGATAATTCAACAAAACTAGTTGATAAGGCCCTGCTCGTAGATATGCACGTCTAATCTCATCTTGTAAATTAATAGGATGTTCACAAATGTGCTTCCTTTTTCCGGGATCCCTTTCGATCAAAATAGATGGTTGCAAATCGGGTTTTGGAGATAAATGAGGCTCAAATTCAAGAGATGAAATTGGAGGACGATGAACTGGAGTATCCTCTTCAACAATAATAGGTTCAGAATGCGTACTTGTGGTAGATTCACCAACATTTTTAAAGAAGGAGAACAATGTTTTCCGCTTCTTAGCACCAGATGATTGACAATGTTCCATTTGTAACTGTAGAGCTAGTAAGTTGTTCCACTGAAATAAACGAATGAAGTCATTTTCAATTACATTTAAAAAAATAAAACATGAAAAACGTAAAATCATACTAACAAAACTATTATTCTTAATACGGAATTATATTTTTGCAATTTCACGTAATTTTCCTTGTACATTATATCATACAAAAAATTAAAATCAAAACCATGAAATAAAACTCGTGGAGTTAAATCAAAACCAGATTCCCTTGCCACTCCTTATAGTAGCCAATTTTTTATCATTTAGATTTCTACAAAATGCCTTTGGTAGGGCCGCCTGCCCATAGATATAAATTGGAAAAGAGTAAATTAATTAGTTACATATAAATTCCATTAGCAAACATGTACAGACCACAGATTACTAATGCATCTGAATGGCGAAGCAGATTGAGTGAAATTTTTAAAGATTACATCCACAAAAGTCAAAAGACCCAAATACCCAATACAAGCATTCACATAAACCCTAAAAGATATTTCATATTTAGTAATTATTCTACAAAACACCAAATAATTTCTCCTCAAAATCATCTGTTTCAACCCGAAAAACACAGAAAATAATATGTGAAATAAAGGAGAAAAAAACATACCAATTTTGTATGAAAATTTGAAAATCACGAGACATAACCTTGAAAAAGTGTTTTGTAACTCGAAAACTTTGTATGAAAATCACGAGACGTTTTCTTCTTCACCTTTCTAGCTTGCAGAATGCAAAGGTCCTTGGGCGTTTCTAGAATCAACGGGAAAGATGAGAATTGAGATGTATAAATTATAATTAGGTGGGTTTGGACTTTGGAATGGAATGGGTTTAACATTTAAGGTTAAATTGGTGTGTGGGCTAATTATAAAAATTGGATTAAAAGTTGATCCATTTAAGTTGGGCTAAAGTGGTTAAAGATTAGGTAGTAGACTAATTTAAATTTGGGATGAGCTATAAATTTTTTTCCTGAAAATTTACACACAAAAATGGCATCTGGGCCAAGGCTGCACTGGCTGTAGCCCAGTGCAGCTACCCTCCAAATTCGCCCCTGTATGAAGTGTATAAGACGTGCAACACATGTGCTTACTACTAGTTGCAATAAAAGTTAAGAATACAATAAGTTTTTCATTACTAAGGTCCAAAAGTTCAGCTTATCTTAAGGCCTACCCACTTGTTGAACATCCAACCATAAAATATACTGTCGAATTACTGGGTACAAATCAACATCTAAAGTAGTCACAATACAAGAATCCTTCAACCCTCGAAGTACTAAGAAGCCTTGTAAATCCCAAATTAAGGAGAAATTATTATTCACAAATCATCTCACAAGCCTAATATATGGCATCGTAATGCTGTAACCTATTTAAATAATTACTTATTAGAAACGTGGATTATTTAGTAGAATGATCTTTACGTAAATTGAATATTAAACCTCGTAAATTTCACGAGGAGTCAATATGATTATATAATATTATCTATGAAAGTGTAGATGTTTAATTGAATAATCAGTAAAAGTTATAATTGAAAACTTCAATTGAAAGAGTAAAGAATAGCGGAATAATAAAAAGACGACGAATTCAATTATGTGGCGACACTTGGAAGGCTAATCAAAATTGCAATTCTGTGACAAGCTGCTTATGCAGTGGATAATCTTAGTTCGTTTATTATTAATAATCATAATCACTTATGTATAATTTAACGTCTCTAAATATAGAATAATTTAAATAATGTTAGGCACTGTCAACATGCTGAGCTTAAATAGTTTGGTAATCCGAATTGACTATAATTTAACGTCTCTAAATATAGAATAATTCCTTACGTATAGAAAAATTATATTTTTGACAAGAATTTGAATGGGTTAATTTTGTCTATTTGTGTGTAATTTTCTCTCCACCCATTTTGAATATACTCCCTCCAATTCAAATTTATGTACCAATTCTGTATAATTTTTTTGTACCTGTAGTATGGTTCCTAAATATACTTAAGTTTGGAAATACGAACACAATCACAATTTCGAATGAATTTATCATACTTAAGTGGATACTGTGTTTTGGTTTAGCTGTGTAGTTAAAGATGAAGACATGATGACTATCTAATGGTATAATCTAGGAGTAAGACATACTAATGGGATAAAAAATGAGTCTTTCATAAATTTCTTTTTAAGGATAATTAGAGCAAAACGTTCTTAACTTTCAATGTTATTGTACGAAACGTTCTTACTTTTCATTTTTTGTCATTTTCACAGTTCAGTAAGAAAAATGTAATTTTCTCAATAAAATAAAATAAAATGACAAATATACTCTCATATTTAAATAAAATAAAATAAAATAAAATAAAATAAAAATTAAAAAATAAATAGCAATTATACTCCCAAATTTTTTTTTAAAAAAATTGTAAATGAGTCCAAATAAATTATTAAAAGGATAATTCGCACAAAATGTCTCTACCCTTCTATATTATTATGCAAAACGTCTCTATCTCTATCTCTTCTTTTTTTTTTTTAGCATTTTTGCCCTTATTTTCACGTTACATTGTGAAAATCATTATTTTCATTCATTTTTTCAATTAAAATTTGTAAAATGATAAATATACTCTCATTTTAAAATAAAAATAAGGAACAAATTGCAACTATACTCCCAATTTTTTTTAAAAAAAAGATAAATTTTACTTTCTTTTTTAAATTATTTATTTGGGCCGTTCACAATTTTGTGCTATGCGAGCAGCCCACTTAGGGACGAAATTTCGATCAACTCCGCTGGAGATAGGGGCGATTCTTGGGTGGGTTGTGTAGAGGGCAGTGTGGGTTTTAATTTGGTGTGTTGTTCTAGCAATTTTGGTGGTCGAAAAGTGCTAGAATTTCGTCTCAAAGTGGGTCACTCGTAGATTTGTGTTGTGCGAGCGTGGGGCTAAATTTCGGCCAACTCCGCCGGAGATGGGGGCGATTCTTGGGTGGGTTATGTAGAGGAAAGGGTGAGCTTCGATTTGGTGTGTTGTTCCAACGATTTTGATGGCCGGAAAATGCTAGAATTTCGTCCCAAAGTGGGCTGCTCGCAATTTTATGCTATGCGAGCAGACCAATTTGAGATGAAATTCTGGCCAACTCCGTCGGAGTTAGGGGAGATTATTGGATGGGTTGTGTAGAGGGCAGCTATGGCTTTAATTTGGTATCTTGGTCCGGCAATTTTGGTGGCCGAAAAGTGTCGAAATTTCGTCCTAAAATGAGCCGCTAAAAATGATTCTGGAGAAGGATTTAGATGAAATTTGTACTGAGATCCTCAAAGTTCTATGTTCACGTGTTTTAGTCTTTTAAGTTTGAATTAAAATCATAATGGCCTTTTAGTGATCATTAGTAAAAACGCATGAAATTTCAATGAATATTTTGTAATTTTGACATAATTTGAGTGATCGTTTGTAAAATTAATCCATTTTGTATTAGAATCTTTTACTTCCATATTTTTAACTTTATAATATATATAACTATCTTCTAGACTTGGAGGCTAAATTACTTTACTTTTCGTCACATCTACAGCAGTTAACTAAAAAGTCTTCAATTGCAAATTTATTACAAATTTGATTATACGTGACAAAATAACATTATTAACTTCATCATTTCATCTTCGATTTGTTGAGACCAATCATGTCACTTATTGAATTAAAATAGAAAACAAGAGTTTAGTCATCTTATCATAATTAACTTAAAATTACTAGAACAACTTCTACTCACTCGCCAAATACTATTTTTGAGTTCAATCCAGGGACATCAAGCTTTGTCCGCTTGAAACTCCCGCTCTGTTCTTCTTCTTCTTCTTCTTGGCTCTTTTGTATAATTTGAGAGAAAGAGCTTTTAAGCACAATAAAACATTAAAACGGGCACTGTCCAAATAAGAATCTTTTAGATACTTTTAAGCAGAATCAAACGTGCTCTTTCTCTAAGTCCAACTAACAGCCACTGGACTTCCAACACTATGCTTCCCATCAGACCATGCTATTCTACCAAACACATTAGTATTCGATGACATCGAAGTTGAACTGAATGTCACCGTATATGATTTTTTCTCGTTTGTTTGACTGAAAGTCAACGTAGCAGGCTCAACTGAAATCTTGACTGATTCGCTGGTTGTAGAAACAGAAACTTTGTACATACCAGGTGATCCAACGTTAGTCAGTGTTCTAGTGTGCTTAACCTCATTGGTACCACCCATTTGTGCTTGAATCGACACTGCAAATGAAGGGTAATTTAGGTCATTCAGGCTGTATTGTTTTCTAGAGTCGCAGCTGAAATTTCTTCTGGCTAGGCTGTTCATTTGTTGAGCCGTGTAATTCAATGCACAAAGAAAATTCAAATAAGGGTTATGCTATTCTTACAATCTTTTTTTACAACTTCATCTTACAATCACTCACAGTGGATTTTTTTATTCACTGTGGGACCCCTCCGCATGTGAGTGATTGTAAGATGAAGTTGTAAAAAAAGATTGTAAGAGTAGCATTATCCTTCAAATAATCTTCAACTTTCAAGTCGTAGACTAGGCCTGGATTGAGGGCTGATACGGGATCCACGTGTCCAGCTCCATGATCAAACGGCGTGGATGGCTTCCCCGTGGCTACATCTTGGATCATCTTCCCGTCCTTGTAAGCTGTATAAGCCGTGGTCATAAGAGCCGACCGGATCGCGGCTGGACTCCAGTCGGGATGTGCAGCTTTTAGTAGAGCCGCTAAGCCGCTCACGTGTGGACACGACATTGAAGTGCCTGAAATGATGTTGAAGTCAACACGCCGATTATCTGCTGCTAAGCCAGTCGGTCCAACTGCGCCGGACCACCCAGCTAAAATATTGACACCCGGAGCTATCATGTCCGGTTTAAGTACTTCTGGGGTTATAGAATTCGGGCCCCGTGAGCTAAACGCAGCAACCACTGGTGACGGTTCGATCCCCAACTTTGTGCCCTCGAAGAAAATTGTGGCAGTTGCATCTTGATTAGATAATAAATAATCCTTAATTGCATCACCATTTTTTTGACCCACTGCCGTGGCTGGAAGTAAATGGGCGTCCGCTACCAGTTCCTCGCCGTTCGCAGCGGTATTTGTTAAAACCATCCCAATTCCACCTGCTTCTTTTACCACATAGCCCTTTTGAGATCTAGGGTTCACTCCCCGATCACATAACACAATTTTACCGCGGACTTTTTCAGGATTTAATGTGCCCGTCATGCAAAGATTCCCACTGGTGGCATTGCTAGCATTACCGGCGTAGATAAGGGGAAGCAATTTCCCAGGCAATGAGTCACCTCTGTAAAGCGAAACGCCGGAGTAATTTTGACCATTGCCGAGGCTAACGTGCGCCGGGAAGTCACGGTCCAATGTTCCGGCGCCGACGGTGGTAATCCAAGGTGCCACGTTGGACAAGCTGTACGAACTGGGACCTGCATTTCCGGCGGAACAAGAGACCAAAATGCCCTTCTCCATTGCAGCAAAAGCTCCAATTGCAACACTGTCCTTGTAATAATCCGATATGCCTCCGCCGAGAGATAAAGACAGTACATTAACGTTGTCATAAATGGCTTTATCAATGGCTGCCAGAATGTCGGAGCTTAAACAGCCGCCGAGCCAACAGACTTTGTAGACGGCGACCCTTGCACGCGTGGCCATCCCACGAGCCGTCCCTGCGGCGTAGCCCAAGAGACTAGCATCGGAAACAACTGAGCCCGCCGACGTGGACGATGTGTGCGTGCCATGGCCGTCGTCATCGCGTGGTGATCTTGATTCTTTGGTTACGTCAACTGGGCCGAGAGCCGCCTCGTAGCCTCTTGAAAAAAACCTCGCTCCGATCAATTTTCTATTACAGTTCGATGAAGTGAAATTTGTTCCAGATTCACATTCACCTTTCCATGAAATTGGGATTGGTCCAAACCCAGTATCATCGAAGCTCTTGCTCTCCGGCCATACACCGGTGTCCAAAACTCCGACGACGACTTCACTCACTGAGTCAGACTCAGGGAACAAATTTGCATTCTGGTCCAGACCCAAAAACAACGGAGTCCGAGTTGTGTGAAGTTCGTACTTCACCTCCGGCAAAACTGACAGAATCCCTGGTCGGTTTTCAAGGATCCGGGCTTCCTTCGCCGTGAGTCTAGTCGAAAATCCATGGATCACATTGCTGTAAGTATAAAGCATCTCAGCCGATTTCGACACCGATTTGAGTGACGAGTCATACCAGTGAGTGTGGTCTTCGAAACTCACCGGCATTTCAAATTTCGCCATGTGAATAATGTAAGTTTGCTTCTTCTCTTCCACATTCTTCTTCGCTTCCACTGACAATAGACAGAAACCCAGAATCACTCCAACTACCACTGAAAATCCGAACATTTTTATCTTCTCCATTTCTTTCTTTCAGAGTTAGTGTAGAATGAGAGGAAGTCTTGAGAAATCTGTGGTACTGCTATGTTATATGTAGCTGTATACAAAGTACAACTCTAAAACGAGTTGGAGTGGGGACAGTGCTAGTTGTCTGATTTATATGAATGAGATTGCACCGGATGAAAACATTGCCAGCTGAGAAGAAAGAGAAACGAGTCATATATATCTCATAATTAATCATGTAAAAGTTGAAAATTATTCACATATATATATAAATTATATTATAATATATGCAAATTGCAATACACAAATGAGTATCAAACGCGCCTAAATCTTTTTCTTCTTTTCTCACTTCTTTGGCTTTTAGACCTGTTTGCAGAAGATAAAGGAAAAGGAAGATCCAAATTTTGGAAAATTGCATTATGTTACCCAGTCTATTATCTTAGGGAAAAATCACTTGTACAGTCTAGGTGAACTGTACAAGTGACAGCCCCCTCATAATGAGAGGGGATCCATGCCAATAAAAAAAGCACGGCCCCCCTCATGTGAGGGGGTTGTCACCCTTGTTGTACACGAGAGTGTGTACAGCAAGGGCGGTCCATTGTTTTAATGATACATTGATCTTTCATTTTAAGCGGTCCATTGTTTTAATGATGCATTGATCTTTCATTTTAATAAAGGAGCAAGTTGGTTCAAAGCTTTCGTTATACATTTACAATTACACAATTATTCTTCAATGAATTAAACTCGTCCAAACTTCTGTTAAATATTCATGAGACCATTGCATCTTCAAGTTAAGTTTTGCATTTGAACTTCAAATGGTAGAGAGACTTCTTCCTATGAGCAATGGATAACAATTTAATTAGCATATGGACAATTTTCAATAATGAGACAGATTGTGTACGATAATGATAAAACATTGGGGACCAAATTGTTAACAAACAATAAATTGGTGTCAAATCGTTCAATTTTCTCTCCAAACTGATTGAGAATTGTCAAATATTATTTCAGTGGACTCCATTGATTTAGTGTCTGTAAATCAGTATGATGATCCACTTTGATCTAAATTGATACTAAACATCAATGGTACTACTAGTCCTTAAGAATAATTATACATAGGCCTCACAAATTCATGGTTCAATTGGTTGAGATACATTGTAATTAATCTAGATCGGCACATATAACAATGATACTACGTAAAGTTAGGGCTCATTTGGTAGGATATCTCATTTTGTTTCTGCCTCATGTAAAAAAAATCTTGAGAAAGCATTTTTAGAGCTCATTTCGAATGACTTTTGCTTCCTGTAAAATAGTTTTTGGAGAAATCTAACTTGACTTTTGTTTGAAAATTAATTTTTAAAAGAGTTTCTTATATCGGAAATGTTTTTAGAGAGTCATGAACTCATATTGAATTAATTTCCTCTAAAAACTCTTTCAAAAGCATTTTCACAAAATTGGTCAAACAGGTCCAAAAGTAACTAGTGGTTCTCAAAAACTTATTTTTGACTTTTAAAAATCATGTTAAACGGCTAATTAAGTCAATTATGTCTAAGAGCTTTTTGCTTAATTCAGAAATAATTTTTGATTTCTCAAAAAATCTGCCAAACGGACCCTTAGAATTAAGGTCAAGTTCGATTAAGAATAATAGGTGGTATTATATTAGGACCATGCTAGTTGTACAATCGGGATTGACAATCCCGATTGATAATTACTCATGTGGGAGGAAGGTCCACGATGAATAAAAAAATCGTAGACCCCATTCTTATGAGATGATTGTCAACCCCAATTGTATAACTAACAAAATTCATTATATTATTAAGAGCGGAGGAGATCTGGAGAGCTCCAACAAAAATCTTGAAATTCACAGAGTCAGTCACGGGGGGTTTGGAAGAGTGCAAAATGACAAGTTATTCCACGCAATAGGTTGGCGGTGGGCGGTGGGTGAGACGTGTTTATCTTCCAACCAACAAAAATTTTGATCCTTAACATTCTCAACAACTAATATAATTGCCGAAAAAAGGACAAGTTTAATGTGACAAGCATATCTCAATCTTTTGGGGAAAAGGAGAAATTTACCTATTTTTGTTCTTTATTTCCGACTTATTTGTTAGAAATGCCATGTTTATGGCATTCTACTCAGTAAACTCATATCCTATCCTCAGGATTGTTTAGAGAGTGTGTTTAATTGAAACTTTTAATGATTTTTTAGAATTTAAAAAGTTTAGAGATATTTAATTTAAACTTTTTGAAACTTTTTAAAAGTATTGGTATATTGAATTGAGACTTTTATAAAAAAATTTAAAAGTCACGGTATATTCAATTGAGATTTTTATAGATTTTAAAAAAAAAATCTTTAAAAATCACGATATATTCAATTAAAACTTTTTAGAAGTCTTTATAAGTTTTGGAGTATTCAAATTTTAAAATTTGTCTCTCATTAATAACAAGATTTTTGTGGACTTTTACAAAAAAAAAAAAAAAAATTTCAATATTTATTTTTTTCCTTCTACGAACATTATAGGTGTGATTAAAATTTATATTTTTTCTATTGATTCTCTCTCTCTCTCTCTCTCTTCTATGAAAAAAATTAAATTTTCTTGTAACTTTCTTTCATTCATTTTTTTAATTAAATTATAATTTTTTTTTTTGACAAATTTATAATTAAATTTAAATATATTTATTTATATTTATTTTTAAAAGTATATTATTTTAATAATATTGAATATTAAATTTATTTTTTATTATATATATGTATAATTTTGATTATTTTTTATTTAATTAAGGTCTTAATTTTTTTTCTTTTTAAAATAATTTTTAATTATATGAGGAGGGGAAGTGGAAAGAAAATTGTGGGAACTACAACCTCGTATATGATAATTACATATTATTACACTAGATCCACGCGAATTCTACTTCAAATGAGAGTCTTTTCAATTCTACAAAAATCTATAAAAGTTTTAAAATGAAAGTCTATAAAAGTGTACGAAAGACTTCCACTAATTCTATATAAATCTATGAAAAATCCACGAAATCCACAGAAATCATCACTTAAAAAAGTCCATCAATATCTTCAAAAGTCTCAATTGAATAAACATTCCTTATTTTCCAAAGGTCACAACTAAAAGTAGTTTCTTCTTTCATTTTTCAATTATAATTTTGTTTGGATTAGATGCATCACCGGTCACTCAACTTTTAATCGAGATTATCCAATATTGGCTTTTCTGGCAAATTTGGTCATTATGCCCCTTGTCAACTAACATATTTTGTTCATCTACACTATTAAAACGTAATAGATGACTAATGTGTATGTCCACATTATATAATAATACACATAAAAAAAAAATTATATAAAAATGTAGGAGAGAAGTACATTTTTACACGTTAGGTATCCATTAGTTTAAACATCTAGATTAGCATATTAGGTTGGTTAAAATTTTAATTTTAACTACAGATGATGCCTAATTTTTATTAACTTTCTTGAAGCAAACCCTAACGTAAGTTTTACGTAACTTACTTAGGGCAGGTTTCTGCTCTTGCTTTTGCTTTTGGTAAAAAACTTTTCAAAAAAAGATATATTGAGTCAATTTTTTTAAAAGGTCTTCTAATTAGATAAAGAATTTTTATCTAATTAGAACCAAAGAGATTACTAATGTGTATGTCCACATTATACAGTGCACCACACATCTTAGAAACACTTTTTCTATATAAAAATGTAGGGGGAAAAAGTATATTTTTATACGATAGGTATCCATTAGTTTTAACACCTTTAGCATTTAAGTTGGTTAAAATCTTAATTTTAATTATACGCTTCATTCGATGCCTGATTTTTATAAACTTTCTTGAAGCAAACCTAACATAGGTTTCCCATAACTTAATTAGGGCTAATTAAGTACAATCAATGCTATTATTGCTAATTTGAATACGATATGTAATGCTAATCTAATGTTTCTTATTCGCACAAACATGCGGTTGAAGTGCGACATCTAGCATATGAGTTGAGTCTGAGACTGAAAGCACCGAAGTAGTAATATATCCTTATAATTTATCCAATTGAAATAGAAGGGTATGGACATTGTATTATCACGGGAAAGTGGGAAGAATGGATCATGTGAAGCAAAGTGAAATAAGGTCTCTCAAATTGGCATTAATGTACTATTGGGATAGACGGTTAGTGTCATTGAACCCATCAAGGATAGAAAACCTTTTTTTATTTTACCCAAAATTGTTTGGGTGATCCGAATGAGCGTCTAAAGAAGTCTCAACCCATGAATCATATAAATATTACCAGTTTTACTCACATCATTGTCATATTTCTGCTTAATTGTAATAGGTGATGATGTACGCCAGGGTGTTCATAATAGTGTCCGTATGAGGGAGTGGGCACCGTTATAAACACCGCATTATGTAGAAGTAGCATATTCCAATTGTAATTAATTTCAAAAATAAATTGATAATTTTATTTTTTGATAACATAAAAATAAATTGATTATTGCACACATTTGTCTTTCTCAATTAGAAGTTAGACAACGACCCATAGTTATTACATGTCCCCGCAGATAACTGACAGTTACTGCTACTATCAATAGCCACTTGTATTTCCATGCGAGTGTTAATGCAAAATGAGAGTTATAATAATGATTTTTCTTGTATTTTAAAAGAAAGAAAAAATTTTAAATTTACGTACAAATTTAACTTAATTGTTCCAAGTTCCACTTACATCCCCAAACAGACTTCTAGAAATGAGTTGACCAAACACATTCCAGAATCATGGGTGGTCAACTATGAGCAATCTCATAAGTAGTGGTGAATCTAGAGCTTCAGCTCAACTAGGGCGATTGTTGACCGTTGACCGTCTTAACTCGTCACTAGCTGGATCTGTCCCTGTCTCCAACCATCGATATGTTCTATGAGGCTCCCATGCTGAAAAACCGCCACTAGCACTCTACATTAAAGTTTCAAAAATATTATATTAGCTACAATAGACATTTTTTACGAGCAAAAATTTTCTTAGTTTAAGAGGGTGATTGCAATAAGAATACACTTTGTGTTAATATTTCAAGACTAGATTTAAGTTATTCTATACCTGAAGGGACAAAATGACATTTACAGCATCATAAAAACGCCCCTTTTCAATTTCTGCTCCAACTAGTCATGCAAGGATTTGTGAGAATAAGAGTGCGGCCTGTCACAAAAATGCAAATAATATTTGAGAACAGAATGATTTCCAGCACTTCTTGTTAAGTATAAATCTGATGAAGAAGACATATTTAATTACCTTAAGTCCTTCAGATGTGCAATCTGAGACTTGTCAACCATGATCTTGCATAGAAAATGTCCAAGAGCCTCTAGAAGTGTGACGATACATTTACTAAAATCCCCAGATGGATTTTCTTGGACCTTGAGGCACAACAAAACACCAGATTAGTTACTTCCCCCTCCAACAAAATACTTGTACTCAAAACCGTCCTTTACTCATTAACTTTTGTTTCGAATTTTTGTACTCAACTTTTTTTCCATTACTCATTAACTACCCTCAATTCATATAAACAATCTTATCAAAATTTCCTAAATTCAATTTCAGTAAACGCCACACCAGAATAAAAGCAACAAATATAAAATTCAACCTTGGCTATGATAAAATTGATATGCATCATAATCTATTTCAATTAGAAACATGAATAAAAAGATACAAAATTCAAGAACTCGAAACATAATAAAGCAAATCATCAAAGAGGGTTTACATTAAAGATGGGATTTTTATTTGGGGCTTTCCATGCTAAACCTCCCCTGAAGCTGATACACCAAATAAGCAATTTGGAATTGTGTAATGGAAATTGGAAGTAAGGGTTTGCAAATTTGCTCTCCTCTTTCCTCCTCAATCGATGTTGGTGTTGCCGTGTTGGAGTGACTGAGTGGGTTGGGGTTGGGGTTGGGGTTGGGGTTGGGGGAAATAAAATTGGGTCACTTAGTTACCAAAATGGACTGAATAATTTGGGCCAACAAACAACTCAATTTTTTTTAAAGGGCTGCCCCAGCAGCATCAAGCCCAACAGTCACACAGCCTTTCTTCTTCCTTCTTCCCTCTCTCCCCTAGTCCCCCGCTCACTGCTCACACAGTCACACACGCTCATTCAAACTTTTCGCGCGGATCTAGATAAGACGACCGCCCTAACTCTTCACTAGCTGAATCCGCATCTGCTCATAAGACAGCTAAAGAATCAACTCTGATTCAATCTTCTAAACACTGTTTCACAGAAGAACAAATGGATCCGTAAAAATTCTAAGGAAAAAAAAAAGAGATTTTAGAGAACGAAATTCAAATAGAACTCAACAAAATTAAGGTGACACTACGAACCAAGTTTGGAGAATTAATAAAGTCAAGTCAAAATCACATCTAAACACTATGGGCATATTTGATATAAACATTTGCAGAAAATATTTTGTGTAAAATGATTTTTTTTTTAAATGTCGGAATGTTTATGGATACACATGCAAAATTATTTTATAAAGATGTGTGGTTGAAAATAATATTTGAAAAATATGTGTTTTGTAAAATTTTTATCAACGGATGTCAACGAATCGAGTCGAAATTTGAGGCTCGAGATCAGCTCAAATAAAAATGGTGTGAACTTTTTTTGGCTCGAGCTGAGCTTTTGCTCAACCAAAAAAGGCTTGACACGAGCTTTTGACTCATGCATTATTGAATCGAGTTGTCTCACTTTTTTTTTTTTTAAAATAAAGTGCTGCCTGCCAGTTGCCGCATTTTTTTAGGCATCACTCGATTGTTGCCTTCAAATTCATTTTTCATTTTTTTTTCCAGGCCATGAGCCTGAGCCGATGAGCCACATGGGTTAGTCGGGCTTGGGCTGACGTCCCAAAATGGGGCTTAACCTGAGCCTTGAGCCGGGCTGAGCCACAGGCGATCCGAGTCGATTAACCAAATTGACACCCATGGAACTAAGTTTTATGAAGTTTAGATCGACTACCTACGATTTTGAAGTTGGTATAGTAATAAAACTAACCAATTATAAAAATCAGACCAATAAAAATAGTAGATATTTTTTTGGGTAAATTCGTTCCTATGTAATTCCACGACTGAATTTTTTTTCTGACCTATTTTCCTTACAGATATAATTGTGGAAAATAGTTGATTTGAGTTTTTTGTCACTGATAATTTCAATAGTTTGATATTCAGGTTAAAAATATTGTATAAGTCCTTGGTGACATGTAATTGTGGCCTAATGAACTGTACTATGTAAATAAAAAATGAGAAAATTACTAAAACCCCCCTACTTTTTAACTTTCAATTTCAAAAATCAAGTATCAATATATTTTTTTATAATTAAAAATCAGGTATATCCACATATTGAATATTTACTACTAAATACGTGATCTTAATTCACAAATTGTGTATCATTGACGTTGCGTGATTAGTATTTGATTGTGATAATAAATTATGTGTTATTGTATAAGCATTTGTTTCCGTTATGATCCAATGTGAATATACGATGAGTGCATGTTTGGTTTCATTTTATGGGCATTTCGTTATAAAATAATTTTGAATATTAAAAATATTTTGCAACTACAAAATTTATAGGAAAAAATTCATAACTACGAGTTTAAGTATAACTCATTTCAAAACTACGATAAAATGTTTGAAACTTCAAAAATCTGAATTTATTAAATTTCTGAAATAAATAACTAAAAATATATTTTATAAATTAAATATAAGGTCGCATTTTTATACGATTTGGTCACAAATTATCAAATTAATTGATTATAAATAATTTATTGGTCACAATTAAAAAATTTATAGGCTACAAATTATTTCATGTTCACAAATTTATCAAATTAATAGGTCACGTGTTATTCCTTGGTCGCAAATTACAAATTTTATAAGTCAAAACTTATTTCATGGTCACAAAATATCAAATTATTAGTTACAAATTAATATTTTTTTAGGCCACACATTATTTATTAATCACAATTCATCTATTTCATTGGATACATATTATTTATTAATCACACATTAACCAATTTACTGGTCATAATCAACAAAATCATTTGTGACCACTACCTCACAATTGTCGCCAATCGCATTGTCATCGAAACCACTACAACCATCACGACCATCGCCACCTCCAGGCAACAAAAGTATTATCTCAAACGTCACAACCAACATCATCATCACCACCACCGTCGCAGCTGATCCATAACTATACCCATTATCACTACCATCTCACCATCATGGTCCACCAAAAATAACAACTATCACCTCCTCTATCTCCATCTCCACAACACCACCCCCACCTTTCAAATCGTCGTCGTCGCCGCCACAACCCCAACAAATCCACAACACTATAATCTCTACATTGGTTTCTCCAATGTTATATGCCACCACCTCGTGCAATGCTGCAAATAGGCCAAAGTAGTGCCTCGGTTAACGGTGTCGTCTCCACCGTAGCAGCATGCCTTTTCGCACAAAGGTCCCGCTTCAGTAGAGTGAGGGTGGAAAGAGAGGCTAGGGAGAGAGATCTCTTCGCACAGATCAGGCATCGATAGAGTCGTAGAAAGAGGCTGGGAGATAGAGAGAGAAAGAAGAGAGAAGGAAATAATTTGGATTTGGATACAATGGATAATGGTAGTGTGAATGTGGAGAATAATTTAATTTTTATAATATTATTATTAACATTTAAAATTTCATCTACATTTGATTTTTGAAAAGAAAACCTTTAAATCTTAATTTTGAATTGAATAGTGTAAAACTAGAATTGGGTGTAATTTCCACAAACCTAAAATCATCAAGTATAAATTCTTTTGTCCTATCATACAAAGTGCAAAGCCCCTTTGAAATATTAGCGTAGAATAAAGGGAGAATTTTTTAAAAGGCCTAGTCAAAGAATGTATTTGATTAAATAACCTCCTTTCAATGTTAGTTGGTCAAATGGCCCTCAATTTATAAAATACAATAAACAATAATATCAAATATCCAAAATACCCTTACCATGGAAAAGACCAAAACACCCCATTCAATCCAATTATATTCCTCAATTCATTACCAAAATATATCACCGTTTGCTCTCCCGATGCGTGTGTTCTTCCTGTGCTTTCAAATTTAAAATCTTGTTGTTCATTACTTTACCCATCTTCTCCAATATTTTGAGTATTTAAACAAGAGTTTTGGTTTCTATATTAACTACATTAAATATGTAATAACCAGCCAATTTCAAGAAACTACGAACTTCACCCACACTGGTAGGTCTAGGCCAATTTGTTACTATTTTCACTTTAATCAAGTCTACTTCTATTCCTTAGGTGGTAACCATGTAACCAAGGAAACTACGCGATCAAGCCAAAATTCGCACTTCTTGGATTTAACATATAATTTCTCTTTCATCAACGTTTCAAGTACTATTCGAAGTTGTTCTTTTTACTGCTTCTTATCTTTGGAATATATAAGTATGTCGTCAATAAATATTATGACGAGTTGGTCCAAGAAATGATGGAATACTCTGTTCATTATGTCCATAAATACTGCTAGAGCATTGGTCAAACCAAAAGGCATGGCAATGAACTCATAATGTCTTTAACAAGTCCTGAAAGTAGTTTTTCATGTCATTTGCCTTGAATTTTAGTTGGTAATATCCTGACCTCAAGTCGATCTTAGAAAACACTTTCACACCTCTTAACTGGTTGAACAAATCTCTATTCTTGGTAGCGGGTATCTATTTTTGATAGTAAGATAATTCAATTCTCGATAGTTAATGCACATCCTCATACTTTTATCATTTTTCTTTACCAAAAGTATTGAAGTGTCCCAAGGAGATACACTCGGTCAAATGCAGCATTTTCTAGCAAGTCCTCCAACTGTAACTTCAATTTTTGAAGTTCTTTTGGTGCCATTCTGTACGAGGCCTTAAAAACTGGTGCTGGTTCGGAGACCAAGTTGATTGTAAACTCTACTTGCTTGTAGAATGCTTGGTAGATCCTCTAGGAATACGTCAGCAAAGTCTTGCACAACTTTATTATCATTAACTGTTGTTTCTGTATGTTGAAAATCAATGATATTAACTAAGAATCCCTGACATGACTCATTTTTCAACATCTTCTCCACTTATAAAGTCGATACAAGGCGAGGTAGAGACTTAAACTTTGCCCCAAAGAAACACAATTCTTCCTATCCTGGTCCATGAAATAACGGTTCTTTCTCGTGACATTGAATGGTCGCATATTTGTGTCTCAACCAGTCCATGCCTAAAATAATATCGAAATCTTTCATCACTAAAAGGTACAAGTCTGCTAGCAGTACCTTTTCGTCAATCTCTAACTTCATATCCTTAGTTATCTGATTTGTGCAAAGAGCTCTTCCTGAAGAGATGCTAACCTCTAATTTATTATCCATTTTCACACATGCAAATGTTAGACTTAGCGGCAAAGGATGTAGAGATAAAAAAATGTGTAGCCCTAGAGTAAAAAAAAAAATAGACAGGTACATCAGATAATAATAAAATACTTGTTTTCACACATATAGTGTTAGACTCAGCAACGAAGGATGCAGAGATAAAAAGATGTGTAACCCTAGGTCAAAAAGAACATAAGCAGGTATATTAGAAAATAATAAAATACCTATTACCTCATTCGGATCTTGCACAGTCTCTTGCTGATTTGGTGCAAAAAGTCTGGCCTTTCCTCTTGGGTTCTTATCTTGGTCATCATTTTTCTTTCGTGGATGCTCTGTACAATACAAAGCAATATGTCCCAACTTACTGCACCGAAAACACATGAGTTTGTTAGACTTAGGACATGGTATAATACTCTCACTCATCCCGTCAAAACGAACTCGTGTGCTTGGTCTCTTATTCTGCTAGTTATGCCTCTCCTTGTTCAGATCATTCCACTTTCTTTTCCCAGATGTCTCTTTGCTCTACTGGGAATATTGCTCAAATGAGGTCCTTTCTTATGAAATAGCATGAGCCTTCTCCAACATTTCATGGTATGATGTGAAACGATGAGACATAATGATCATGCTGATCTCCGGGCGTAGTCTATGACGAACCTTCTGACCTTCTTTACTTCTATATCTACCCAATGCAGGCATATCTTGAGAGATGTTCAAACTCCCTCTCATAATCAGTAAGTGATATGTTTCTCTGCCTGAGTTGCAGACATTTTGATTCCTTGAAGTCTTTCAAAACTAGTAGAAAGTACTCTGCCATCACCTCATCCTTAAACTGCGCCTAAGTCAAATTAAGTTGCTGCTCTTCATTCCTAGTACGTGAGGTAGATTCTCATCTGTGATTGGTTGATCCAACAAACATAAATTGTGCGCATATGTACAAGCAATGAGTCAAAAGATGCTCTTAAGACTACTAATCAATTCCTCAACGGCCAATGGGTCGGCACCACCATAAAAAGTAGGATGCATGTATCTGCGAAATTGTTCAATCATTGAAATAGCTCCATGGACAAAATGAGGTGCATTTTGAAGTATCGATGCATTCTGTAGTGGCGGTGTCTAACTCTGTCTACTTAATTCTTATACCGTTCGCAGTAAGCCGCGCATCAAATTTGTCTGTCTAGGTGGTGTCATTTCCTTCAGATAAAAAAAAGTTAATGTCACCCATGTCAATCTTCTATGTATCGTAGTATAATTCTATTTTAGTCCCTATAAGAGTTAGTCATTTGTCACAATCAAGTACCAAGCCTAACATATTATGCTTGTATTTTCATAATGCATATAATTCTTTACTTGAAATATGAAAATAAGTATTGTGAGGAGAAATAAATAATTCATGTACAACATGTCGTGAACTCCATAAGTAAATAATTAAAAAATATATATGAGATTATTCAAAAGATTTGGATTGAATATTTCCTTAGCCATTTCATACCTTAGGGCTGTCTAAAAGTGATTGATTGGTGGTTGAGTGCTGATAATCCTTTCATCTTATACTAGCTTTAAGAAATCGAGTAGTTCACACATAACCATATTTAACTTAATAGTTTTTAACATAAATTTCATTTGTGCACATACATAAAGTCATATCTAAACCTCTATACAATTTCACATAAGGTCAAATGAACCAAAAGCCCTAACTACACAACTTCCTTTCATTTTTTTTTAAATGTACGAAGTGACATAAACAATTAAATTATAAAGAATATTCCTACCACATATGATATGGATTTATATATAAAATTTTATTTTATTTTTAACATAGGGACATAATTGTATTTTCAACAACTAGAAAATATAACATATTAGTGCATGGACTATTATGAAATTTCACAAATTGAAAAAAAAAAAAAAACTAATAACTAAATAATTTAATGTCCATTGTGGCAAAACATGAAACTTTTTTTTAAATGATATTTTTTAAAGGTTACAAATACATACATACATACATATACATATACATACATATATATATATATATATATATATATATGCACAACTTAAAGGACAATTTTGTGAATTCCAAAATTTAAAACGTACAATATCAAGATACAAGTCTTGTTGAAAATTTCAAAAACTAGAAATATTTTAAATATTTAGCAATCTTCCAATATATACACAATTTTTTTTTTAATCTTCCATTTAAATTCTTTTTTTAAAAAAAAAAAATAATAATAATAATAATGGTCACCATGAACAGTGACATATAACTATTCACGTCATTTTTTTTACTCCTAATTCAATTAAAATTTATAAAGGGTCTACATAAAAATCAAACCTAGGCTCTGGTACCAATTTGTAACGACCCAAAATTTATAACAATGTAAATATGACTCATTACCACAAGATTCCGTTAAATTATATCACTTGACAAGCAAAACTAAGAAAAAAATAAATCGCCATTTTATTCATTTATATAATTGATGGAACAACAACGGATTCTACAAATTTTTAAACAGACATGCATGATCTTTAAGAAATTATACAATACCATATATTAATCCTAACGTGGAAACTAAATAAATTTAAGACAGTGGCCATGGCATGAACTTATAACGGTGAACGTGGACGGCAACCACTCTCCATTTATGAATTCAAGTCTCTAAATTGCTAGAAAATTAAAAGTAGAATATACACCAAATAATATAAATATAGTTGAAATTACAATGTACAACTTAAAATTTAAAGGAATAGAAACCTAATTATATTGTATCAAAATAGATAACTACAATTCACCGAAAATGCCTGACAATTTAAACATAAATGCATATTGCAAACAAATTAAAAGAAACAAAGTCAGTTGCTTAAATTTTAAATTTTAGTCCCATAAAACGAGGCACGACCACACTGTCTAACTATCGCGCTTCGACACGGCCCGTACTAACCTGTGAGATAGAGGAAAATGGGTGAGTATGAGGAATACTCAATAGGATGCAAATATTAGTACAATCTTAAATAAAATGTATCATTCATATATCAAAATAAATCGTACCGTCATATCATATCTTTAGAACCGATAAGAGCTCATATCATTTATACTGAATGACCATATTTATCGTATCGTATCATTATCAAAATACTTATCAATATGAAATAACAAAAATCAAATGGGACAAAACCACTTGTACGTCGTTATCCTACTTTATAACCTTCAAATGCATTTCAACCAAAAGAAAAAATGATGAGATAGAATATGTAATATAAATGCTACAGGACAATTCTTCTTGTTTTGATACATAAAAAAATATGTAAGGAAAATAAGTAATAAAATATGGGAAAACACGTTATGAAATGTAAAAATGAAAAAAAAATAAAAAATAAAAAATAAAAATCTGTGAAGTGATGTAAGATAAATAAGGGAATTGGGGGAATCTTTCTTATTAGTTGGGTAAGTTGGGAAATGGAATGACAAGTGGGTATGCGGAAGTTTTTTTAGGAGTAATTAATTTGAGTGTAAGAAAGAGATACTCAAAGATAGTAACGTGTGAAAATATTAACAAATATATACTTATAGCTATACATATATCTATTTATCTATATACATACAAAATTCTCATCTTACATTATGTAAATATAAATAAAAAATCAACAATTAGACATAAGGAAAATTCACATTTCAAGTAAACTAGAACTAATAAACCGTGTCTATGTTGCTCTTTTACTATATATATATATATATATATATCATCTTTTACCTTAAAAGAGAGGATACCAAAATTACTATTCATCTTGAAACCTCCGTTTCACACTGTACGTAAACTGGCTCTACACTATTCACTCAAAAGGGGCTTCATTTGTTTAGTTTTCATTCAGCCAAATGAAATTAATGTGGTTGCTTTACATTGTTGACTTGTCTCAAAATTCACGTGTGTCTTTTGAGATTTTTTAGTTCATGGATCCCATTTTTTAGTATTTCACATGATTGTAGCTCAGCTCGTTCTACACTGTTCATTTACTGGAGATATACTGCTCATTTTTCCCCTCTTTCCATTTATTTATTCCTTTTGTTGTATACTGTATACTTTATTTGTGGTAAAAAAAAATCAACAATACACACGATATTTTGTAAATATCTTCTGTATAAATAGATTATCTACTCCCTTTTCTTCAATTTGACACCCTTTTCATTCATTTGACACCCTGTTCTTCTCTTCAAAAAACATCCAAAATCTTGCAACAAATTCTGAGCTTCTCTTGTGTAAAATTTTTCGGCTGCAAAATCTACGGATTCTCGCTGGAAAGGTCAAATTTGCGATTGTTCGAACACTTGGTTCAATTTTTTTTTTTTAATTCGAATATCTATGAAACACCAGTGATTCACCATCTTTTTCTTGTTTATTTTGATGATACAAAGCATGCATATTTAGACATAAGTGATTCACTATATTGTTCTTGTCTGTTTTGTTGATAAAACAGATTTAATTATTACGAAGACAAAACAAAACAAAAAACAAAAACATCTTCAAACAACCATAAGGTGAGAAGAGCATAATATTTGTTTTATGTTTTTATTATTATTTCATTTTTCATTTTTTATTTATTGTTATATTGTATTGCATAGTGTATGATTGTTTTATTCGTTTAAATCTATACCATTAACTCGATTGTACCTAAATGAAGACATTGAGATACCAATATGGTGATTTGGATATTGTGAATATTATTTAATTTTAAATTTGTTAAAAAATTGTGTAGTGATTATTAATTAAAAACAAATAAATTACTACTTTTAACTTCAACAACATCCTGCAATTACTCTTATTTTCATTCCCATTAATCTTTAGAATATAAACAATTTCAACTATCACTCAATGGCTCTCATATAGTTAACTTTTGTATACTTGTTACCTGAAGAATAATTATTACATGATAAAGAAGCACATTTCAACCGTTTGATTCATAACCTAATATTATACATTTAAATAAATAGATAATACATCGATTTTATTTACTTCATAAGTTATTTAAATTTTTATTCTAATTAACACTAAATTCATATCAACCTTCAAAATGCCAGTAAACTATATTGAAATGAAATTGTTTTTTAAAATTTTCATGGTCTCTCAAAATTTTGTTTGGTACTCTCGTCTTAAGGTAATGTTAGCATAGTTAATGTCTTTCCGTGTCAAGTAGAGACACGAAGTGTGTGTCTCCGTGTTACGGACTTTTTTTTTTTTTTTTTTTTTTTTAATGTAACTAATTTTTTCCATCCTCCTTTACCTCTTACAAAAAAATTCTGAGATTCTCTTGCGTATTATTGTTCGGAAATTTACATTTCTATTGTTACTCTTTCAATTTTCTGATATATTATTTAAGAGTAATGAATTTGAACTCGTATTCTTTCGATTTTTAATTTTTTTTCCAAAATCCCATGTGTGTTCGATTTTGTCATTATGTTTAAGGTTAAGCAAATTTGTTCGAGATTGCGGTTGACTTTTTCATTTAAAATGCTATTCTTATATTTTGTATTTTTCTTTATCGTTTTGTTAAGTAACTCTTCTTCAGTTTATCATTTACTTATTTTACAGTTTAGGTATTGCAAAGAATAAAGGATTCCTTAGGGAGAATTTCAAAATCGAAATTTCATTTACCTTATAAGGTGATTGTCTTTCATTTTCTAAAATTTTGTATTTTAAAACCGAAACATTGTTTATAGTGTTTTTTTAATTATATTCAAGTAAAATTTTGTATTAGGAGAATGTTTGTTTGATGATGAATAATATAATCTAAAAATGGAAAAAATTAGTTTCTTCATCTTAAGCTAGAAAGTAAAAATAAATAAAAATAATAATTAAGAAGTGCTCCATGATGCGGAACACTTAGCTCCGTGATATGGAGCACTTAGTGCTCTACTCTGTGGAGCACTTGAAATTTATTTTTATTTCTTGCAGTTAAGTCCTTGTAGTAATTGTGCGTCCAGTCCTTCAACTTTCGTCTTTTACTTTTTAGTTCTCATAATTTAATTTTTCTTTCAATTTCATCCTTCAAAAATTGCAACCCTAGGTCCTTAAAATTTTGATACTTGTATACTTCGATCCCCAAAGTCATCTTTTTGTGCAATTTTGGTCTTTTCTTTCTTCCTTTATCTATTTTCTCCTCCAATTTGAAATTTTGGCTTTGGATCACCTACAAAATATAAATTATGAGTGACAGCTTCATCTGCTTTTCTTTATCTTCATTTTGCTCTTTTTCTTCAGTTTTTTCATAGTTAATAGTTTCTTTTTATTTTTTCAGCTGCAACTTCAGTTTAGGTGTGAAAAGCATTCGAGCAAACAGTTGAATATGATGCTAATGATTCAACTTGGATGATTTCAATTGCCCATATCTAAGATTCAAGATATAATTCACGATAATTTAACATATTTAACCTACTAACATTACCTTCAAAATAACCAGAAACTAGTATAAAAAAAAGTTGGGATATTACAATCTGTATGGCCAATCTTTCATAAATTGACACCAAAATGCAGGTAAAGCCTGCCGAAGTCTCTTTGAAAATAAGGTTACTTTGTTAGACACGGTTTCTGGGTTTGTGACCCACAAAAAAACGAGTGGTGGGCAGGGGCGAATCCAGCGTTTTGAATCAGCACGAGCGGTCGTTGATGGTCGATCGTAATAAAATATTAAGAACCTGTTTAATGTCTACTTTTTTGTAAAAATAAATGTATTTTGGAATAGTTATTTTGATGGAGAATGTATGGCTAAAAATAATGAAAAGTTTTGAATTTGCATGTAATATTATTTTATTGAAAAACGTGTAATTGAAAAGAAGAGAAAAATATATATTTTGAAAAAAAAAAAAAAAGGAGAGAATCAAACAATGCATAAAATTTCAATATAACAATTATTTTGCTCAAATTGAACATATAAAATTCTATTATAAAATTTCACCATACTTTTGTGTAATTTAAAGGAAGAACACATGTTCAAATCTTTACAATTAAAATTGCATTAAAACTGTTAAAACACTACATATATTATTTTTATCAGTTTAGTTTCAACACTCAACCATTGCCATAATGGTTAGGCCTTAATTCTAACAAACAATTGCACACGAGTCGAATCCCTCCGGCATTTTTTGTGGCAATAATTTTAGTAAATATTGTACAACAAAAAATGTTTTACAAAATGGTTGGGAAGGGATTCGAACCCAAAACGTTGAAAATGTGAATGGACGCCCTAGCCAACTGAACTACAAGCTATGGTTGGAAAAAAATTGACTTATCAGTAATATGAGCTAAAATTTATTTATTGTCAAAAATAAAAAATAAAACCTCTCCCGGCGGATCCAGCACGCGCGGCCGCGGGGCTCGCCGGGTGCTGGATCCGCCACTGGTGGTGGGCACTATCAGGTGCTGGTATGTCACTCTTTTGACTTGTAATGTCTAGTTAAAAGGAAGGCCGAGAATGCCAAATTAAAGTGAAGGCTTTCATGTGCTATATATACAGAAAAGCCCATGCAGAAAAGGCCACAAGTACAGGGCCTTTTGGCCTTTGCGCGGGTGGGTGGGAGGGAGGGATTTCACCCCACGTATAGCTGTCCCCCTGGAAGCGTACAGGGCTACAGGGCCAGAAAGGCCCTGTACGTATAGTATAACCCATATATGCATTGTTGGGTCAACCCTGAGGGATGGTTTTTTTTTTTTTTCTTCTTAAAAAAATATTGTGGGCACTCTTGCTCATTACTGGTCGAATTCAAGGTTTTTTTAACAGCCAAAACAACACAAAATTCCCTATTTATTGTCCTTGTTGTCGAAAACCTACCTTTTGAAAATAACATAAAACGTCCAGGATTTTGCTATTTGTACATCCGAGATGACATCTCGGATGACATTCCCCCTCATAAAAAGGGGGGCCCACACTCCAATAAAATAATCATGATCTTCCTCTATTGTGAGGGGGATATCATTCCGGATGTACATGTAGTAAAATCGAAACGTCCATGTTTCAAACCTGTCTTGTGGAATACCCATTGTCGTCACATTTCCTCTGTCCCGTCGTTAAATTCTAGTAAATAGGAAAAAAAAAAAGGAGAGAGGGGGGGGGGGGGGGGAGGGCGAATGGCAAAAAACCCCCTTCACTCTTTTGACTTGTAATGTCTAGTTAAAAGGAAGGCCGAGAATGCCAAATTAAAGTGAAGGCTTTCATGTGCTATATATGCAGAAAAGCCCATGCAGAAAAGGCCACAAGTACAGGGCCTTTTGGCCTTTGCGCGGGTGGGTGGGTGGGAGGGAGGGATTTCACCCCACGTATAGCTGTCCCCCTGGAAGCGTACAGGGCTACAGGGCCAGAAAGGCCCTGTACGTATAGTATAACCCATATATGCATTGTTGGGTCAACCCTGAGGGATGGTTTTTTTTTTTTTTTTCTTCTTAAAAAAATATTGTGGGCACTCTTGCTCATTACTGGTCGAATTCAAGGTTTTTTTAACAGCCAAAACAACACAAAATTCCCTATTTATTGTCCTTGTTGTCGAAAACCTACCTTTTGAAAATAACATAAAACGTCCAGGATTTTGCTATTTGTACATCCGAGATGACATCTCGGATGACATTCCCCCTCATAAAAAGGGGGGCCCACACTCCAATAAAATAATCATGATCTTCCTCTATTGTGAGGGGGATATCATTCCGGATGTACATGTAGTAAAATCGAAACGTCCATGTTTCAAACCTGTCTTGTGGAATACCCATTGTCGTCACATTTCCTCTGTCCCGTCGTTAAATTCTAGTAAATAGGAAAAAAAAAAAAGGAGAGGAGGGGGGGGGAGGGCGAATGGCAAAACCCCCTTCACTCTTTTGACTTGTAATGTCTAGTTAAAAGGAAGGCCGAGAATGCCAAATTAAAGTGAAGGCTTTCATGTGCTATATATGCAGAAAAGCCCATGCAGAAAAGGCCACAAGTACAGGGCCTTTTGGCCTTTGCGCGGGTGGGTGGGAGGGAGGGATTTCACCCCACGTATAGCTGTCCCCCTGGAAGCGTACAGGGCTACAGGGCCAGAAAGGCCCTGTACGTATAGTATAACCCATATATGCATTGTTGGGTCAACCCTGAGGGATGGTTTTTTTTTTTTTTCTTCTTAAAAAAATATTGTGGGCACTCTTGCTCATTACTGGTCGAATTCAAGGTTTTTTTAACAGCCAAAACAACACAAAATTCCCTATTTATTGTCCTTGTTGTCGAAAACCTACCTTTTGAAAATAACATAAAACGTCCAGGATTTTGCTATTTGTACATCCGAGATGACATCTCGGATGACATTCCTCCTCATAAAAAGGGGGGCCCACACTCCAATAAAATAATCATGATCTTCCTCTATTGTGAGGGGGATATCATTCCGGATGTACATGTAGTAAAATCGAAACGTCCATGTTTCAAACCTGTCTTGTGGAATACCCATTGTCGTCACATTTCCTCTGTCCCGTCGTTAAATTCTAGTAAATAGGAAAAAAAAAAAGGAGAGGAGGGGGGGGGGGGGGGGGGGGGGGAATGGCAAAACCCCCTTCACCTATTGAAATTAGCGAAAAAGATTCTCGTTGTCTATTTTCTCAATAAAAAGATTAAAACTGACGAATATATCTTCCTATTTAAATAAAACAAAAGAAAAGGAAGAAAAAAGTAAAAAAATAATTTCAATTATAGTCCCAATTTTTTTTCAAATAAATGCAAACAAGTTCCAAATAAATAATTAAAAAATAATAAAAAATCTCGAAATAACACCCCAAAAAAAATTTAAAAAAAAATCCTCCACCTCACCCCCATACTTCATCTTCTTCCCCAACAAAAAAAAAAAAAAGTCAATGTCCTTCCCCCATTCCTCCCGCAATCCCATTCAATTTTTTAATTTCGCTCCCACGGATAAAGAGGAAGCTTTTTCTCTGAGCGATCATGGTCTGCAACGGTGCTTTTCTCTATTTAGTGGGATTTAACAACAGGGAATATTCCATAAGAAAGGTTTAAAACATAGACGTTTGGTGCTATTTTCAAAAAATATGAAGTTTTCAACAATAAGGACAATAGGTAGGGAAATTTTGTGTTTTTAGCCTTTCTTCAAAAGTGTCGAGATAAAATTTAAATTCTTGGGAGGAAAGGAAATTAGGACACTCTCTCCGTCAATTAAGTTTACACAAAGTTTTATAGGATAAAAATACGTAATTACAAATAAAAATAATAAACTTGTAATTTACAATCACATATTTAGTCGTAAATTATAAATTATTTATTAGTCACAAATTACTCATACTCAATTAACTTATTGCAATCACTCATCATCCCACCCCACTTGTATCTTACTCAGACTAATAAAAAGCACTGAAGTTATAGTTAAAGTCGCTATTAAAGATCCGAAATAACTAGTTAGTAAACATGAAGGAGTTAAATGAAATATTTTATTTTTATAGATATTTTTAGAAAGTGTTTTTACCTAAATTTCTATTTTTGTAAAATAGAAGGATACACAGAAAATACAAACTGAATCCACTAAAGCCGACACCACTCAAATAGTTGCCCCCACCTCAAATCACAACCCACCACCACCACCACCACCATCTCAAGTACACCACCACCTTCACCTCCCCCACCTCCGATACCTCCAAAATTGTCGCCACTTCAAATTCACAACTCTTAACTACCACCACTTTTTGATAATATATATATATATATATATATATATATATATATATTACTAACTAATTTCTGAACTTAAAATGTAGGGATCTAGGTAATTTTCTCATAAAATAAAGTGAGGATAAAGGAGAAAGACACATTCTTATACAATTTCTTGGAAATTCTCAAAATTTCCAAATTACTTATATGTAGAACTTATAATTTTCCATTTATTTCTTTTAATTTCAAAAAGGTTCTTACACGCCTATAAAATTTAGATGCAGTAAATATTATGTTTAATAGCTCACGCAGTTTTACGACAACTGATAAATTCCTCTGCCTTATGGTTTTGTTTTCTGCTGGTTACAGATGAGACAAATTCATTTATTTTAAGTCTGTCCTTAAACACTATGAATCTAGCCTTCACATGGAATTCTCAATCAAATAGTCAACCATACAATGTAGCTAAACACGGTTAAAAAGAAATAGATAATCAAGTTTTTCTTATTAATTTATGATCAAATCAACTAGAATGAGATCTCTGAATCCACTCCACACAAAACCTGATAATTAGACAATTGAATGATTTATTTCTCATCAAAGATTATTGAAATATACAAAAAGGAAACGAGGGATTTCCTTAATGCAAAATATCCGCTACGTAAATTGTAACTACATAAAATTATAAAAGCATAAACAAATTAAGCCTCCAGGTACCCTTTTCTTTCCAAGTATAAAATCACTATTTCGGCCAAATTTGTCGGATAATCACACTCCCCTCCTTGTTGATGTAACACTATCTGCAAGATATAAATCTGAAATTAAACACTCTATTCTTCAGCCATCTGTCAAGATCGAGAGAACAAATTTTGGGAAGGCATTTATCATCTAAACAGAGGGTTAGAAAGCTTTGCCATTCATTTGACTTCCAAATAAAACAATGTTGTTATCACAAGCCAACTAACAAGATACAAGATGGAAGATGCCAATGCTATATAGTCTTAAATCATTTGTTGGATTATGAGAAGATAATTTATATTAAGGATGGGTATGTTTGAATGGATTCAGCAAGAGAAAAGACCTTTTGCCTGATGGGAGTACATACCTCAGAATTCAACGGCGGCTCATATGGATCATCAACACCTGTAAAACCTGGAAAAAGACCATTAAAAATTGAATTGTTTTAATGGAAATCATAAATGCCAGAGAAGATCGAAGCTCAAAGGGAGTCTGGGTACAGAGGTCATGTATCTGTGTCAATATCTAGGCAATGGTACATTTAACATGGGAGCGTGTACAACTACAGGAGGGATGTTCAATGCTGATTCTTATAGTACTGTTAAACGGAAGCTGGTCCATTCTTCTTCACCGTGAAAATGAAGCAACAAAAATCTTTGCATATTTGATTTCCTAATACTAGTATCTGATGGTGAAAAGCGTCGGATCAGAAACTGTAGTCAAGAATTTCCTCAGACAACCAACAAGATGGACAAAATATATAGAAACTAAAACACTTAAATTGATCATAAATATAAACCGCAGAACCTCCCATTTCATGCAGCTCCTGCTCAGTGCCATCATGCAGCAAGCCGCTTATGTGTGAAATTCTGAGTACACATGGTTGATTGACAAGAAATGGATGGGTTGACGTCCAACAAATTAGGGCAGGGCATGACATTTGGAGTTTGAAGCCTAATTAGATGCTGTCACACTCATGCACACGCGCTCTAAAAGAATAAAAGAAGAAAAAGAAGCGCAGCAGATGCATGAAATAAATCCTCGCAAAGGGATATACTGGCCTGCAGATGGATTCCTGGGAAATTTTTAGCAATCTACATTTTATATCCACGGCAAATATAGGTTTTCAAACTCTGACACAGTCATCTGTTTTACTATTGAACTTACCTTTGATTTTTCCAGCTCGTGCAAGATTGTACAATCCCTTTGGATCCCTCGTCTCGCACACTTGCAGAGGGACATCCATGAATACCTGATATTTGAGAAACTCCCAATCAATCATTTTGCAGTCAATACGAGTCTTCCACTTCAAGAGTTTGGATTGTAAATATACCAATATCTAAGAAAATTAAAATCTTACATGTAAAATTTCCAAAAGAAGTATACTACCTCAATAAAATCTCCTTCTGGAAGTAACGCACGACAGGCATCACGCTCCTTTCTGTAAGGTGATATCAAACTTGCTATGCATATAACTCCAGCATCTGCAAATAGCTTTGCAACCTCTCCTGTTTATAATAAAACCCAATTGCTAAACAGGTTAACTTGAATGAGTAGGATTTTTTAGAAAGAAGGTTCAAACCGAGAACCAGGCCAAAAAAACCAACCAATCCTTCTGACGTTCTCTGCTCGATCTTCAGCTTTAAAACAAAGGTCACTATTTAGACCGTGCCGAACATTATCACCATCAAGTACGTAGGTGAGCTTTCCTCTAGCATGTAGGCCACGACTTAAAGCACATGCCAAAGTACTCTTTCCTGAAATACACCACCACCTCATTCAGACAAGGAAATCTTGAATTAAGAGTAACAAAAGCCACATATTGTTACTGTTACACACAAAAAAGAGGGAAATGAACACAGAATTTAGAAGGCTAAAAAATAGGCTATTACTAACAATTTGTCGTTCCATTAAGTTTTTGCAGATTGGCTTCATTAATGGTATAACAAATAACATTCCCATAAATTATATCTAAAGTCAGAAGCTAATTATACATATATATTACTTGGATCTTACAGGCTGGAGTCATTCCTTAGCATTTTAAATTTCTAGTCCAGGTATAAAAATAACTGATGCAGAATATGATCATTCTTCCAGAGAAAAAAAAAATTTGATGAGAATTCATCAATGGACAAATTGATTAGAATTCAAGAGGCGCATCAAACTTCCAGAGAAATGAATAATTTATACTAAAAAACTGTCAGAACTTGAGAATTATGTCTTTGTTCTTATTTTTCATAGTTTCATTTCTATATTCGAAAGGCATTGAAAAAATATCATGGTTTAGATACCATAATGTTAACCCATGATTTCCTACTGTAAACACAGAATCCATTTACAAAGACACAAGGGTTACTTTCATTTGAGAGCCAGCATTCTAGATCTGAAATTTTTTGTAGTAAAATTATTCGTCTTATAGAGGAGCATAACTTTCAGACTCTATAAAAAATCCAACTTCACAAGAAAATAACCACGTCAGAATCTTAACTGTAGGGCACTCAACAGGATCATGCTTGTATGACACACAAACATGTGAAAGCTTCTTTAAAATTTATGAAAAGTTCCTTCTTGGTTCTAGAAAATGTAACAGCTCTCTTTGTTTGCACAACAACAAAAATTATGTGTCGCTCCCCATAAAATTTAGGATAGGGTTTGACAAGGTGTTAGAGCTCCAGTCAACTAAAGAAAGAGTCACGATCTCACAGCATCCATGCAAGATCAAATAGAGTGACTATTTACTTTCCAGGATTTTCATGTTGAAGAGTTCATATGATACTCTAAGGAAGCAACAACGAATGAAATTCAGCACTTCACTTAATGCAGTTAAACATAATCAATAGACCCCAGAAAAATGGTCCGAGTTCAAGCTGTAGGTGTAGAAGTACATCACTCACGGTTTTTCCAATTCTCAGAATTTTACCAAATAGTATCATATCAAGGATCAACTTGATATCCTTGTTTCCCAATTATTCTAATCTAACAACTATAAAACTTACGAAGCCTTTAGGATTGATGTTAATAGTTTGATCATAAATTCTAAGCACCTCTAACCTCACTTACAGTTTAACTCCTTTTGAAATTGCTAGCTTCTGAACTAGAATTGGTAGAAAATATGGTAATGACAGAAGAATGACCTTAGGAAAGATTAACAGCAGTGCATGAGAAGTGCAGCCAATATATTTGATAAAATTCCAAACAGAAGTAAGGACCGAATAGCAATTGATTCATACAGCTAAATCTAATGCAAATTAACAGTTTGTAAAACAAACCTGAACCACTGAGTCCGGTAATCCAAATGACACAACCCTTTTGTCCAAGCAGCTGTTGTCTGTCACTCTTCTCCACAGTACACTTGTGCCAAACAATATTAGTCGAATTTCTGACTGTAGACATCTGGGGCGTACTTTTACCTGTTAAAATCAATTTTCCAACATCGATAAAAATCTTCTGCTCCTATATAAAATGGGAGGGGAAAAAAATCAAGTCTTGATTATGTACCGGAACAATCATCACGTTCATTTGTAAGCACATCATCGCCGGAATTGCATCCCGATTGCTGCGTCTCCCGGAAACAGCCCGCATTACCATTGATGGGCGACGTCGTTTTGGAAGAATCCATTGCCTTAATTGGCGCCAAAATGCTCTGTTTTACCTCAATACCGCAAACCCCCGAATTTCTTCTTTTATAATTCAACGCCAGCAGCTTTAGTTGCCCTGATTTGCCATATAATGGTTCAGAAAAATCAAAATGCACTGTGGTACACAAATTCAACTGTAGACTTGGAATCCCCGTCATTATCTATGTATCAAATCATTAAAATAGTTGGGATATGTGGATGAATCCTTGGAATGCCGAACGAAGGTGGTGCCTCGGTTAGCTCGCGATGGGATCCGTTGATGAGCTCTATGGACAGGCGGTGTGCTCCTGATGCTTCACGTAAGGCGTGTGTCCAAACGCGGTGGAGAGGAGTTGATCTGGATAGAGCAAGCTCTTGGTGAGGAAGATGGACGGATAGATGATCGTTTGAGGGGAGGCTCGGTGGTCCTTTGTTCGAGGGGAGGATTGTTGGGTATACGACCAAAGTCCCACATCGGATAAAAATGGGGAGGATCATGGGTTTATAAGTGTGGAAATATATCTCCATTGGTATGAGGCCTTTTGGGGTAAAGCCCAAAAGCAAATCCATGAGGGTCCAGGCCCAAAGTGGACAATATCATACCAATGTGGAGATATGTGTTGGTCCATACTTATAACAAAAATGAATAATAATAATAGTAACAAGTCAACTCTGTAACCAAGCACATGATTTTTTACAAATAAAGGGATATTTATTCATGACGACGATGCACGAAAGCGCGAATAAACGGGCGATGTTAAGATTGATTTAGGGTTCTTAATAAAGATTTATGCAATAAATTCGATTCAACTAAGTAATCATACAAACAATACATGCCAAGTGGTGTTAACATCAATAACCTAACAACAGGTAGATTGATGTAGTGCGAGACACCTCGGATCCCACTTCTGATCCTCCCCACCTGCACTCTGTATTGCAAAGAAAGATGACAAGATGATGATTATCAGAGTCAGTGAATTATTAAATATTGCGGTTCTTGCTGGCAGGTTGAAGAAGGGTGTGGTGGCTGTGTGAGATTGTGAAGTGTAGATATTTGATTTGTCATTGGTTTTGATTGGATAGGATCACTGGTTTGTGTCAAAGTGGGACATGGGAACTCATTTGTCTCATTCAATATTCAAGAGAAAAATGTCACTTGTACACTTGACATAATGATTGATATTGTGGGTGTTGACAAGTGTTGATTGGATAGAAAAATTGTTGCACATGGTGGCCAAGTTCACAATCTGGTGCACAATTCGACTAGATAATCAGCAACCATTGTGACTAACATGTTCAACGTAGTGATGGGAAGTGCGGAGAAGATGGGGTCGGAGGACGATAGCTTGGTGCTGGATGCAAATTTGTTTTCTATTTACATGGATATAGAGAAGCTCGGTTTTACGTATTTTCGATAATGTGGGTGGTGGAAGCGGTGATTTTGGTGATGGAGACAATGACATTGAGAGAAGAGTGACGATGGTTTTGGGGTCGTTTCTTCCTCCTTCGATTTGCTTAGATTGAGTTTTTGAATGATTTTTGTTGGTGGTTTGCAAAATGATTGTGGTGGTGATAGTACTGACGATGGTGGTGCTAGGAGTAATGGTGAAGTGGTGGCGATGATAGTGTTGAGGATGGTAGTAGTAAGGTGGTGCTGTTGACGATAATGATGAGATCTATGACGTTCAATTGGTGCCAGTGGCGAAGTGGAGTGAAGTGGGGTGGGGTGAAAAGTATTTGTAACTAATTTTTGCGTGACTGTGACTAATAAAATAGTTAATTTGTAATCAATAAATATTTGATCGACAAAATATATCATTTGTGATCAATAAATAATATGTAACCTAAAAAGAAACTGTAAGATTGTGATTAAATTTGTAATCGTGACTTACAATTTATTAAATTGTGACCAATTGATTTAATAATTTATAATAGAAAAAAAGCTTGTGAGTAATTAATTTGATAATTTGTGATTGATAAATAAACTGTGACCCATAAATTTTTGATTTATGATCGAGAAATATCGTGTGACCTATTAATTTGATAATTTATGGTCGAAAAATAAATTATGACATACAAAATTTGTGATTTTTGCTCGAGAAATAATGCACGACAAATTAATTTGATAATTTGTTGTGACCTATTAAATTTATAATTTGTGACCAATAAATAAATCATGATAATTAAATTGATAATTTGTAACTTGTGAGTGTGATATTCTGTGAGTGTGACTAATACATAATTGTAACCATATTTAACTGCTTATTTAATTAAAAAATATATTTAATTAACTATTTATGAACTGAGTTTTGAAAGAATCTCAAGTTTTTCATGTTTGAAAATGAATCTTTAAACTGAGGTAATTATGTATGCTAAAATTTATCTATTATTATTATATATTAAAAGTGTAAATTGAGGAGAAACTTTTGATTACCAAATTGAGGAGAATTTTTTTATTACCAAATTTACCCTTACATATTTAGTTATATGTCCAATATTCCCTTATTTATTCTTATATCTTTAATTTCTCATTTTACCCTTATATGTTTATGTTTATGGTCAATAATACCCTTAAAATTAAATTTATTTCAACTAATTGAATTATTATTAAAATTAAAATTATTTATTTTAAAAATTAAGTCAATTAATCCCACTAAACATTATTATTACTAATTATTAGTATATGATTAATAAAAACTTATAAAATCAAAATAAAAATTATAATAATACTACATATATAATTAACATGAACTATTAAGATGTATTCTCCTTTAACAATATCAATTACATCGATTACTTAAAAAAAAAAAATATTAGTACTTAAAAAATATTACACATATCATTCTTTCGATACATAAAACGTACAACGCACGTAATTACTGCTAGTTATTGAAAAAAGTGTCAGTTACACTAGTGGATTAACTAAGATAATTTGGAATAGACTGATTAAATGATTAATTACGTATATTAAAGTGAACTGAAATAAATATTTGAAGTACCCATATTGCAAAGTTCAAATTCACGTTAAAAATTAAGGAAACTTTTAAATAGTTTATGGAGTTTAATCCTCCTTTATCTTAAAAGAGAAGATGTCAAAATTACTATTCATCTTGAAACTTCTGTTTCACACACTGTAGCTAAATTTGCTCTACACTATTCACTAAAAAAAGTCATTTGTTTACTGTTCATTCAGCCAAATGAAATTAATGTGGTTGTCTTACATTGTTGACTTGTCTCAAAATTCTCGTGCGTCTTTTGAGATTTTTTTTTAGTTCATGGATCTCATTTACTTGCCTCTATTGTTGACTTAATTAATCATTTACTGTAAAAAAAAAATACTGCATCCTATTGTTGACAATTTGATGTTGCACTATTCATCCTTTATTTTTTTTAAGAGACTTTGAATCCATATACAAACCGAAAAAAATGCAAACTGTATTTCCTGAAGAGTAAATAACATGATTACACGGACACGTTGAGAATTACTATTCATTTATGAAATATCATGCATATAACTATGTCTACTTAAAAGAGGCAATCTACTCATTTCTCATTCATTTGGCACCTGCTTCTTCTCTTCAAAAAAAAAAATCCAAAACATCATCATTTGCCTCTTACAAAAAATTCTGAGCTTCTCTTGCGCATTATTGTTCCGAGATTTACACTTCTATTGTTACTCTTTCAATTTTCTGATATGCTATTTAAGGGTAACAAATTTGAACTCGTATTCTTTCAATTTTATTATTATTATTTTTTTTGTTCCAAAATCCCATGTGTGTTCAATTTTGTCATTGTGTTTAAGCTAAAGAAAATTTGTTTGAGATTGTGGTTGACTTTTACATTTAAAATGCTATTCTTATATTTTGTATTTTCCTTTATCGTTTTGCCAAGTAAACCTTCCTCAGTTTATTATTTAATTATTTTGCAGTTTAGGTATTGTAAAGAAGAAAAAATTCATCTGGGAGAATTTCAAAATCGGAATTTCATTTACCTTATAAGGTGATTGTCTTTCATTTTATGAATTCATTTTCTAAAATTTTGTATTTCAAAATCGAAACATTGTTTATAGTGTTTTTTTAAAATTATATTCAATTAAAATTTTGTATTAGGAGAATGCTTATTTGCAAGTAAAAAAGGAGAATGTTTGTTTAATGATGATAATCTAATCTAAAAATGGAAAAAATTAGTTTCTTAATCTTAAGCTAGAAATCAAAATCGAAACATTGTTTGTAGCTTTTTTTAATCATATTCAAGTAAAATTGTGTATTATGAGAATGTTTATTTGCAAGTAAAATTTTGTATTAGGAGAATGTTTGTTTGATGATAAATAATCCAATTTAAAAATGGAAAAAATAGTATTTGTTATAAAATAGAGAAGAAGAAGAAGAGAGAATTAAGTCAATAGACTTGTGTGTATTTTATTAATGACCAAAACCCTATATTTATAGGTAAGAATCAGGGATATAATGGTAATAATTTCTAGGGCTACAGGGATATAATTGTCATTCACTACAAGCCCTAATAAACTTTCCTTTTACAACACTCCCCCTTGAATGACACATTATAAAATATCTGTCTCGTTAAAACCTTGTTTGATAAAACCTAATAGGACAAAAAATCAAACGAAGGAAAAATAGTACAATTATTTTGGAGTATTAAAAATAAATGTTGCCTCATTAAAACCTTGCTAGGAATACCCAGTGGGATAAAACTTATGCGAAGGAAAAAGAGTACAGGTACTCCTCCTGATGTTGATCACTAAAAATCTTTGAGTCGACGCATTCCAATCCCATGGACTAACTTCTTGAATATAGATGTTGGCAGTGCTTTTTTGAATAAATCTGCCAAATTGTCAATTGAGCGAATTTGTTAAATATCGATGTCGTCATTCTGCTGAAGCTCGTGTGTATGAAAGAATTTTAAAGAAATATGCTTCGTCCTGTCACCTTTGATATAACCTCATTTGAGTTGTGCAATACAAGCTGCATTGTTTTCATACAAAATCGTTGGACTATCTTTTGTTGAAGTTAACCCGCATGATGCTTGGATATGATGGGTCATGTTCCTCAACCATACACATTCTCGCCCTACTTCATGGATTGCAATAATTTTAGAATGATTTGAGGATGTTGATGTCAAGGATTGCTTCACAGATCTCCATGATATAGCTGTTCCTCCCCGTGTAAACACATATCATGTTTGTGATTTAGCTTTATGTGGGTCAGATAGATAACCTGCATCTGCATATCCCACTAAAGTAGATCCCGACTTTTGGGAGTAAAATAATCTCAAATCAATCGTACCCTTTAGGTAACGAAAAATGTGTTTAACACCATTCCAATGTCTTTGACTTGATGTAGAGCTATATCTTGTAAGCAGATTTACAGAAAAAATTATGTCGGGTCGAGTGCAATTTGCAAGATATGTTAATGCTCCAATTGCACTAAGATATGGTACTTCAGGACCAAAAATCTTTTTTCTATTTTCAAGTGGACGAAATGGGTTCTTTTTCACATCAAGTGATCGAACAATCATAGGTGATGCCAATGGATGCGCATTATCCATATAAAATCGTTTTAAAACTTTTTCTGTATATGTAGATTGATGAACAAACAATCCTTCTGGGAAATGTTCGATTTGCAACCCGAGACAAAATTTAGTTTTTCCTAAATCCTTCATCTCAAATTCATTTTTCAAATAATTAGCAGTTTTGTTGAGCTCTTCAGGAGTTCCAATTAAGTTTAGATCATCAACATAAACTGCGATAATTGCAAATCCAATATTTTTTTTTTTATGAAAACACATGGGCAGACATCGTCATTTTTGTAACCCTCTTTCAACAAGTATTCGCTAAGACGATTATACCACATGCGTCCGGATTGTTTCAGTCCATATAATTATCTTTACAATTTAATTGAGAACATGGTTCTCGGGCATGTATCGTTTGCTCCTGGCACTTTAATTCCTTCGGGGACTTTCATATATATGTAACTATCAAATGAACCATATAAGTATGCAGTTACTATATCCATAAGGCGCATATCAAGTTTTTGTGACACAGTCAAACTAATCAAAAATCTAAAAGTAATGGTGTCCATTACGGGAGAATATGTTTCATCATAATCAATTCCTGGTCTTTGTGAGAAACCTTGAGCTACCAGTCGGACTTTGTATCTTGTAATTTCATTATTTTCATTTCTCTTTCGTACAAAAACTCATTTGTATCCTACAGGGATTACATTTTCAAGTGTTCGAACTACAGGTCCAAACACTTTTCGTTTCTCTAAGGAATTCAATTCCGCCTGTATGGTTTCTTTCCATTTTGGCCAATCATTTCTATTTTGACAGTCTTTAACTGACTGTGGTTTAGGATCCTCATTTTGCATAATATCAAGAGCCACATTAAAGGCGAAAATACTGTCTATAACAACATTATTTCGTTCCCATAATTTATGAGATAACATATAATTTATTGAAATTTCATTATTTTCGGACACTTGTGATTTTCAGGAACCATATTTTCAATATTTGATTGATCAATCTTTTTTAATGTTACTTCTTCCGAAATTTTTGGTTGGTTTTTCTCTTGTACTTTTCTTTTTTGAGGTACAGAGTCTTTTGAACCAACTGGTCGACCACGCTTCTGGCGTATGTTAGATTCATTTGCTACAGCAGATTGTCCTGCAGGGACATCAATTTTTGCTGGAATATTTTCTGCTGGTATAGATGGCTTTGTCACTCTTTTCGTATCAACAAATACATCGGGTAATTGATTTGCAACTCTTTGCAAATGAATGATTTTTTCAATTTTTTGCTCACATTGATTACTGCGGGGATCAAAGTGAGATAGAGTTATTTCATTCCAAGAAATTTTACCTTGTTTTTCAGAATGTAGTTTTTCCCCTCCCAAAGTTAGGAAAGTCATTTCATCAAAATGACAGTCTGCAAAACGTGCAGTAAATAAATCACCCGTTAAAGGTTTCAAATACCTAATAATGGATGGTGAATCAAAACCCACATAAATCTCAAGTTTTCGTTGGGGACCCATTTTAGTATGTTGTAGGGGTGAAATATGGACTTGGATAGCACAACCAAAAACTCGTAGGTGAGAAATATTAGGTTCATGACCAAATGCAAGTTGCAGAGGTGAATATTGATAATAGACAGTTGGTCTAATACGAACCAATGATGCAACATGTAATATGACATGTCCCCAAACAGAAGCTGGTAGCTTTGTTTTCATAAGTAATGGTCTAGCAATAAGTTGTAAGCGTTTAATAAATGACTCTGCTAAACCATTTTGTGTATGGACATGCGCAACTGAATGCTCAATTACAATTCCAATTGACATACAATAATCGTCGAATGCTTGTGATCTAAATTCACCAACATTGTCAAGACGAATAGTCTTGATTGAGTAATCAGGGAATTGTGCTCGTAATTTTATGATTTGAGCAGTAGTCTAGCAAATGCTACATTCCTAGTGGAAAGTAGGCAAACATGTGACCATCTAGTAGAAGAATCAATTAATACCATAAAATAATGAAATGGTCCACATGGTGTGTGTGTATTGGCCCACATATATCTCCATGAATTCTTTCCAAGAAAGTTGGAGGTTCAACATTGACCTTTGTAGTTGAAGGTCTAATGACTAACTTGCCTTGTGAACAAGCTACACATAGATAATCATTAGGTAAAAGAATCTTCTGGTTCTTTAAAGGGTGTCCATGTGAGTTGTTTATTATTCGACGCATCATTATAGTTCCTGGATGTCCAAGTCTATAATGCCAAAGTATAAAACCTTTTCGGTCAATGAACTTCTGGTTCGTGACATTATTTGATTCAATCATTTTTATAAATGTATAGTACATGCCAGATGGGAGTGCATGAAATTTTTCTTTTATCTGCTTCTTGCCAGATACAAAGGAAGTTATGCAAAGATATTCAACACTATTTTCTTGCATCGTCTCAATGTGATATCCATTGCAGCGGATATCTTTAAAACTAAACAAATTTCTTTTGGATTTGCTAGAGTAAAGTGCATCGTCAATATATAATTCAGTATTATTTGGTAAAATAATACAAGCTCTTCCGGAGCCTTCAACAATATTCGATGCACCAGATATTGTATTAACATTATTTTTTGCTAATGTTAAGTCCAAAAAATATTTTTTGTCTTGAAAAATTGTATGTATAGTTGCACTATCTATCAAACAAGTATTTTGACAATCCATCATCAATCTATAAATACAACAAAAATACACATGTTTTAATAAAAACTTGAATTTATGAATTTAAAGAAGTAAACATGATTCAATAATTTGAAATTGATGATACATAATAAAGTTTCCCTTTTTTTGTGAAAAATAAAAACATTTCTAACTAAATTTATAAAATAAAGTGAAATGCTAGAAGTATAAAAATAAATTAATCTATATCTTCCATCACACCACCCCCAATCAAGTGATCAATATTTTCATTTGGATCGGCAAAGAAATCAGAGACATCCAAATAAGTCACATCAATCGGACCATCATAATTAGCGAAATTTGTCTCAACTTTTCATTTTCCCTTGATAAAGATCCACAAGGTGTTTTGCCGTACGACAGGTACGTGTCCAATGCCCTTTCATTCCACATCTAAAACAATTTTCTTCATGCACCTTTTTGGATGTGCTACTTTCGTTTGCTTTGTGCATTTTGAAATTGTTGCCTTGCTGATGATAATTTTGTTGATTATTTCATCCATAATTTATTCCACGTACACGTCCAAATCCGTGTCCACGTCCTTGTCTTGATATTGCATTTACTTCAAGAAATGCAGTACCATTTGCTTCAGGCAATGGTACAAAACCAGTTGAACGTAACCCATGATTTTTCATTAGAAGTTCATTATTTTGTTCAACAATAAGCAAATAAGATATAAGTTCTGAGTACTTTTTGAAACCACGCTCACGATATTGCTGCTGCAGGAGCACATTTGAGGCTGGAAAAGTAGAGAAAGTTTTCTCCAACATATCTCCATCAGTGATTTTTTCTCCACACAAGATCAATTTTGAAGATATTCTAAAGAGTTCAGAATTGTACTCACTTACAGTTTTGAAATCTTGCAAACGAAGGTGCATCCACTCATAGCGGGCTTTAGGGAGGACTATAGTCCTCTGATGATCAAATCTTTCAGTCAATTTTTTCCAAAGAGCATGTGGATCTTTCTCAGTGAGATATTCAATTTTCAACCCATCGTGAAGATGATGGCGAAGGAAGATGAGTGTTTTTGCACGATCCTACAGGGATTTTTTGTTTCCTTCTTTTATTGTCTCTCCTAGACCCTTTGAGACAAGGTGGATATCAGCATCCAGTACCCATGACAGATAATTTTTGCCAGATATGTCAAGTGCAGCAAACTCAAGTTTTGTGATGTTTGCCATTTGATTAATTACATAATAAAAAAATACAATTAGTTTCGAAGAATATGAAATAATTGATTAAGTAGTCAATATTAACATGACATAAGTTATGTGTTTTCCTTCAAAGATAAACACTAATATAAAATAATATGTTCTTCGAAACATGTGCTATTTCGGGAGCACGTTGTATTTTACTATTGCTTCTTCAAGAGCGGTATATTAATATTTTTCAGGAATATTAAAAATTATAATTTATGCTCTTCAAGAGCAAGTAATATTCTTTTAATTATAATGTGCTACTTCCAGAGCAACAACGAATTATTTATATTAAATAAATTTATCATTAATATTCTTCTGGAATATTAATTATAATGGTGTGCTACTTCAGGAGTAACAACAATGAATTTAGTAATTAATGAAAAAAATTACATATGGTCGCATGAATTTAGCTATTAACAGACATGAATATATTAATGTGAATTGAGTGAAAAGAAAAATTGATAATTATGACATGCAAAAACCAATTTACATATTATAGCATGAATATTATAAACCAATCTGGGCACAAGAATTATCCTGGATACACGTATATGCAACTAAAAAAAATGAATTAGCAGAAATCAATTAAGGCATAATAATTTATTTAATTAGCAGTTATCAATTTACATAAGCCAATTAACATAAATAATTGGATGTTGAAAGAAACAAGAAATTGGGTATAGATAAACGTATCGTGGAAACTATAGAATTACGTGTAAAAGAAAAATCAACACGGGAGATAAGTAGTGGAGAATTGAAATAATTGAGAAAAAAATATAAAATATGTATAAGATACATTAGGTGACGGCTGAGAATAGAAAAGTGGCCTACAATTTTGCAATGATTACCTGCCCATGTGCAAAGCAAGGGAGAGAAGTGGTGGTTACTATTTCAATTTGCAGTTGACATTCTCTAACGTGAAATTAATATATTTTCTTGTGACACGCCAGAATGCATCGGTTTAATTTGATGTCACATATTCCGGTAGAGATAATATAATATGGGCATACGAATATGTAAAATTACGTATTATCAAATTAATTTTGATATACATGATAAATGATTATGCATAAAAAAAAATTTATTACCTTCACTAAGTTATGAAAAATTGGTTAGAGTTTCGTGCTGATAACGTGTTATAAAATAGAGAAGAAGAAGAAGAGAGAATTAAGTCAATAGACTTGTGTGTATTTTATTAATGACCAAAACCCTATATTTATAGGTAAGAATCAGTGATATAATGGTAATAATTTCTAGGGCTACAAGGGTATAATTGTCATTCACTACAAACCCTAATAAACTTTCCTTTTACAACAGTATTTTAATCTTAAGCTAAGAATGAAAACCGAAACATTATTTGTAGTGTTTTTTTTAATCATATTCAAGTAAAATTTTGTATTAGGCGAATGTTTGTTTGATAATAAATAATCTAATATAAAAATGGAAATAATTAGTTTCTTCATCTTAAGCTAGGAGGTAAAATAAATAAAAAAAAAGTTCAGTAGAGCACTAAAGTACTCCATGATACGGAGCACAAGGAGCACTAAGTGCAAAAAAAATTAGGAGCGAACTCTCCGTAGTTTGCACTCTCCTCTATGGTTTGGAAAGAACTCTCCAGACCACGGAGATAATTTTTTTCTTTTTATTTTCATTTCTTGTAGTTAAGTTCTTGGGGTATATGCGCATCCAGTCCTTCAATTTTCATCTTGTAATTTTTATTCCTCATAATTTAACTTCTCTTTCAACTTCATCCTTCAAAAATTGCAACCCTAGGTCCTTACACTTTTGACACTTGTACACTTCGGTCCCTAAAGTCATCGTTTTGTACAATTTTGGTCTTTTCTTCCTTCCTTTATCTATTTTCTTCTCCAATTTGAAATTTTGGCTTTGGATCACCTAAAGGCTCAAATTTTTGTCCTGCTTATATATATATATGAGATTGACACCATCCAAATTTAGGGAAATAAAATTTTAATAATATTGACATTAGAACATTATTGAAATTCAATATAATACTAATAATTCGACTTGGATGATTTAAATAGCCCATATCTAACATTCAAAATGTAATTCACGATAATTTAACATAATTTTACATATTTAACGCACTAACATTATTTTCAAAAAATAATTTGGACCGTGCATCTCACGGGCAAAAACTAGTTTTCTTAATGGTCCGTTGATAGAAAGATGGAAAATGGATGGCAAATAAAATATTTAGCAGGGAAGTGATTTGCCTAGAATTTATTTTAGAGGGAAGTGATTTAATGGTGTTTGATTGGTATAATTTTCCACCTAATTCGTTTGGTTTTGTTTTTCATGCAAATGGTTACTTTTTGGGATAATTTTTTTATAATCTGTATTAAAATTTGTTTGGATTGCCAAAAAGTAAAAAAAAAAAAAAAAAAATTTCATAAAATTTTTATGTTCGTTTGACTTCGTTTTTCATGCAAATTGTCAATTAAATGGATAAATTTTTTTACCATTGAATTTAGAATATGTTTCCATTAAAAAAAAAAAAAAAATATCCAACAAGGTGGAAAATAATTTCCCACAAAAATCATAAGAAAATATTTTTCTACTTTTGTGCTTCAAGGGATTGTACATTAGAAATTGGTGGCAAACATTTTCCAGGGCAAATTCCGCGTATCAAACAGCCAAAAGTAGGAACTAGGAAAATATTTTCCTAGTTCCATGGCAAATATCGCGTATCAAACGCGCCCTAAAAGAAGTAATTTGATACACCCTATTTAGCCTTTGCTAGCCACGAGAACGTGTCAGTAAATGACAGCCAATGGGACAACACTGACATAATACTTGTACACATCTACGACAGCTATAAAACATCATTACTCCCACAAACAACTCATCACCATAACTAATTTCAACTTTCAAGATTTACCTTCTTAGGAAAACGAATTGATTGAGGAATTGTTTTACCACAGCTTATGGCACCTGAATATTTATGTGGCAAAGGTATGGTGTACTTGTAAAACAGAATGACTTCAGCAACAAAACATAACATTTGGTTAAACCTACACCTAGGAGTGGGCAACGGGTTACCAGTTTGCCTGAAATAACTTGACAATCACAGAGTTAATTAGTGGTTACATCTGCTGGGAATGGAGCACCACTAATTGATAGGTATTAGGAAATGAGAACTCAGGCATTAGAACCTGATGAGTGAGAAATAGGTTGAAGACCTCTTTAAATGAGATGAACGGCATTCATAATTTCTAACTGGAAGATCATATTACAACATCATTTTACTTTTTGGAGCAGGTGTTTCTCAAAGAGCGCCACAATCATGTATAGCTATACAAGTTTGTGTTTGCATTTGAAGGCCATTAGCATCAAATGCATTAGACTTCATGATAAATTTTTCTGTCCCATCATCTTCGTCAGTTAACAGTCTACAAAGTAAACAATTCAAAGATATCAAAACTAGTTACAACAGAATACGATGTCCTTCAAGAATTTAGTGAGAACTGATGCACTTGCTTGTGTTTCCAATGATTGTTAGGTGAAAAATATCAACAAAAAACTAAGCCAGGTTCAGTGCATGAAACCTTTTTCGCCATACCATACGTAGATTGACGTAATGTCACGTGGCAGTTTATCATTGGATTGTCTTAAACAATGTCATGAATTAACGAAGCAGTGCACTGTATCTCATCTTTAATTGATGGAACTAGTATGAATGTCATTTCTAAGTTTAGTCTCCGTCCCAAACTTCACCTGGAGTTAGTACTATGACTAGGTTTCTTATTCTTAGACACAATAATATATAGGTTGAGCTCGCTAGGCCCACTTCTAGAATGGCTTGTGTAATCAAAGGGTCCAAACCCAAAGGATAGAAAGGTACTTCACTAAATGGGGATAACAACTTTAGGCTGTGCCAAAGAAAGCAAAAAATGCCAAATGTACGACGAGAAAGTTTAGCTCGACTGGTCTTGTTTACCTTTTTCGGTACGCAATTGAAGATAACTGATCTTTTTACAATAATCTAAACCTAATCTACTAAAAAAATACTACCGTGCTTCTCTTTGATAGCTCGCGTGCAACATGGATGCATCACATTCAAAAGACTCCCGGAAAATGCAGAGCATTGTGGCAGAGATTGGTAATTGGTTACCTTACCAGCAGAAAAGAATGAAGGAAAATAAAGTAAAGAGAACAACTTAAAAAAGAAAAAACCTTTGGTAGCATTCATGAAGCCAAACACTACTGAAAAAGTCTATCGACAAATGGGCAATTCTTTGGCTCTCAATTCCTCACCAAATGGCTTTTGTACTTCAGTCAGCTTGTTACTCATCACTCTACGCTACTAAAGCCATCCTTCTCTTTATTTATGCTAACTGCACCTTTCACTTTTGCTGATTACTGGATAGTGGAGCCAATCAACTCCAAATCATACTATATTTTGGCTTTAGTAATCCAATTTTATCATCTAACATCAAGGCTTCATTACTGTACAATGAAAAAACACAATAATAAATTTTCTCTGTATTAGATAAAACACATAATGATCAGTGTAATTGGGGAATTTTCTTGGTAGGACAATCTTGATCACAGTCTGGATAGGTAAGCGTTCTCTTACTGCCAGCAGTGGAAAGTGAAGAATTCGCAAGAACAACCGTGGAACTTGAAGGCATCGACAATAAATTTGACTTAACCACAGAGTTAGGGGTGTTGGATTCTAGCATCCCAATTTCCTGCAGTAGACTATAGCAGGAAACTATATGCTCCTGTTTAAATGCACAAATTTAAGATAATTGAATTAAAGAAAATCACTTATTATCAGTTTTAACTACCACATAGAGCAAGGAAAGGAAGAGAAGGGAATGGAGCTTACTTTTTCTAGGGACCCCCATGATGAGATTGTGTTCATCTTAACTTCCAATTCTTTGTTAGTTAACTGGTAATCATAAGCTGCTAAAACCGCGGCTGCAGCAATTATGGAAGGCCGATTTTGTACTACATTAATCTCTGCATTACAAAACTGTGTATAAATTCTTAAGCAAACACAGATCAAACTCAACGCCATCTGCAGAATTTACCTTTTATTATGGCGAAAATGAGTTCGATTGCTCGGGTTACCATTTCTTTATGGCTGCATTCGCCACACAGCTTGGTGGCGAAATAATGGAGATAAGCAAAAGGTGTAATTGAACTCATTTTCCATTCCAATGTATGCAAAATCAATAATTCCATTCTCTGAATCGCATTTCCTTCAAAGTTATAATCATCTACATGATACTCTGATAATGCGGGTATTTTATGTTCCTCCATCTTTGCAGCCAAAGATAAACAAGCTACTGATAATAATCGAATAGCCCACAATTTTCCATCCTATTAATATTCCAAGATAGTAGACATGAATATCTACGTCTAAGAAGATAAAAAAAAAAAAAAAAAATTAAAATAAGAAACACTTACATCAATTAATCTTCTTGAAGAAAAGCTATCAAAATAAATCAATGAGACGTAAGCAGTGCAAAAGTGAAATCCAAAAGAGGCTCCTGTCTGTATATACACAACATAAATTTTAATAGCCCAGTAAATGCATAAATATATATGACAAAAAAAACAAAAAGAAGATTCAGAAAACAAACATCGAGAATCCATTTGATGGCATCCAAACGAACGCATTTAAACCAGCTCTTTTCACTCTTCAGAAGTGAGCAACTGCTATTAGTTTGAAAAGTGACTGCCTCTCTCTGAATTAACATTTGTATATTCTCACCATCACACTCAGAAACTGAACATAAACCCAAGTTGTAATTCTTTTCGTTCAAACAAGACTCATCTTCTTGACACAAAAGGGTGTCAGAATCATTCATTCTGCTCTGCAAAATCTTGGGTAGCCCAGAAAAGTAAAGCAAATAAAATGTTCAAGATTTGGTTCAAAGTTTGGTGAAATCTGGATTCTCGAAAGTGATAACTAGTAATGTAGAGCGGGTAGCTGCAGAGATTGCGATTTGATGGAGCCAAATTATTTTTAGCGGTTATTATACAGTAACATGGGTCCACTTATACTATTCCCTTAATTTCTCCAAATGTTGCGGGATTCTGGTATCTTTTGGTTTATGAGAGATTTTTTCTTTAGATCCAGCAAAGTTAAAGGATCAAATTGGATTTAGTTAACATACAATACGTGGTTCCTCTATTCTGGTTTCGTTCAGATTACGTTTAATTATACGATGAGCTTTTACTTTGTGCACTCAATCTTTCATGACTTGGAGTTAAAATTCTTTTTTGCTATGTATACTTACAATTGATCATGAAAATTGGCTCAATAAATTTCATCTTGTTTGAACTTACTTTTAAGCTAGTCTTGGCTTCTAATTATTATTTTGATATTCAATACTTAATTCACTTAAGACATCAAATTGACGTATCATTTTAAACCACGTTACTATATGATAGAGTATCATTATAATCGATTAATCTGCAGCAAAATAAGAATTATTCATGACTAATTACACGATATTAACTTTGTCGTAATTCATATACGAATTATACACATAAAGAAACGTCATCTATATTGATCAAGAAAATCTATCGATCTGCTGTTATCCATAATAAATTTTGTGAAGTCCATATTCTAACACCTCTTGTAGAAAAAAATCATGCTACACCTACCAAACTTTGAACATGTTGTCAAGAAAGTCCGGAGCTTTTATCTAATAAATTAGTAAAGTTTTGATAATTCACTACCCAAGTAGCTTAGGAAATGTAGAAGGTAGCTTCAAAAAAAAATTTTAAAAATAAAATAAAATAAAAATTCTAACCTAGATCCTCCGCATGCTGTCTTGCTAGACACTCAGATTTGTTGTTATCTTGGAAAGCAATATTAGAATGAAATTCTTGGTAGTTACAAAATTGATTAGTCAAACAATTGCCGGGTCAGATCCCCTATATATTAATTCTCTCGTATACCATCATTTTAGCTGTCAAATTAGAATTAATGTTTCAAATAAAAATTTATTTAACAATATTTAAATGGCATAATTGTGGGCGAATCCAGACGACTTGGATTAGGAGGTCACAATCAAAATTTATAGTTACCTTCTAATAAAAAAAATGCTAAAAAAAAAAGCTAAACAATTTATATATATATATATATATATATATATATATATATATAACAAGTAGGGGATCACTTGACTCTATGGGACAACCCCCCCCCCCCCCCCCGCCCCCCCCGGCCCGGTCAGCCCATGGGCATAATTAGTAATTTTCTTCAAGTCAATTGGATTAACATTTAAAGATGAAAATTTAAAACTAAATAAGATATCATAGCTCAAACAAGCCACAATTTTGTTAAGAATCTTTCGTATCATCAAACAAATTACTATTTTGCGAGGATATAAAAATCTTCATCCCTTTAAAATAGAAATTAATATATAAATAAATATTTTACTTCTTTTAATAAAGTTGATTCTTTAAGAAAGAATTTCAAAATTCAGATAATAAATCAATTAGAAAAAAAATCGATAGCTAGACAAATATATACTAACAAAAAGCTAAAAATACAATACTAAACAAATTTTACATAACGTCAATAAGCCCGCTTTGGTTTCAACTTATTTTGCATATTAACTTAATGACTAGTGGGACAAATGGTTTATTCATAATTTTCTCTTAATCTGTTTCTTAGTGATATATACATAATTGATTTCGTTTCAAGAGTGAAACTTTAATGATTATTTATATTCTCACATCATATGAATTTAAGATATGTAGGTATACAGACAATAAATAATTAGTTAAAACAAATTTTTAATGATTGCAATTATTTTTATGACGTTGATTATTTAAAACTTAAGATTTTATAATCTCGCAAACTTTGCCAACTCATTTTATCATTTGAAGTAGTGCATATGTTTATGCCCCTAAGTAGGGGCGGACCCAGATTTATATTTCAGTGGGGGCGAAACAGAAAATAAGCTAAAATAAATTTTGAAAGAAATAAAAAAAAAATGAAAAAGTCGAATCGAAAGTTTTTCGAAAATTGAGTGGGGCCGGCCTACCCCACTTGATTATGAATGGGTCCGCCCTTGCCCTTAAGAATGAATCTAACATTTTGACTCGATTAATATCAGCTTTTAATTATTTTCTTAAAACAAACATATTTAATAACTTCAAAATACATAGTAACTTCAAAACAGAATAAGGTAATATTCAAAAATATATTGACATATCATTTGAAGTAGTGCATATGTTTATGCCCTTAAGCAGGGACGAACCCAGATTTATATTTCAGTGGGAGCGAAATAGAAAATACGTTAAAATAAATTTTGAAAGAAATAAAAAAAATATATGAAAAAGTCAAATTGAAAGTTTTTCGAAAATTGAGTGGGGCCGGCCGACCCCACTCGATTATGAATGGGTCCACCCCTGCCCTTAAGAAATGAATCTAATATTTTGACTCGATGAATATCAGCTTTTAATTATTTTCAATTATTTTCTTAAAACAAACATATTTAATAACTTCAAAATACATAGTAACTTCAAAACAGAATAAGGTAATATTCTAAAAATATATTGACATAATTAGAAAATTTTAAAATACTATTAAATATCAATAACTTTTTTATGGACTCTATATACTTCAGTATACATCAGTTAGAAAAGTTGAATTAGATACTAGTCCTATTCGTCTCCAAACTAATCAATTCTTTTGTTGGCCTCATCTATATTAATATGGACCACTTCACTAAAGGACCTATATTGGATTCTTAAATGGATAACTATTATAAATAACCTAAATATACAAACTATTTCCATAATCTAACCTTTTTTCTTCTTTTACAAAATACCTTTGTCCACTTTATTTTTGTATTGTCTTACTTTTTGTGCATCTATTTTTATGTAACATATTGTTACTGCACAACATATTGTGTTACATATTATATGTACCACGTGGTGTTACGCCACCTCGAAATCACTATATTTACCATCGTTGTTGTCAATATCCCAAACTTTTCAATTTTATCAAAATAAAACAAAACAATTTTTTTGAATTAAAAAAAAATGGTCAATAAGAAACTCGAAGCAAGCAAAGTCATAAAAGATACAGCCTAGGAGCAATAGAAGATGCGAAACCCACTGACAAAGTCATAAAAGTCAAATGACAAATTCCACTATCAAATGTTAGAGATTAACCACTGACACTCAGATAGTTATCCATATAAAATCTTCCAGCGAATCTCTAATGTTTTGCTCTATAACAAAACATCCACATGATTATTTAAGTGTCACCACACTTTAACTTGTAAGATCGACTACTTACTTCACAAGTAAGAAATGTCACACGTGATGATTTATCCGTAATATCGATATTTGTATTTCGTTATTACCTACGACCATAGATGATTTAAGATTTAATCATATGTAATGTGTATCTTATAATCACAACTCATTGTAATTAACAAATCACTAAAACTTAAATATACAGATTCTATTATTTAAAATCATTTATTAGAATAGTGATTCAAATAAATAATAGGTCTTGTCAAAATAAATGCATTAAACATATTAAAATTGTTTACATTCTAAAATTGATTGAATTTAGGGCATAACACTTACATAAACTACTATGTAACTCCCAACTTTCATTGGACTCCCAATTTTTATAAATTTTTCAACTACCCATTTTATCAATTTTTATCAAAATTTGTTACATTTTTTATTAAAATACTTTATCAAACAATTTTTAAAAAAAATCATATAGCCCATGACACGGGCCGAAGAGCCACACGAGCTAGCTCGAGCTGATGACCCAAAATGGGCTCAGTTCCTCCAAACCACGGCCCGCTCAAGTCGACATGTCAAACTTATATCCTTACTTTTACCAAGGTCACGGGGACATAATCTCCCCCTACCTATCACGGGGGCTAACTGGCCCCCTGGCAATATCAGGGCCTACGTGGCCCTAGTATTGTAGCATGGTTCTATTTTGTTATCCTTAAATAGTTTTGAACTTTTGAAGTCAGAACTTTTTTTGGCATTGACTTGACCTAAAATTCTCCAAAACACTGGCTTAAACTCAAATTAAAAATGTACAGAGCTTGTTTAGTGTAGTTAATTTGACTGGCGTGATTTACAGACTATTGCGTCAGTTCGAGAATTTACCCAGTACACACCTGAAGGGTAGCGGTTACTTTGTTTGGTACGATTTTTCTAATTAATAAACCAATTATTGCAGTAACGATACAGATTTCGTCAAAGCAGATTGCTATGAATTATTTATATTCTTACATTCTTTATTCAAATTCTAAGCATAAGAGCATTAATATATGCCCTCAAAAGGTGCTTTCACGGTTGTTTATAGAATTGAAGCCGCCAATGTCACTTCTTAAATTCACCACTCAAAATTAGAGAATCTTGAAAAAATTATTAATTCAAAGAACCCAAAATAGCACTAGTATAAACTCTCGTCTATAACTTTTCAGTAATTAGCATCAAAACATGAAATAGCACTGACTTAGTCACATCAAATAATCTTATTTTTCACTCGAGAAGATTAGAAATTTTGAATTTCAAAAATGCTCTACTACAAGACTGTTCTCCTAGGCATTAAAAGAAGAAGAAAAAGCACTATCATAATAATATTAATTTTACATAAAAACAAGTACATCCAAAATTTGACCATCTATATCGAATGTTACTTTCTTCCGCTATTCCATTTTACCTAAACCACCTATATTGGATTTATCGAGTCAAGAGAAGGAAGCAGCTATTAGAATATGGTAAAAAGTCATTTGTACAGAAAAATGATTTATCACCTTCTTGACAGATACTCACACGCGACATGAGACCCGTGTGGGACCCATGTGAAAAAAATGATAAAAAAATCTCCCCCCTTCCACCTAATGTGAGTGTTCTGTCAGGGAGAGCGTCAAATCCTCTCTGTACAAGCAGCACGATCGATTAGAATATATTTCGAACAAGTAAAACGAGGAAAGTGGGGATCTCAACTTAATTTTTGTTAATCAGAATTAGGCTAAGTTTGACATGCATCAATAAACACAGACCGGTCAAGACTTGCCTAACACAGTTATTGTAGGCATCATATTTGAATTAAACAACATTTCACCTGAGCTTATAATTTCAAGGCGACCAGTCATGATATTTATGTTGCTAAGGTTTCTCAAATTATTGTACAAATTCATATCGCTTGTCGAAAATGCACCACTTTTTGTAATTTGTCATGCGTGTCCCTCTCAATCAAGCACAATTATTAGGGTATTAAAAGTTGAAGCTCTGAGCCATATGCTTCAATCATGCACCTACGAAGTATCATTAAAACCAAGTTTGTCTATCATTATTCAGGATTTAAATTGCTTCTACAGGTAGTTTTGACAGGGGTTCTTACAAGCTCCCCACTATAGCGCGGGTCCCGTCTGTGTAAAAAAAATCTTGCAGACCCCTGTCTGCCCTGACATGAACCTGTCAACCAGGTGTACAAGCAGCAGAGCTCATTATTCATTGAAAAGGAGTTTTGAAATGATGAATTTTTGGAGAATGCGTGGTTAAAAAAATAGAAAAAAAAATAAAATTGGATGTACGTGTAAAATATTTTATTTTGAGAATGAGTGGTTGAAAATGAATTTGAGAAATAATTTTTTTTTGAAATAATGCTAGATAAAGAAGCACTAATATTGGACAATATGAATGTTTCTTTTTCCATTTAATTAGTTTAGTTTTATCTTTCCAATGCATGACTAACAAATTCATGCCTACCATAGGATGGTAAAATTTGTGTTCATGTTTTTCTTAAAGCAATGAAAGGGCGGACCATAAAGTTACAAATTGGGCTATAGGCCGTCCTAAAGTTTGGTCAAGTTTATATTTATATTTTGTACTTTTACTTCATAAAATTAGCTTTAAAAACATAACCCTATCCCTATGTCCTGCTTTAATATGAACTGTGCAAATTTAAAGGTTAATTATATTCACAACATAATTTTAATTATTGTGGATACTTTTCACTATCGAGAATCACATGAGCTTTAGGATTTTCCCCCGTGAAACACCTGACCTTCTTTATAAGCTAATTTCATCTATTTCTAAACTGTTCATCACCCAAATCAAAAGCATTTTATCAATACATGAATAATAAACAAGAGTTCAACTTTTTTTTTTTTTTTAAATTTCTTTCTAACATTGTCTAATCCCTTCTATCAAATATATCAAGAGAATCTAGCGGTTTTGCCTTATTGTGTTACTAGAAAAAATCATTTATCCCTTATTTGGTAGAGATTAAAATTAGAATTTCAGTGAATTTTGATAAAAGTTGATGAAATGTATCGCGAAAAATTGTCAGTATCATGAAATATATGGTTAAAATTAATTTTATCTTATATTAAAATTTATATTTTAATCCCTGATGTTATAGAGACACACACTTATATATCTATGTAAGGGTTTATGTTCTGTGTATAGAACAAAAATTCACAGAAACTTTACAAGACTCTCACATGATGGTAGACCTCACATGAATATTTTATTGAAAAAAAAACCATCAATCCCAACAATGTGTGTTATCTGTAAGATTTTGGTGAAATTTTTTCTGTACATATATCACTGCTCTTATATACGTGTAGTCCCAAGATAAAATGGAGCCATAAATGGGAGGGACACAGGTGCCTTCAATTATTTCCCAAAATGTATCTTCGTACACAAGTAATTGCATGATTTTCCAAAAGCATTAGTTAATGGATTCCGTACATAAAGAGGTTATGTCAATGAATCAAATCTTCCCACTACGTTTTAGCTTTCTCTAAATCAAAAATTCAAATCAATCTTTTACCTTTTAGATATTGATCGATATTAATCTTAAACTTAATTAGTTCATATTTGATTTTCATTTTTCTTCAAATTCAATTTAAATCATACATTTTACGAGACTCGCAACTTTTATCAAAATTCACAAAAAATATGACATTTAACTAAATCAAACATAAGCTTAACCTATGATGTTAAATAAACACTTATGGTACATAGTTTATGAGTCATGCTATAGTACTCGCTTGCTTGACCACTTGGATGACCACACTCACACACTTTGGGAGGAAAAATATTATTTTATATTCACAGAACCCACACACTCATGTGAGGGTGTGGTCAAGCAAGTGACCATTCAAGTGGATTGTTTAATATTTTTTCATAGTTTATATTGGAGAAGAATCCATGCATCCCAAATTGAGAATCTTCTGGCAAAATCAAAATCATTTCGACCCCACGCATCTTTTTAAAGTGTCTTTAAATTTGTAATGCCAATTTTCCAATTCTGCTCGATACTGGATGGTAGACATATTAAAAAGTAGAATCTTAAAAGTTTTATTTATTTTTCTTTTATCGAATTTCGAAATAAATCGCTTAACAAAGTAGCTTGTCTACATCTTTAAGGGATATTCACCAAGCACGTGGCTTATATGTAATTCAAGTGCAGCCACTTGAGAATATGATGAAAACGAATACCATAAGGTAGCAAACCCCACATAAAACAAAACCAGGATTTGTTTGGCTAAGGATATAAAAAGCTAATCCATTTACAAAAAAAGCTAAAGGAGGGGGATATTCCCTTTACAAGAACAACAAAAGTTGAACCATATCTTCACATTCCTTCTATTTTTTACCTCATATCCTATTATAATAGCTAAGATAATTAATTTAAGATAAAGATGCTAGAACTCTCTGGGATCAACAAAAATTGAAAGACCGGATCGCGACTTTGTCCAATCCCCAATAGAGTCGTCACCATAGTCTTCCCCTAACCGTTTGATACACCAAAGATCTTCCGTGCAGGATAACTTTTTCCAATATGGAATTCCTAACCTGAGCGGTTCGCAACTTGCCACTTCTGTTGCCACCACACCACACCCATGCTCTTTACCCAAGTTGTGCGCAAATCGACATAGGGCATTAACGAACTTCACCGCCTTTGGTCCTTCCCCATAAAGCCCGTACAAGAAATGAAGCCCAAAGGGCCTGAAAACCTCAGGCACTGATGGAAGTTTTAGCCACGGTAAAGCCCGGTCCACTAACCGAGTCGTCTTAGCAAAAACTTTGCATGCCCACGATGCTCCTTGTAGCTCGAGTTTAAAAACGTCTTTGCAGTTCCATACGCTGAGTACAGCCCATGACTCGGGTTGAGTCGCCAAGAATTTTTCCGTTCCCGGCCATGACTCGCCATCACACCAACCATTTGGAACAGCAAGAAAAGTTCCCAGATTGAGTTTATTGATTAAAACCGAGTCAATGTCTCGTGGGAAGAACTCGGTGGTGGAGATGCAGCACCTATAAAGAGTTCCAGCATCGGATGGACTGAGTTTGATGATCGAGACTCGCCTAGCGACTCGAACTTTGTGCGCGAAAACCGGCTGGACCAAGATAGACGGGGTACGAAACTTGGAATAGCCACATTTTTTAGTGAAGAGCTTAACAGATGGCTGGTTGTCCTTTTCAGTAGCTATGTACGAATACTCTGCACCATTAGCTCTAAACCACTCCTCCATAGAATTCACCAATTTCAAACCAATTCCAATTCTCCTGCAGAACCCAGAACAAGAAATTGAGACTGTTACTTATTTTGCCGAACATGAAAGTAAGAAAATATTGGTACCTATAAGGAGGAGCCACACGGAGGCCTAAGATATAGGCAAGTTTGGTGTAGACAGGGAGGGGCTTCAAGTTTTTGCCATTCCTAGATAGCTTTTTGCCACATGTAACGGTTTTGATGCAACCCCTTATCATTCCTACAATTTCTGTCCTTTCATTTTCTTGACTTCCACTCACCACCATTTCCGCCACCTGAATCAAACGATTCAAAATTACCCTTTTTGTTGAAATAACTGAAGAATGAAATGAGAAAGTTAATAGTAGCTACCAGCATGAGATAGGCCGGGGAGTGGCGGACCCTGCAAATTGGATCACCCAAGAGATCAGTGAAGAGGGAGATTTTGCCACTTGGGCCAATCTCACAGTTTCTCTCTACTTCTTCCACTGCTTTCAGATCCTTTTTAGCATCAAATTCTCTCACAACCACCATTTTTTTTTAATTTAGAAACAGCTAACTACTAACACTCTAACTTCTGGTAAGTTCACACTTCCCACTCAATAAGATTTATATAGGCTGATTTTTTGGGCCCTCTCACCCCTCTAGAATTCCCCCACTCCATCCCACTACTTTCTATCTAGATTTTATTTTTTGTTTATTTCTAAAGCTTATAACAAGTCTCTATCTCTCTCACACACACACACACACACACACATATATATATATATATATTTATTTATTATTCTGTCTTCTCCTCTTCATCTCTCTTTGAGCCCTTAATAATTGGTAATTATTACTAATGATTATTAAATTAAAGGACGATGAAGGAGAAATGGCGGCCGTGACTGCTCAGTAGTAAAGTATTATTGTTCTCTCTGTTTTCAAATTTTAATAATTTATTTTGATGGCACGTCCACCCGCATTCTCATGCAGTTGTCCCCATACTTTATAATAGTACGTTTTATTCTTCATGTCTGTTGTACAATCATAATCAAGAGCATCTTCAATAGACTCTGTAAAATTAAAATATTTTCTATTTTAAAGAATCAATCTTTAAAATTTTGCTCCAAAAGACTCTTCAATTTAACATTTTAAAATAGAGAGTAGGTTTGACTCTCCAAATTTAGAGAGCCAAATCCACCTCTTTATAATTTGATGTTTCAAAGATTCCAACTTCCAATACATAATTTATTGACTTAATTAAATAAATATGCTTGAAAAATGATATAATTATTGGAGGGAAGATAGTAAAAAAAAAACAATAAATACATATTGAGAATGATAAAATTAAATGTTAAAAATAAAGAAGCTATTGGAGTATTTTAAAATTTTTGCTCTTTAAATTTATAGATACTCTTTAAATTGTAAAATATGATCTTTAAAAATAGAGAACTTCTTGGAGATGCTCTTGGTCTAATTAATTTGATAGTAACAGAATTGAATCTAACTAATGGCCAAGTTCTACCAAAATACTAAGGGTGCGTTTGATTGGCCGAGATTTTCTAGGGAAAGTGGAATTGGTTTTCCATTTCCAGCTTTTTCATTGTTTGATTGGCATTTTTTTCTAGGGAAAACGTTTTCCACCCTTTTTCAAGGTACAAGTTGTTGATGCACAAAAGTTGGAAAACATTTTTCCACCAAAGTTGGTGGGAAAATGTTTTCCAGCTTTTGACCAACAATTTTTTTTTTTTTAACCAATTGGAACACATTCTAAAGTTAATGGTAAAAAAATTTATCCATTTAATTAACAATTTGTATAAAAAACAAAGCCAAACGTAAAAATTTGTCAGGTGAAAAATTATACCAATCAAACACCATTAATTACAATTTCCTTTAAAACAAATTCTAGGCAATTCAATTCCCTACAATTCGTTTTCTTTCCAACCAAATTCCATGTTTTTTATCAAACGGACCCTAACTGATCATATGACAGATTCAATAACAACCCCTATGTGACTATGTCAATGGAAACACAAGTCGAACTTATTCAACAATTCCTCGCTTAAATTGAAAGTTTTGGAACATTCAATTCAATGCTAATGCTAATATGCTACGCCCTCGATCTCAAATTAAATTCACTAAAGTTTAGAAACCTAAGTAACTTTCTCTACTTTTGAAATAACAAATTCGATTTCAATAGTTGATAAAATGACATGTAGTTACTTTTTTTTTTTTTGCAAGTGTACAAATATTAATGGGATAAAGATCATCCATTGTGAAAAGTCCAACTCGGATATTTTGCCAATGACTTAAACCTACATTGTTAAATATATCCTTGTATAAACATGTGAAAATTGTAATTATTTGCTAATTAAAATCCAAATTCCCATACTTGAGATGGAAATATTGGATAGATACAACCTTTTTCCTTGAGTAGTATCAATATTGTAATTTTGGATGGACAAAAAGTAATTTACGCAACAGACTCATTTTTTAACTAGACGCTTGTTACATAGAGTACTACTAATTATATTGGACACCACATCATCAAACCATCAATGCCAAGGTGTGATTTTTAGGCGAATAAAGCTACAAGAAAAATAAAACAGAATGTGTACAGATGTTGATATGGCAAAATGTGATTGACTATTTTTTTTTTTCTCTTCTTCCCATCTTTTCATGATGCTGTGCCGTGTGTTGTCTGTGAAGGTTTTCTGTCAAAAAATTTGTACTTGTAATGTGATTGTTTTTAGGTTCCACCTAGATTTAAAAGGGGGTAAGGATTATCCTACCATATTTTATATATACAAAATGAAGTACACATAGAGGTGAATGTATCAACCTTTCCTCTAGAATTTACATTTAAAAAGAAGAGAGATTTAAAAGTACTTAAAAGATGAGGTACTACCTCCTTTTTGACGAATGTAATTAATAAACATTCACAACCTATCACACAACATAAAATCAAAATCCCAATACTGTACATATGGCAGTTGCAATTGATCCATTCGAAGCAATCCTACAAGTTTCTCTTTAACTTCACGCGATTGAATGAGCATCAGTTTATCGAGATTCAACCCCTCGTTTGCTAGAAATTCAACCACTGCATTTCCCTCACGGGAAATATGGGACACGCAAATTAAACCATGCCTTGCCATAGAGTAATATTTAGTATGTAATAGTATAGATAAACTCTGTTTACTGTTGCATAAAAAACCCTTCTAATACTAATTTCTTGCTCACAAACACTTGGTTGTGGCGATAACCATATGGCAAATTTGGGTGGATTAATAGTGATTTGATATACTGATTATTGTGATTTCAAACTTTATTGTGGCTTCAAAAATTGAATTCATGTTGGTGGCTGTGGTTTTATTTCAAGACCAAGGGACCACGATAAATATATGATCAGTTGTGTTTAAAAATAAGTCAAAATTATTTATAAATTACTTATTTTGTCAATAAGCAAAACACAATCTATTCCATTTTTGAATTTCTTTGCTTTGTTAGGATATGCTGGCATCCACAGTGACCTGTCTCTGTCAAAAGTGATGAATTCAATTCTGAATCTTGTTTCCAACCAAAGTGAACCATTTGTTGAATGGTCCCTTATTGACATTGGATTGACTGCCAAATGTGTAAATATTATGGAATACGTTGATTCTTATGTCTGCAAAATGTTATATGACGTCCCATGCATGCCAGCTTCACAAGATTTTAATGGGCATAAAAATCGGAATCAGTATCCTAAAGATTGCTAGAGGACCACAGGCTTTACATGTGGAACAGGGATAACTAAAAGAAGTCATTTAATGATTTTTTTTTTTAAAGGTTATTTTTTTCTTTTTTCAAACCTCAGTAGGTGGAGTTTTTATTAAGGGAAAATTATTTCATGTTTACTTCACCTTATTTTTTAGAGAAAAATACATAACTACTAATCTTTAAAGATAAATTTTTAAACTTGTAAAATTATTTCAAAAAACAAGTGGTATTAATTAAATAGATAGTTAAATAACTTAAGGTATTCGATTTCGCCAAAGAAAAATGACTCGCTTAAATTTAATAATGATTGCTTGTAAAAAAAAAAGTTTCTATTTTTCTAACTGCAATGACCACAATAATATACAATTTATGATTATAGTTATGCACGGTCACAATCATAGAAAAATTACAAAGACAAAATGTGGATCACAATTGTATATTTGATCACAAATCACACATTTTATATGTCACTACTTATTTATCAATCATAAATTATTAAATTAAATTGATCACAACTTATTTATCGATCACAAATAATCAAATGAATTAGTCACAACTTATTTATCAATCACAAATGATCAAATGAATTAGTCAAAACTTATTTATCAATCACAAATGATCAAATTAATTGATCGTAATTTATTTATTGATCATATATTATCAAATTAACCAGTCACAATAACTTAATTAGCTGGTCACAAATTATCGTCATCTCTCTACCTCACCCTACATGTCCAACACATCACCACATGCACCAACAACCATTGCCACCTCACGACCATCACCACCATTGCAATTGCACCACCACCACTTGCACCTACAACCATCATCATTACTCATAGAAGTAGCAACCAGTTTACATATTCGAGCTGTTGCGACGGGCGTTGTTGTGATGTGCAAGTGTGCGACGGTGCGCTTTGTCGCCCACTTATGAAATGAAGTAGAAGTGAACTTTTGTTTGGGGATGGAAAATGAATTAGGGTTAGGGTAGGTTATGGTGTGAATTTGGGTGGGATGGGGTGGGTAGGTAGGATGGGGTACACCGGATTTTAGAAAAATAATTTCATCATCTGATTATTGAAATAAAAAGTTAAAATGTAGGGTTTGAGGTAACTTTCTCTATTTTTTTATGGTATACTGATTTTAAACTAACTATTTATATTTTCAAAACCTTTATAACATATGCAAAGCACGTTCATAACCAATCAATCACTTACCCAACCACTGCCTAGACACACCACCAATAACCACTTACGACTACCACAACCAACCAACTCTTCATTTCCACCACACTTGCCTCACTATTGCACTTCTTTTCCACCACCACCACCATTGCGTGCTCCTTCTATCACAACTATCAGTTTTGTTGGTGCATGGCATCTAAGGTCGTGGTGCCAACTGCTACAATTCATGGGTGGTGGCGGTGGCGGTGGCAAGTGTGGTGCAGATGGTGGCAATAGAGGTAATGGTATAACAATAAGTTCCTATATGGTGGAGATTGAAATTAGGTAGTGGAAATTAGGTAGTGTTTGATTGTGGTGGAATTGGGTGGTTCCCTTTCCACCCTTAATTTTGGTGTTTGATTGCATAACTTTTTTATGGAATTCATTTTCACCATTTTTCTAGGTACAACTATTTAAAACACATTTTCCACCTTTTATTTTTTCATGATTTTGGTGGGAAAGTGTTTTCCACCCCCCTCCCTTTTTTTTTTTTTTTTTACTTTTTAGCAATGGAAACATATTCTAAATTCAATGGTAAAAATATTTATCCATTTAATTGACAATTTGCATGAAAAATAAAGCCAAACGAACACAAAAAAAAATTCAATTTTTTTTTTTTTTTTTTGCAATCCAAACAACTGATTGTAAAATAATTTATCCCAAAAAATAACAATTTGTATGAAAAATAAAGTCAAACGGATTAGGTGAAAAATTATACTAATCAAACACTATTAATTATAATTCTCTATAAAACAAATTTTAGGCAATTTAATTTTCTGCCATTCATTTTCTTTCCACCCATTTTTCACCATTACAATCAAACGAATCCTTAGATTTTTAGCAGATTTTGATAAAATTTAATAAAATGTCTGATTGAAAATTTGTTAGTTCCATGAAATATCTGGTTAACATTAATTGTTGATTTGACTTTAACAAAAATTTAGATTATAATTTCTATCAAACATGGGTAAATGTTTCACGTGGTAACAATGGTAATGTAACATTGAATGATACAAATGATGGTAATATTTGTGGTGAAAATAGAAAATCAATGAATGTACAACTGACCCTTTTTTTTTTGCCCAATTATTGGCACCCCCACTTGTCCTATCCTGAGTCTTGGTGAATGAGGTAAATCACAAATTATGCCTCCAAGGGTACATGGTGAAAAGCTGCTTGTACACTTGCACTTACCCAAGAGTCAAATCCATATTTCAGGATTCAAACTCTTGACGCGACAGCTTTAAACAAAGCTGGATTTCTCCACCTCCTCCTTTTACCACTTAGAACCTTATTACAAACGGTGATGGTGGCAATGGAAATAGGTGGAGAAAAGTATATAGCATAGGTAACACAATGTTTTACAAATTTATTGTAAAAAAAATTAAAAAATAAAAAAGAGGGAATTTCACTAAATGTCCACTTTCCTATGTCCATTTGCAAAAATGTCCAAAATTTATTTTATGTCCATTTTGTTAATATGGAGACCACAATACCCTCAATGCAATTTAAAATTCCATCAGAAACAAAATTTTTATCTATTTGAAAAGTACAAACTCCAACACTTGAACCCAACCCATTACAAAAGAATTTCATACTAGAGAACCTTCAAGAACGACAGCCCTAATCTCTCTCTTGACTCTGATATTTTTCCACTTCAATCGCCTAATTCACCCAATATTTTCAGTCGTCGAGGTCGTTCGTCGATCTCCCACAGTCAGTCAGTGGTGAATCTCTTCCAATTTTTGCAAAAATCGCGTCGAAGTGTTCGTCCTTGATGGTTAGTTTTGAGTTTTTTTTTCAATAATTTTGTTCTTTCTTTAATTTATGTCATGGGCTTTTGCTAATCATGGGTATAGGATACATTTTTGGTAATATTTTGACTTGCATTTGATTTTGAAGATGGTTCTTAGTGTTACTTTCATGTGTTTTGAGCATTCAGGCCATATCTAGATATTTACGCCATAAAATTTTTAGATTTTACTAGCTTTCTAATTGTTGTCCTACTAGAAATAAGAAAGTTAACTGGTTTTGTTATCTATCTTAATGAACAAAGGCAAAATGAGGAAACAATAGAGATTTATATACCTTCTTTGGTTTGATTTATTACAAGTAAATAGGAAAGAGAATAAGTTTGTCAACTTACAATAGCATTTGTGGTTCTGCTTTACCTTCATCCATTGGCTGTCTGTCTATTATGTAACGGAGCATTTGATTTGTTTATTTTAGAAGTGATGATGGTTGGTGAAAAATAGTTTTTATCAAAATAAGGAGAGTTCTCATATTGTTCCCTAAAAATTATACTGCATACTAAATAACATCAAATCAACCAGTAAGCTGTTTACCTCCCCATTTTACAAGGTCCAATTGGAAAGTTTCTAAAACACGCTTCTAACACAATGTTTTCACCCTATGAATGTACTTAACACTGATACATCAACTTCCACAAGCTGTAAGCAATTTCAATAAAACATATGTACACATCTATGTAGGAAAGACAAATATTGGTTCAGCATTCTATATCTTCTAACCCCAAAAAATTCAATATATGAGTTGGTGAACTTTATTGGTAAATGGTTAGAAAAAAGACTAATACAATGGTCAATATCATATATTTATATGTAACAAAAGGGCATACTCATTTCTGTGTAATATATGGTGCTTGGGTACTCTTTATCACCGCTATCTAACTTCAAAGGCTTGACACCATCTGCATGTCCAATATGAGCCTTCTCTTAAAGATTTCAATAAAAAAAACATAATGATCAGAATCATAAAAAAAGAAGTACAAAAATTGAGAAGATTGTGTCTCTCTAATTTTTCAACTAGAGTTGCCCTTTATCTTTAATATCTGTGTTACTGCTATTAACAATTTTGTTCAATAATTAAGCTATATGCTAACAAGTGGAGGTGACACCAATTATCGTCAATAACTTCAATGGTCGAGACATGTTTTGTGTGTGGAATTGATTGTATACATTGAATTATCCCTCAAAATCATCATTTATTTGGTAAGGTTTTGAGCACCTAGTCTAGTGTTATACACTAGATGTAATTTTGTGTCACGAAGACTTTTGCTTTTTCGATACTTCTAATAATGTTCCTAGCATGGCTTGTTTTCATCTTATTTTTGAATTCCAAGAACATATGCATATTGCTGCTAATGTGCCATATAAAGATTATTGGTTTGCTCTTGTCATAAAAAATTGCTTTGAAAAATGCATGTCTAGTTTATATATGTCGTCCGAGAATATTCATTAGGATCTACCATCAAATTGTCTTCCATGATACACTCATCCTAACTTTGACTTGCACACATTTCTGGCACATCCCCCAGCTGGAATATCGGAGAAGCTGTAACATTGTTGTTTCTCATCTAAAAAGATGTTTCATGGAAAAACAAATGGTCTAACAGAAAGGCTAAAAGGCTGAACCTAAGTGCATTTTTGGCTGTGTTTAAAGAAAGCAAGTAGAGGCTTTGAAAGAAAGTAATTTTTGTAAATGTAAAGTTATTTCAAAGATCATATTTTGCAAGATAACTAACTTAAAAGTAAATTTGATTTATTTAAACACAACCAAAATCATCTTCAAAGTTACTTTTTTATGACTTTTTGTCAAGATTGCAGATGTCGACTTAACTTTTATTAGTTCGAGAATTTGAGATTGATGGTAGCATCTTGGATTTACTGATGCTAGAGAACTGTGTGTACTAGGAGTAAAATGAGTATGTTATAAGGGTTTGTTTTAAAAAAAAAAAATGAATCCCAACTGTTGTTTTCACTCCCAATGCTTCTGGGGATTCTCAGAATTCAAAGTTGATGCCGAAACGAATGCTTGCAATGTCCCTGATGTGTCCATAACATCAGCAGGTGGGGTTGGCGTACTTGGATCAGTTTATGTATCTTATAATATCGTGAAAGCAGCACCAAACTATTGCTAGACCGGAAATATGCCCACCGATGATCAGGTTGTTCAAGATATCATCGTGGCTGGACCTTCCATGCAAGCTGATACACCTGCACTCTGAGCTCGATCATTGAGGATCAAAAAGGCTTCCGCCAACACGAAGACGCCGTTCACCTGGTCCGGTCGGAAGAAGGGTAATAGGGATGTGTAGTTTGTGGGTTGTGATTACTGGCTGGTGATCAGCCCGTTTAAACATTACCAAATTTCAGTTTACAGTTGTTTGCATATTTCGGTTTAATGTTAGGCTACGTATTGTGTATTTTGGTCTATGTATTGATCGGCATATTGTGATGGATTCTGTCAATATGTTTATTTTGTAGTGAACGGTACGTTGCTTAAACATTAATAGGTCCATATGTTGGTTTTCATGGTGGCATGTGATAGGGTTAGACAAAATATATTATGAAGTAATTTTGTGATGTGATGTTAGGGTTGTACATGACGATTCGTTATTGAACTTAAATAGGTAGTGTTTTGGTTATTTATTTGCATGTTTTGATTTTCGTATTGGGATGAAATATGTATTCTTTGTTTATTTATTACCGGCGGTCAGTGTGGTCATAGAACATTGGAGTGTCATTCTAGACAGTTGAAATGTCAAGCGTCGAGATTTACTGGTAATTATTGACGAGAACGGCAAATGAAATGTCAGGAACTAATGAAAATGTCGAGAAATATACTGTGTCGGTCCAAATGTCGTTTTGGCTAAATGTAATGTCAAGTGTCGAGATTAACGGAAAGAAAATGTCTATAACAACATTATAAATGTCGAGAATGTCTTCAAACGTCGAGACAACGGATACGCCCACACAATCGGAATGAAGCGTGAATTCCTACACAATTTATGATGGATGACAAAATATATTATGGAGTACAACAATTAATATTTGTGAGACATGCACAAGTCATTCCTACAACCATATTGATGTAAAAAATATTATTTAATGGAATAGATACTACTCACAGTGGTTGGTGAGGGTGTTTAATGCTGATTGGCTCCATGTTGACCAGTATAAAAGGGAGTTGCTTCTATAAGCATTTTTAGCATATGTGAAGAAAGTCATTCCTGTACGTAGTTCTTGAAGGTTAAATGTCTTCCTCAACTTCATCAAATGAGCATACTCCCATCAGCCATGTTACTATTGATTTCTCCACCCCCGGGTCGTCAGCGGACAACCCGATCATCATAGACTCTGACTTGGATGATGACATCAATCTCTTTGTTCCATATGTTCCTCAACCTTGGAACCGCCATCGTAGAGTTTCCATTTATCCCATTCCTTTTCCAAATCTAATCGACGAAATGGAGCAAGTTGAAGTTGAAGTTGAAGTAGATGTCTGGCCGCCAGAACGACATGAGGTGTTGGACGAAAATGTTGGTGCATTTCCCGTGAAAAATGAAGACGTGATCATCATAAACTCCGACGACGAGTCCGATGTGTTCGTTGTGGAGGACATGTAGAGGATGCGATCTTCGTAAGTTAAATGTAGAAGTGCAGGGTTAGTATTATAAAATCCAAAAATGGTATATTTTGTATGTTGTGGTTAACAAATCTCATAACATTTCTCATTTCTGCATGCCATAAAAAAAAATACCACCTACTAACGAAAATCGAAAAAGAAGATGCTATCCGCATGCAATATGTGAAATGCTATAGACAAAATATCAACCCGCAAGGAAAGTTTTTAATATTAATGTCGACATTTCAAAGTGTGGCGAATTTTATTTTCGGTATCATTATCGACGTTTTTAAGTGTCTAGAATGACATTTATAATGTCATTTTTGACGTTTATATAATGTCGAGACGAGATTCCAATTCACCAAATGCATTTATCATCTTCTATATTCAACCACCATTTTTGCAAAGACTTTATTACACCATTAATGACATTCTAAATACAGAAGTATATGTAATTACTATCCATGAAACTTATTTACGATGATAGGCACAACAAAAACCTACTTTTTTGGATAATATAATCCTTTTAAGTTAAATATATAATAATTACATATTGCTACTTATAAAAAAAAAAAAAAAAAAAAAAAAAACAGATTTCAAAGATAAATACCTTCTTCTACTTCAACCACTACTAATGGAGTTTCTTCATTTTCATTTTTGATATAATAACTGATATGAATTTTTTTTGTATCCAAGTGGATTAATCTAGGAAATGACAACTTTTGCATTACTCGAAAATTGTGTAAAATTGAAAAAGAAATATATAAATTTTATTCATCTTTATATAAGGGTAAAATAGACAATTTGATGTCAAGAGCGTGTGGCCAAGTTGGCAAAAGGGCACTGCCTGGGAAACCAGGTTTCGATTCAACAAGGGTTCAACCCACGCTTGAGACATTCACCTTCTCCTTGGAGAAGATTTACCTGGCTGGTATAGTTTGTGGGTATTGTGCCAGCCCTCAGGTTTACCTAGTGCGCACTGGTAGTCGGGCTCCGCCAGTAGCGGCTGCGGGTTCCTGAGTCATCAAAAAAAAAAAAAAAAAAAGACAATTTGATATTAAAATTGGACATATTTACAAACATTATGAAAAATGGACACTTTTCAATTCACCCCCTTAATTATAGACATTTTTGAAAATGCCTCAATAAAAAATAAATAAGTATTTTGATACAAGTGTGATAATGAAAAAAAGTTAATGACCTATAACTAATGCAATCAACTTCTAAAAAGGTGTGAATAATGAATAAATGGGTATTTATATAACAAAAAAATGTGGTGTGAATATAACCATCCTTTTCCTTTCTTTACATCCTCATTCTTGTACATGTGACGTACAAATAATTCAGCTAACATTCCCTTGCAAATACTCTTCTCTCCATTTTTATTTTGTTTATCACATGAACAACAATACACATTGTTTAATTGAAAATTTATTATAAATCAATTTAGAAAGAGGAATAGAGTAATAAATCTCGCAAAATATGTGGAATCCTAGAGAATAAGGATTATGAATGAATGAATGAAATTATCATGTAATTTCAGTTGAATTTGTATATTGTATCAAAAAGTTAAATTGCAGCACCTAAATTAATGTACATTTGTATTAAAGAATGGCTAAACAACACAAACCCTTACCTATTAGGCAAACTGTCGAAAACCTCATTCCTTTTGGAAAAAAGCACAAAACATCTCTGTTTAAAACGTTTAGTTTGGAATACCCTCTACCATCTATTTTTTCAATTAAAATTTATGAAATGACTAATATACCATTACAAATAAATAAAACGTAAAGAAGAGAAGAGAAAAATAAAAAAAATAATTACAATCACAGTCCCAAAATATTTTTAAAAAGTACAAATGAGACCCAAACAAATAATTAAAAAATCAAAACCAAAAACCACTTCTCCTCCTCCTCCTCTCTCCCACCACCACCATTCATCGCCACTCATTCGCCCTACATCCACGACCACTCCTCTTCCCTCCTCTTCGCCACCGCCATCATCTCCTTACCTATTAGGCAAACTGTCAAAAACCTCATTCCTTTTGGAAAAAAGTACAAAACATCTCTGTTTAAAACGTTTAATTTGGAATACCCTCTACCGTCCATTTTTTCAATAAAAATTTATGAAATGACTAATAAACCATTACAAATAAATAAAACGTAAAGGAAAGAAGAGAAAAATAAAAACAATAATTACAATCACAGTCCCAAAATGTTTTTAAAAAGTACAAATGAGACCCAAACAAATAATTAAAAAATCAAAACCAAAAACCACTTCTCCTCCTCCTCGTCTCTCCCACCACCACTATTCATCGCCACTCATTCACCCTACATCCACCACCACTCCTCCTCTTCCCCCTCGTCTCCACCACCGTCATCATCTCCTTCTTTTCTCATCAATTTAGGGAAAACCCCATCAATTTTCCGAAGTTGGGAAAGAATTTGTAGGAAGCCGCCACTGAAGGCGGCTTTTCTTCAACCAATTGCTCATCAATAATTTCTTAAACAGATTTATCAGTCAATGGATGAAAATGGGTACTCCACCATGTAACAAATCCTTTAGCCAAAACCCATTTTTCCTCTCCATTCATTCTTTCCCATTTCTTCTTCAAATCCTCCGATTCAATCCCATGAAATTGCACAATTCCATGAATAGTAACTCTCCGCTTTTCTTCAAGGCTTCTATTTGCAACATATGGGTGTTCAATTTGCTAATAACTTGCTCTCACAGCGTACGAAAGGGGCGATTCAATTCATTATTTTCCTAACAACTCCCCAAACCCTGCAAGAATCCAATGTCGACTCCATCTAGGTTTTTTCGAGGATGTCGGGCCAATTAATTCAATTTACATATTCATGCTCTCGATTTTTGAATGTGGCTTTTCAAGGAATTCTTTTTTTTTTTTTTTTGTGAATGATCTTATGTTCAGATACCTAGTTTCTTATTTTTCTCTGTCCAATTAATTGATTTCGTTATTCACTTTGGGTTTTTTTTTTTTTTTTTTTTTTTTCAAGGAATTTAGCTTGTTTTGGACCCACCGTCGCGATGGTAACAGTGGTGGCGGTAAGAGAGAGGGAGATGAAGGTGGGTTTGGTTTTTGGCGTGGGGGTATGGGGAAGGTTAGGGAAGAAGAAAAAGAAATATGCCTAATTTATTTGGGCTTATTTGTACTTTTTTAAAACATTTTGAAATTATGATTGTAATTAGTTTTAAAATTTTCTCTTCTTTTATTTATTTTCTATTTAATTGGGAGGGTATATTTATCATTTCATAAATTATATTGAGAAAATGGATGATAAGGACTATTTTACATTAGTTTGATTCCTATTTTATCTAAATTTTTTTTTTTTTTTTTTATTCTTTTCAATCACATATTTTTCAATAAAATAATATTACACATAAATCTAATTTTTTTTTTTTAAATTTTTAACAACACATTCTCTATCAATTAACTATTCAAAATACATTCTTTTCCTAAAAAATTGGAAATCAAACAGGTCATAAACATTTTAAACAATAACGTTTTGTGCTATTGTCAAAAGGTAAGGGAGTTTTCAACAATTTGTTCAATAAGTAGCAAAGTGTAGAAAAGTAGCAGAGTCCAAGTGTCCAACATCTGATAAGGCCCACATTTATAGCAGTCCACGTGGGCGGCGTGTCTATCTGACTGGTCAACCTTTTGAAAACAACAATTAATAAATTACATTAAAGTAGCGAGAAACATACGAAAGCGGGAAACTTCGAACCATAAAGCCTGGAACCAATAACCAATTACCAAATCCTAGGGTTGAATCCTGTACACACATATACACATCTGACATCACCTCTTGATTTTAATTACATTTTCCTTAGAAGACCCATAAAGAGATTCCCAATGGAAGAGGTTAGAGCTACTACTGCTTGGGTCGCCTCTCATTCCGCTCATGTCACCATTGATTCCTCAGGTTTCTTTCACGTTAATTCGCGTTTTCGTGATTTTTGAAGTCACATTGTGCTTGTGGGTTTGACTATGTAGTTATGGTTCATATACTTGTGTTTTTGTCAAGTTTGTTGTATTGTAAATTGTTTTTGCGATTTTGATTACTAGGAAAATGGGAGTTATTGGGTTTGTATGTTAGGTATTGAGAAAGTGGCGGAAACGTTGAAAGATTCGATTCCAAGGGTGGAGTGGGATTTTGAAGGGATTCACTATTTTGACAACGGCCCTCTGTCTGTCCAGTATTTGTTTGTGTTGGATGCACTGAATTTTTGTTTCTGGCCAGGTAATCTTTCTACAATATTTTCGATAACTTAATTTTATTCAGTTTATATTTATTAATTCAGTTTGAATTGGACTTCGTACTTGTTTGTATTATTCAGGAGTCTGTTGTTGGTTTTCTTGCTGTATTTATAATATTGAGTTTGCTGCAAGATGCCCTTTAGGGTGTCAGGCAGAATTAAGGTTAATTTATCTTCTTCTTTTTTCTTTTGGTCGTTGTCCCAAACCTTCACCTCCTGGTTTTTAACAACAAAAACAGGGAGTGCTACCACGGATTTCATCTACAGTTATGTCTAAGGCACCGGTTCACGTTACTCTGATATCACTTATTGGCCCTCTTGTGCTAGAGGTGGTGTAAACTGTTGTATGTTCTGGTTGGCTATGACGGTAAAATGGTGACTTTGATATTCTGCAATATTAATTGATTTATTCCTTGCCCCATTATATATGCATACCATAGTATTCTTTTTCAAGATTATACCACCTCGCCTTGCTTAACTGGATGGTCGTCTTCAGTTTGCTCTGTGTGTATGCTCTTTTATGTTTATGATCGATTGCTGATTTTTTATCGCTGAAATTGATGCCTTTATTTCTTTTCTATAATGGCAGATAAGGAACTATCTTATGATAATTTGGCTTCAGGATTGAAGGAAGCTCTTCAAAATGACAAGTCTGCATTTGATGCAGATCGCTTGCAAAAATACACTGGTAATCTGATTTAATGCTACATTTCTTTCAGCCTCATTATGCTGCATTCTCCTACATATTTGTCCGAGCTCTTTCTCAATATTACATAACTGGATTGATGTTAAACTGGAAAAGGGTAAAAGTTGATGTTGAAACTGAGTAGTGAGGATTTAGTAACTTAAAATCTGATTGCAATGAGTTCTTGGTCTGCTAGAACTTTCACTAAATACTGAAAAGACACGTCTAATATACGTACATAGTTTTCTCCATTTTTAGATCTGTATTTATATAACTTTCTATGACCTTTTGATTGAATTTGCCGCTATTATAATGTTAGTAGTTATATATTCATATAGTTAATGATCTGAACGAAGTGCATGTTTTATAGTTGACAAAAAATTATTTAGCCTGATCCTTATGTCTCAACTTCGTGAATATTTCCTTTTATTACATCTGCATACAAGATATTTATTGCTTTATTAATATTGTCATCTTTTAAGAGATAATAAGTGTGAAGATCATGTTAACAGGTCCTGAACTCCGTAAAATTTTGAAATGGCCAAGGCCACTTCCCTTGGAGGATGAACGAGTGCGCTTAATGCACGAGGTACTGTTTTCAAAATTCTGTGTTTGATTTTTCTTTTGTATCAATTTATTCATCTCCATTAAGTCCTTTAGCTTCATGTGATGATTTAGGTTGGATTTGAGCTAGAGCGATCATTTGAGGGGAAGGCATCCAAACTTGTTGAGTATTGTGAAAAATCAGCTTCAAAGCTGGTTTCTCTCATCACATGCCACTTCCCAGGTATGCCTATAGAGTGGACTCTGGAAATAACATTATTTAATTCATCAATATTCAAATTATTGAATTCATTATTTTTCTCAGGATTCCGTGATCACACAGTATACAAAGGTCGCCAAATTTTCTTGTATAAAAGAGCTCAGATATTTGCTGCTGATTTATGGGGTGCATTTAAGGGTCGAGGCTATGGCGAATTCAACGATGTAGAATCGCTAACAATGTTTGCTGATTATATTGTCCCAGCAGTGCTTCAGCAGCTTGGAGTATTGAGATATAGTTTGTCGCTATCCAACCTTATTGAATCTAATAGAGAGATTTGTTCAGGAAGTGAAGAGGAAGTAGAACTGCGAGCATGCTCTGTATATGCTGTAGAGGAAATCAGGGACTTGATTCATAGAAAGTCTGGAAAGCAGGTCAGTCTCTGTTATCCACTCTCCTGTAGTTCTTTTTAACAAAATTTAAAGGCAAATCTATGGAGACATACCTAAAATACATGTTCTGAGGTCTGACAGAGTAACTGATTTAATGAGTGAAGATAGTTGATGAGAGTCTTCAGACTGGACAGAGTCTGCATCCTTTTAAAGTTTTAAACACATTCTCTGGAAATAGGATAGTTTCTAAAATAAATGATCTATAGAAAATTTTTCGACTAGGAAGATGGATAGTTTGTTAAGAGGCAATGATCATAGGTTTTGTGAAAGCTTTCTTGTTGCCGCACATTAATAGATAAAGGTTTCTTGACAGAATAAGTTTTGTTCCAGTTTTCTCTGTTTTTTCTCCATGAAAGACACAAGGACTTCGGCGAACAATTGTCTCCTGGGATTTCAAAGTCTGATAAGTACATATGGCCTAGAGATGTGTACCAAATTGGACATTGGACAAAACCTTATAATTTAACTCTTCTCGTGAAATATCTTCTGACATGGTATTTTATAATTATTTGATGAGTTCGGAGTAAATAAAGTTTGAAGGCAACAAATTCAGTTGAAAGAAGGTAATGAAGTTTACATATTGTTAAACAAATCATGGCCAATTCTCTCTCATTTGGTCATGCTATCCAGCCTCAAGCCTGATTGAACTTCAGACTATCATCATTTCAAAACGAACCTGATTCTGTTTATTCATCCTTGTGATTGTTGTTGAAGCTTTCTCTTGGACATCTTTACAGCAGTCTTGTCCTTTTTCCCTTCGCCACAGTGAATACCTGTCTCTGTCCTTTGCCACGTGAAACACTTTCCGGTAATTTTAGCAATTACTTCCATGTATTTGTAATTAGAATGAATAAGAGCTTGTTTCTGGAGCAAACTGTTTTATTTACAACTGTCATTCTAAATGGTGGTTGCTTGAAGCAGAATTCTGCCAGAAGTGTTCGTTTTTTCACTCTACATTTTAAAACTCTTTCTATTCACCTAGGATGGCTTCAGCATCTATTATTGCTCGAATTTTATTATGGTTAGGATAGGTTGAGACTGTATGCAGCTTGAATGTGTTAGTCTGAATGCTACTGCATATTTATAGTTTGATCAGAAACTAGAACTATGAAAAACTTCATCTCTAAAAGTTTAGTTTTGTGCTCACAATTAACTATTGGAACGTAAGAATTTGTGACTCTTATTATTATGTTTAAAATTTGTTTTCTATTAAAAATGTTGTTTTATGTATGAAAACTTGTCGCGTGATTTAATTGTGCTAGTCTATATCATTTTGGATTTTCTAAGCTCCATGCACTTGCCTGTACATTTTCTTTTTAATAAATTCAAGGCTTCTCTTTTCATCCAGGTTTTGAGTGTGGAATTGGATCTTTGGTTATGGTCTTTTGGTGTCCAGTGCCCATCTCTTCAACACCATCGAACGCTCTCTATATATTATTGAGTGGACTGCAAGCTGTTCTAGGGGGATGGAAAAACTTCTCTTTAAACTTTCGAGCGGACAAGCACTGTGCAAGTGCAGTATGCACGATATAGTTTCTAATTCTGTTGTTTTAAGAGCAGTTGTTGCAGTCAATTACTTGAATAGCTTTCGTTTACCTAATTTCAGCTGCACTAGGATTTTCATCAAATAACCTCATCACCAAACTAGGTTTATATCTTTTGGCAATGTAACAGTGAGTTGAATATTTTGTTGCTTGTCATTTTCATCTTGCCCTTAGAATCTTGGGGGCGCTCCCTTCGTGTTTCAATTTTGTGTTTTGAGTTTTGAAAAAATATTTTTCAACCCGTGTTTTTTAAGTTTTGGCAGATTTGTAAAGAAAACAGTCAAAACGTAAAAAAGTTGTTTTTTGTTTTCTTCACAAAATTTTCAGCCATTTTCAAAAATCCGTTTTAAAAAATGGAAAAGAGAACTTGTTTTCAATGTTTTAGAAAATCGAAAACAGAAAACGGTCCGAAAATAGTAAAGAGAACGCCCCTTTAGATTTGGAAAATTAGAAAGTTGATTTCTCTTTCAAGCTTATTAGGCCATTTTTTGTGAAGAAAACTGCAATGAACCTCTGTTTGTCTATTTCAATTGAAAATTAACGTCTTTTGTTGAAACACTTCCATGACCTGTTGGGCAATTTCACTTATTACAAGAATAAATTCACAATCCAAGCAAACAACTAATTAAATACCAAAAGATAAAGAAAAAAAATACCAAATTTATGTGAAAAAACCCTTCAATGTAAAAGAAAAAACCCATGGGCAACTCTGGTCAAATTCACTATAATAAAATAGAGATTACAACGTTCAAATTAATGCTTAAAATTTAAGTTCTCAACAATTTGGGAATATAACTATAGTCAATCTATAAAAAAACAATAAACCCCAAAAATCATTGGTTTGAACCTATGAGACCTCCACTCCAAATACTACAACTCCTTTGTAGCACCAAAATAACATCTTAGAGAAATTTTCGATTTGTTTTTGAATAGAGAACAAATCTGTGTAAAATCCACAACCCAAGAAGGAAGAAAACGCTAACTTCCTCTCTTCAATATCCCATGAAGTCAAAACCAAGTTTTTCCATTTTTTTTTTCTCTGATTTCACGTACAGCAACAGTAGAAAAAGGAGAGGAAAAAAAAAGTAAAGCTTCATATGTTGACCTACAAACCATAATAGTGGATTGGGCTTTAATTTTGTCATGTGCTGGACAAGCCCATGTAACAATCTCTCCTTCCAGCCCACTGAGTAATGAGATTATCCTCTAATAAATTAGATAGAGTCCATGCCGGCTAGTCCGACACAAAACTTAAGATTTCCTCTGCTCACAACTTTTGTCATCATATCAGTTGGATTCTTCTCAATATGAATTTTCTATGACAATATCAATTGTTTCGCCGTTACTTGTCGTAGTTAATAATAACTCACATCAATGTACTTCGTCCGAGAATGATAAGTGGCATTCTTGCTCAAGTTCGCTCTGACTGTCGCAATTAACTATATACCCATCTTGCTTCAAACCCAAATCTTGTAGATAAGGCAACACACTTTCGTAATTTTGATTTCCACGAGACAGCTACCCTACAAAAGTAATCAAATATCATGAACCATCTAGATCACCAGCCATATCTACATCTGTATAGTCCTCCAAAACTCCTTTTGAACCTTTAAAGGTCAAGCACATCTTTAAGGTACCTCTCAAATATCTAAAGATCCATTTCACTGCCTCCCAATGATCTCTACCAGGATTAACAAGAAGCCTGCTAACCACTCCAATTGCATCAGCAATGTCTGACTGTGTACAAACCATAGCATATTAGCATACATTAAACTCTCAACCGCAGAGGAGTAAGGAATTAATGTCATTCTTTCTTTATCTTCCTTCTTAGAATGACCTGTTTGGTTGAGCTTAAAAAGTTCGCATATAAATTAATCGGGAAGTTTTAAAATAAATAATTTTTCTTATGTGTGAAATTTTGAAATAATTACTTCAACTTATTTTTATAGTAAGGAAAAAACTACTTTGAATACAAGTAATTTTTTTTCATTTCGAAGTAACAAAAAAATCACATGTAAAATTGTTTATGAACATAAAGTTAAAAGTAACATTTTTAGTTTCTCTTAAGCTTAGCTAAACATACTCAAATTTCTCCATTGAATTAAGTAGTTGAGTCTGCTTTGCATAACTTTGTGAACCCTCGTGCATTCGACTTTTTTCTGCTACTTGTTTGCAGGTTTGAGTAAAATAATCTACAAAGGCTTCATACAGGATTGCTTGTGTATTATGTGCGACCTTTCTTATGATTAGACTAATTGTCTTCAGAAATGAACATGGATAGTAGACATTCAGGGGATCTATCAGAAGAAATTGATACTGCTTTGATATTAGCATTAGCTGAAGTTGAAAAATCAACATGCACTCTTCTGAATAAACTTGTGTTAATGGTGAGTCCTTCAGCCATCTCCTCATTAAGATATATGTAATTAGATTTATATTGACCTTGCCTTATTGTATTCGTTAGATCATAAAGTTAGATTTATCAGAGTATGGTGGACGGTCGTGGTTTTTTTTTTTTTTTTTTTTTTGATAACCCAGGTGTCCCAGTTTTTACCAGACTAAATCCTGGACCGCAAGCCTTTGGCCTCTCTCCAGCTTGCGGAGGGTAAATCGCGGGTTATACCCTCCATGGATCCTCCAACCTTTGTTTTTACTCCTAGCCCAAACAGAATTTTCCTCACTGCAAGCAGGATTCGAACTCTGCACACTTGGACTGCAAGCTCACGCCAACCTTTGGAGAGCCACTTTGGATGTGCCCTCGGGGGCGGACGGTCGGGGTTTTACCACCAGGGATGGTGGTGTAAGGCACTTTTTAAATGATCTCTATGTAGCCTAATTTTCTGTTTAAAATCTATAGTTAGGGAAAATATATTTAACTAGATGTGCTACATGACCCCGGTGGTCGACATATCTTTTTGTCCTTTTTACAGGTCCCTTATGTTCATCTCTCTCATTTTACATATATGTAGGTATCATGCTCACGAACTTTCATCTTTAAATACAGTGAACTTGAAATGAAAAATCGGTTCATGTTAGATAGTTTGGCTTGTGTACCATATATATTTGAGAGGAAAATGTTGCAGTTGGTGAACACCGATGTTTTGCTTGTATTTTATTCAACAGGTAGAATTGACAATTGATTAACAACCATATGTTATTAATGCTATTTGTTACCTTTTCAATTCCAAATGGAAAGTCCTATTTCATGGAAACAACCACATGATAAGAACTGGGAAGCTGTAAATAAGAGAGTTGCACATATAAGAAACCTTATTGACGTGTGTCTATTTCTCATTTAACCTGCATTATTGTATTGATAGGTTTATTGTTCTTGTCCCTTACCTATAATTGTTTAAGTGGGCTGCAGAGCAAGATTGTGAGAAGGAAAAATTGAACGAAAGAATTGAAAGGTTGGAGCTCAAAGAGAAGAAGCTTAGAGTAGTAGATGCTTACAATTTCATGTTCATTTTTAGTTATTTTGTACATCTTATTGAAATTTATTTTATTTACATTTGAGTTTAAATTTTAATATATTATGTTCTCAAGAAAAGAATAATTCAAATAGTAATTCAATTTTTTTTTTTTTTAAAATTTTAATTCAAATTAGCGACGAAAATAACCACGGAAGTCCGTTGCTAGTCATCGACAGATTTAATCCGTAGGTAATCTGCGATGAAAAATTGTGTTGCTAATGTCGTTGTCAATTAGCAACGGAATACATCGTCAATAAACAGCGACGTGTTTTTCATCGCTAATTTAACGACGGCTAAGGAATTCGTTGCTAATTTAGAGGTGAGAGTTTCACTATCGGATTTTCTGACGGATAGATTCCGTCGGCAAAGGCTGTTAGCTACAGAATCTAAGGCATCAACGACGGAAATTTTTGTCTCTGGAGCCGCTCTTTTTTGTAGTGGCTATATGGCATCAACCACTGCTAAACTCACTTGGAACACTTTCTTATTATGAGATATTTGTATTTTGCTTCCACAGCCACCTCAGTTATTTTGTGATAATATCAGTGCTGTACATATGTGCATTAATATTATGTTTCATGCTAATTCTAACCATATTGAGCTTGATTATCACTTTGTTCGAGAGAAGGTTGCCATGGGTCTTCTCATCACTCGCTGCATTCCCTCATCGGCCCAACCGGCGGATGTATTTACAAAGCCTCTACCAAGAGACAACTTCTACACTTTCGAACCAAGTTGGGTGTTCATGAATCTTCCCCCTCCAACTTGAGGGGGGATGTTAAGAGAAGCACTGATAAGGAAAGATTAGGAAATGGCTAAAAGGATGGCAACACAATCTGCTGAGGAAAGAAATACAGAATGGCAAACACATTCTATTAAGGAAGGGAATAGATAATGGCAACACAATTACATAACTCTTGGCATTGAAAATGTTGGTCAATGACACAATATTAGAAATCATTCCCAGCTAGGATCACTGCCTTTAAAAGGTGTAATAATTTCCTTGTATTGCTGTGTAATTAACTGCATATGGTTAGGAACTCTTGCTGTATATATTATGCACAGAAAACTCAATAAAATTAACACTTCCCTTTGCAGATAATTCTGATAAGGTTTAGCAAAAGCATGGAAACCTACTCATTGGAGGCAGGGATTAATGGGTATACTTCGTATTTTTGAGTGTATTTTCCTTGTAAACAGCAATTTCTTGCGCTGTATCATCATTTTGGTTGAGGAACTTTAATTTGAAGACAATCTTTTGGAGGACCCCACAAATCCAAATTTGGTGAAAACGCCTTAATATAGTCATCATTCTGATAGAGAATTATTTCTGTATTTGGAATAGGAGGGCCGTCCTTCAATTATGCAATTGCTTTGGCAAGTGAATTTTGATTATCCATTTATCCTTTTTGAAAAAAAAAAAAAAAGAAGTCCTTTTGATTTGGCAATGGGACCAATGCCTAAAGCCGTACCAAAAATGAGTGTGACAATGTAGCCAACTTGGGGTGGGACATTGCAAGCTGTCAGCATGCAGGTGGGATCAACGGGTGATCGCAAGTGGGGAAAAGAATATTAATTGACTACAATTGAAACATGGCTAGTCATTCATTGAAATTTCTGGGATTTACAATTTTTGTAACAAAATCACGAAGAGGTTTTGTAATTTGTTTTGGTAAACATCATTGTGATTTTCTTTTGGGAAAGGTCACTCATAGAATAATTTAACGAGTGTTAATGACTTTGTTATGACCTCATGATGAGATTTCAGTTGGGGGAATCTCATGAAACTCGCGGAATGATTTTGAGAACGTCGGGAAAGTCTAAATTCAGGTTGTAAACGATAGAATGTCGACCCAAAAATTATTGAACCAAGCAACCAAGTAAGAACGGAGTTTGAAAGACATCTTGATCACAAAATCAACGAAACCTCGATTTGCGAACGCCACAAAATTTGTATAATCCTTTGATAAGTTCTAGGTTTTGGACTTGAACCCAACGAGGTGAAACAAAAAACTCAACGATAATAAAGATGCGTTGAACCCCTTGATTACACAATGAAGAATCCATGATCCGATGTTTGAACGCCAAAAATATAATTAAATATTTGATAACTTCGATTTGTGTTCATTTAAGAACATTGGAGAGAAAATCTCAATTTAATTCATATCAAAAGTTTTATAATACAATGAAAATAGATCTTATTTATATGGAAACTCTAGGAAATAATTAAAAAACAGAATTTAAGAGTCCTAAAATATAAAAAGTTTCCAAAAACAAGAATTCTAGCCAAAATAAAATATTTCATGAAAAAGGAAAGTTTCTTTCAATTATGACCTATGTCACATCATATCATCTCCTCTCTTTTCAAAATGATTCGTCCTCGAATTCGTACCATGTAATCACCTAGGGGATAACCAACTTGTTGCTAGTTTTATCACCGTACCACCTGAGTCAAATGGAAATCTTTCCCTTTCTTGGCAGATGATCAATACATGAAAACCATCAATTTTGTAGATATTTACGCATTGCAACATGAACTCAATCAGAACATCTTTGTTGTCCAAACCCTCGCATATGAACTTTTCCATCTCATCAACCTGGTATAGCAATGGTATGCAAATAAACCCCACACATTGCCTCTGCAACTTCGTTGCCTCCTCGGGAATCACAAAGTCAATCCCCGGTATTAAAATGATATCCAAGCAAAGGTAGGACTTGTTAATTTCACGCACAAGTCAATGTTCAATGCCTGGATTAGGTGGTATTCCAATAGGCTCGCTTTCATGGATGCCAATATATTCAAAAGCCTGCAAAACAGAAATAACAAAATTAGGGAGGGGATTGTTAGTTTTCACTAATGCGCTCTTAACCTCACTTTTATTTTCCTGCAAGCTCTCTTTTGACTTTTCTTTTCTCTTTGAAGATTCGCTTTCTTTTACCTCTTGTGACTCCACTTCATTTTTTGTCACCTCTCTACTCTCATTTTCTTTTTCTCTCTCTTTCTCACTCTCATTTTTACTCTCTATTTCTCTTCTTTCTGAATGCTCTCTTTCATTACTTCTCAGTTCGAGTTGATCGGCAAGGGACTGTTCTAGTGTCAAACCAGTTAGAGTGATTTTTTTTCCGTCCTGAAGAAATATATATCTGTTCCTCCCCACATCATAAATAGTCTCCCAAACAAAATATGAAAAGATTTCAACGGTACCATATTACACCAACCTTGATCATTATATCTCTCAATGGTAAAGTTTACTAGAACTTGCTTAGTCACATTTACCTTCCCACACTCCTTCAAACAAGTCATCCTATAAGACCTAGGGTGTTGTTGTAAAAGTAATCCCAATTTTTCAACCATAGTGATGCTAACCAAGTTTGACATGTGCTCATTGTTAATAGCTAAACTACATACCGCACTACCCACAAAACTCCGAGTTTGGAAAATAAATTCTCAATCATAATTCATCCTTAACGTAGGCGTAATCAAGAAAACTCAAGAAAGAATTGGAGAATTGGATGAGTAAGAATTTAATTCAAGAAAGTGATTTTTGAATTTGGATTAGACTGAACAGAAATAGATTTTGAATTTAAAAAAGAAAGTAGGATATTTGGACGATTTTCAAGAAATAAAAAAAAAAAAAGATTTTTTTCACGTGAACAGTATTCCCGTAAACAGTGCCGATTTTTTTAATGCAAAACTCGAAAATTGAACTACGAGAACAACAAAACAAATGGAAGTTGATTTGGATGCTATATTAACCCAAAAATAACTTTTGAATTTTTTTGGAATTTTTCGGATAAAAAACTCAAAAATTTTACTGGATACAAGAACAATAACAAAAGACTCAAAACAAAATAAAAAAATAGAACCTGAATTTGGATCTCGAACTCTAATACCACTTTATGAGATCTTGGTTGGGGGAATCTCATGGAATTCGCGGAATGATTTCGAAAACGTCGGGAAAGTCCAAATTCAGGTTGTAGACGATAGGATCTCGACCCGGAGATTATTGAACCAAGCAAGAACGGAGTTTGAAAGTCCTCTTGATCACAAAATCAACGATCATCGATTTGCGAACACCACAAAAATTGTCTAATCCTTAGATAAGTTCTAGATTTTGGACTTGAACCCAACGAGGTAAAGCAAAAAATCAATGATAATAAAGATGCGTTGAACCCCTTGATTACACAATGAAGTACCCACAATTCGATGTTTGAACACCATAAATATAATTAAATATTTGATAAGTTCGATTTGTGTTCATTCAAGAATATTGGAGAGAAAATCTCAATTTAATTCATATCAAAAGTTTTCTAATACAATGAAAATAAATCCTATTTATATGGAAATCCTAGGAAATAATTAAAAACAGAATTTAAGAGTCATAAAATATAAAAAAATTTCAAAAAACAAGAATTCTAGCCAAAATAAAATATTTCATGAAAAATGAAAGTTTCTTGAAATTATGGCATATGCCAGATCATATCACCTCATTTTTTTTCTCTACTTCAAGTCCACGCACTATATAAATAATCATTCATAGATTTCGGGAACTATTGTTATGACCTCATTTTTCTTCTCTACTTCAAATCCACGCACTATATAAATAATCATACATGGATTTCGGGAACTATTGTTATACCCTCATAAATGGGAGCTCTGACCGTGCGGCACGTGGCAGAAGCTTGCACCAATTGTCCAACACATACCATTCCGAATTCATGATAGTTGAGTTTTGATTGACCCCTCATGGCTGGGCTTTCATGGGCCGAGCCCCAATTGGATGAACCCCTATTAACTGAACCCCCATAGAAAGCCGAGCCTTCATGGACGAAACGAGGTTGGTAGAGGTATTTCAGGGAAGATCTTCATACAAGATCTCGTGGCAAGTGGGTGATGTGACAACACACTGCAATGACGATTTTAATCAATTATACAAGTCAATCCTAAATTTACATGTCAGATCTAGGGCTGCAAATAGGCGTAACATTAAATGGATTAATGCCTATGACAAGAGACCCAATCGCTAGGATGAGACCACGTGTCTCTTCATCCAAAAGTTCTTACTCACCCTCTATTATTATAAAAGCTCAAATTTGGTGTCATTCAAAGGTAATGCAAGTTTGTACACTCAACACTATTTATCAATTCTCTTCATATTGTATTGTTCTATTTATCTCCCCAAGGCCAACTCCTTTATACACTTTGGAGGCTCACGTTTTAATCTTCCCATGCTCATATATATTTTCATTCCAACTGATTTGACCGTCGGAGTGCGCGCAATTGACTCCCCCATTTTTTGGAGAAGACCACGTGCAACTAACGATTTGTCTTAGTGTGCAGGAAGAAAGACTGAATCGAATGTGAGAGGCCTGGAATCTGTTGAAAGCTCATACGTACATTTTTGAGTTCAACACACTTAAATAAAGAAGATTAAGTTGAAAGTCGAGTTTATTCAAAAAAAAAATTGTTGAAGTGTGTCTTTCACATTTTTACGTTATATTCTTGTTCTCGAGAAAAAGCTTTCCACAAAAAGTTATGCAAAGAACAGTTTGAGTATTTTCTTGTTATGTTAGCAAAGACATGTCACTTTTTCTCATAGAACTGGTGAATTTCTTGAATTTTATAACAATTTTTTTGTCGAATGCGACTAGACACAAACAAATATATATATTTCCAAATTAGCTCCATTAAATGGGGGCTTAATAATCGTATTTGCACCAAATACTGTATTACACAAAGCTCCTACTTGTTTTAGATTATAATCAAATTAAAATTTTATGCAAAATCAACAATAAATTTTAAGTACACATTTTATGGAACTTACAATTTTTCATTAACAAATTTAAGTAACTTTTATCAAAGTCTACTACAATCTTATTTTAATATACACCAAAGAAGAATTAAATACTCGGTCAAATTCAAGGTACCAGACATGCCCTCTGGAATGTATCAAATTACTTGTTCTTTCCCAAAATATGCACGATCTTATTATGTTCCTACTTGATATAGATAAAAGTTATATTTTTAGAAAATTTTGATAAAAGTTGATGGAATGTGCGATTAAAAAGTTATGAATATCATAAAATGTGTAATTAAAATTAATTGTTGAGTTTGATTTAAATTTTAACTAAATTTTGCAGTTGAACCAAATAAGGACTTTGTAAAATGGATGTTCATTAAATATCTAAATAAAAATATAATCTGCAAGAAACCGGGATAAAACGAAGTGATAGGCTATCAAGAAAGCCACGAAGAGTCCGACGGTTGAGGAACAGCCATCCGCGGAAAATCGGAGCTGCCATTACCCAATACTTGGGAATGTAACACACCCCATTGCAAACCCACTGGCCAACAAACCCTACTCAACTAATCTTTTATTCAATTATAGTAAAAAAAAAAAAGGTTCTTTTCTATTTAAATATTCACCCTTCTTTCTCCTTTCCAAACCTAATTATTAGTCTCTTGTTCTCTGTCTACTGCCTATCTCTAGGACAGTTTCTTGCATATCTCCCCTTTCGTCCTCATTTTTCACCCCTTAATAAACGAAAAGCTTTGATTTATAGAGAAAAAGAGATGAGTTGCAATGGATGCCGAGTTCTTCGAAAAGGGTGCAGTGAGAATTGCATTCTTAGGCCTTGTTTACAATGGATTGAAAGTTCTATAGCCCAAGGTTATGCCACAGTCTTTGTAGCCAAGTTCTTTGGCCGTGCGGGTTTCATGTCCTTCATTTCCGCCGTCACAGTTAACCAGAGGCCTGGTAAATTTCTGCAGTTTCTTTATTTTGTTATCACTGACGATGAAGAAAATTAAAATTGTTATTGTATATGCAAATGTGCAGCTGTTTTCCAGTCCTTGTTATATGAAGCTGCTGGAAGAACAGTAAACCCTGTAAATGGCGCAGTTGGGCTTTTATCAACCGGAAACTGGCATGTTTGCCAGGCGGCGGTGGAGACAGTCCTCCAAGGCGGCACATTGCGGCCGATCTCGCTGGATGATTCTTTGGAATGCACAGCTGACATGTACAAGCTCCAAAATCCTAGCCTAAATTCAAGGCACAAGGTGCAAAAGCGCCGTCGTTTACCAGATGAACTCGGAAAATTAACGCAAGTAGCTGATCTTGATCTCAGTTTAACAAGTGGGTTTGAGTGGAAAACGCCCAGCCCTTTTGCTGAGAAGCGTCGTATTGGGAGCCCTTCAATGAATTCTGAAGAATCTGGGACAACTACGTGTGAAAATCAGCTACCAAGCAAACCAAAGCTTCTTAATTTATTTAATTAGGTCAAAGAAATTAAGCTGTAAAATTCTTGTTATTAGGATTAGCTGTCCAGGAATAGAATTCCGGCGAGTTTTTGTAAACCACTGGTACAGGACTTCCCTATTTCTCTTCTTGATTACGAGAAAGAAAGGGGGAAATGAAAATCTGTGATTTCCTTATTCTATACATATATAGATAATCTTCTCTCTATTTTCCTTTCTTTATTTAATATCAATGTCTCTTGAATTTGAATAAATAATTTGATTTAGCTTTCCTTAATGTATTTCCTTCATAATGTATTTTTATCATTTTTATAATTTTCATCAGCTCTTAATCAAATATATTGATGAATGAGTACATTTTATTCCTTTTGACTATGGTTACCTCGTATCCTATTCAAAGTTGTGTTTCCTTTTCTTTTTTTCTACATATTAATTTAAAAATAAAAAATAAAAAAAATCTAGGGTTCAGATGTTAGACCATGGATGAAAATTGAAATGAAATAAAGAGAAATATGGTGTAGATGAAGATGATAATGAATTAGGAGTAAAAATATGTCTAATATTCTTCTTGTTCTAGCCTAGGCCAAATGCACTAACTCACAATCTAGAATTAGGGTATATCTTTTCCTAAATTATTAGATGAGGATTTTTGAGCCAAATGCACTAACTCGCAATCTATGTATCATCATCAACTTCATAGGAATCTTTCACGGAAAAATATCATTTACAGGTCAAACTTTGACCTGGCTCCACCTCAGATTGGTCTAAGTATTTGGCCTTTACTACCAACAATAAAGAAAGACTTGGCTTTTGGAGGGCTGTAAAGAGTTGTGTTTGTGTGTGTATTTTTATCAACTAAGGCTTAATTGGGTTGGTCTATGTGGGCATCATTTTAGGATGTCATTTCTTTGAAGTTGTGTAAATTATTGAGAGAAATGATTTTCTTTCTTTTTCTCCACTTTGGAGCATCCTTTTGATGGGTTCCACCACATTTTGGGCTCAAGAATTATTGAGAGGAATTATATGATTTATTTCTCTATTGACCAAACCCAATCCGCGGCTCCCCCACATTCCTAAAAGCCACGTGGGACCTTCTTCCCTAATTTTTTTTGGTTCGGTTCCACTTAGCTGACGAAAAATACATTAATTAGTTTCAATTTAGTGTCTATTAAAAATATCATGTTTAGAATGAAGGTTTTTTAGATCTCTTTTCTCCTCTCTTATGAGTTTGGCTTATGTTACACATGAGCATGAATATTCAAGCAAAGTCAAAATTAGGTCGACATCTACGTTTATCATGATTTGTGTGTCTCTACATGTTATAACTGAAATTTCGCTCATTAAATATCACGTCAGCACATAAATTTTGAGATGAGTCAATTTTCTATAGAAAATCAGACTATTTCAAATGCGGAAGAAAAGTATATTTTAGAGTAATATAATAGAATTCCCGACCTCAATTATTCGTACGAGTCTCACAATAGGAAGAAGTGTAATATATATATATATATATATATATATATATATATATATATATATCCTACACATATAAAAAGAGCCAACTCCTTATTCACTGTAGAAACTACCAAATAAGGCATTTTGATATTAGGGTGTCGTTTTGGTCTTTGGCATTTAGTCTTCCTCAATTCACGCAGTTTTCAGACATACACCACTTCATCTGTACTCTTTCTCCATTTTTCCACCCTACCGCCCTGCCTCTTTCATCCTTCACCATTTCCACCACATACCCACCCATTACTTCTTCTTCCCTCTTTCGTTCTCTACTACGATTCTCTCCCATATTTCGGTATTTCGGTAAGCCTTTTAATTTCGTTTGCAAGCTGTTGAAGATTTTAATTTTCGTTTGGGTATTGTTTTAGGTTCAACAACACACTGGGCGATTGACATCTGTCGACAATGGTGTCGTTTTTATACCGTGTGGTTTGATTTTTTTAATAGTGGTGTTATTTAATTTTTATTTTGCTATATATTACTTAAAAAAAAAAAAACTGGACATATGATTTTTTTTATAGCATTGTTATTTAATTTTTATTTTGCTCTATACACTAAAAAAAAAATGTGAGTGTTATAATAAAAAAAAAAAAAAATTGTGTCGCATAGTGCGATGCAGTGCCTCGCCTTGTGCGAGACATGCCGATTCATGTCTCGCACTGTGCGAGACAGTCATAATTTTTTTTTTTTATACATATCCTAAGCAATTGATGTTTTGGCTAGGGCATTTCTTCTCCTTAGTTCTTTCTTCTAGTGCATTTAGTCGGCAGCCTCCCCCTCCGCCACCTCCGTTTCCTGTGTTTGACATGTCGCCTTATCCTAATATGGTACCACCTATGCTGGACACTCCTGTGAGAGGAACGAGACCAGGAGGAGGAGTTGGGGGTTCCCAACCACACACCGGCAATGATCATTCTTCTCCAAGGAATAGTTCAAGAAGGGGTAACTATGGGCCTCGCCCTCGTGGAGATGGGCCATATCATAATAATCATGGAGTCAGACGGGATCAAGATCGCAGAGATGTTCATCTTTCCCATCAATATGTTCCTCCCGTGGGGTATATGCCATCCCCATTGGCCCCTGGACCCACACCGTTCATGGCCCCGCCCGTAAGAGTTTTTCCTGGCCAAATGGGGTTTGGTAAGTCTACTGTGTATGCTGTCCTTCGATAATTGGACGATATTTACTTGTTTTGTTACTAATATAGTTGCACCTTATAGATATGTCGCCTCCCTTTATCTATGTTCCAACATTGCCCCCAGAGTCTTTCAGGCCTATGCCGATAGTGCCTCCGTCGCCTCCAATGCTTTTTGCTACTAATGATCATTTGCCCAGTTTGATTGTGAAACAAATAGATTACTACTTCAGGTAAATGTCAGTTGAGAACTTATTTGGAAGAATTATGCTTTGTTGTTTCTTTATTATTCGTTGCTAAAGCAGGGGCTTTTTTTCGAGTGATGAAAATTTGGTAAAAGATAATTTTTTGAGGTCCAACATAGATGATCAAGGATGGGTGCCTATCACTTTGATAGCCAGCTTTCCACGAGTAAGTTGAGCTGGATTTTTGTTTGCACAATTCAGGTAATTTAATCTCTGTTTTATGTAAATAATTTGAACTCTATTGTTACATATTTAGCCTGTACTTATGCCTTTTGATATTAATTAGTGCTTATATATCTTGAACTTAGTGCAGCTTTTAATTACAAATGCCGTCAGATTTTGGCCAGGTTTATATAAGATGAAATCAATTTATTTGGTGCTTAATGATATTCCTTTTAAGTGATTGGTCCATATTGGGATAACCTTGCGAGTTGTTCTATTTCAAAATGAAATCCTGGGATTCATTTCATAAAACAGTTGTTTCTTTATTTCCAGGAGCGTATATAATGCACAGAAATTCCAATAAGTATGTTGCAGGAGTCTATAATGATTGTTTCTTATTCTCATATTTAAATTATTTGGAAGCACTATTGTCTTAAGTTGTGTTATTGGGCTTCCACAAGTATTTTAGTATTTTCTGAATCATCTTGGTTCATGATTTTTGGTGGCAATGATTTGTCCTGCTTCATACTTGGTTTTATAGCATGCAAATGTTTCAAACTGGTAACTTCTGAACGTAGATTTTTTTGTCAAGCATCTCTGCATGAAATGGAATTTCTTTTTCTTTCTTTTTGTGGGAATTGATCTCTAAAGTTCTTATTCCTATTTTGTATTTCAATTGCAAGTTCACACTAAAAGATGATCTTAGGATATCATCATGAATTTCCCAGGGCATTTTATAACCTAAATGACAATGATTGGATTTAGAAAATCCCTTCTTGCACGAGGATTTAAATGATGGTTAATTCTCTCAACTCTTTTGTTGCATTTGAGAAAAAGCATCTTTTATGTCAACTGTCATGTTTGCTAGATTGCTTTTGCTTGCTTTATCAGTTTCATGTATATGCAGTTTTTCATATTTGTACAGGTGTTCTCCAATGCACAGATCAAGGTTGTCTAGTGGTCTTCTTTTTCAGGTTCAGCAATTATGCTCCTTAGAAATATTAATCCTTCAGAAGGTTTATGTAACGGTACAAGACTTGTTTGTAAAAATTTTGAACGAAATGTTATAGACGCCGAAATTGTTATTGGTGAACACCGTGGAAAGCGTGTGTTTTTACCTAGAATTCCTTTTATACTACTAGGAGACAAAAATTCAATACCATTTAAGAGAACTCAATTTCCAATATGCCCATACTTTGCTATGACAATTAATAAAGCGCAAGGACAGACATTGGATTTTGTTGGTTTGTATCTTCCCGATCCTGTTTTTTCCCACGGAGAATTATATGTAGTGCTATCTAGAGCTAGAACAAGTAAATGCATAAATTTTTTGATTAAACCAGCAGCTTTACATTCAATCTCTTTACAAAGTCTTTGTACAAAGAATGTCGTTTATACAGAAATTTTAGACTTAGTAGATCACCTAAAAAAAATACTTTAATTTAATTTTAAAGTTTCAAGAGGTTTATATTTGTTGAATCTTTTATATCGTCCCGTTTTCTACAATTCTTTCTAAGGTGAGTTATGTGTTTAATATATTTATTTATTTTTTATTTACGTTTCCATACATATTCATGCATCTGAATTGAGATTTCAGGCAATTGAAACATTACTTTACAGTATACATAAAATGGAAGATTGTTTGTTTCAATAGGTCAATTAATTCCGTAATTATAATTTCCATTGAAGTTATATAAATATCTTTCTTCTATCATGAAAATCATATTTCCTTAGAGTATTAGTATGAATCTTCCATACCGTTTGACACTTTCGTAATTACGTTAGCTACAATTTACATTTCCCACATTAAATCTACTTCTTTCTTTGCTTCGAATTGTCGCAAAAGTTGTGATTATGAGAGAGAGAGAGAGAGAGAGAGAGAGAGAGAGAGAGAGAGAGAGCGCGTGTGTGTGTACACTCGCACACACTTTATTATAGAGTTGAGTTTGTGGTTCATTAATATAATATAATGCTATTTTGTTGAATTAAATGTGTATTATTTTTTTTTTTGCCTTTCGTAATGTATAATCTATGTCTGATTTGATTTTTTTCTTTAATTATTTTGATTGGTCAAATCCAAATTTCAGTAATTATTTGAAGTAATATTGATTGAAATACTAATGTTCTATTTGGTATGATAAAATAAGTATTACCTCCTGTCAATGAAGATGTATCTCATTTAGAACTAAATGAAAAAAAAATCTTGAAAATAGAATTAGGATCATTTTCCTGACGGCTGCTTCTATGTTATAATTTCTAGATGAATAGAATTTATCATGCATTGATGATGAAATTCTACTTCATTTTTTAACTTTGCAAAATTCACAAGAAAACAACTCTATTTAACAACCTAATCACTCCCACTGACGCATACTTTGCATTTTTTTGCACAATTGCTGTTATGAAATTCTTATTTCTCTGATAGTTATGGTAAAGACAATGTTGTTGATAATTTCTACTCTTTTCATCATGTTAGGGTAAGCCAAGTTCCAATCTTTTTAGATTTATAGTTTGTCTTCTTGCAACAGGTGCAGGGCTCTTAAATAAGTGCTTCACAAGAATTTGCATTCTTCTAAAGGGTGAGTATTTATATTTATCTGTACATTTATATTTTCGTGAAGTTGAACTAGAGTTATATTGATTTACCTATACATGTCATAGAAATATAGAATACATATCATTTCTAAAAACTATGTTCTTTTTGAAAGTACCAAATATATAAATCTCAACCTTGCACATTTTTCCTATTCCAATGTCACTTTTACTTCCACTAAAACTTGTATGGAATAAAAAATTTCAGTGATCACCTTGTGCACTTGCAAGAGATGATATCGATATTGTCATGTTGATACATCAAGACACTTCCAATGGCTGCTGGCTCATCCTCAACAAAATGCACTGCTTATTCAGAGTTCAAATACGAAATAATATTCATGCTTGATCCAGCTGGAACATTTGCAACTCCAGAGATGGCGTCTCATAACAACGGAAAGGATAAAATCAATGTTAAAGACGTTGCACCTTCCAACATAATTTTGTTGCCTCAGTCTCCACCCGCTAAGCAATCTCTATTCCAGAATCCTGATAAGCAGCCTAACACCGCGAACAAGAAAGCAGAAATAATAGTGGGAGACAAAGACGCATCTGCAGCTGCCCTGAAAAAACTCCTGTGATGCAGTTTGAACCATGATGAATAAAGTCTTTTTTGGCTATAGCTAAGTAAAAGACACCGGATCATCTAGCTTCCAATGGAACACTTGCTGTTTTACACCGAGGATTTAAAATTGAGAAGTTGTATTTTCTTTTGGACTCCAAACCCCATTCATGTATGCTTGATACATATGTTAACTGCTCGAGTAGCTAAATGATTGACAGGAAAATACTCATCGTGTAACAAGTATATTTTGTGTGTTCTATTGAAGTATATTTACTCTGTTAGTTTCTTTATTTCTACCCGCAGTTTTCTATTTCGCCTATCCTCTATTTACAAACATTTCATTTTTAAGTACTTATAGTATTCAAAATGCTTTTTTTTTAACAGGAATTTCTTCTTCACTTACATGTCATTCATGACTTTATTTCCATCTATTTATTGTAGTATACATATGCAGTCCCAACGCTAATATGTACAAGGAGAAGAACGCATGTACGTGTATCGCACGTGCCTTCACTAGTATATATATATATATATATATATATATATATATATATATATATATATATATATGAATGAGAGGCCATTACTGCAAGTCGTGAATACCATACATTTGTTATTGAATTATATAGCCAATCACGACAAATTCCAAGCTTCTTGGCGCAGATGCAACATTACTAGAGTGGGTACATTTATTATTTTGTATATTGCAAGTTGCAACTAAATGGTCAGATTTTGCAATAAACATTTGATACGATGGATTTTGAGATTCGCAATGTTGGGTATTTTTGTTTGCCTGGTTAATTGAATCCAGATAATCTTATTTTTTAATTTCCATGGTCATAAATGGAAGGACGGTTTCGGTAGTTTTCAAGGCCATTTATTCCCTCTTTCCCTCACACCATTTCCCTACAATATTAAAATGAGAAGAGTGTGTCCCTAATGAGGTGGCCGAGTTGGTGAAGTATGTGAGCGCGGAGATTTTTGGTCACGAGTTCGATTCCTCCTGCCAACACTTTCTCGATCGAGCATGTCGTATCGGGCTTGCATAGTGTAGTTAACCTGATTGACGTAGTTTGCAGGCTATTGCATCAGTTCGAGAGTTTATCCAATACGCATCTAAAGGGTAGCGGCTGTGGGTTCCCCCATAAAAAAAAAAGACGTCACCCATAGGGATGTCAATTTGACTCTTCGACCCGAGCCGCCCGAGGCTCGACTCTAAAAAAAAGTCCTAGCCTGTGTGGTTCATGTCATGGGCCATTTTCAACCAATGACAAGCCGATCGTTCACACAAAAAAAATGAAACTGCAGGTAGCGTGTTGCTACAGCAACATGCAACAACACGCTGCCTGAAGTTGCAGCACACAGCTACTTGCAAAGCACTAGCTGCTGCTGCCTTTTGCAAGTAGCGTGTAGCGGCAAGGCAGCTAGCTGCTTGTGTTTTATTAAAAACAAATTAAAAAAATGTGACCGGCTCGGTTCAATAAGGCCGGAGTCGAAAACTCGGGTTAAACCTAGATTTTTTGGTCGAGTAAAATATCAGCTCTACTCGGGCCAAAAAAGTCCAAACCATTTTTACTCAAACCAAGCCCGAACCTCAAGTTTCAACTTGACTCGTTGACATCTCTAGTCACCCATCGAGTCACTGTATAGATGTACATTTTTGTTCCTTTCGTCTTCTGCATCTATTGGTTTTCTTTCCATTCTCTTCTTTCAGATATGGTCACATTTCTTCTTTATGTTTCAACTTAAGTTTCTCATAAGACATATCTGTTTTACGTTCGAATTTTGGGAAACGCGGCAGAAATTCGTGAGAGATAAAATGTGCTCAAACTTTCCCAGAGCATACAATGTGTAAGAGAACGGTCGGACATGAGGCTTAGGTCATTACAATAAAATGCGCATTTGTGTAACGATCCAGTCTCTATGTTCAAGAAGTTAACTTATGTATCATCCGCTTTGAAAGAGCCTAGCATATCTTACTATTCACGACTTTCTTTCAAGTTTCAAGGATTTGAACATATGACCTCCTCTTAAAATAGATTTAAGTTGAATCTTGATACCAATTAGGTAAGTTATCCAATTGGTATAAGGATTCAATTTAAATCTCACATATGACAGAGGTCTTTGTTTGCATCATAGAAGATGAGATAGAAATTTTTGATGGATAAGATGGACTTAAACTCTCTCAGAACGAACAATACATACAAAAAGGGTCGGGCATGAGGCTTAGATCATTAAAATACATTAATGAGATTCTTATATTTATTTTTCATATAATTATTATTATTTTATTTAGGTTATTGTTTATATTACTTTGTTTTAGTTTTTTGTGGAGTTGTGGTTCCTTCTGCTAATAAAGAATTTCTAACACATATAAAAAGAGCAAAGATATATTTCTACTGTAGAAACTATGGTTGTCACGTGGGCCGGGTTGTCACGTGAGCCGATTATTACCGTAGATGGGCCGATTATTACCGTAGAAACCCTATCTCGCTCTCTCAAAACTCTCTCATCTCTCAACCGTCGATCTCGCTCTCTCAAAACTCTCTCATCTCTCAACCGCCGAAGAAGCCCCGCCGGCGATTCTCCGACGCAATGGCTGCTGACAATGAACCAACAAAACTCCTTTTACCTTACCTTCAAAGAGCCGATAAGTTGCAGAAAAACGAACCCGTCGTCGCTTACTACTGTAATACTCTATTTTTCTCTCGATCTTTTTGTTTAAACCTTAATAAAGTAAACCCCTAATTTTGAGATACAGTGTTGTGATTAAAAATCGTCATTGATCGGAGATTTTTTGACAGGTCGATTTTGTGCGATGGAACGGGGCTCAGAGCGATATAATTTATTTTCTTTGGCAAATTAACTGAAGGTAAGGCCATTACACGACAATCACTTCGACTTCTCTGTAATTTATTTTATTTGGGGAATTTTGGGAGCCGATAAGGGCGTTTAAGTCGAGGCTCAGGGAATTGCAGCACAAGAGTGCCTTTCGAGGGGATTAAGAACAGTGAATTTGTGGAGAAATTCAAGTTAAGTCTGGTATGCATTTTCTGCTTCTTTCAGTTCCATGGCCTTTTTTTTTATTTATGAGTAATTTGATATAAACGAAATTTGGACAAGCAGCAAAATTAGGGGTTTACTTTTTCGAACTTTCTTAATTATTAAAGTTTAAACGAAAAGATCCATGATATGGTGTTGGTTTAGGAATTAAAGATTGGGTTCGAATTTTTACTGTGAAATTCTGTATTTTATGCTTCTGTTTTTTAATTTTAATTGTTATTTTGATTTGGCCGAATATTAGCGAGGACAAAGAGTAAATTATGTTGTATGGCTTTTTGTTTCTGTATTCTGATTGCAAAATTGTGGGACTGGCGAGTTGGGGAATGAATCGTGGATGAATTAGGAAAGGAAAGCTTTGGATTTCGTTGGATTTTGCAAAATATTTGGGATTTTTGTTTGGGCAGTTCTTCAATCGAGTTTAAATGAATATTAGTCAATCTCGTTTTATTTCGCTTTCTCATCTGGGTTTATCTCTTAGCAGTTACGGTTTATTTGACGGTGGGCGTTGAATATATAGGAGCCCTCAATTTGATTCAACTCTCATTAATCATGAGTGAGAAAAAATCTAGAGAGAAAATAGAGGGAGGGAAACAAACTGTTTCTTCATTCACTTCTGATCTTTTTGGTTCAAAGGATTCTTCTATTTCATCGTCTTCTGGTATTTTCGACTCAATTTTCGCACCTTCTACCCAGGTATACAGAATAATAATTTATATTCACTCTGTTGGATTTTGTATTTTCAGATAAAATAATGGGGTTTTTGCATTGTAGAAATTTTACTGAATTTTTTATACTTCTAATCAGAAAAATAATAATAAATTAGATGATTATTGGCGATTTTAAGATTTTTTTTTGTGCAAATGAATTCACGAACTTTGTTAAGTAACAATCAAGACTTGCCAGGGCTGATGTGTGTATTGAATTAAATTTGTATGTGAGACTTTTGTAAGTGTTTAGGTAATCTTCTTCTGTCCCAAGAAATAATGAGTTGACATTAATATGTACACTTATACTGACTTATGAGAATATACCACAATCTGGCGAGGCTTCAGTGAAGGTAACTTTCAGTTTCAAGTCAAACTGTGAAGATATTATATTGATTCCAGTTAATGGACGGTTTTTAAATTATTCTTTCCTTTTTGTTGGATTTTCAGGAATGCAAGCCAACAAGCAAAGGTGGAGCATAATATGAGTTCCGGCAGAACACGAGATCCGTGAAATCAACCATCCTTCATTTTCAAGTAAAATCATATGCTTCCTTTGAATTTTTTTTTGGGGGATCCTTTTAAGCCCCCGTTTGGCCCCCATTTTTTTGGAAATGAAAATGGGGAGAATAGTGTTTTCTTTGAGAAATGAGTGGTTGAAAAAGAAGAATTTTTTTTGATTTACGTGTAATATTATTTTATGTAAGATTGTGTGGTTGAAAATAAAATAAAGAAAAATGGAATGTAATGTAATGGGAATCAAACGGGGGCTAAATGCTTTGATTAAACTGTTGAATTTGTACTCTTGTAATATGTGAGATGTAGTAGCATTTCAGCCTGTGTGCCTGCAATTTGTGAGATTAATTACCTTGGGCTTTGACTATGTCTATGTATAGGACCCAAAAAGGTGTATATCTGTGATTGTGTAGCATAGTGTGGAAAGAACGGTCTTTCTATAATCTTGTGAATGTTTAAGATACTATATATGATGCATAGAGAATTGCATCTTTGATAATTATGTTAAAGGTGTTTACTCCTACAACTCTGTTTTAAGCTTGGTTTTCTTAAGGTGTGATATCATGGATATAATATTATAAGTTTACCTGTAAAGTAATTCTATACCCTTCCTTCCACATCTCTACCATTACAAGAGACCGAGATCAAATAAATAAATGTAAATATCCTTTTACTTTTGTGCGTGTGCGTGTGCATGTTTTATTGGGAAGGCAATGCAGCTACTGCAGAATACACGTCTCTGACGACATTTAATTCCCATGTTTCCTTCAGTTCCAACTTTTGAGAGATCTACAATTTTTTTTATGAATAATATAATCTGGAGCAGATCTCATTGTTTTAATGAGGGGCTTCTGATAATTAGTCAAGGTGAAATTTCACGCTACGCTTTTCCATACAGTACAACACCCTTTCAGATCTTCTTGCCCAATTAATTTCCGTGTGCTGTACAATTATACTACACATGTTAGCATTACATAAGATACTGAAGAGTCTTCTGGATTTTAGACATTAATTAGGGGTTGTTTGACAAAGCTTTTGATAAAAGTTTTTGTAGATTTTGATTAAAGTTGATGAAATACGTGGTTGAATTTGATAAAAGTTGTGGGCCCCATAAAATGTGTGGTAAAAATTAATTGTTGGCTTTTACCTCAACTTTTTAAGCTTTTCCAAATAATCACTTACTGAAGTTTATGCTTGGATTTAGCACTTCTTTTGATGTCAGTCTTGATTTGTATGTTGTTGCAAATGTTTATTTTAATCTCTTGAGCATTTATATAATATACTTCTGAATATGTTGGAGCGTCTCTTTTGGTTATTTGGATCAAACTCCTCTCATTTAACCCTGTTGTTTCACCTTGCAGTTGAGGAACTTGGTTTGGTCTACGTCAAAGCATGATGTTTACCTCATGTCACATTATGTAATCATGCATTGGTCTTCATTGACATCCAAGAAGTGCGAAGTTCTTAATGTTTCTGGGCATGTGGCTCCACGCGAGGTGCATTTTTCTTATTAGGATAGGGTTTCTGAACATTTTTGTCCATTATTTTGATGTTTCCTCCTGGTAATCATAATTTCTGGAATTTTGATGGTGCATGGATTTTATGTGCCTTCGTAGAAACATCCTGGAAGTTTACTGGAAGGATTTACTCAGACTCAAGTTAGTACTCTAGCGGTGCGTGACAATTTGTTGATTGCTGGGGGATTCCAGGGGGAGCTTATATGCAAGGTAGTTCGTTCTTTATGTGTATGTTTCACATGCCTTCCATCATGTTCTATTTTCTTATATATCTTTCTACCTGCATTAGAGAACTCATTGTTTTCGATTGGCGATAGGTCCGTTTGTGTTCGTAACTTCACAAGTTGTTTGAAGAAACATGTCTTCAGTTACATAATTTCTTTTTCCTCGCAGTGTAAAACATGGTTATTCTGTTTAGTGGTTATGCTGCAATGTGTCAAGTATGAGACAATTAGAAGTAACAAACATTAAACCTTTCTGGATAATGGAAATTGTGAAGATCTTTATTGATTCACTGACTGGAGTACTTCATGTTGATGCAGGATCTAGACCGGCCTGGGGTGAACTTTTGTACTAGGACAACTTATGAGGATAATGCAATTACCAACGCTATTGATATCTATAACAGTCCAAGGTGATCTGCATTCTTCTTTACAATACCAAATTGAACTCCCTTCCTATCTACTTCTTGGGGATTTTTGAGATATAGTGCAGTAATGCCATCTCTATCTTCTTAGTTACTTATTCTGGTTCTTGTTGCATTTAATTCACCACCAGTGGTGCTATTCATTTCACTACTTCCAATAATGACTGCGGAGTTCGAGACTTTGACATGGAGAGATTTCAACTTGTTAAGCACTTCTCTTATCCTTGGCCTGTAAATGTAAGTTTAGTTTCTCATAACAATTTATTTTCATTACTTATGGGCATAGTTATAGGAATTAATTTCCTATGCAATTTAGTAGAATATTTGTTACTGATGTCCATGGTTTTGTTGAAAATTGGAGGGGAAAAAATAATAAGAAAATGCATATAAAATGTGTATTTTAGATCCATAGGGTTTTTGCTGCAATAGCTTTCAGAGTGGTTAAACCAGATGTTCATGTCAAATTTGTACTTGACTCTCTGAGATTTATAAGTTATCAGTAGAATAAATTAATAAATTCAAATGTTGTTGATACTTTCCAAATTTGTTGTTTTATGATTATCATGATTTTGAAGTTGCGGTGTTAAAACGTGTAGTTTTTACAGTAATTTAGTTGAATATTGATGTGAGTGGAATATGATGAAGGTGTGTGTGAGGATGTAATAACATTTTGATAATTGTCTACCTAATATGTTGCGTCCATGATATTTGTGATTGAGAATTGCCTTGAGGATAAATGGAAAGAACTTTTACCCTGGTGGTTTAAGAAAGAGGACCCATGATACTGTTTTGAGTTCTGGAATTTATGAACTTTATTTCCAAATCTTGATAGCATTGTTTGAACTTAGCAGTTAGATCACAGAATGTGCCTGAACTGCAGCGTGGCTTCAAAACATGTGGTATATGGGTCATCTTTCAATAGCCTATAACTGGTACTTGGAGAGTTGGAGTTTGTGTACATTGTTGGCTGTTATGCGCCTAATTTGGATCCACAATTTTCCAAACTGCTAAATCACTGGATTGTGCAATGCTCTTTATTTTTCTCAACAGATATAGCTTTATGTGAAAAATAGGCAGTTAATACATTTATTATTATTTGTTCTTCAACTTCGAGTTGACCATTATATTCATGCATTGTTCATCCATGTTCCAGAGGCAAATTTGCATCTCTCACAGCCAAGTAAAGGAGAAAATTCTTGTTCTCCTACTTAATTCATATTAAGAAAACTTGTGCATGCATTTATTCAATTATTCATTTTGTTTTGTTGAACTCAGTATTGCAGGGAAGGCAAATTTGGAGAAAGCCGATCTAGAACCTGCGCTGAAGGCACTCAAGGACAGGCTTATGACTAAGAATGTGGTATGTCAACTTTGCATACTTTTTATGTTTGCATATTTTTAAAATTTTTCACCTTCATCAGAGCATGGTCGTTATTAGAATTTTTATATGCTGATTTTTGTTCTTTTCCCAATACTTTTGGAGAAAAGAAGAAAAGTAGGGGTGAAGGGGAGAATATCATTGTATTAATTTATCTGCGAGTTTCCATTGCTTCTGTTAGTAAGACTTTTTGGATTGTATATGTCTAAGACTTATCCTTTTATTGCTTAAACAGGCAGAGGAAATAGCTGAAAAACTTTGTGAATCCGTCGCAGCAAGTCTTGAGGGAAAAAAGCTGGCCTCTTTTACAAGAATTTCTTCAACAGTGCAGGTACACAAGCATGTCTGACTGATTTCATTTTGAGTAGAAATCAAAGCAAAGCAAAATCCAAAATTACAACTCCCCATTATCTGGAGAAATACATTTTTATTGTTACCCCTCCACCAAAGCCATTTGCCTTTTTTCCTTTTCATTCATACATCTATTTCTGTAATGATGTGATGGCTTAAATTGATGCTACCAGGCAGAAATGGAAGAAGCCCTTGTTCGCATATTAACCCCCAGGCGGTCCATTGACATTTTAAGGGATGTTCATGTTGCACAGGAACGAGGAAAACCATATGTTGTGGTTTTTGTAGGAGTAAATGGAGCCGGCAAATCTACAAATCTTGCTAAGGTAGCGTGCTGTAAATGTAAGGAAAAACACACTGGATGCCCTTGGACATGCACTTTTTGTCTAATAGCTTTTCTTACTCTGCAGGTTGCTTACTGGCTTCAGCAGCATAAAATAAAAGTCATGATGGCTGCTTGTGATACATTCCGATCTGGGGCTGTTGAGCAGCTGCGTGCTCATGCACGTAGACTCCAGGTTGATTATGAAATCTTAGTTTTTTGTTCATGTAAAGTAGTAGTTTCACTGAAGTAACAATGACTAACTTGTAATGGTAAATCATTTGGAACTATCTGTCTTATCAGATTCCAATATTCGAGAAGGGTTATGAGAAGGATCCTGCCATTGTGGCAAAGGAAGCAATTCAGGAAGCCAGTCGAAATGGTTCAGATGTTGTTCTTGTTGATACAGCTGGTCGAATGCAGGTACGTTTTTCACATGCTGCTTGTTGACAAATTGTTACGTGTATTAAAGGTGTAGGTTCATATGCATCGTCACTTTATATACAGCTTTTCCCTTATTAGACAAAATTATGCACTATTTCAATATTTTTTTCCCTATATTTGGAACTCTATTCTTATTCACCCAGTAAGATGGAAAGGGGGAAAAAGTGGACATTTCTTGTATGTTCTTTGGTTCATTCTAATTATAAATGATTTTTAGTCGTCTTTCCAATTTTTGGGCTTTTTGTTCTCATTTTTTTCCAGTTTATCCTACGTTCCATTTGCCAAGAGACAAAGAGTTCTATTTTATTTAAGATAATTTCTGCTTGGCTGATATTTGGAGGTTTTCTTTGTATTTTTAATCATGTATTCGGTCATCCTCAAGTTTTTACTTCCTTTCATGTGTAGCCTGGTCTGGGTTCCATAAAAATCATTACTATTTCTCATTGTTGCACTGGCATAGTATCACATGCGTGCACCCTTGTGGCTCTAGAACCTACAAGAGTAAGTTTTTAATAATATTAATTGAATGAAATTTTCATGATTCTCTGATATTATTTTCTAAATCATTTGGTTGCGTACTCATCATTGATGCTTTGCTTCCATAATTATTTGTGATGAGAACCACGCCATTGTTTCATCATCTGTGGGGCCAGAGTACTATTTTGGGATCTTGTCCTTCATCTATAAGGATCAGCTGAAGCCTGACTGTGCTATTCTCGTGCACAATAAGGTACCTTTCCTTTTATTGATTGTGTGATTATGGTTTTAAATTGTGAAGCCATGTTTATAAAATGGGATTTTTTTAAGCTATTGAAAGACTGGGGATTCTGTGTAGGGTTGCGCTGATGATTGAGAATTTACGTTGAAGTTGAGTGCATTCAAAAGTTAGCGCTCTAAATTTTAGAGTAAAATTTTATCAATTTTATTTTCAAAATGCCAGAGGATAGAAATGAGAACTTAGAATTCCATTTATTATGAGATCATGTTTGTAATAAATGTGATAGTGATTTTTATTTGACAACTTCATCTATGAGTGAATATATGCCATTTTTTTTTCTCCCTTGGAAAGAGTTTGATGCATTGTTTTGGTGTGGTTTCTGGTTGCCGATAATGGCTATTCCTGTGAGAGGAACGAGACCAGGAGGAGTTGGGGGTTCCCAGCCACACACTGGCAATGATCATTCTTCTCCAAGGAATAGTTCAAGAAGGGGTAACTATGGGCCTCGCCCTCGTGGAGATGGGCCATATCATAATAATCATGGAGTCAGGCGGGATCAAGATCGCAAAGATGTTCATCTTTCCCATCAATATGTTCCTCCCGTGGGGTATATGCCATCCCCATTGGCCCCTGGTTCCACACCGTTCATGGCCCCGCCCGTAAGAGTTTTTCCTGGCCAAATGGGGTTTGGTAAGTCTACTGTGCATGCTGTCCTTCGATAATTTGACGATATTTACTTGTTTTGTTGCTAATATAGTTGCACCTTATAGATATGTTGCCTCCCTTTATATATGTTCCAACATTGCCCCCAGAGTCTTTCAGGCCTATGCCGATAGTGCCTCCGCCGCCATCAATGCTTTTTGCTACTAATGATCATTTGCCCAGTTTGATTGTGAAACAAATAGATTACTACTTCAGGTAAATGTCAGTTGAGAACTTATTTGGAAGAACTATGCTTTGTTGTTTCTTTATTATTCGTTGCTAAAACAGGGGCATTTTTTCCAGTGATGAAAATTTGGTGAAAGATAATTTTTTGAGGTCCAACATGGATGATCAAGGATGGGTGCCTATCACTTTGATAGCCAGCTTTCCACGAGTAAGTTTAGCTGAGTTTTTGTTTGCACAATTCAGGTTATTTAATCTCTGTTTTATGTAAATAATTTGAACTCTATTGTTACATATTTAGCCTGTACTTATGCCTTTTGATATTAATTAGTGCTTATATATCTTGAACTTAGTGCAGCTTTTAATTACAAATGCCATCAGATTTTGGCCAGGTTTATATAAGATGAAATCAATTTATTTGGTGCTTAATGATTATTCCTTTTAAGTGATTGGTCCATAGTGGGATAACCTTGCGAGTTGTTCTATTTCAAAATGAAATCCTGGGATTCATTTCATAAAACAGTTGTTTCTTTATTTCCAGGAGCGTATATAATGCACAGAAATTCCAATAAGTATGTTGCAGGAGTCTATAATGATTGTTTCTTATTCTCATATTTAAATTATTTGGAAGCACTATTGTCTTAAGTTGTGTTATTGGGCTTCCACAAGTATTTTAGTATTTTCTGAATCAACTTGGTTCATGATTTTTGGTGGCAATGATTTGTCCTGCTTCATACTTGGTTTTATAGAATGCAAATGTTTCAAGCAGGTAACTTCTGAACGTAGATTTTTTGTCAAGCATCTCTGCATGAAATGGAATTTCTTTTTCTTTCTTTTTGTGGGAATTGATCTCTAAAGTTTTTATTCCTATTTTGTATTTCAATTGTAATATTCATTGAAATACTAATGTTCTATTTGGTATGATAAAATAAGTATTACCTCCTGTCAATGAAGATGTACCTCATTTAAAAAAAATATCTTGAAAATAGAATTAGGATAATTTTCCTGACGGCTGCTTCTATGTAATAATGTCTAGATGAATAGAATTTATCATGCATTGATGATGAAATTTTACTTGATACGTATATTAACTGCTCAAGTAGCTAAATGATTGACAGGAAAATACTCATCATGTAACAAGTATATTTTGTGTGTTCAATTAAAGTATATTTACTCTGTTAGTTTCTTTATTTCTACCAGCAGTTTCCTATTTCGTCTATCCTCTATTTACAAACATTTTATTTTTAAGTACTTATAGTATTCAAAATGCTTTTTTGTAACAGGAATTTCTTCTTCACTTACATGTCATTCATGACTTTATTTCCATCTATTTATTGTAGTATACATATGCAGTCCCAACGCTAATATGCACAAGGAGAAAAACGCATGCACGTGCATCGCACGTGCCTTCACTAGTGTTTAAAAAAGACTGAAATCATCACCCTTATTTTTTCCTTTCTTCACACGGGCCCAAATGCTCTAGAAGATTTTATTAGATGTTCTATTGAAAGAGGGAAAATGATGGATTTCGTTGGAGGTAAGAGAGACCATTTCGCTTTGGTAGGAAGTTATAATTTTAGGTTAAGAATCTGTTCATAACATACTTATACCTTCAATTTTTCCAAAATTTAATAATGTAAGCTAAGTGCTTAATAAAGTGGTTTTCATAAAATTCTAGAGTTATCGCTTAAAATAATTAAAACATACGCAATTGAAAAAAATAAAAAATCATCAATTTCCATGGACGGACCCACATGGGGTCATGTGGGCTCAATTGATCCTACAAAAATTTCTATTTTTTTTAATCCGTAAATTACCAAAAAGTTTCCATTACCAAGCCTTTTTTTTTTAATGTGTAAATTAATCAAAACATTGTCCATTGCCAATTTGCCAAACCCAATTGCACAAGCTCATTTATCTTCACTTGTCCAACTCCAAGTGACCAAATCCATTTTCTCTCATTTCCTTCACGTGACTTTTCATATGCATTTGAACTTTACCATAAGCCCCACAATGAGAAGAATCGGAATAATGGTCTAAAGAGAGTTTGAGACCGCCATTCATATTTTAGGATTTTCTCTTCTTATGCTAATTTTTTTCTTCTTCTATCTAGGTAACAAATTGACAGCCTACTTGTTTGATTTTACATGATTTTATTCTAAAAATCATTTGATTTTGAGATTTGAGAAATATTGTCGATCACAATCCTCATTATTTAATATCTCATCTGAAATTGAAAGTTTGAGTGCTTGACACAAATCAATGATTTAACCTAATATTCATAGTTATTAAAAATTATGATCTCAGGTTCTCAGACAATATAGATTTTCGAACAATTACAATTTGCAATCCACAATTGTTCAATTGTCCAATCTCCAATGAAAATCTACAAAGGTAACAAGAATGTGGGGATTATGATTTTTCTTTTCTTATGCTAACAAGATAATAATTGTCTTATATTGTTTTCAAATCCTAATAGCTTATTGATAGAAGTTTAATTGAGCGTGACCATTTATTTAAACTTAACCCGATCTAATATTTAATTAATTAAATTTGATCCATGAATTAATTAATCCAATTAATTAACTCGGACATATTAACAAGCAACCTAATTTGTTCATTGTCTAACGTTTGTCACTTAATTAATAAATATCATTCTTCTAGTTCTCTTCTTACGTGTGATCCATTAGATTCCCGATGAAGATGTCTAACGATGTGAATTATTATTTTGATCTAATAAGAATCGATAAATTAAAATAACCCTTTAAAATTTATCATCAATTCACATCCGTCATCCTTAATTAATATTTAGCAATGTGTCAGGATAATATATGTGATAAAAAAAATGTCAAGCGATGTGACAAAATTAAATTTGTTCATTTATCGTGAAACTATAATCTATTCGTCAATATAATCCGATCAATTACGAGATATGAAAGTATGTCAATCTCGATTATCGATCATATCTTTCATCCTACTCTTAAGTCAACATAAGTCGAAAACTTTTTTCGATTTATGAGCACACCTTGGCCAAGGATTTTGCTATCAACTTAATTGAGTGAAATGTAGATCATAATTTCTTACTATCTAAAAGTGATGAATCCTCTATTGATCATTCACAACCCTCATATGATTCTTGACATACCTAAACGATGTCGTATTAGCAACTCTTGGCATAACAACATCCAACATCCAACATTACCAAAGTATAGTTGTCCCCATACAAGGACTATGATTACCCCAAGTCGAATGATCGATTTTACTACCAAACGTTAGAGACTAAACACTGACACTCAGATAGTTATCCATGTGGAATCTCTTCGCGGGTCTCCAATGTTTTATTTTATAACAAAACATTAATGTGTTCATTTACGTGTCACCACTATTTAGCTTGTGAGATCAACTACTTATTTCACAAATAGAAAATACCACACGTAATGGTCTATTTGCAATAACTATATCCATATCTCGTTATTACTCACGACCATGAATAATTTAAAATTCAATCATATGTAATTTGTAACTTACAATCACAACTATTTGATATTAACAAATTACTAAAACTTAAATATATGGACTCCATTATTTAATTTATTAGAATAATAATTCAAGTAAATAATAGACCTTGCCATAAAAATTTGCATTAATCATATTAAAAGTGTTTATGTCCAAGATTGATTGGACCTAGGACATAATAGTTACAAACTCTCGCTAGCAGTAGATCCAATCACTTATATATCTAATATCATTAAAGTCTACATAACAATCATAAGAGTCTACACAAAAGAGGTAATTTTGTTGTTGTTTATACTAATTCTAAACTAAGAAAGCAAATAAAATATGTTTTGTTAAATATGCAAATGATTGTATTGAATTTAGAATCTCTCTATTACCATTTTTTTTCAATTCTCGATTCATAATCTAGTAAATTTCATTTATTCAAGACAATCGATAAAGCTATTGTATTTTATTCTCGTTTTCAATATTACTTAAATCTATTTTAATCACGATTGGTCCTATTTCTAATCTGAATTTATATGACCAAAATGCATTAAATTGTATATTTATGTGATTGCATATGTTAGAATGTTTATTTCTAGTTCTATATACATACGTCACATTTATTGTGTTATAGGTTTATTGTGAGTCTCTCAATACTACAATAAGCAACTAATTATCTAATTGATGGTCAAACAATCAAATAATATAATGTGAATGCTAAATCAATCAAGAAACTAAACTACTTGTTTTAAATCAAAGCAAATATGCAGTAGGGTTTGTCATTCATCCAATACAATAGAAAAATTAGCTTATCATTCTAATGATTAAATTAAATAAAAAATATTGAAAAAATATCACCCGATAAGAAGAAATATGAAAGAAAGTGGAAAGATCAACTTTCTTTACTTGAATCTTGAAAAGAGATGAATATTCTTCAACAACCTTGTGAAATTCGCCTTGACGCTTAGCCTCGTTCTTCGCCTCCCAAATAGGTAGTATATGTGATTTTTATGTCTAAAAGAGGTTCCTTTTGTTCTGGTCATCATCTGGTATTTTAAAGATGTAAAAAAAAAAAATTCTTTTCATATTGAATTTCATCAAAAGAAGGAAACTAAATTCTTGTCGAGAGAATAGCCTTACATGGAACTCCTTGCTACTACTGCATGGTAGAGCCTTATTGGGAACTATTGATCATTTGTGGTTGAGTTCGGCCGCACCCAAGGTGAACCTTGCGGCCACATGGTTTACTTCTAGTATCAATTTTCACAATTTAGTCATTGAACTTTTCACAGTGCATTTTTTTTTCTTTTCACTTGTGATTCCGTCCCTTTAGCTTCTAATTGTCTCCAATTGAGCTTGTAGCATCTTCACTTCATTTTAAAACCCAACTCAACTATTAATTTGTTGCATTTTAGTCCCCAAACTTTTGCTTTTGTCATTTTTCTTCAAGTTTTCGTTGTTCCTTCCAATTCTTCATGAAATAATCAAGTTTTACCTATTAAACACAACATAACACAAGTTAGGCCGTATTTTGTCAAAAGATTATTAAAATGCTATAATTTATGTCCCCGAATAAGTGTGGAAAATACACATATCAATAGGGAATCTAATTTTCCAAATCTTGCGTGCACTGCATGTTTTTTGAATTACTAATATGATACATTCTTCTTACCGAATGTATTCACTAGTAGGGGATGCACAATCCCCCACTAGTGAATATAAAAAGGAAACATGTGTGTTGTCATGTTGGATTAGGTTGCACATGACAAGGAGAAAGTTTAGGTATCAAAACAATACTTCAACTTTGATTATTTATCCGATGTGCCATTGAGCATTTCAAAGTTTCATGTCCATAAATTGCTAAGAAAGTTTGATTAAAAATTTTACTCCCTCCGTCCCAATTATATATGTTGATACTAACAAATGTTGCCAACAAATGTCGTTTCCTTGAACGTACACATGGACTGATTGCATGTCCTTTGTTTGGAATCAACAATGTAAAAGAGACAAACACAACAAATGCAAGCGTAAAAGGAAACTTGTTGCTTAAGAACAATGATATCGAGTTGTGATATTGAACTTTTCTTATATTTCTTGGGGGTAAATCCAGAATCATCCTTTACAATGTGCCCGTGAAGAATATTCATTGTATTCTAGCTGACGTGGTGACTGTTGGATCAAATCCACATGCCCTAATCAGAACAGCCAAAGTCATATACCACTTGTGCATTAATTACATTTGGCTGCTATCATTGACAATGAGTTAGCCGTCCTACATTCCTAAACTACCATACATTAAGACGGACGTTAGATCAATCATTTTCAAAGATACCAGTCTAATTTGTTTGTGATGAGTGCTTTGACTTGACGAAGTGGGACTTCAGACGTGGAGCAGATGGCACTTAGGCGAAGGCACTTCGACTTGGAAAGAAAGGACCTCGGCAATTAGATAAGACACTTCGGCCATGAGCAGTGCTTGTTCTTTCTTGGCTTTAACTATCATGTGTCTTCATGTCATGCTTCCACGTGACTCTTGTTGCCCCCAAGTCAATGTAATGTCATTTATGTGATGCATGGACTTCAAGAATTTTGAGTGATGCATGTATTTTGATTTTATGAGGGAAAATAAAAACAAAAAATTTATTTCGCAAACATTTTTTTATCATCCACAGTAGTCCCCCAAGTCTGATTTGCAAATATTTACATGGAAATAAGAGTTTGAAAATGTAACACGATAAAAAGTTTGCGTACTTACCCAAATAGTTGCAGGGGTGTTATATTAGGAGATGTGATGTCTTGTCGAGGTTATTAACTAATGAACCATATCAATACCGAATTGGTAAGTGACGAGGCCGAAGTTACATGCCTTAGGTCGTATATCCGTACTGGAGATAAAATAGAGCTAGCAATTGTGAGGTAGAGGCAATTATTGTTCAAAGCTTACTTTGCCGAAGTTATGCATGTTGAGGCAGAAGCTGTGGGCTTCGGCAGCTTGGGCGAGGTGGTAGGTAAATAGAATGAGGAGACCTGCCAGTTCAATTTTGATAAACATGAGGAGTGTAATAATTGTGTCGTAATGATTAATTACCTGTTACACTTCCCAGAAAATAACGACTGCAATGATTCAAGTTCCAAAACATGCAACAGCCGAAGAGACCTACATTTGGATCATGTCCACGTGGCTCCATCTAACTCTTCAAAACTTCAAAACACACATTCAATATATTAATTACAATGACAAGGGGTCAACCGCCCTACATTTCTAAACTGACATGCATTAAGGCGTACGTCACATCAATCACTCTCAAAGATACCAATCAGATTTGTTTGTGATGAGTGACTTGGTTTGATGAAGTGGGACTTCAGAAGTGGAGCAGTTGACACTTAGGCGAAGACACTTCTATTTGGGATGGAAGGACATCGGCAATTAGATAAGGCACTTCGGCCATGAGCAGTCTTTGTTCATTCTTGGCTTTAACTCTCATGTGTCTTCATGTCATGCTTCTACGTGGCTCTTGTTAGAGGCTCGTATGAATGTGATAACAATATAAGTTGAGTTTCCTTCTACGTGGCTCTTGTTTGCTAATGTAGAATATTTTCTTGTGTTCCTTTACCAATATACCCTTATTAAATTTTCTCCATTTAATATGACAGTTTCCTGAAATCATCCAAATACACACATTTCTCAATTGTTGAAAACATGGAACAACCCTCATTTATTCTTCTGATTGTGATTATTCAACTTCTTTTGTGTCTTCTCATTTCTGTGTCTTCTGAAAAATTAATAAAAATCACTTCTGTCTTCACATTAGCATCTGATAAACAATTCCATGAAAACACGGTCATATTTTTCTAGTTTTGATCAAAAGTTTAAATTCTAGTTTTCGTAGCAAGCTCGTGAATATTTAAGTTCTGGTGTTGGGTGCTGATTTTTGTTGTAGTTGTTTCAAAAAATTCAAGTTATGGTTCCCAATGATTCTCATCAAATTAAATCATTCAAATTATTTATTAATTCCAACAACAATTTACTATTACATACTGAAAATTAAATAAAGGTAAATTAAGAAAAATCTTGACAAAAATTGATTTTCCAATGACATTAAAGAATATTTTTTTAATTCATGTGAAAAACGAAACAAGCTTATATAATTGGGATGGAATGAGTAATAAATAAAACCATTTTCATTGATTAATATATATAATTTATATATCAAGCATATTTTGTCATAGGATACTTTTGGACGTTGATGTACAAATTGTTAGACAAGACATCAATGTAGCCTATTATTAATATTCCATGGGGGTCCATTTGGCACATGAATACGAATCATGCCTTGTTCTGACTTCACAATACTCTCATCATCTCTACCATAAATTAATAGTAGGATTATTTGTACTTCTGTATGACGTTTGTGTGTACGTCTTCTACACTTATAGTGTGTATGGCTTGATGCAACTACATGTTATACTTGCAAGAACTCGTACAATTGTGGTTATACTTGCAAGAACTCGTTGTACAATTGTGGACTATTAACGACTTTGGCCCTCGCTAGGAGTTGCCTTGCACTCTACCTTTGAGACCTTGTTTTCGACTATGTCCTGAATGCCTTGCTTGTTCGTCTACAGGCGTGGATACAATTGCAAACGCATACCCGAGTCTACAGCCCTTCGAAGGCCAAGAACTCACATTAGTGTGGCACTTAAACTTATTTATTGAGAATTGGGAGATCCTAGTGGGCGAAAATTTGGGTACCGGACAATTAGGAAACGGGAGATTTAATTGTGCTGCACACATGAACTTCTTCACACGTGTTTTTCCAATTAACATTCGCACATGTGAACAATAATTTCTGGTGCTGGCGCTGGGATAGTTGACCTGATTTATACTGTGTTATGATATTCATTCATTTTAAAAATTATTAAGTAGAAGAAAAACTGAAAAAGTATACGCCAATTGAATTGCATGATGCATTTGCATGTTCAAGTTATTATTGAGATTGGGAATGTTTTATAGAATGTGTAGATGTCAGCTGTTGCCCACCCCTTTCTGCGCTTCTTTCGAAATAGGATTCACTTCCTTTCATTTCACTCGATTAAATGTGGCAAATTGATTATCACTACTCTATAATTAAAATTTCCCAATTTGTCACACTATCCCACTATGTCGTAAATTTATCTTTTTAGATTGCATTTTTGTCATTAACTTTTCATTAATTATCACATTTTGTCTCTGATGATAATTTTCGTAAAAAAAAAAAAAAAAAAAAGAAGAGAGAGAGAGATAGGTGGTTAGAGTGTAAAAAACCTTATTTGTCCCTCATATTTGAAAATAAGAAAAAAAATAACAAATAAAAAATGTGACAAAATATTTGTCTTCCATAACAAATCGATAGATTAATTGAAAATAAACCATTATCAGAGACTACATGTAGTAATTAATAAATAAATAAATGAAGGTAAGAATGTGACAAAAAATGTGTGAATACATCTACAAGTGATTTTTATGGTGACAATAAAATCACGGACCTTACTACATGTACATCAAGGTTTATATAAGATATTACATAATGTGATATAGTAGTCTACCATTTGTCATTTCAAAACACAATCTACTTTTTCATCTAATCTTTTCCCTTCATATTATTTTTGATAACCGCTTTTGTACCAATTTTATGTACGAATAGCAAAATCCGACTCCAAAATATAGAGAAATTAAGGAGAGTGATGGTTGGTCAAGCCTCTAAGAAGTTTAAAATTGGTAACGATATTAATGATACTCATATTGGCAACTACAATGTTGTATAACAATTAGGTTCAATGTTACTATCAATTAAAAAACATTGTAATTGAAAATTGAAAAGTGAAACTCTCTTTTTCATTTATTCCAAGTATTAATTATATTTGCATTATAACTTTTATTTTTTACACCGCATTTTAATTGAATTTAAGGTCCTCAAGCTTTTATCATATAACCGTTATGTCCTTAACATTTTTTCATTGGATTATTATCTTCAACTTTCTATTAATTAGCACATCTTATTTTTTATGATGATTTTCTTCAAAATATTGTGTTGCGTGTTTTGAAATGAGGGATATTTTGTCTCAAGTAACAACTTCCAAAGGATTTTTAGGATGAAAACTATTATTAGAGACAATATATGTTAATTAATGAAATTTTGATGATCAGAATGATTCGAAAAAAAAAATTAAAAATATAAAGACTATAATGAGCAAATATTGAGGACTTTATAATACAATTAAAATATGATCTAATATACATAAATCGTCATTGAAATTTAAAAATATTGAATACATTTCCGCATATAGCGGTGTGAGGAAATAGACAATGGAAACATGTACTAGTTTATCTTTTTCTTCCTATCACTCTTACGTTTCATTTTTCCCTTATTCTAATGCACTCTCCAGTGATAAATCAATTATATGGTGAATCACAAGCAATGAAAAGTAAATTCATTAGGCAAGGCCTCAACAAGAAGTGTTGGTGTCGGATTATTTAAAGTCAAAGTAATAGTACTTACAAGTCTCTCTACTTTCTACAACTTCGCCCAATACTATTTCCATGCACTTCTTGCCTCTCCCTCCTAACCTTGAGAAAATCTTTGATGGGGCAATGGGTGAGGGTGGGCCATTCGATGAGATGGTGGCTGCACATAGGACAATCGCAACACGTAGGACGATGCGACCTCCCCATCAAAGTTTTCGTCAACCTAACCTTAGACCATCTTTTCTTTTTTACATGTCATAAATTCATGGAAGAATGCAAGACTTGGAGAGAGAAAAATAGGGTAATGCTATCTAATTCTAGTAATGCGAAGCATCCTCCCATGTGGTGTTGGAGTCCATTTCTACAATTAGCTAAAAAAATGTAACTTTTTATGCTAACAAATCGTAATTGTGGAGATGTGAATTCAAATGGATTCTTAATACTACTTAAAAATAAATAATCTTATCCGATTCAATTGTATACATCATTATTGCAATAAAGACAAATATTTATGAATAGAGGATAAAATGTTAATTCCCCTTAAACAAGAAATGCAACTTTATATTGAGCCACTTTGGTATTTTATGTTTCACTAGTACTTGGTAATTGGTACTCATAGAATGGCACAAATTAACACAAAATTCCATTGTAGACCTGTCTGGAAGTTGATAACCAAAGCGTTGACTTCAACTCTGATTAACTTGCATATTTCTGGTCAACAAACACATTTTTGGTAAGCCAAACATAACCGATCTTTCTCAGACATAAAATCACCTCACATCAAACTTGTAGAAGGAACCGCACGTGCGTTTGACTCTCCATGACTTGAGAAGAAGCTATCATGGAATTCTCATCAAAAGTAACATTCCTGCTGATCATGAACTTAGAATCATCTAGGCGATAGCCTTTTACACCTGCTCCATAGCCCAAAAATATTGTCTTCTTAGCTCTCGCATCAAGCTTTCCTTCGTTAACGTGGTAGTAAGCTGTGCATCCAAAAATTTTGAGTCTCTCATAATCTGCATGTTCTCCTGACCATACCCTGTAGGGTACATCTTCATCTAACTTTGAATGTGGAGACCGATTTACTATGTAACAAGCAATAGCAATCGACTCTACCCATCATTCTCTACCCAAACTAACATAAGATTGCATACACATTGATCTCTCTCGAAATGTGCAGTTTAGCCTTTCTGCAACCCCATTCTGCTGTGTTTTTTTTTTCTGACTGTCCAGTGTCTTGCAATGCCTTCATTATCACAGAATTCCTTGAAAGCACCATCTGTATACTCTGTACCGTTATCAGATCGCAGTGTCTTCAATTTCTTTCCTGTTCTGTTTTTAACCATTGCTTTCCACTTCTTGAAAGTATCGAATACCTCATTCTTATGCTTCAAGAAATAAATCCAAGCATATTTAGAATAATCATCAACAAATGTGACAAAATACCTGGAACCGCCTTTGGAAGTGACCGAAACCGGACCCTAATTATCTGTATGCACATAGTCTAGTATCCTTCTGATTCTATGTTTGCTTGGCTGGAACTGAACCCGGTATGCTTTATCGTACAACAATGCTCGCAAAAATCCATAAAAGGCTTCTTCAAGCTCTTCAGCAAACCTTCCTTACTGAGTAGATTTAGACCATTTTCTGACATATGCCCAAGCTGCCTATGTCATAGCCGAGTGTACTCACATGGGGTCTCCACCACTTCCACTTGTTTCAACTGCCACATCTTCTGTAACTGTAGTACCCAAAAGAGCATAAAGATTGTCTTGACGAATGCCTTTCATCACTATCAAAGAACCACGAATAACCTTCTTTACTCTATTCCATGTTACAATCTTGCAACCACCGGAGTCTAAAGCACCAACAGAGATAAGGTTCTTTCACAAATCTAATATCCATCAATGTTCTAACCACTCCATCATGCATCTTGATTCTAACTGAAAGTTTATCACCCACAAGCATCAATATTTGTACTAGATTCTCATAAGACTTTGGCAAAAAAAGAAGTACTAGAAGTGCTTGATCCTCATCATCTACTTTCGCATCAATGTCCTTCAAATCTGATATACACCTATCAAACTTGTTGGCGTACTCTCGGATTGGTGTACCTTCATCTATCTTGCAAGTATAGAATTTGGACTTCAAGTAAATCCGATTAGTTAGAATCTTCGTCATTAAGTTCGTCTCCAACTTTGTCCACACCTTCGAAGTCGTCACCTCACCATCAACCAAGAAAGCAACATATCTTTCAAGGCATAGAATGATCGATGTTTGAGCTTCAAGGTCTAGCTCTTCCCAATTCTCGTCGGGCATGTCTTTGTGTTTCTTCTGTTTACCCGCCAAAGTTTTGTGCAACTTTTGCGAAATTAACAATTTTTTTCATTTGCATTCTCCAATAGGAGAAATCGTTCTTCCCATTGAATTTCTCTATCGCATACTTCCCAACCTTCACCGTTCCACTAGTAGACGAAATTTATCTATTTGTTTATCGGAAATATTTCAACAAAGTTCTCTCAGAAATTTTCACAAACACCTTGTGTACACAACAGAGTTCAAATCAACCACCAAAAATTCGAAGCTTTACCACCCCGATTTAAGAAGTGGCTCTGATACCAAATTGTTGTGAAAACACTCCTAGAATAATACCTTAACCGGTATTGAAAACAAATCAATTGTTATGAAAATCCAAGAAAAAATAAAATATCTAGGAAGATATGAGATTTGGGGAGAATGAGAATTCAATATATATGAGAATTTATGATTACTTGAACAAACCTCAATCTTGTAAAAATCTCTCCTAAACTCGCTCTATCTTTTCTCTAATTTTTTTCGGACCTTAAAATAGGTAGAAATCTGGTGTATATATAGCAGCCGGACGACGCCATGACCCAAGAATGGCGCCACGGTTCGTGTTGCCTCCAACCGGGTGGCCACGCCATGGCGTGGCAGACTCTGAAGTTCTTAGCAATCTGCTGGACGCCATGGCGCCATTGATTGGTTGAATCTGCCACCAAGCTGCCCACTTTGTTATTCTGGGGAAAGAATTCAGAGTTTTTTTATATATATATTCCGTCAATTACAATGGTGATGGTATATATACAAAATAAACATTACTCCTATTTTGGTATACATATATCTTGCTATAATTTATAGATAATTTTGGCTCTAATTGATTCTGTTGACCCAATAATGTAGAAATTCACATCCCTTAATTTGCTCCTTTAATTCTTCTGTAGACAACTCATGCCAACACTCCCCCTCAAGTTGGTGCGTATATGTCTATCAGGCCCAACTTGTCAAGTGAGTTGTGAAAACTCCTACTACATACAGCTTTTGTTAGGATATCTGCTAGCTGGTCTTCAGATTTCACAAAGGGGAAGCGAATTATCTTAGCTTCGAGATTCTGTTTGATAAAATGTCGATCAACTTCTACATGCTTGGTGCGATCATGTTGAACTGGGTTATGTGAAATGTCAATCGCCGCCTTATTATCACAGAATAGATTCATCTCGCAATTAGGAGCAAATCCAATCTCAGATAAAAGTCCTTTTAGCCAAAGGAGCTCGCATAGTCCTTTTGCCATTCCTCGAAATTCTGCTTCTGCACTTGATAACGCCACTACCTTTTGTTTCTTACTCCTCCAAGTAACTAGGTTCCCTCCAACAAATGTGAAATAGCCCGAAGTAGATTTTCTGTCTGATATGCTTCCTGCCCAGTCAGCATCTGTATATCCTTCAACATTTAAATGATCATTTTTTGAAAATAGAAGTCCTTTTCCAGGGGACGACTTCAAGTATCGAAGAATTTGCATTACAGCAATCGTATGGGCTTCACTCGGACAATGCATGTACTGCATAAGCAATGTCAGGTCGAGTGTGTGACAGATAAATCAATTTACCAACCAATCTCTGATATCTGTCTCTGTTTGTTGGAACTTGGTCTGGATATTCCCCAAGTCGGTGATTCTGGATTATAGGTACATCAGCAGGCTTGCAATCTAGTAACCCGACTTCAGCTAGTAGATCTAGTACATATTTTCGCTGAGAAAGGAATATCCCATGATTAGATCTAGCAACTTCGATTCCCAAGAAATACTTGAGCCCTCCTAAGTTCTTCATTTCGAATTCTGATGCTAACTGATTTTGAAGTCTTGCAATCTCGTCTACATCATCTCCTGTAATGATCATGTCATCAACGTAGACAATTAGTGCCGTGATCCTACCTTGTCGGTGTTTTAGAAATAGAGTGTGATCAGAGTTGCTCTGTTTGAAGCCGTATTTCTTCATTGCCAAACTCAATTTCCCGAACCAAGCTCGAGGAGATTGCTTCAAACCATATAAAGTCTTTTGCAATTTGCACACAACCTTTGCTTCAGAACTTTCCATATATCCAGGAGGGATATCCATGTAAATTTCTTCTTCGAGATCCCCATGAAGGAATGCATTCTTCACATCGAGCTGATGTAATGGCCAATCAAGATTTGCGGCAAGAGATAACAAGACTCTAATCGTGTTCAGTTTAGCCACTGGTGAGAAAGTTTCTTGATAATCAACTCCGTATGTTTGGGTATAACCTTTGGCAACTAGTCTTGCCTTGTATCGTTCAATGGACCCATCCGCCTTGTATTTGATGGAGAAGACCCATTTGCATCCCACTGTCTTCTTTCCTTCGGGCAGTGAGACAAGTACCCATGTCTCCTTTTTTAATAGGGCATCTATCTCTTCCTTCATTGCTTGAACCCATTTATGATCCCTTAATGCTTCTTCAACTCTAGTAGGAATATGATGAGATGAAAGATCGTCGGCAAAACTCTTCACTGATTTAGGAAGCTTATCAGTGGATACATAGTTGGCGATAGGATATTTCGACCGTTGTTCTTCTATCTCAGGAGAGTATCGATTTGGTGGCTTACCACGATTATGCCTGAAAGGTAACTCATAGCCAATAGGAGCAAGAGTATTTATGGTGTTAGAAATTTGAGGTATAATTGGAGAGCTAGGAGAATTTACCTCAATGATATTCTCAGGAGAAGGATCGATGGATGTTGAGGAGTGGAGGAGATCTACGTGAGGAGTCATCTCTGTCTCTGTCTCTATAGTGCCTTCAATTTCTATCGGATGGGGTATATCTAGGTCATTAAATCCTGGCCAATCAAACCGCAGCCAATTTACCTCTTCATCATGATTCTCCCCCTGAAGAGGAGAAGTGGATGCTCTGGATGTGAAGAAAGGCTTCGATTCTAGAAATGTGACATCCATCGACACATATGTACGCTGGAGAGTGGGATCGTAGCATCTATACCCCTTTTGATGTACGCCGTAGCCCAAGAAAAGGCACCGAATTGCACGGGGATCAATTTTAGTGCGTTGATCCTTGTGAAGGTGAACAAAGGCGACACATCCAAAGACACGTGGTGGAATCATCAAGACCGAAGGTAACGTGACGAAGGTGGATAATGCCTGGATAGGAGTCTGCATGTTGAGGGCTTTTGATGGCATTCTGTTAATAACATGAATGGCTGTCGTGACTGCATCTGCCCAATAATGACTAGGCATATTAGCTCCAAGAAGAAGGGCTCGAGCAGTCTCAAGTATGTGGCGGTTTTTCCGCTCAACAACCCCATTTTGCTGCGGGGTCTGGGGACATGATGTCTCATGAACCATTCCATGCTGGCGAAAGAAATCCTGGAACTGAGCATTCACATATTCGCCGCTATTATCAGAGCGGAGAACCTTAGGTTTGGTGCAGTATTGGGTGCAAATCATCTCATAAAAGGATCGAAATGTATCAAAAACTTCGCTTTTGTGTCTTAACAAATATAACCACGTCATCCTAGTACAATCATCGACAAATATTACAAACCATCGATAGCCAAACATAGTAGGTTTTGGGGATGGACCCCACACGTCAGAATGAATCAATGTAAAAGGGGCCGTACTTTTATTTAAACTCAAAGGGTAAGTAATTCGATGGCTTTTGGCCAAAATGCATGTCTCGCATTTAAATTCTAGATTTGATACATCCGAAAACAAACTAGGAAATACATGCTTCAAATAACTGAATGAAGGATGACCTAACCGGCGGTGCCAAAGCCAAATTTGCTCTTCCTTCGATTTATTCTGATGGGTAATCTGACATGCTTGACCCACTTTCAAATCCTCCATGTAGTAGAGTCCCCCCTTCTCAATACCACGTCCAATGATCTCCTTGGTGAGAATATCCTGAAGAAAACAAACATCAGGATAAATGGTCACAATACATTTTAGTTCCTTGGTAATCTGGCTTACAGATAATAATTTATGGGAAAGAGAAGGGACAAGTAATGTATTGGACAGGGATAGGTCCCGTGACAACTCCACGGTGCCTGCCCCGGTTACCGAACAAACTTTTCCATTAGCATTTACAATTCTCATTCTCCGAGGTGTAGACCATTGGGAGAAATCCCTTTCATCATATGTCATATGGTCGGAAGCTCCCGAGTCAAGGATCCACTCGGTATGAGCATCCTTCATATTGGACCTGAGTAGAATGGTACCTGTAGTGGAATTATTTTGGCTTTCCTGTGCAATAGCATTGTGAGCTTCGGCTGGAATTAGAGAGAGGGTCAGGTCACTTTCAGCAACTGAAGCTTGGCCCACCAAAGCACCTGTTCCAGTATCACGTTTTTTCTTTGCCTGCAACTCGTGCCACCACTCAGGATAACCATTGAGCTTGAAGCACGTCTCCCGAGTTTGTTTAGAACCTCCACAATAGGAACATTTCTCCCCATCGGTGGCAGCCTTTGGTTTAGAAGTGGAATTTAGCCTTCTACTTTGAGAGAACTTTGCTACAAGTGCTCCAATTTTCAGGCTTTTGGATGCCATCACAGCCCCCAGTGGTTCTTCGCTTTTGGCCTTTGTCATTACTGCTTGTCGTATCGCCTCCCGCCGAACTTGAGCATAAGCTTGTTCCACGGTGGGGAACGGTTTCAGCTGTAAAATATCTCTTCTAGTGCCATCAAGCTTATCATCCAGGCCATCCAAAAATATATACACTCGATCTTCTTGTACCATAGAGTTGTATTTCTTAATATCTGTCTGACATTGCATCGGATTCGGCCTTCGAAAGTCAATTTCTCTCCATAATCCCTGTAGGTTGTTGTAGTATTTTTCCAGTGACCCACCTGCTTGTTTTAGGCGTGTTACTTGGCGCCGGAGTTCATACACCTGAGAAGCATCGCTGCCATCAAAATAGGTGGTTGCTATGGCGTCCCACACCATTTTCGCCGTCGAAAATCTGATGAAATTTCCAATTAATGATGGATCCATGGAATTGATTAACCAGCCCTTCACTATGGCATTGTCTGTACACCATCTACGGAAGGTTGGGTCTGTCGATGGAGGTTGAGGAAGATCGCCATTGATATACCCCAACTTGTCTTTTCCAGATATGTACATTTCCACCACTTGAGACCAGATGGCGTAATTGGTCCCATCCAACTTAATTCCGATTGGTGCGGTGGCCATGTCGGTAGTCTGGGTTGGAGCTGACGTTTTGGACAGTATCTCAGTCATCTTTGTAGTGAGTTCGGACAGGATAGATGATGGAGACTCTTCCAAATGTGGATCTACCTCAGCCATAGTTTAGGACTGTAAAAGAAAACTATAAGCCAGATCAATATACTTGCTCTGATACCATGTTATTCTGGGGAAAGAATTCAGAGTTTTTTTATATATATATTCCGTCAATTACAATGGTGATGGTATATATACAAAATAAACATTACTCCTATTTTGGTATACATATATCTTGCTATAATTTATAGATAATTTTGGCTCTAATTGATTCTGTTGACCCAATAATGTAGAAATTCACATCCCTTAATTTGCTCCTTTAATTCTTCTGTAGACAACTCATGCCAACACACTTGACTTCTTTGCCCACAGTTCTGATTGTATGGATTTGCTCATTTTGTTGCCGAACTTAATTTCAGTGTGCGAGCAATTACTGTTTCCAATATCAGCAAAGTTGATTTTTTTTTTTTTTTTTAATCAAAGGGTTTTAAATGTATTTGAGCAATCAAGTTCTATATTCATGGTAGTAATGGATTCGGGAGCCAAAATGTCGGAAGATCGGCATTGCCCCCGAATTGACATTTATGGGCTAAAAGTTCGTATAGAACAGAAGCTCGGTGGACAAAAGGCTGGAAAGTATTTTAATCTGTTGAATAGATATCTAAGTCTTAAACTTAGCAAATCGGAGTTCAATAAGCTCTGTATTGGGTTGTTGGGGCGAGAGGATATCTCTCTTCACAATGGGCTAATTCAAGCAATTATCAAGAATGCATGTGTTGCGAATATTCCTCCACCAAAGTATGGCAAATCAGAAGTGTAAAGATCAACTCGAAAATTCAGCAAACATTTACCAACATAAACCGAATACTAGGATGCAAAATAACATAAGAATCAACAACAAAAACATAAAGAACACGAGATATTTCGCCCTAAGGCAAGAGGTTCGGGATAAATCTCTAATCCCCTTTTGAGCTTCCGCCAACGGGAAGAGATCGCTATATTAACCAAGGATCGCAGTCTCAAACAAGATTACAACACAGTTGCTGGACAAATCACTCAAGATCTGACCGAAACTTCCTCCTCTAAAATCAGCCAACGAATCCACACAAGGACACAACTTAGGCACTCTACAATTCACACAAGAGTAGTAAATGGCCTGTACAAAAACTGATTTACAAAGAAAAGCAATTATATGGAGTAAATCTCGAAGTCGGCCGAGAGAAATCGCAGGAGAGAGAGAGCAGCGTGTGAGAGATGAGAGTGTGAGAGATTATGCCAAAATATCTCTTAACCCTAGACTTTAGAAGACTCTCGAACCCTTATGATCCAATGGTTGATTTGTAGTCTTGGTTTTCCATCTCGACCGTCCATAAGACAAAGGAGAAGTCGTGTTTTCCTCAAGGCACACGAGTTTAGCAGCTTGGAGCAGGCCTCCATTAAGTTTCAGCCCAACTTCCCTTATTTGGCAGAAACCGGGTCAGGCCCATTTCCAGTAGAAGCCCATTATTGTGCCATTTTTCTCACAATCTCCACCTTGGTACAATGATCCTGGTTTCATTTATAGTGATCTTTCCATGGTTTGGCATCATTTGCTCGGTACCTGATACACAAATCAGCAAATATCAATATTCAGCATCTTTAAACAGTCCAAAAACTTATTTAAAGGCAGAATTTTAGTTCCAACATCAGCAGGGTTAAAATGAGTAGAAATTTTCTCAAGTTTCACAACACCTTGTGATATTACATCTCTAATGAAATGGAATTTAACATCAACATGTTTAGATCTATTATGCAAAACAGGATTTCTACTCAAATAAATGGCAGATTGGCTATCTGAAAATAAAACCACATCTTTTACAAAACCAAATTCATTTAACAAACCCTTCAGCCAAATACCCTCTTTTATAGCATCAGTTGCAGCAATATATTCAGCCTCGGTTGAGGATAAAGCAACAATTTTCTGTAGTTGAGATTTCCAACTAATACAAGAATTACATAAGGTATAAACATAAGAAGAAGTAGACTTCCTATTGTCTCTATCCCCCGCATAGTCAGAATCAGTGTAACCCCTCAAGATAACACCATCAGAATGTTTTCTATAATGAATTCCCAAGTCACAAGTTCCCTTAATGTATCTAAGAAGCCACTTCATCGCTTCCCAATGTGTTTCACCTGGATTTGACATAAATCTACTCAACACACTTATGGAGAAGGCTAAATCAGGTCTGGAACAGACCATTAGATACATGACAGACCCAACTGCATTAGAATAAGGAACTTTTGACATTCTTTTTAATTCAGTTTCAGATTTGGGAGATTGATCACTTGAAAGTTTGAAGTGATTTGCTAAAGGTAAGCTCACACTTTTAGCATCAATCATAGAAAACTTTTCAATCAATTTCAAAACATAAGATTTTTGACTTAGACTAAGTATGCCTTCTTTTCTATTTCTTTTAATTTCAATACCCAGAATTTTTCTCACAGGACCTAAATCCTTCATTTCAAATTCAGATTTCAGTTTGTTTTTAATGAACTCTATTTCTTTTATGTCATGACTAGCTAAAATCATGTCATCTACATAAAGAAGAAGATAGAGTGCATTTTCACCACCATTTCCTTTACAATATAAACAGGTATCGAAATTACTTCTTTTAAACCCAAGTCCAAGCACAAAGGTATCAAATCTCTTGTACCATTGTCTTGGAGCTTGTTTTAAACCATATAAAGATTTTTTAAGAAGGCACACAAGGTCAGAATTTTTATTTATTTCAAAGCCTTTTGGTTGTTCCATGTAAATAGTTTCATCAAGATCACCATTTAAAAAAGCGGTTTTGACATCCAGTTGATCCAATTCCCAATCAAACTGAGCAGCCAAGGCTAATATCACTCTAACAGTAGTAAATTTTACAACTGGAGAAAAAATTTCATTAAAATCTATCCCCTCCTTTTGGGTGAAGCCCTTAGCCACTAATCTAGCCTTGTATCTAATGTCATTTTCATTTTGTTCACCTCTTTTTATTTTGAAGATCCATTTACAATCAACAACCCTTTTCCCCTTAGGTCTTTCTGTCAAAATCCAAGTTTTATTTTTCTTAAGAGATTCCATCTCATCTTGCATTGCATCACGCCAATGCTTGGAATCTTGGCTACTCATAGCCTCAATATAAGAACTAGGTTCATTTTCAATAAAACTTTGTACGGTAAGCAAAGACACTTCATCATCAAACCTCACGGGTGGTCTAATCTGTCTTCTTTGCCTATCACGAGCTAGTTGATAATCATCTAAGGTCTGATTAGTCTCTAAATCAGTTTCAGATTGCTCAATCTCATTATTACTATGTGTTTCAACATCAGTTTCAGTTTCTAGCTCTCCAATCTGAATATTAGGTATATGATTATCATTTTCAACTTGCTCCACCTCAATTTCAGCCTCTCTCTCTATGCTATCAGTCTGATTTATAGGATCAGAGTTGCTGTTCACTTTTAAACAAGGCAGATCAGATTCATTAAAGACCACATTTCTACTTATTATGATCCTATAACCCTTGGTTTCCCTTACCCATAGTCTATACCCTTTTACCCCTTCACCATAACCTAAGAAGACACACTTAAGATCTCTAGGTTCAAGTTTCCCCTCATATTGATGTGCAAAGGCTGCACATCCAAATACTCTTAAGTTGCTAAGGTCAATAGGCTTATTTCTCCACTTTTCTTCAGGGGTTTTAAATTGTATAGCACTAGCGGGGCTTCTATTAATAAGATAACTAGCAGTTTTTGTAGCTTCCCCCCAAAATAGCTTAGGAAGACCAGAACTTAAAAGCATGCATCTAACCTTTTCAAGCAAAGTTCTATTCATTCTTTCAGCTAAGCCATTTTGTTGTGGAGTGTGTGTAACAGTTCGGTGTCTTAAAATACCATGCATTTTACACAACTCATCAAACTCATAATTGCAGAATTCAAGCCCATTATCTGTTCTTAAAACTTTTATCCTTTTATCTGTCTGATTTTCAATCAGATTTTTCCATTCTTTAAAGGCAATAAAAGTTTCAGATTTCGTTTTCAACAGAAATACCCAATTCTTTCTTGAAAAATCATCAATGATTAACAAGAAGTATTTAAAACCAGTATGAGTAGGCACATTGGCTGGTCCCCAAAGATCAGCATGCAAGTATTCAAGAATAGACACAGATTTATGCATTCCAGGCAGAAATGGTAGTCTATTATGCTTTCCTAGAATGCAATAGTCACAAAAACTGATTTTTTCAATGTTATCTTTACCAAATGCACCTTGTTTTTTCAAAATCTGCAACCCTTTATCACTAATATGACCCAATCTCTTGTGCCATATTTGTGATTTATCATTTGAAACAGTAAGTGCTGCTGAAGTGGAATCAAAAGTGTTTTCAGTTTGCAAAATGTAAAGTCCATGTCTCTTGGGTGCTTCCACAATTAAGTGTGAATTCCTCAAGATTTTAATGTATCCCGAATTAATCATAATGTCATAGTTTAGGTCATCTAACACACCTAAAGAGATCAGATTTCTTTGAAGGTCAGGAACAAATCTGGTCTTTTCTAGGACAAGGACACTATTATCATTTACTCTTAAAGTGATAGTTCCTATGCCCTTAACTTGACATGCCATATGATTACCCATTAAAACTTGACCACCATTTACATTTTCAAAATCAGCAAACCACTCTTTATTAGGACACATGTGAAAAGTACAACCGGAGTCTAAAATCCACTCTTGACAAGACTGGTGAGTCACAGCAACATAGAGACCTCATCTATATCAGTTTCATTATTGCAGGCCAGAGCTGCATCACCATCAAATTTAGACCTATTCCTATTGTCACTAAGCCTCTTAGGACAATCTTTGATAAAATGACCTTCCTCTTGACAGTAAAAATATTTTTTACCTTTGATTTTCACTTTATCCTTTTGAAAAACCTTTTTCTTTTGGCCAAACTTCTTATTGGGGTGATTAGTCTTAGGAGTAAACCTAGGCTTTACCATCAGATTAACACCACTAACAGATTCTTTCCTATCAGATTTTAACTCTAACTCTTTATTTCTTAAGGCATTTATTATCACCTCGGTGGTTAGAGTTTCCCTACCATATTCAATAGCATTTTTGACATCCTTATATTTGTCACCAATTGAATTTAATAAAACCACAGCCAACTAATCTTTTGAGAGTTTCTCATCACAGTTGACAAGGTCACGGGATAATCTATTGAATCTGTCAAAGTTTGCATCAAGATCAAGAGAAGAATCAATTTTAAAACCAAAAAACTGTTTTAGAAGATACACTTTATTTGGAATAGTTTTTGTCAGATATGTATCTTCAAGTTTTTTCCACAATTCAGCAGCAGTTTTTGTTTCACCAATTCTCTCAGAACGTTATCAGACAAATGCAAGAAAATAGAACTCCAAGCAGTTTCATCAAGTTCTGTTTTCTTGTTTGCATCTAGACCCTCAGGCCATGACTCATCAAGTGCTTTTGCACATTTTTGTTGCATTAAAAGAGCTCGCATTTTCTGGCGCCAGAGACTGAAGTCTCCTTTGCCATTAAAAACTTCCATTTCAAATTTTGAAGCAGGCATGTTTAAAAAAAATTTGAGTGAATAAGTGATGTGTGCGCAAACAGTCAGACCTTACCAAAGCAGTATACAACAAGTGATAATTCAGTTATCAACACTCAAGAGATAATCACAGAACTATTTCAATATCACTAAGTTGTAAACAATGTTCAGAACTTCACAGAGTTCTTATAGGCAAGATAGTCACTTAAATCACGTTTTTCACATAACAAGAACTAGTACACTTATCGCAATTGCATTATACTTAATTAAAGAGCACATGCAGAGTTTTTATGTCAAGGTTCTTGACTCGAAATCAAGACAACCCTCAGATTCCAGACAACTCACGGTTTCTGGACAAAGGTATTGCCAAGAAGAGTCTCAAACCAAGTTTTCAAAAAACCTAACAACAATTAACTCTAATGTATAAGCAATGTATGCACTGAATCTTTACAACAAACTCGAAAATGGAAAGATCTCACCAAAACCCCCTTGATGGGTTACAGAACAAAATTCGAGTGTTGTGAATCGTGTGAAAAATAGTGACCACCGAACGGACTGCACAAATCCCGAGATTCGGACCTTCGCCTGGAGCTCTGATACCACTGTAAAGATCAACTCGAAAATTCAGCAAACATTTACCAACATAAACCGAATACTAGGATGCAAAATAACATAAGAATCAACAACAAAAACATAAAGAACACGAGATATTTCGCCCTAAGGCAAGAGGTTCGGGATAAATCTCTAATCCCCTTTTGAGCTTCCGCCAACGGGAAGAGATCGCTATATTAACCAAGGATCGCAGTCTCAAACAAGATTACAACACAGTTGCTGGACAAATCACTCAAGATCTGACCGAAACTTCCTCCTCTAAAATCAGCCAACGAATCCACACAAGGACACAACTTAGGCACTCTACAATTCACACAAGAGTAGTAAATGGCCTGTACAAAAACTGATTTACAAAGAAAAGCAATTATATGGAGTAAATCTCGAAGTCGGCCGAGAGAAATCGCAGGAGAGAGAGAGCAGCGTGTGAGAGATGAGAGTGTGAGAGATTATGCCAAAATATCTCTTAACCCTAGACTTTAGAAGACTCTCGAACCCTTATGATCCAATGGTTGATTTGTAGTCTTGGTTTTCCATCTCGACCGTCCATAAGACAAAGGAGAAGTCGTGTTTTCCTCAAGGCACACGAGTTTAGCAGCTTGGAGCAGGCCTCCATTAAGTTTCAGCCCAACTTCCCTTATTTGGCAGAAACCGGGTCAGGCCCATTTCCAGTAGAAGCCCATTATTGTGCCATTTTTCTCACAAGAAGCTTCATTGATTGTGAAATGGCCTAATGGCTACCAAAGAAGTAGTCTTCAGTCATTCTGTAGAGATGCGTTTCCTCGCTGTCTGAGGAAAGGACGGACTTATACCCTTCGTGATCACAAGTTCAGGCACGGACTGAGCCCTCTCGGGCCTCATGGGAAGGCCCATAATGTGGTGTTTGAAAATTCAGTACCGAAAATTCAAGAACAGCAGAGTAGCAAGCCTCCTGTTGAAATCACGTCTGTGGAAGATGGTGAAGAGGTAGAACAGGCTGCAGGAAGTCCAGGCATTTTCAGTAGAAGCCCGGTTAGAGCTCCTCTTGGCTTCTCGCTTAATGCAAAAAGAACAAGGAAGGTGCTTTGCCATGGATCAGCACCGTTCATTTATATAGACACTTGTTTTAATAATGGTGAACTTCCTGATACCAGTTCATTGAAGAAGCGGTTAGAACGAAAATTGGAGACGGAGGGTTTGAAGATCTCAACAAGTTGTGTGCACTTGTTAATCAATGGGCTCGATATTTTTATGAAGATATTAGTAGAACCCTGTCTCGATTTAGCCGCTTCAAGATCAGAACGCACACTTCATAATCAAGTTTATCATCAAGCCAAATCCATCATAAATGGGATTAGGCCCATGTCATACATACAAAACTCTTGAGAGATTGTTCTTCGTGTCAATGTTAGATTTTCAAGTTGCAATGGAGTCGAATCCCAGGATAATTGGAGCAGATTGGCCAGTGCTGCTTGAGGAAGTTTCCCTGCGTGCATCAAAGGTTCATACAGCAGAATTGCCTGTGAATTTTATGTTATGAAACTTTCATCTCAAAGTGATAAACCAGATCTCATGACTCTAGAATGCCCTTTCTAACCGTGATGTTGAAATTATCATACCATCAAAGATATAGCAACGATGTGGTTTAGAGTTACAGAAAATTTTGGGTCGAGTTGGTTAGGTTGTATGTACATCTCAGAGCTGATTATTTTCTAGAGAGGGACTCTTTACCTCATAAAGAACATCAGTGGCCTTCTTCAACTAAAATTCTATTTCGTTCATCTTATTGATTTTCTGTTCATCAATGGATGTTATTTCAAGTATCTGCACTATCTGTTTTAACCCTAATTCCGTTCTCCAACCTCCCAAAAATCCCACCACCAGAATAAAAGGAATGTAAAAGAAGCAAAAACAGAAAAGGAAAAGAATAGAGAAACAGCAGCTTCAATAGATTTCAGTAGCCTGTGGTACTGCTATAATGCTATTGCTTCTCAAATGCATGGAATTGGCCTAGTGTAGAGTTTCAAGCATACATTGTTCCAAAAGAAGCATATTAGATTTCACAATTCACATTTTCATGCTTCGATATTGCAGCTTGTCTACGGGTAAAGAACTGAATAGGGAAGAGAAGGAGAATGCCCAAAGAAGGCAAGAGAACAATCTCGGTTGAGGATCAAAGAAGGAGACGCTTCAATTAACCATTGGACCAAATTTTTTTTGCATTTTTCTCTAAGACCAAGCTGAGAATCAACCTGCTCCAACAATATCATAAAACCACCTTCTACATTCTTGGTTGACCACCTTAGCCTCTAATTTATCACCATGATGATTGTTTAACTTTTCTATCGATCCACCAAAAATACTTGTAACTAATTAAATCCTCAACGACTCATTAAAATTGTGAGCTAAACCAAGTCCCTGATTGACGACCATTATTTTAAAACCGTATATTCACACAATAAGATTTTCTGCCTCTATACCTATTTTTTTTCTAATTTTTAACTCCACATTCTTCTAAAAATCACTAACGAAAAGATGATTTTTTCTATTTAATGGTTGTCAAATATGGGCTTAATTTTTCCAAGGAAAATGTCATATGTACAACGGTATGATCTACTGAATTTTTACAAAACACTCATATGAAGTGAGGTCAGTGTGATTAAAATATTGTCAAAAAATATCACCCCACGCACCATCATGTATGTGTCCAGGCCCTCTAAAGCAGGGCCTCTGCCTGTAGCTTTGTTCTTTTTCCAATCTTTAGTTTGTTTTCCTTTCAAAACCTACTTGTCAATCGTGGCAGGAATAATCATCGGTGTTGTCATTTTAGACTTGGTCAAAAGTAGTTGTCCAAGGTATATTTTTCTTTCAGAAAATATTTAATGCAATAATTTTTAAAATAGACACAGTTTTATTTTTATCCAGAAGGTTTGAATACATATAAAAAAGGATATCTCTCTCTTACATATGGTTGCAGATTACGTAACGTAGTCAGCTTTCTCTACTTGCAATTAACTAAAAATTATACAACTGTCATCATCAAGAATTTAAACTCTATGAACCCAAAGAATTTAATACTAAAAGAATGAGTCATCCCTAAATAAATAGGATTAGCGCTAATCATTCATTTGTAATCATCTCTATTTAAAAAAAGTGGATTTGGATTTTATTCCCCCATGAGCGTGTTTGGCTTTGCTTCCTTTGTTAAAGAATCTATCTTATTCCTACAGTAAAAAAGCCAATAAAACTGTCATTTTCTTTTTTTGAGAAAAGTTACAAGTACAGTATGGTGCACAGCTACCTCATATGCAAGGGGTGGAACTCGCGATTAAAAAAATCGCGGACCCCATCCGCTGTGAGGCAGCTGTGCACAATGCTGTACAAACAACAATTTTCTTTTTTTAAACTTCTTTTAAGTTAAGCCTAACATAATCTAAGTGAAAAAATACATAATTTATTTTCTTTAATTATTATATTTTTATTCAATACTATGTGATAAATAAGCTGTGGTGCTTCCACGATACTAATTAAGAAAACGAAAAATTGTAACGACCCGGATTTTATTCCACCAAAAAAGAAAGAAAAACAGAAATTTGTGAAACGCTACACTTTGGCGTTTCTTATTTCACGTATTCTTGAAACAATAAACTTGCATAAACACAAATAAAAAAAAAATCACGTCTGTTGTCAAAGACAGACTCGAAACAGAACAAATACAAGATTTGTTAACAATTTATGTACCCATTAAAGTGTCAAAAATATATTCTCAATTAAATCTTCCACAGTCAAAACGGATATTCCCATTCCTGCCAGTTTTGACCCCGACCCGGCCCAATTTGGTCATTGCTTGGATGAAGGCCTTCTGAAAGGCCTGTGGGTTTCCGGCCCATGCATCAACAGTGGGCCTGGACCTTCTGTCTGTCCAGAGGACTTGGTCTGATGTGAATAAGCCTTTGCCCTGCTGGAGATTTTGGAAATAGACATTGTCAAAGGTTCTAGGTGTCTTTGGGTCCATGTCGATGGCTATCCTGGGGTCCACATTTTTTGGGCACATTCCCTGTAATTGGGTCGCATATTGCCGGTTCAGGGTTGGGTCCACCGGATTCTGACGGTTGAAGTTGTATATACGGTTTGCGAACTTATCGCAGTGAGAAAAACCTAAAGTGTGAGCAGCTGCATAGAAATATAACGTGAAGTGTAACAATTTTGACTAGTTCATTAAATTTCAATGTGCAATTTGATTCAATTAAGACTAAAAAATGAGCACCCAAATCAAAATTGAGTTGCTCAGCCACCATCTTGCATGGACTTATATCATAGACCAACTTATAAGGATTTAAGCTACTCTTCTTAATAATATTGATATTTTACGATGGAAACCTAAGTTTTAATAAGAAAGTGTCAAATTTGGTTCATAATACTGTTGCATCTTGAACGGTCGAGTACTACTTGCCACGATTATAAGTTCGAAGGCAGAATTTGTAGAAATTGGTGACATTATTTCCTATGCAAAAGTCAGATTAATTAAAATTAATATTAACCTGAAAGAGCAATCATGTCTGTCTGAGATAGGCCTTTAGAAGCAAACATAGCATTAAGCTGATCTAAGTTGAAGCTTGGCTTGGGCAGATTTCCATTTACACTTGCAGATGTCGAGCTTAGCCCATCAAGTCTCCCCAACTCTACAGCATATGAAGGTCCACCTGCCTGCAATTTCATTTTTATCACCACAGACTCAACATTAATTAAGCACGAATTGGTAATTAATCCTTAAACCAATAAACTGAGAAAAGATTTTACGGACCAAGGAAACGACGTCCCGTGTAGCCATTGCAAGAATATCAGCACAAGAAACCTTATTCCTGCATCTGGGATTTGCATCAACAGCTGCCTTAGCTTTAATTACTGTATCAAATCCATCTCCAGCAAGTGATAGATTATCTGGATTATCCTTCTCTGCTGTATTTCCTCCACTTGATGCTACTAAAACTGAAGCGTCACAGCCCTATTTTCCAGAAATCAATAGCTTAGCCATCTAATGATCTGTTTGTGATCATTAAGGAGACAAAAAAATGATGCATACCTGGACAAAGCAATCATGGAAGAACATACGAAGTGTCGCTGGTACGGTAACGAAAGTTTGTTGAAATTTTTTGTTAACGACGTTTCGCACGATGTCTTCGACATTAGGACAGATATTTGCATAATAATTTTGTCGGAGTTGAGCAGAAGCTAAATCAGGGAAGAAACAAACACTCAAAGAAAGTGATAATACAGCTATTGCAAGATTGAATCGACCCATCTTTTCAAAATTGTTGTATAGAGTCTAATTTGTATCGTATTATAAATAGATCAAATTACACAAGTGTAACAGTCGTATGCCAGTTGGCTTAGAATCTTTCTACAGAAATTTTCATGGTGGCTGGCTTTGTATTTTTATATCAATTGTCAACTGCACTCCTCGTCGCGTAACCTAATATTTTATGACTTGGTTTATAGAGAGAAACATATAAAGAAATAGAGACCACTACATCGTAGCGTTCACGTTAAGACAGATTTTTTCAGGATTCGATTTATGTGCTGCACACTAGTGCGTTTGGAAGAAAATGTCCAAGGAAATCGACAAAAAGACTGTAAACTTCAAATTTTAACACTAATTCTAGGAATATCAATAATAGTGAATATGACAGTCTACGCTCCATCTTGGCTGCTGAATTGAATGTCATTGTCAAGTATTGTTACACCTTATCCCACGAGACTCTTATCACTTTAACCGAGGCGCCATATAGTGATTGAACATCTACGACCAAGACGAGGTGTCGCAATTTGTTATAGCCTATTACCGAGGCGATAAGTGTTCAAATTCACAAAGGCATCTTTTCCCTTTACCTCTTCTAAGAGATCTTCGGTACAAGATATCTTCCGTATATCTTCTACAATTGAATGATATTACTCCTCAGTTGCGAGCATCTCTCAATCAACTTGTTGGTCTAGTTTTTAGATGTGAGATTATTTCAGTCAACATTTTACTCTACTTTTTAGATGTTAGATTGTAGGGTGGTTACTTTTAGAATCATTAAATGCTCTCTAAACCTGGGACCGCAGAAGTGACACTTAAAAGAAGACACATCGATCATTAAGATGAGGCAACATATCTTTTATCGAACGATAACCATTCCAACTCTCTTACTTTTAAAATTTAAAATTAGTGTCACTGAAGGTAATAAACTTTACACTTTCAATAATAACATTGATCACTCTTATTATTTCCTCTTCACAACCCAGTGACCATATACATTGTTGTGGCTTATGTCTTTCGTCCATCCATACCCAAATATACAATTTGCTTGTGATTGCCTCCTCTATCATTGGAAAATGACACGTGCTTCTAACAATTTGTCGAAGCGTGCAAAGTCTGACGCGTGAAAATGAGTGGAGTGGAAATCTGTTGATTTCACCAATCAGAAATCGAGTTCACAAGTACCATAATTAAATGTTCAGTTTAAAAATAAGAATAATCATTAGTGAAATTATGAAAAAGTATCTCAAAATTTCAGTCCATCATGTTTTTACAACGTTTATGGCAATTGAGGTTTTGGTTTTTATGTTTAATTAAACAGATAGCGAAACTCTGTATAGAAACGTGCTGACCATTCTTTCATCAATTATGCTAGCACATGGGGGAATGATACAGTTGTCCATTCAAAAGCTTCTTTAAAACGGTGTTTGTTGCCAAGATCCGATGCTAAAAGTTCTTGTTTTACTCTTCTGTTCATTGGCTCTGTGCCCAATATTAGTGCAGTCACATGTATTTGGTACCGTTTTCATCAGAGCCACGTGTTTAGAATTAACTTTTTCCTTCATAGTAATTTTAAACATTCAAAGTCGAAAATCATCTCCAATACATTTTATAGATGGAAAAAGCTTCTCTGCCAGAAATTCTTTGACATGCATATTGACAGATACTCACAATGCATGCGGGACTCGTCTGCATTAAAAATTCAAAAAAAAAAAAAAAAAAAAAAAAAAAGTGGACCCCTCCCAATTTGTGAGTATTTTGTCATGTAGCATGTCAAAGATTTTCTGGTAGAGTAACTTGGTTTTATAGATTGTTATCTGACATATAAGTTGAAAATTTTACTATCTACATTATATTGATATATAGTCCTTGTTTAGTAGAAATTAAAATCAAAATTTAGTAGATTTTAATAGAATTGATGAAATGTGGGATTAAAAAGTTGAATTTCATGACGGAACTCTTCTTTCTTTCCCGTCATATTGCATTAGAGAGAATTCTTCAAAAATAAGCAATTTATTATTCTTATTTAGCAATTTTTAAATCAAGGATCGTTTTGAAAATTTCAAGAACAAAATAATGCAAATTGAAGTTAACCATGTCCTTAGCCTTGGTTTCGTCTTCATAACGTTATTGTAGCAATTACAGGAAACATATATTTATGGCATCAAGTACCAAGGACAAATAATGGAAAAACCCTTGAAGGCCCAGACATAAAGCCAGAGCCAAAAACGGGACACAGATTTCAAGATTATGTGATAATTAATCAAATAATGATGTGATTCCTCACCACTTTCAAAAGGCCTGACCTCAAGTAATTAATTATTAATGTTGATTAATTAAGCAAAACCATGGATTTGTATGTGCTAGAATTAATAGGTTACTAAATAGATTATTAAATGGTAATTGTTGCATATATCTTATGTAATCTTTTATCACTACACAAATTATTCAAATTTTCAGCATCACAAAATCTCTAATCTTCTACGAATCAGATGACATTTACCGGTGCAAAAGGTCCTAAACAAAACGCCAATGATGCATCACAAACAATGTAAATTTAAAAGGAACATGTTTTTCAAGAATTTTTTGTGGATTATTGTTATATATTATTTATCTTGGGAAAACTTGCTTTTTTATTCAGTGATTGGACTGAAAGGATGTGATGATTGATCTGAGAGAACAATAGGATTTTCGACGACTATGCAGAGCAAGGAAGAATCGAGTATTGTACTACTCATGTAGTGGACTGCCGGAGATGGGGGCGACGTCGGAGTCGCAGAGAGTGTCGGAGCTGAGATTAGAGCAAGAGGTTAAAGGTTTCAATGCTGCTAGATGTTTTGGGGAGAAGTGAGCGACGAGGAAGGATAGTTTTACTTGGGGGAAATGGGGAGAAAAGCGTCATTTTGCTTGTGCCGCGTCATTTTTGTCAAAATTCTTTGTCATCTCTCTTAGTACATCTAGCAGCATTGTATATAAAGGCTACGTGAGAATGGTAATTGAAAGTGTTGACCCAAAAGATGTGACAACAAAATCTCGATCTCGTTCTCTTCAAGCTGGCATCATCTGCACATTGAACACATCATTAAAAGACAAAGGTCGCCTGATATGATCCGGCATAGAATTATTTTTGAACGATTATTTTCTATTTGAGCGAGTTTCCATATTTCATTATAATTCTTAATTTGGGCAACTTTTCTTATTTTAGGACTCTTTAAAATTTGTTTTTAATTATTTTCTAGGGTTAGTATAAATAGTTTATTATTTTCATTGTATTGGGGAAGCTTTTGATTATGAATAAAAATTGAGATTTTTCTTTCCATGGTTTTTGATGAATTTTATAAAATTTATCAAATATTCTTCAATATTTGTAGCGTTCAAACTTAGAATTTATCAAAAGATTAGGCACCCTTTGTGACGTTCGCAAATCGAGATTCGTTTGTTTTGTAATCAATAGGTCATTCAAACACCCTTTTTTTGTTGTTTGGTTCAATAATCTTCGGGTCAAGATCCTATCGTCTACAACCTGAATTTGGGTTTTCCCAGTGTTTTCAAATCAATTCCGCGAGTTTCATACGATTCCCTACCCGGGATCTCATCATTTGGTATCAGAGCTCGGGCTCCAGATTCAGGTTCTATCTTCTTTTTTTATTATTGTTTTGAGTCTTTATTTTCTTTTTTTCTATTGTTCTTCGTGTTCTTCTGTTCAATAAATTTTTTGAGTTTTCAATCCAAAATTTTCCAAAAAAAAGAGAGTCAAAATTGTTTTTCGGGCTATTAAGAGTCCAAATTAATTTTCGTTTGTTTCGCTGGACTTGTAGTCGAATTTTTGAGTAAAAATTTGAAATTAAAAAAAATCAAAAAAATATATATTATAAATTCCGAGAATTTCCAGCAGCTTTCATTTTCTTTTTTTGAGTAAAAAAATTTAAGAATGGATGGTGATTGGGTACATATTTTTCAAACTCCACATTTTTTGGGTAGTACGGTATACAGTCTGACCATTAATAGGGATTACATATCAAACTCGACTAGTATCACGATGGTTGAAAATTTGGGGTTACCTTTACAACAACACTCTAATCCTTATAGGATGACTTGGTTGAAGGGGGTGTGAGAAAGTAGAAGTGACTAAACAGGTTTGAGTGAATTTTACCGTTGGTAGCTATAGTGTGATGTAATGTTATTGAAATATTTTTATAATTTGTTTGGGAGACCTTGGAGGAAATAAAGGAAGACTGTTTATGATAAGAGGAGAAATAAATATATGTTTCTTCAGGACAAAAAAAATCACTATGGCTGGCTTGACACTAGAGCGGTCCCTTGCACATCAACTCAAAGTGAAATGTAAGGAAGAGAGAAAATAGTGAGGTGGCTAAGTGTGATGAAAAAATAGTAGAGCTACAAAAGAGTGAAAAAAAAAATGAGAGTGGAGTAGTGGTTAAAAGAAATGAGGCTCCACAAGAGAGGAAAAAAATAGAAAATGAAAATGAGAGTGGAGAGGTGGCAAAAGGAAAAGAAGAGTCATAAGAGGGAGAGGGTGAAGAAAAGTTAGAGGTGAGCTTGCAAAAAGATAAAAAGTGAAGTTGAGAAGGCTTTAGTGAGAACTAACAATCTCCTCCCTAATTTTGCTATTTCTATTTTGCAAGATGTTGGAGACTTGGTCCATGAAGGCAAACTCGTTGCCTACCCCAATTTGAAAATGTCTTTATTACCGGAGGTCGACTTTGTGATCCCTGAAGAGGTAAAGAAGATGCCATGAAAGGAACTCTTATGCAGTGGGTTTGATTACGAAGGTGAAGAGATGGGAGAGATGAGTTCATTTGTAGTGTCATTACTACAATCACATGGGCAGGGTAAGACATGGAGGAAACACAGTTATTCAGTCTTTGGAGTATCACAAACTTCCAGAAGGAAACTGTTGGGACGAGCACACTTTGATCTAAAGCTGGTTATTAGGTGTTCTTACGAAAGAGGCGGGTTCGAATTCAGAAAAGGTCCAAACTGCATCCTAGGGGAGATAGACAATTTCATGTTCTTGCCATGATTGGAAGCAAGGGCTATAATCTGAACATTGAAGGTACGGATTCGAGGACGAATCTTTTTGAAGAGGGAGAGTCTGATACGATCCGGTATAGAGTTATTTTTGGACGATTATTTTCTATTTGAGCGAGTTTTCATATTTCACTATAATTCTTAATTTTGACAACTTTTCTTATTTTATGACTCTTTAAATTCCATTTTTAATTATTTCCTAGGGTTAGTATAAATAGTTTATTATTTTCATTGTATTGGGGAAGTTTATTATCTCCATGATTTTTGATGAACTTTATAGAACTTATAAAATATTCTTCAATATTTGTGGCATTCAAACATAAAACTTATCAAAGGATTAGGCACCCTTTGTGGCTTTAGCAAATTGAGGTTCGTTTGTTTTGTAATCAAGAAGTCATTCAAACTCTATTTTTGTTTGATTGTTTGGTTCAATAATCTTCGGGTCGAGATCTATCATCTATAACCTGAATTTGGGCTTTCTCGACGTTTTCAAATTAATTTCACTAGTTTCATGCGATTCCCCTACCCGAGATCTCATCACCGTCAGTCTAGAAAAATGTCCGATAACCATTTGCACTCTGACAATTAAGTCAATAACCGAACTAAATATAAGATGGGAGAGAAGATGTTTGGCTAGGGTTAGAATGAACACACACACACACACACACACACACATATATATATATATATATATATCAAGTTTCAAGCTCAATATGAGATTTCTTGATTTAATAGGCTCAATTCAATTAAATAATCGATGCCACGTAGGCATATATGGTACTCCTCGATCATCCACGTAATTTATAGTTGTAACAATAGTCCCTAAGTTTGAGTTGTATATTCATGTGTGGGTCAAATTTTGAAATATAAATAGTCAAGTATGTGAGGTCTTACAGATTGCCTTAAAAATATCAACAACACCAATAATTGAGGACTTACGAACTACCTCAAAAATATACATCGATCCCAATTAGGTGAGGACTTACGAATTGTCTCAAGAATAGATCACATATAAGTTGTCAAAATTTCGGTAGCATCTCCTCTGTAATATAGACTAAACAAACCTATAATACAATACAATATATCCACTACACATGTACAAAATAAATTTGGGGTCCATTTGCTCGTTCAAATAATGACAATAAAGAAAAATTGTGATAGTTTAAATTCTCCAAAATATAATATGCAAATGGTCTATCATGCATCATAATAAATCATATGTTTGCACAGTTTAGTGTAACATTATTGCTAATGTGAAGCAAGTAACATGTTGATAATGTAAATAACGTGACATACGTACTAGCAATAGTAAAACTAGTGTCATGACATGTTTGCAGTAATAATGTAATGATACTAGTACCATAATTTGATGCAGGAGGGTCCGAGTCAGATACTGAGTTGTCAGATAATACATTAATGGCTCTAAAGTATCACGAGTTGGCAGATCGGCGCAAGGGTGGCAAGTCGCGTGATTTTTGTAATTGAGGCATGATTTCATGATAGCTTCGCGTTTGTTCGTTGACGAATTAGTAGTCCAATTCAATTGGAAACGGGCTAATAAACATTACTCACGGCTTTGTTGTGATGTACGTCAGATTTTTGGCCAAATTCTATTGTTTAGGCCATCGTTTACGCGTTTTTGCTATTTTTGGTAATATTTTCTTTGCCAATTTAAAGGGAAATATGAACTCGAATTGAGCCAGATTTTTGGCAGATTATTTCTTTTATTAAGTATTTCATTACGGTATAATTATTAGGATTTTTCTATTCTTGACAATTTTCGATAATTTCGTTATTTTGAGCTATATAACCCGGCTTGTGGGTTATTTTTTTGTCATTAAATGATATAATAAAGAAGTTGTTTCGTTTTCTTGATTTTTCTCTCGAATTCTTTCTTGCAAAATATCTGTTCAACTGACCTGCAGAGTAATCATTATTCTGCCCGACGTCACAATTGTCTCCTAAATCTAAGTATAAATATTTATATCATGGATGGAGTTAAGAAAATAAGACCTCTCATGGAAAGCCTTTAATTTATGTGGAAACCTTAATTTCAATTTTGAGTTGTTTTGAAAATACAGAAGTGATGCTTTAATTTTGCAGAAATTTGATGTAGATACGAGGCTTTGAAGTGCTGAAGTAAAGATGAAGCGTTTTTGAAGGTTACATTCGGAGGTTTGAATGTAAGCACTTTTTTCGATGCTTGAGAGGATTCTCTCATGGCTTTTTTTTTTTACTATAAGGCATGTGCTATCTGCTTCAACGAATTAGGAGATGGTCCCATTTGAGATCCAACTTTTCGTCAAAGCGCCCACGCTTCCCTGCATGATAGATGGTTCATCTATATAGAGGCTTCTTCCATATTTTTTGTCAATGGGAGGCAAGTGTTGTCTGCTTCGACGAACTTCCTTGCATGGTGGATGATTCATCCATGCAGAGACTTCTCTCATGACTTATTGTCAATGGGAGGCATGTGTTGCCTGCTTTGGCGAATTAGAAGGTGGTCCCCTTTGTGATCCATATCTTTTTCGAAGTGCTCACGTTTCCTTGCATGATGGATGATTCATCCATGCAGAGTCTTCTCACATGACTTTTGTCAATGGGAGGCATGTGTTGTCTACTTCGACGAATTAGGAAGTGGTCTCCTTTGGGATCAATTTCTTCGTCAAAGCGTTCACGCTTCCCTGCATGGTTGATGGTTCATCCATGCAAAGGATAATATAAGCTCTCTAAAGATAAGTAGATGTGACATTGCTAAATCAGAGGTAAAGTTTTGAAAGATAGGCAACTATAATGCAGTCGATGCAGAAGCATGATGAGCCCTCATGAATATAAATGCATCTGCGATGCAACAACTAGTATAGTGAGGCATCTCGCAATGCGAGGAATGAATATCTAGCTGGTGGCTCTCTCAAACTATTAGAGACTTATAGGCTGGCCTCGAGTGGATGATGTATTATAGCTCGGCTTAACGATATTGAGTGGCGAGGAAAAAAATCTCGTGAAGCCAAGAATAAATATTTGGTGAATGGTTCTTGAACTATCGGAGTCTCATAAGTTGTCTCGGATAGATGATATCTTACAACTAAGCTCGACGATAGTGAGAGGCGAGGAATAAACATACTGTGAAGCTAGGAAACATCCCACGAGGCAGGAAATAAACATCTCGCTAATAGCTCTAGAACTATCAGAATCTTACAAGACGACCTCAGATAGACGAGGTCTTATAACTAGGCTCAATGGTAGTGATAGGCGAGGAATGAGCAACTCGCGATGCCAGGAATAAGTTTCTGACGATGCGGGGAATAACCATCCTACAAATAGCTCTCGAACTATCGAGTTTTATAAGATGGCCTCAGATAGACGAGGTCTTATAGTTAGGCTCGACTATAGTAAGAGACAAAGAATGAGCATCTTGCGAAGCTAGGAATAAGAGTCTGGCGAGGCAGGAAATAACCAACCCGCAAATAACTCTACTATCGAAGTCTTATAAGCTAGCCTCAAAATGACGAGGTCTTATAGCTAAGCTCGACGATATTAAGAGACGAAGAATAAATATCCTACGAAATCAAAGACAAACATTTGGTGAGGCAGAGATTAAACATCCCGCAAATAGCTCTCAAACTATTAAAGTCTTACAAAATGGCCTCGGATAGACGATATATAGCTAGGCTCAATGATAGTGAGATGCGAGGAATGAGCATCTCACGAAGCCACGAATAAGAGTCTAGCGATATGGGAAATAACCATCCTGCGATTAGCTCTCGAACTATCAAAATCTTATAAGACGACATCAGATAGACGAGGTCTTATAGTTAGGCTCGAAAATATTGAGAGCTGAGAAATGAGCATCTCGCTAAGCCAGGAATAAGCGTCTTGTGAGGCGAGGAATAACCATCCGACAAATAGCTCTCGAACTATCAAAGTCTTATAAGCTAGCCTCGAAATGGCGATGTCTTATAAATAGGCTCAACGATAGTGAGGGCGCGAGGAATAAACATCTCATAAAACTAGGAATAAGCATCTAATGATGTAGGAAATAAACATCCCCAAATCGCTCTCAAACTATCAAAGTCTTATAAGTTGGCTTCAAAATGACGATGTCTTATAACTAGGCTTGACTATAGTGAGGGGGAGGAATAAGCATCTAGCGATACGAGAAATAAACATCTACAAATTGTTCTCGAACTATCGGAGTCTTATAAACTAGTCTCGGAATGATGCGGTCTTACAGCTAGGCTCGACGATAATGAGAGGGAAAGAATAAGCATCTCGCGAAGCCAGGAATAAGCGTCTGGCAAGGAGGGGAATAACCATCCCGCGAATAGCTCCAGAATTATTGGAGTCTTATAAACTGGCATCTGAATGATATGGTCTTACAGCTAGACTCAACGACAGTGAGAGGCGAGGAATAAACATCTTGCGAAATCAAGAAATAAGTATTTGCTAAGGTGGGGAATAAGCATCCATCGAAGCCAGGAATAAGCAACTAGCAAGGCGGAGACTAAACATCCCATGAATAAGGCTAGGAAAGGCTCATTTTGTAAAGGCAAACACATCTGACGATTAGCCACTTTATTGTTTTTCAAGGAATGAGAACTTTAAAATACCGTCTCTTCCTTTATCAAGGAACGAGAACTCCAAAATGTTACCTATAATAATAATAAGAAATTCATGAGCTAGAACTCGCCTTCAAAGTTGCGAGGTCCTATAAGCTAGCCTCGAACGTGTGAGGTATTAGACATTGCCTCGAATAGAGAAAACCACGAACTAAGGCTCGCCTTCCATAATATAAATAAATAATCTAGAGTTGTAGTGCAACGTTACAAACCACCTAGAATTTGATTTCTCAAGTCGGTGCCTAGCAATATCGTAAAATAATTTTCTCAAGTGCATCATTAGCTTAGAATTACAAAGTTGTCATTTTTCATAATGATAATTTAACTCTTGGGGCTAAGGTCTTCAGGTGCAGTTCGGTGGAGATGGGTGAAATATAATTTTCACAAAATAAAAATTATTTACAAGAAATAGGACAAGTTTGATTGATTTTATCATTAAATTTGTCCACAAAATTTTATTTCAATTATGTTAGCCTCCAATCAGACTTAATTGAAGTTGCATGCCCTTATGTAAGCTTGACTTGCAAAGAAATATATCTCATAATTAGCACTTGAATGATAAACAATTGAGTTGTGCAATTTATGGACGTGTAAAACCAAGCTCGTGAATTAACTCGGGAGGAAATTACATATTTCCAGGTGTTTGAATATTAGAATTCAAAAATAAGGGACCAAATTTCATTGTTCAAAAATCAGGTATCAATATAATACAAACCCTAAATAATCTTTTTTCTCTCTCTTCTCTCTACCTCTCTCCCTTCTCTCTCTTCTTTTCTTCTCCCTCACTTATCTCTCTATATTTGTACATCTCTCTGTTGGAAAGGACCCATCGGAGTGAAGCCACATAAAGCAGCCTGACACCACCACTGCCAGTCACGTAACGTCATGTCGTCTCGGTGTCGCAGCAAACGGTGACACTGCAGTCCCTATTTTTGTCCATAAATCAGTACATTCTCTCTCTATCAATGGCGATGCTGATGGCGCTCGTGAAGTGGTGGTGGCGTTGGTAGTGGGATATGATTTGTTGGTGGTTTTTGAGTGGTGGTGTGGTGAGGTGGTCGCAGAAGTGTTGGCGGTGACTCACGAGACAGAATAAAAACAATGGCTGCTGGTTCAAATCTGGGTTGTGGTCGAAGGTGGTGATGTTGGTGACAGTGGTGTTGTGTTGTCTTATTTTTATTGTTGGTGGTGGTTGTCACGGTGGCGGCGACAAGGACAGGATGGGACAAAGAGTGTTTGTGACCAACTATTTGATCGATTTGTGGCTAAATATTGATGGTGGATTGAGATTGGGATTGAGTGTTTGGGTGTATGTGACCAATTATTTGATTTTTTGTGACTAACTATTAAAATGTGACCTTAAATTTCGATAATTTGTGACTAAAAAATATGTGACCAACAAATTTAAAAATATGTGATCATTAGATAAATTGTGACCTATAATTTTTTTAATCTGTGACCAATGAAATAAATTGTAACCTATAATTTTTTTATTTGTGAACTCGAAATAATTTGTGACTAATTAATTTTGACAATATGTGACCAATAAATAAGTTGTGATATATAATTATGTACATGTGACCAATAATTGTATAACTGTAACTTTATTATATTTAATTACTAATATTTTTAATTAATTAACTAATACCCGAGCATTTTTAAACTTGAAACCTAATTTTTGAATTGTCTATACTTAATACATAATTTGTGAATTTTTCTATTAACTCAAATGAGCATTTGTAGTTGCCCAAAAGGAAAGCTAATGCCAGTAAAATGAAGTAAAAACTTTTAAGATAATTAGAAGGCCAAGAGAATAAATCTATGGACCCAATTATTTAAAGCCCATAAGAAAGACCCAAGCATAATATCCATAGACCATAGAGAAGAAAAAGAGATTATGGCCCAAGAGTTAAAATAAAAGATCCAATAGGCCCAAATATTTTTGAGAGATTATGAGGCCTAATGCAAAAAAAATTTGCTAGCCCTAATTTCCACTTCCCATAATATGAAAAAAAGGGAACAATACACAAGTCAGGCTTTTACTTTACTACATTTCAAAACTACAACATATGTTTTGTAGTTTCAAAAATCAGGTTCTAAATTGATCTATTATATATTTTTTAAATTATATATAGAATATAATATATATGGTATGATTAATTACAGTTCCTGAAATTAAGGAATCAGTTACTATTTAAAAACAGGTTCCTTTCAAAATATACCATATTCACGTCAGTAGGTTTATTTACAGTTTAATTAATTAATTAAATATATAATGGTCACAGATCTACACAATTTGGTCACATATTTACAAACTAATGAGTCACAAATTAGTTAGAGGTCACAAACCAAAGTTTTTTTGGTCACAGATTATTTCCGGAGGTCACGGATCGGAATTGTAATATGTCACAATTTATATTCGAGATCACAAATCAGAATTTTAATAGGTCACAAACGATTTTATGATCACGATTCAAAAAATTCACATGTCACAATGTGTTCATCGGTCACAAATTATTGGTCACAAGTTTGTTATTGGTTACAAATTAACTAAATTCACAGTCAACGAAATAATCTGTGACCACCACCGCCACCGTCGCCCGCGACAAACCCACCACCCACCACTGCCCAACGCCAACACCACCACCTCACACAAATCGCCAGAAAAACACCAATGCACCCACTGCCACGTCTGCCACCGCCAAAATATCAACAGCACCAAAACAACCAAATCACCAACCACCGCTGTGACCACCAATCCACCGCTGTGACCACCAAACCCACCACCATTCCACTCCACGCGGTGTCGCCACCATCATCAACACCAACGGCGCATCCACCACCATCCAGTCGTCCATACACCCACAAAAAAATAGAAAAAAGAAAAGAAAAACACAGCGCCACTGCAAACAGCAGATCCGGTCACCTCCATCATCATCACCTACGCAGCAACATGTGACTTGGCCTATGCTCACCACCGTCGTTGTTTCCAGCAGGTGCGGTCCAAAACGAAATTTGAAATGGGAACACAGATATGTGACCATATGATGAATGTAGACAAATATGTGACCACATAGCACTACCGACGAACTTGGGTTAATGGGTTTGTTGAGGTGCACACTTTAGGGACGACGGTGGCTCGGGTGAAGCAGCCAAATAGACTGCACACTGGAAACAGCAAGGAGGCGACGACGCCTATTGCAACTACAACCTGGTACGCCAGTAGTGAGCGAATCGAGCGGCGCCGGTAGAAAGAAGGGGGAGAGAATCGTTGCGGGATTCCAGTGGGAGAGAAGACGGCGACTGTTGCGGGATTCTAGAGAGAGAGAGAGGAAATAGGGAAATTAGGAATTGAATTAGGAGTTAAATTAGGGAAGAATCAATTTACCTGTTTAAAAATTATTTATAGTGTTGACGTCTCTCTCCAATTACGTAAAAGGCGATCTGTTATAAAAAATAAATATTTATTTAATTCATAATAATTTAATAATTAAAACCTGAATTTTGTATTATGAAACTTAAATCTGGATTTAAGAAAATGGATCTTCAAATACCATACTTTCTGTAATTTCCTCATGAAAAAATCCATTAAAGAAAATAAAGTGGCAAGAATTTTTTACCAGCAAGATAGTCCAAGGAAAATGAATTAGCGAGGCCCAATCCACTTAACTTGCAAGCATAATTTAAAGGAAGGGTAATTTTCATAAGAGTATAACTTTGGCCCATTTCAATAATAAGAAAATAAGTTTCAACTTTCAAAAATAAGATTTTATTCATTTTTATTTATAATTTAATTAATTAAATATATATTTAATTAATTAAATATATTAAGGTCACAGATCTATATAATTTGATCACAGATTCACAATTTAGTTAATCACATATTATTTTCGGTCACAAATCAAAAATTTTAAATGTCAAAAATTATTTTACGTCTTAATTCAAAAAATTTATAAGTCACAATTTGTTCAACGGTCACAGATTCACATTTTAGTTAGTCACATATTATTTTTCGGTCACAAATCAAAAAATTTAAATGTCACAAATTTTTTTACGGTCACAATTCAAAAATTTTAAAAGTCACAATTTTTTTCTTGGTCACATGTGAAAAATTTATAGGTCACAAATCATTTCCGAGGTCACGGATCGAACTTTCAATAGGTTACAAATCATTTTCGAGGTCACAATTCAAAAATTTTACGGGTCACAATTTATTCCATTGGTCACATATCAAAATTTTACTCGTCACAATTTATTTATAGATCACAACAAGTCACGGATTAATTTTTAGTCACAACTTATCAAATTATTAGTCACAATTGAAAGTCACGATCACAATATTCAGATCACATATCCAATTTCGAGTCATAAGTAGAAGTCACAATCACGCTTTTCCTCACAACCAACGTCGCCATCTCCTCTACTACCACCGCAGCCACCAAAACCCACTCCGCCACCAGATCTAGCAAAAATCTCGCCATCGCAACCACCCAAAATCATCGCGCCACCATCACTGCCACATATCACCACCACTGTCACGACCACCACCGCACCACACTACCAACAGCGTGGCCGTCGAATCTACAGTGGCCAAACCCACCGCCGCCACATTCAGGCAGCAAAACCATCGTGAGCACCACCGCCTCCACAACAAACCACCACCGCACACTTCACCACAACACCACCGCACCAACCCCAACCCGCACCAATATCACAGGCACAACCCATACCAATACCCAGTATGAGACCGCCAACAAACTCATCTTCGTCTCTTTCTACGCACTGCTTCAGTTTCAGGCATCATAAAACCCTAATTTGAGAGGAGGAAGAAGAAAAAGGGAGAAAAGATGCGGCCGGCAATGTTCGTGCATCGCTGCTACTTCGTGCGCAGCGGCAATCAACGAAGTAGCGTCAGATCGTCGTTGCGCCTGTCTCGAGAGGTGCCGACGCTGTCGGTCGTCGGTTGTCGATCGCCGGTGGTGACGTAGGGAAGATGCACGACCAAATGGACTGTGGAGAGAGAATGTGAATAAACGAGATAGTGAAAGAAAGGGAGAAGAGGGATTTAATTGATTAAGGTTTTGTGATGAAAATTGTATATTTAATATTTATATTTAAATGTGAGATATCTGATTTTTGAAAGATTAAACTTTCCCCCTTATTTTAGAACTCATGATTTTTAAGGTAGGGATGAGTGTAATTTCCACTTAAAGGAATCTGCCTTATTTCTCAAGTGGCCCATTGACCACCCTGTCAGCCCAGCATGCCCAAAATAAAGGCGTGTGAACTAGCCACAATTTGCATAAACATCTGAGTTGCAGAAAATCTGGGAGAAGGACAATTTGTTTGCAAAATATCTTTTACCCACGCGCAATCTGAGGGTTGGTCATCCATTTTTGGGCAAAGTAGCATAATTCATTGCAGGATCTCAATATCATATCATTTTACAGCTTGAATTAGTGTACATACAAGTATAAAAATATATATTTGTAGGATAATGGATTTTGTCTACATAAAGGTATATGATATATGGGTTTATGGATCTAGATTGGGAGAAAATTTGAGGACTACTTATAGGAACAATTATTCTATTTATACAAAGAAAAATTACAATAATGGCTAGCTTGGGGGGGGGGCCACTTGACCTTTGTCAACTATTTTTGTAACTTTTCTTTGTACAAATAGAATAATTGTAAATATAGACACATAGATAAAGATAAATGTACGCTATTTTCTAATATCTAGTCAAATATCCGCTTGCTTGTCTCTTCAATGTCCAATCCCCATATTTTTTACTAGATTGTTGGAGTGTCAACAGTCATCAGCTCCTTTTTTCGGTCTGGTGATCTTATTGCTAATAGTTTGTGTTTAAGCGTGCAGGTAATATATAACTTGGCAAATGCATAGTTGAAGATTTATTGACAGCATAGTTGTAGAGATTTTTTAAGTCAACAACATGAAAGGAATTACTTAAGCCAATAACTTCATGATTTTCATAATTAATTAAGGAAATATCAAGAACGTATCTCACTTATGACAAAAATAATTGTCTCTCCGAAGACTCGCTTGTATGGAAACAATTTCTTTTTGGTTTGTCCTCACTTAACAGTATATCATTAATAATTTGATGATCATAGGATTGGTTTTCTTGTCCAATAATCAATCTATTTTCCACTAAAGATTCATATGAGATTTCCTAAGCTCAAATTAATTACTTAAATATACACCTACAAGACTTATGATATAATCAAGCATGCTGTTACTTTTCTTGTCCAATTATTTTGCTGCATTTACCCTTTAACTTATCTTTTGGTTTACTCGGCCCCACTTTCTCTCTCATATAGAGATCGGTCCCACGCATTTATTGGACGTGGGACCCGACCTTCATATAAGGGGGAGGTGGAATCGAATAACCCAAAGGATAAGTCAAATGGTACAAATAGTTTAATCCTTAAAGTGAAAGTCCTTAATTGCTCTAGTTGATCACCAAAATCACCGTGAATGTGCAAGAGGTGACACGTGGACAATCATGGACGCCTATATCTGATGTGATACGGGATAGGCAAGCACTTGGTCGAGCTTTGGAGTCCAAGAGGTTGAAGTTGACAAGCCAAGGTACAAGTTTGGTGAAGGGGTCGAGGTCCGAATCGAAGGGGATCAACATGTTAGAAGCGATCGAAGACGGAAGGAAAATTGAGCATCTATGCGACCGCATAGATGTAATGCCATGCGGCCGCATGGCATCAACAGAAGTTCTCCAGCAACGAAGTTTCCTTCTATGCGACCGCATATGTTTTAACTATGCGGCCGCATAGGCAAATTCTGAGACGGATTTTTATATTTTTCGCGAAATATCATATTTTGCTATATTTCTTATTTTTGGCAAGTTTATTATCTTTGGACTTTAGAATTTCGTTATTTCCATAATTTTAGGGTTTTCCATAGTTTTCATATAAATAGGAATTCTATTTCATTGTAAGAAAAAGTTTTGAATAGTTTTTAAAAGAAGTTTTCTCTCAATTGTTCTTCATGAACACCCTTTAGAACTTATCAAATATTGATTGAATATTTGTGGCGTTCGACAACAGAACTTATCAAAGGATTGGACTACCTTTGTGGCGTTCGCAAATCGGGGTTCTAGTTTCTGCACTTCAACGGGTTTAAGGTTAATATACCTTAAGTTCTTGAGTCGTGAGGCTCGGGTCAAGATCCTATCGTCTACAAACCTGAATCTGGGCTTTCCCGGCGTTTTCGAATTCATTCCGCGAGTTCCATGCGATTCCCCCAACCGGGATCTCATCAAGTGGTATCAGAGCTGGTTCTAGATTCAGGTTATATCGTTTATTTTATTCCTTTTGTTTTGAGTCTTTTTTGTGTTCTTCGTGTTCATGTGTCCAGTAAATATTTTGAGTCTTAGATCCAGAAAATTAAAATAAAAAGAGTCAAAGTTGTTTTTTGTGCTCAATTTGAGTCCAAATCAACTTCCGTTTGTTTCGTTATTCTCGTAGTCAAATTTTTGAGTTTTAAAAAAAAAAAAAAAAAAAAAAAAAAAAAAAAAAAAAAAAAATTCGAAATTTTTACTGTTCATCCGTACGAGTACTGTTCACGTCAGGAATAGTAAAAAAAAAAAAAAAAAAAAAAAAAAAATCTTGAAAATTGTTTAATATCCCACTACCTATTCTAAATCCAAAATCAATTTGTGTTCAATCCAATCCAAACTCCAAGTCAAGAACCACTTTCTTGACTCTATACAAAAATTCAAACTCCAATTCAAGAACCACTTTCTTGAATTTAAAACAATTCAATCAAAGTTGTCCAGTTCAAGTCCTTTGAGTCTTTGAGTCAAAGTGAGTAATAGGATGGATTGATGGGAAAGGATGTTGGTGGATATGGGGAGTATGTTGGATAGGTTGGATGAGAAATCGAATAGAAATTATAGGGATCAATGTGATGATGTATTTAATGTGAGTAGTCGGGAGAGACGGGAACATAGAAATTTTGGTGGAGATGGTGTTACTAGGAGGATGGGAGGTGTAAAAATAACAATTCCACAATTTAAGGGTATGAATGATCCCGAGGCGTATGTGGCATGGGAAGAAAAGGTAGAATTGATGTTTGAGTGCCATGATTATTCCGGGGAGAGAAAATTGAGGTTGATTGTGAGCTCATTCGTAGATTATGCATTAATTTGGTGGGATGAGTTGACAGGATCTAGGCGAAGGAATGGTGAGAGGTGTATTGAAACTTGGGGTGAATTGAGAGCGATCATGAGGAGAAGATATGCACCTAATCATTTTTGTAGAAGGGATCGACGTGATTGGGAATTTAGAGAGGAGCCTAGAAGATATAGTGGGGTTGGATATTCAAGAGAGGAGAAAACACCAAGTGTGGAACATGTTGGCAATACATCAAGCAGGAAGACTGGGTTGGATTATAAGCTTGAGTTCGCAAAAATTCGTGACTTGATCAACTCACAGAATAATCATAAGAATGAGCAAATGAGTAAGAGAGAAAATTGTGAGGTGGTTAGTTGTGAAGAAAAAGGAAGAGAACTACAAAAGAATAAAAGGGAAGTTGAGAGTGAACATCCAGAAGAGAATGTGGAGTTGCAAAAAGAAATTGAAGAAGAATCTTCGGATGGGAAGAAGGAGTTGGAAGTGAACTTAAATGAAAAAAAGCCTGAAGTTGAGGAGGCTGTGGTGAAAACTAACCATTCCCTCCCTATTTTGAATATATCTGTTTTGCAGGTTACTGAAATTTTGATTTCAGAACACACTCCTACAGAAGTACCACCCGATCCAGGAATTAAACTTCAGTTAGATTTTTCTTTTTTAGAGAAAATTGACTTTGTGATTCCTAAGGAGACGAAGGAGTTTCAAATGCACTGGAGGAACTACATTTGCAGAGGGTTGACTGAAAAACATGAATTGAGGTACGACGTTGGCACATTGGATCTGCCATTGTCACCAGTGCTAGGGCCAAGTAAGGCAAGGAGAAGACACGGTTATTCATCAAATGAAGTTGCTATTGGAGCACTCCACACTTGCAAGATCAAGCAGTCGAGGCAAGCACATTTTGATTTAAGCGAAGGTGATTGGGTCTACATTCAAAGGAGGCGTACTCGAGGTCAAAGGAGGTCCAAATTGCATCCAAGAGGGGACGGACCGTTCCATGTGCTTGAGTTGATTGGAGGCAAGGGTTATAATCTGAGCATTCAAGGTTTGGATTCGAGGACGAATCCTTTCGAAGAGAGAGGGGATGATGTGATACGGGATAGGCAAGCACTTGGTCGAGCTTTGGAGTCCAAGAGGTTGAAGTTGACAAGCCAAGGTACAAGTTTGGTGAAGGGGTCGAGGTCCGAATCGAAGGGGATCAACATGTTAGAAGCGATCGAAGACGGAAGGAAAATTGAGCATCTATGCGACCGCATAGATGTAATGCCATGCGGCCGCATGGCATCAACAGAAGTTCTCCAGCAACGAAGTTTCCTTCTATGCGACCGCATATGTTTTAACTATGCGGCCGCATAGGCAAATTCTGAGACGGATTTTTATATTTTTCGCGAAATATCATATTTTGCTATATTTCTTATTTTTGGCAAGTTTATTATCTTTGGACTTTAGAATTTCGTTATTTCCATAATTTTAGGGTTTTCCATAGTTTCCATATAAATAGGAATTCTATTTCATTGTAAGAAAAAGTTTTGAATAGTTTTTAAAAGAAGTTTTCTCTCAATTGTTCTTCATGAACACCCTTTAGAACTTATCAAATATTGATTGAATATTTGTGGCGTTCGACAACAGAACTTATCAAAGGATTGGACTACCTTTGTGGCGTTCGCAAATCGAGGTTCTAGTTTCTGCACTTCAACGGGTTTAAGGTTAATATACCTTAAGTTCTTGAGTCGTGAGGCTCGGGTCAAGATCCTATCGTCTACAAACCTGAATCTGGGCTTTCCCGGCGTTTTCGAATTCATTCCGCGAGTTCCATGCGATTCCCCCAACCGGGATCTCATCAATATCTTACTAGAGTGTTTATGCCTTTTTACGTCTATTTGTTACAAGGGTGGTATTGTAATTTCATTGTTAAGTTAAAAGGCATTTTCCTTGTGGTTAAATAAATTTTAATTCTATGAAACGTGCATAAAATTTATTCACTGTTACATTCAGGGATGGATTTAGAATTGAATCTGGAATCAGGCTTTAAAAATTCGGATCGGGCTAATATTCGAAAAATAAAATTACATAAATCTCCCTCTATTTTTTGTTAAGTAATATCTTTGTTTGCAACTCTCTTCTCAAGATCCAATCTCTTCATTCTTGGAAACCTTGCACATTTTCTATTCTCTCTTGCTTCTCTTTTGTTAAGATTCAAAATTACTCGTTCAGCTTGCATCCCTCGAAAACTAGAAATTGATACCAGTAGATCTCTTATATCCTTTGGCATCCAGGGGTCACGGACCGACCATAAAATTGTGTTCAATAAGTGGAACGCATTAGCAATCTGTTTTCAGGTTGGGCAGTAAATATTGAAATATAGAACCCTGTTCAATAAGAATCTTTTTGTTAATTAAAAGATGACGCATTTATTGAAAAGTGAAGTGTAAACGTAACCACCCTTTCCTCGTTAGGTTATGGGTGATATTGATGTTTGATTATTAGACAATTTAAACATTTGCAACTCTCTTCTCAAGATCCAATCTCTTCATTCTTAGAAACCTTGCACATTTTCCATTCTCTCTATTTCTCTCTTGCTTCTCTTTTGTTAAGATTCAAAATTACCTGTTCAGCCTGCATCCCTCAACATAACCTGTTGATAAGCAAATCTAAATAAAAAGTAAAGAGCTCATCATAGACCAATCGCTAACGTAAAAACTAGAAATTGATACTAGTAGATCTCTTATATCCTTTGGCATCCAGGGGTCACGGACTGACCATAGAACCTTGTTCAATAAGTGGAACGCATTAGCTGTTTGTTCTCAGATTGGACAGTAAATATTGAAATGAGTGATATAATAGATGGTTTATATTTATATTTATTTATTTTTGTATTTGCACGCACACTGTTTATAAATAATAATTCCTTAATTTTTCAATATAGCTTTCGTACAAAGAATTGACATCCCCTTTCCTGTAGATAAAGTTAATACACCCACAAATGAAGATTGAAGATAAATATGAGGCATGACGTAACACATTTTGGTGCACAATTTTATCCGAGAGAGAGAGAGTGCACAATTTTATCCGAGTGAGAGAGAGAGAGAGAGAGAGAGAGAGAGAGAGAATCCACACTATCCCTTTTAGATTCCAATTTCTTTGTCTTTTCTTTTTTAACCAAATATTTATTCCATTTGTTTCTCAATTTTCTAATGTTTTTTGCGATCAAATCCTTGTTGTTTGAGTTCTGATTTTTGTCCTTATTATGTCTGTACAGCTATAATATACAAACATAAACCAAACAAATTAGGGGACGTTCTCTTCGTATTTCAGTTTTGTGTTTTGAGTTTTAAATTCGTTTTGTATTTTGTATTTTGGGTGTCCATTTTGAGATTGTTGAAAACTCATTCTTTTTGTCGTTTTGAAAAAATATTTTTCAACTCGTGTTTTTTGAGTTTTGGCAGATTTGTAAAAAAAATAGTCAAAACGTCAAATTGTTTTCTGTTTTCTTCACAAAAATTGCAGCCGTTTTCAAAAAGTCATTTTCGAAAATGGGAAAGAGAACCCATTTTCAATATTTTAGAAAATCGAAAACAGAAAACGATCAAAAAACAGTAAAGAGAACGTCCCTTAGTAAATGGAGCTCTATGACACATTTGAGTAATAATGTAAGTGCACATGCTCTAAATTAGTCCAAGTGAATTAACCTCGACTTTTCAAATGATGTTACACACAAAATTATTCTTTTTATGATATGAATTCTATCTATGATAAGTGGAGCATATTTAATTTAGACAATTAAACATTTTATATTGAATTTAAAGGCACGGTTGATGTAGATTTTATTTTTGGAGAATGTAGTTAAAAAGTAAATTAAAAGTTATTGCTTGAAGTAGAAAATTATTTTACTAGAAAAATGCGATTACAAATGAGTTTTAAAGAATACATACCAAACAAGGGCTAAAATTGTAATCGATTTGCCACGTGTATAAGAGATGATGCATTGGGAAATACATGATCTAAAGAACTATTCAGTGATATCATCAAATGCCAGTTCAGACAGCGACAATGAGCCTACTAAGCATTTAACTGAGTGCACGATAAAATGAAACATAATTCGAGCACTTGAAATTCAGTCTCCATTTTTTATTTTATGATCCTTTGTAAGCTTAGTGGAGTTTAGATCCACCCCCTCCTAAATTGTACTATATATAATTTAATAAATCACACCACAATATATAAATAATGTGGCATATCAATTAAAAGTTGATTCAAAATTTTGATAGGATTAATCATATTTGATAAACAAAGTGGTTTGTTTTTAATCAGAGTAATAAACCAAAAAGTAAGAGGATTTGGCATGCTTCTCTACTTGCACTTAAATCAAATCCTCGAAATTGAAAACAGTGATACCAATAAATAATCAAGAATATGTAAATAAAGACGAGGAAATAGCAATCTAAATTCTAAAACCTAGTATTGAAAAAAAAAATGGCAATTATCCCACTGCCAAGTTTATTCAAATTTTTAATTCAATCAAATCTCTCCTGACAAATTCAGGTTTAGAGGCCATTACAATTTTATATTCTTTAAATATTAATAAATAAGTTTCCAAAATTGTTTCATTCATTACCCACATTTTCAAAATGATTATATTCCTATAATTATTCCTCAAATCTTCATCCAGTCGATATTCATAAACCCATATATGATTCACCTTTACGTAGACAAAATCTATCATCTTATAAATATATTTTTATACTCATCCGCACAATAATTCAAGCTGTAAAATGATGTGATATTGGATCATGAGATAGCTTGAGCTTGGACTATTTCAGGAGGATTTTGCTATTTGTACACCGAATTTGACATCTTGGTGGATAGCCCTCTCACAATAAGAAGAGGGAGAGGGGGAGCTCGAGACCAATAAAGAAATCGTCAGCCCCCTACTGTGAGGGGGACTGTACACCAAGGTGTCAAACCCGATGTACATATAGCATAGCAAAACACATTTCAGGAAGTACTCACTTAACGTACGGTTATAATCCTATGGTCGGGGGCCAGTTTAGGCCACCTCTCACATTTTATATTTTTTTTAATCAAGTCTGGTTCAATTTTTCAAGGATTAAGATGGTTTGGTCCTGTACACATAGGATGATTCATTTTTCAAACTGAAAACACAATTTTTATAAATAATTAATTTTAAAACTTGATCTCAAACCTTTATAATGTTTAACAAGGTTTTTGAAAGGTCAAAATTTATTTTTAAAATTAAAAGGGTTTTTTGGTTAGAAGAGCCTAGCTTCTCAGAATCCATTCTACCAAAAATAGAAGCAGAAGCAAAGTCCTGTTGAAAAGTCTACTACCACACATATTTATTTATTTAAATTACATGAGTAATTGTATTATTGAGGGTTTGTTTTAGTCCATTTTTTGGGAGAATGGATTTTGTAATAATGATTTTTTTAAGAAGAAGCTCCTTTAGTGTTGATTTTTTGCTTTCTAGATGTGACCTCCGTCTTTGTATATGAAAAATTTTGAATTAACATGTAAAATTATTTTATTGAAAGAATATGCTGTTGAATGTAAATTTGAGAAAAATGAATTTTTAAATAATGGAGATCTAATAGAGGCTTAAGAGTTAAAGACAAGTGTTATGCCATTTTGCCAAAAATTGGTTGATAGATAGATTAACATAATATGTGTTGGTAAGATGTGATTGGATAAAAAAAGCTAACTATGTTTGTTTAAAACAATTCAGTGATGAAATGTCAAGTGACATGTCAACTATTATGTCAAAGATTATGTCACTCTAACATGATTGGAAAGACAAATGCATCTGTCATATCAAAATAGAATAATACTATTACTAGGGTAGTATACAAGTGATTAAGTTTGGCAGGCTCCACTGTTATTTCGATGATTTGTCTAAAGGGTGGCGGGCGGGCGTTGGGAGTTTAATATATCTGCACTGCTGGACAAGTCTGGGGGGCGTCTCTTTCACAAACCTAAAATCACATTGGCTAAGGCACTGGGAATGCTCTTCGATTCTGTGTGAAAGGGATTTGATTATTCCTCAATTCTTCAGCTGAAGGGAACTTAAGGAGGAAAGTTTTAGTATTCTTATCAAGATTCAACCACACAACTGTTAAAGGTGATGTTTGAGTTGTTCCCAGAAAGAGAGAACCGTTTGCTTTACCTTTTTTGAAAGAGTCTTTTCCTTCCTTCTTTTACACAGCACAAATCAGTGATCTATACAGTTCATCATATACTTTTTAAAGGTTGATAGATTCATTCATATTCCTCTAACACCTTTAGTTCACAGTTTTCCTTTTCTCCTTTTCTATTGGGTAGGTGGGTGGGTCATTGGGTGCCATTAGTATATATATCAAAGATGATTATCAAGATCAGGGCTATTGTAATGAAAATTAGTATTAACTCGTCAATGATTTTAGAAACTACAACTCTTTTGCTGATAAACCTATGTATAGTTCTTGAATTATGAGATTTAAGTAAATTGATTGCATTGTTTTTTCTCAGCAATTAAATTTTGGTGATTCAAAAGATTAGACGGCCAGAAAATACATTTTATGATTGATATTTTCACTGTTTGTTGTCCATTTAAAGAGAGAAACCCTTGATCAGCAGTATTTACTTTAATTTCTTGTCTAGAATTTAAATTTTCAAATGTATATACTATATATAGGCATGTAGTACCTTCAAAAAATTTCTTCTTGATTAGGGAAGATCAGCAAGTTAGTTTCCTGATAATACTATATTTATGGCCCAGGAATAATTATACTGGACTCATCAGATTCATACTTAAATGCATGCATGCATAGTACTGATTTTCATTTATGAACATCTAAATATTAGTCATTTTTCTGCTTGTACAGATTGAGGAAAACTGGAAAACGATAGGAAACATATTCTTAAATTGGCTATACTATCCATATACAAATCGATTTGAGCATAAGATCCTAGAAGAAAGCAGATTCATATGATTATTGGCTTTATTTATCAGCCAAAACTAGTGCACAAATATGGAGAAGTTTCTGAATCCATATGACAAAGAATACATGAAGATGACCATGTTAATGCATGAGGAAACGTTTAAGGAGCAGGTATATTGATTTCTCTACAATTTTTTATGAAAATTTCTGAAGATTAACCTCTCATATATGAACACAATGGGCCAAAGATTTCACTCACTTCGGTCGATCCATGTCGTTTAACAGCTTAATAAACTCATCTTCTTTTAGCTCGAAACTGTACCTTTTTTTTTTTTTTTTTTTGCAGGTTCGCGAACTTCATTGTTTGTATCACAAACAGAAGATACTAATGAATGATGTAGCCAAAAATAGGCACGATTTTGCGTCTACGTCCAAGCAAACGAATGATCTTGGCGATGTACATAAGAAGGCACGACAATGTCTCGACTTGGAACAACCTGCTGAGAATTTCGAAGAAGAAGGCGAGGGTGAACTTGAGCTGACTTTAGGCCCAAAAAGTTATTACCGGAAGAGGAAAGATGCGGAAACTCCATTAGCATCAGATTCTGGGCCAAGCTTTTCTTCTTCTTCAACTGGTTCCAGCCGTATAAAGTTTACAACAAGAGAAGAATTATTAAATCCTAGTTTCTTTAGTAGAATGAAAAATAGTTCTGAAGTCGAAGAGAAATTGAGACGAGATGCATTAAATTATCCTCCTCGGCTTATGCAGGTTTTAAGCCTGAATACGACTTGAAAAAAATAAAAATCATGTTGATCAGAGTCAGTATGATCATTTTTAAAGACTGATTCCGTGAGTTCTAGTTGTTTTGAATTTATTTTTTCAATATTTTTTTCTAGTTTGTCAATATCAATTCTATGCTTATGCTTGATTAGATTAAGTTCATGTTCAAAGAGATTAAAATCTAGATTTTAATTTAAATCAAAGTCAACGATATTTAACCACGTACTTCATAATACCAGCTAACATTAAAATTTAAAATATGTAAACCAACCCCACCACATGAGGAAAAACTTGTACCTTGGCAAAGAAATCCCATCGCCAAATGGGATGTGAATTCTTTATTATTTAGGGCCATGGTGCAGACACCCGAGTGTTTTTCTAAACCACTCCAATAATCTGTCCTTCATTATAATAATATAGGCACAGATTTGTTTAAAAATGTGGTAGGAATCTGATATAGATAAACTTGATTGATAGATTATTCATATACATAAGATGGACGAACGGAGGCTTCATATTCTTTGTTTATGATGTGCATTTTAGACCTACCACATGGAGATTATTCCAATTAAACAATGTCTTGCAATGTTTTGATGTGTCTGCCACCAAATGAACATCAGATCCCGATACCCAAATAATTAAAACAAAATTGAAATGAATGAACCATGTCCAAGAAATCATCTGATCTCCGAATTTTAAAGTTTCTTATATAGACTCCATCGTCTCGGACATAGACATGAAACCATATTTTCTTGACTGTCCCTCTTTTACCTTATCTTAGTGCTTTACTTTTAAAATCATACCTATTCAATGAATCATAAAAAGAGTGAGATTGCCCTTCGGGACATAGCTCAGTGGTGCAAAGGATAGAAAGATAGGAGTGATGTAGTCTCAGTTGAGCTGGCAGCCGCAGTGTGAGAGTTTGATTCCTGCCTCTTACAAGGTATGAAATTTGACTCTTTGTGGGGCACTAGTATGACATCTCTTGTACCCTCACCTACTGAGGCACATTCCGCGATTTACCTCCTCCACAATACTCTAAGAACGGGGCAGTAGAGGACCCTCAAGATTAGGGTTCAACCTTTAAAAAGAGTGAGATTAACTGATTTCCAATTCCCAATATGTTAACTCTAGCTTCAAGTAGCTAAAAGACATAGATACAATATCATGTCTAAGTAGATGTGCCGCATGGCAAAGAGGGCCCATTACGTTGATCTAACAATAAGAAAAGTAAATGGAGACTAGCTAGGTCCTAGGAGAGTCAATGGAATTCTCGGCACCTAGCCGAGCAAAATAAGTAGCCTAAAAGTCAATCTTCAGAACATTAACATAAACCATGAAGATGTTAAAGACATTGTCTTGATATAAATGTGGTCGTCTCCCAAAGCCTTAATATAATGGTAACATGGCATTAATATAGCTTCCATAGGATGCATTTAATTCTTTGATTGAATGTGTTCGAAGAAAAGATCATGATAGGACAATCAAGCCATCGTCACTCCAACAACACCTTGCATACCGGCTTTAAGCTTCTCAGTAGCGTTCGAAGAAAAGATAATGATAGGGCAATCAAGCCATCGTCACTCCAATAACACCTTGCATAGCGGCTTTAAGCTTTCTCAGTAGGCATATATCCCTATCTAACACCTTTACAAATATAGTCCACTTTCAACAAGTATATTCTAAAAAGTGTAAAGCGAGACTAGACGTGGAGGCCAAACTTCAAGCTTTATGAACCTAGGCGAGGCTTAAGCGTAAAAAAACGTTTTTTTATTTTAAATTTTTAATCATTGTAAAAAACATTCAATAATTCATATAATATATACCAAACATATAAAATTATAAAATATTGTATGTACTTAATAATTCCTACAAAAAAGATAAGTTTCAAAATCATAATTATATAACATAAATAGTTTGTAACTTAAATCTTATCTAATTCTTTATCGGACTCCAATTCAATATCTTCTTTTTCATCTAAAAAAAAAATGTACATTTAATGAAGATGAAAATTTTAAAAAAAATAAATAAAAAAAAAAAATTTAAGCGGTCAAAATTCTTATTGACCGTTTAATTTCCGCTTAGCCTCAAAGCGAAGCGCCTTAGTCACGCTTCGCGCCTAGGCGCGCTTTTAGAACATTGCTTTCAACTAGAAAAATCTCGAGCCACCTAGTCCAACTAGGCATACTTCATAACAAGACAAGACTAAATAATTCATATCTCGATATTCCAATCCAAACGAACTTAATTAAACATCAAAGTGTGGTTGGCCATCCATACCTTACTTTGGGGAGTCGCAAGCAAACTTACAAGCTATAGTTTCAGTGTCAAAAATTATTTTCTTGGCAGTTGGCATCAACCTCATATCAATTTTTAGTGTCAACAGTTTGACGCTAAAAGAAGATTTTTGAGACTTTTGTCCTTCAAAATTATTACTTTAGAAAAGCTCAATTCTTGCTTTTAGTAATCCAACAGCTTAGCACTAAAAGAAAATTCAAGTTTCATTCCTCATGGAGAGGTGATTAATCTAACAATCCAGCGACGCTATTTGTTAGATAGAAAAAATAGTTTCACGGTTAACTAAATTAATTTCTATGGATTTTCACTTCAAGGAGTTAATTGATCACGTTAGGTTAATTAATTGGGAATGTCCGAATTTCACTTGATTTACAAGTACTACCCTAGGGAGATGTTTAATATTTCAAGATCTTAAATGCAAAAATGAAGTACTTCAAATCGCTAAATAGTGAATGCGGGATGTCGTGACAATTCTAATTCTACAATAACCCTTCTCTAATCACATCCAGAAACAATTCTAGTTCTACAAAGGAAGCACGTGACTTGTAATTCTAATGACTCCGAGCTTCTCCTTTTGTAATCCATGTAGGTGTATGAAACATCAAAATAATGGGACTTACGGGGACATAATGTAGTACCTTAGAGAAATGTTAGTTAACTTAAATCACCAAATTAGAAAAGTTGTCTCCGTGATCGACATGAAGATACAAAACAAAAACAAGAACTCTCATTTTTTACCACAAATTGTTAGTGTTGCAACAATTCATCAGTCATTAGACATATTAACAATCATGTTGTGTGTGTGTGTGTGTGTGTGTGTGTGTGTGTGTGAGAGAGAGAGAGAGAGAGAGAGAGACTATATGGCTCTGTGTGGGTGTGGGGATGGGGGGGGGGGTGTTCATAACACAAGAAGTTATTTCAATATCCGACTCTTTTGGACAAACAACTTCTGAGGTTATGGATTGATCATGAACCAATCTGAGAGGGAAAAAAAAAAAAGGAACTGAAAATGCTGTCTAGCACCTGGTTAACAGATTGAGAATTGAGAAAAATAGCGGTCCTGCATCAATGTTCTCTTGTCGGTTGGTGGACTACGTCGAGCAATATTACTGAAGATAATTATGCACATCATCTGAATGGAAAAGCATAATTCTCTTGATGCCTAAACAATCTTTCGAATTCCTAGGTATGAATAATTAGTACAATCTCTAAAATGTGCTTTTTGGTCATGCAATATGTAGCATGAAACAGAGGTGTCAAGTGCACTCTAAAATGATGCCTTAGCACTTCGAGTTTAGTTTATTAATGAACTGGAATTTTACCCAGAAAAGTAAAATCAACTCTCCCTTCCCTAAAGGCATTCTGCTATATCAACCTGTCTCAACCAATTATTTTTGCTACATATTTGAACTTTAGTTCTCAATCAATTGAAGAACATGTTTTTACTTTTAACTTCCAATAGAAATAGAATGGCAGACACAGTCATGTAACATTTAAAATGACATGTATTCTTCACACGGAAGGTCATCACTGGGATTCACGAGCAAACTAGAAACATCTTTTTATGTAACATGAAATTCCAACTAACAAGTACACAAATACACATATCCACAACTTTTCTAACCTATGATGTTCGGACTCGGGTACGGGTATCGGATACGGGTACGTATCTAAGTGTCGGATCTTTTATTTTATAAACTGTAGGATACGGGGACATGGTTAAAAAAAGTTCAAATTTTGGACGCGGGTACTTGGGTACACCTTTCAAACTTCAATTTTTTACTAATTCAAGATATCATTTTGAATATACCAAAATCAATTATTCACAAAGAATGAAATTAGTATTGAATAAAGGGTTAAGACGAATAAAATAGAATTTTGGAGCTTAGTCTTCAATTATGAGAATTACTAAATGTTATATAAAATTGAAAATAAGGGACTGGATTGCAATTTGAACTTAGTGAAACTCATTTTTATTTTATACAAACAAAACCCTAAACTATCGATACATAGAGGGAAAGAAGGAAAAAAAGGAAAATGGAAAGAAAAATGAAAGAAGAAAAAGAAGGGAAAACTTAGAGTCGCCGTCTTTTCTACTCTCTCGGCGGCAACGCTATGTTTATAGAGGGCGGAAATGGGAAAGAAGCAAAGGGAAAGAAAAGGGGGGAAAAAAGAAAGAAGAAGAAGCAAAAACGACGAAGTGTCCGATTGAAACTTGGAGGATCCGACACATATCCCATACCCATACCCATGTCGTGTCGTGTCCGACACGAGTACTCCTACTATTTCGAAGAGTCCGAGCATCAGAGTTTCTAACTATAGAATTATCAGACACATCAGAATGCCAACAATATTACCCTTCTCCGCATAACTTTAGACCACTAAGTATATTCACTTTTTAAGATGAAGGAAACAACTAACAAGTGACTAGATCGGCTTTGGGGTGCTTTGCTTCGACATGTTCCTTGCACTTCACCTCCGACGTGGTGCACATAAAAGTCTGCATACACACCTTGCACTGAGTAACAACTAAAGAATCAATCAAATCAAATAATTGACATACTTACCAATGTTTGTCATTCATCATGCATAATACTAGAGGAGTGAGAGCTACAGACCCATCTTACAGCAAGAAATCTGTTTCATTAGAAGCAATTGTTCAAAGCATCATGGGAAATCAAAGCTGCATTTATGCTACCGGCATTAAAAACCATGTTCATAGATTGCACAATACTATTATAATGCATTATGAGCAAGAAACATGACTAAATATCAAGGTTCTAAAATGCGTAATGCGTGACAATGCATTTCGATCGAGCATCAAACATTATAAGAATATGCGTGCTTATGCGAAGCATATACGTAATTATGCATTTTTTAATTTTTAATATTTTAAACTAATAAATAAATAAATAATGCATTCTTTGAATTTTTATACATATTCTTCAAATTTTCAAAAAAAAAAAAATATATATATATATATATATATATACTACAATTACTTCAAGTTTATATATATTTTTCAAATTTTCAACAAAATCATAAATACTACAGTTTCTTGGTAATCAATTCCTACAATTAGATTAAACAAGAATATTGACTTAAAAAAATTTCAAATCTTGTCTAGCTCTTTATCGAATTCCAATTCAATCTCATATTCTTCATCCAAATCATCTTCCATGTCATCCGATACGAAATCATCTTCACCAGACTCCCTTATTTCAATAGAGTAACTCCAAAAACTATTTTTATTTTTAATGCCCAGATGAAAATTTATGCAAAAGCAAAATCCTAGAAATTGTTATATATAATTGATGGGCTTAGGCGATTTAAGCCAATTTGATGTTTATTGGGCTCAATTTTTATTTTTTTTTAAGTTATAAAAATATGTTGAGTTTTGTTATGCTAATTCGAACATATTTTTAATTACAAATGCGTTAGCATTTGGATAATATGCTCGCATATGCGGTCAACGAAATGAGTTGACCACATTATCATACGCATACCCCATATGCAATGCATTTCGAAAACGCATCGAGAATATGCGAGCGTGCATTTTAAAACACTGCTAAATATCAGAGAACACATTGGACTGTTTGACAAATTACTTAAAGAACTACATAGTATAAAATGAATTTTGAAAAAAGTATTTCAGATGACAAACTTTGAAAATCTACAAGCTTTTAAAAATGAATGAGCAGCTGACAAAAAGATTTTGCAAGGATTTAGTTTACAGTTTTCAAGTATCATAAAGATGAACGGGAGTTATTCGGAACACACTAACAAATGGCTCGAATATTTAGCAAAATGTTATGATAAACACAAACAATTTAAGAGATTGCTGCATTTGGAACCACAGCTTGGAAACCTACTAAGTCCAATCCCTTATGAATGAAAATCACTTTGGCTTTCAAATGATAGAACCAGTCCACGTGGAAATCATATATAAAATTCAAACTTAATCCAAATTAACATTCGCTATGAAATATAAAAATATATAGCCTTGGGGTGGGTGGGGAAGTTGGAGCTCCCACAAAAAGATAAAGGGAAGTTTTTACTAGAGATTTTTCTTCTTTTGAAGAAAATTGTAATTGAAGAAGAAGTCCCTAGAGCTTTATCACGTTTCACTTCTCCTTCATGGAAATCCTCTCCACCAAAACTTGACAATTTTTACTCTACATCCCATGTAAAAGTGACAAAATTTACCCAATTTCTTTAATTGTTAATTACTCCATAAAACCTATCACCTTTCACTAACTGTTGTAATCAAAGAAAAACATACGGAAATAGATTCTTGCGAAAAGAAATAACATGAATGTACAACTGCAAGCTCTTTTCCACGTGTACGAGAGACGAGAGTGTTTCTACAGTTGCAAAGGAAGGGTACCTGAATATTCATAGCTTTTTTGTTGGTCTCAGCTGGCTTCCTATGCAGATCGGAAAATTCAGAAAATCGAATACAAAAATAACGTAAAAATGACACAAATTCACTCAAAACCAAAGGCTCAATTAGAAAATAAAAAATAAAAAAGGATTAACCTTTGGCAGCTTTCATTTTTTCCAAGTTCCTTTCACGAGCCATCTTGGCCTTTTGACCATTGCCTCCACCCATTTTTGCCTCTACCCTTGATGATCGGAAAATCTATAACTTTTAGAAACCCTGGCTGTGCGCGGAGGCGGGCTCCGAATAACAGTAGTGGGTGGATCGAGGACAAAACTGGGAATATAAATAGCGGGTGTTCACTTTGTTGGGTAATTTTGTGTAGGGTGCCGCCAATGGGTGAATATATTTGTAAGAATCTTTAGAGCCCGTTTGATGCACATTATTCTGAAAAAAATGCATTTTTTTTTATGTAATAATGGTGAATATGTGGTAGAAAAGTTATTGATGTGATAGAAAATATTATTTTATTGAAGAATGTGTGGTTGAAAATGAGTAGAAGAATGAGAATGAAAATGAAAATGAAAATCAAACAGGACCTTACCAACAAATTGAAAAATGAATTATCAATATGCAAAGACATTTTATTTTTAAATCGAATTTGTCTCGTAATAGTACTTACGATTTATGGTAATCAACTCCTAAAATATATTACTATTACTTGTATTTGTAGTACTTTAAACACAAACACGATGAATCAGAATAATGGATTTTGTACTCCAAAATGAAATGAAAAGAAAATCAGAATTTATGCAATAAAAATACAAGAATTTGGTTAAAGAGAGGAAGAGAGAATGATATTTATGTTTGCATATCATTGGTGTGAGGAATATGACGTCTCTAAGGTCTTTTATATAGAGGATGAAGAGTTGGGAACGAAGTGGTGTGGATCCAAATCGTGCAACACTTCAAAAAGACGCGACACTCTATTATCGCTCGCTCGAGCGAGGGTTGCAGAGACTTCGTCGCTCGCTCTTCGTTCGATGTCGCTCGAGCGACACCTGTGCTCGAGCGAAAACACATGTCGCTCGAGCGGCAGTGTTATCCAACTCTCCTCTAAATTTCCTTCCAAATTTGGACTGCATTTCTTATTCACCTAAAATTGGTTTTGACGTTTCAAATATAAAACGAAAACTTGGAGTGTCCCATCGACCTTGCGATTTGACTGGGTAGGTCGATTTCCGTTTCGGAGCTCTGAAACGACAGAGCCACAAACTATTTTGCCTAAACATATCGGGTCTGAATATTTGGTCGAAGTTAACTTGAAGTCACACTTTCTTGATTTTCGATACTTAACCAATTTTTGATCATTTTAAAATCAATTTCCAACACACTTAAACAATTAAACGTCTTGAAGAACGTCCAAACATTTCACTTGGTATGATTACGAATTTTCAATTTTTTAAAAGGTAAAGCTCTTGATTCTTGACATATTTAAATATATAAATCTAAATTTCAACGATCAATGTGAAAATTAAAATTAAAACCAGAAGCAACTTTCATGTGATATGACTTAAAATTAGATAACAAAGTTATATATTTTAGTTCGACTTGGAGCTATAGCCAAATAAGGAACAATACTTCTAAAGCGCTTAACATTATCCCCAATTTAATTGGAAGTCACATGAAATTCAAAGACAGGTACGATCTCATGGAGACACATTTTCATATATAAATAGATTAGAAACTCAAATTTTCACTTTTGAAAGTTGAGGATCTATAACTACACTACATGAAATATTAGAGGAGCGCAATCCTAAATTACAAAAAATTCATGCACAGGTTAGAGCATATCAAAGAAATTTTCTATTTTTAAATATCATATTTTGCAATTTAAAAAGTTCTATAAATTTAGAAAGTAAAAAAAAATTAAATACACCAACAACATTATCTTTAACACTTATTATATTACTTTCCTCAATTTTCTTTGTATATAATATTTTGAAAATACTCTTAGACCTTGTTGACTAAGGATTGAAATTATAAAATAATCTCGAGTCATGTGGCAAAGCATTACATAAGCTATTAAATCTCCCTAATAAAACTAAAAAAGTTATAAATTATTACAAACATTGTGGATGTCAAACCTATATGAAATTCTATCTGATTATAAGAACTTTTAGAAAAAAAAAATTGACATTTGCGACTTTTTCATAAAACTCTTTTTACAAAAAAAAATAGAAGCAAAAGTAAGTCACATAAAAAATATCCAAAAGTTACCATATGTCAACTTCCTCTAAATGTTATTCTAGTCAAACAAGGCATTTATAGAAAATTATCCAAATATATTTAAATTTAATTTTTTAATTTTAAACACAGCTTTTGATTTTCAAAAGTCCTATCAAACGGACCTTCAGATCTTAACCACTTCAAATTCTTTTTGTAAAGTATCTGTAATCCATTCATAGTTCACAGAAGTAATAATTAATTTCATTTCATCATTTTTATAAGATTATACTAAGAGAGAGGCTACATGTACATCATGTTATACAGAATGGTACACAGTCCCCCTCACAAGAGGGGAGTTCGCGAATTTTTTATTCATTGTGGGGTCCTCTCTTGTAAGAGGGACTGTATATTATGCTGTGTAGTATGATGTACAATCAACTTTTTTCTTATAATAATGACCTTAAGCTATGTGTCTTTTAATGCACATCGAGAATTATGTGTTACACGAATAACGTCTAATATGTCATCTTGAGTTGTTGTCATGATCCACGCAAATTGGTTTGTATTTCCCATCAAAATGATAATTGAGATGGAAAAGTTTTCAAAGGCCGTACATGATGGGAAAGCATTGTTGCTATCAAAGAGCTCCAGTGAGAAAAGGAGTGCTTGAATTTTTCTTCTAGGCACTTAAGATCTATGTGTTAGGAATTAGACGTTACTGATTCTGTCAGGATCAGTGGAATGTAAAATAATTTAAATTGAGAAGAAATTTAAAAAAAAAAAAAAAAGAAGTGCAAGTATGACACAAGAATTTGTGGTTTGGGCAACCGTTCTTACATCCACAAGCCCACATCTATTTTTCACTACGAGAATAAAATGAATACAACAATATACTATTTGTGTTTTATTTGCCCCCGCAGAGACAATCTTTCAATTTTCTCTCATTAACTCTGCGCACAACTCATTCCCTGAGTTTTCACTCTCTGTATTCTTGTGTTATGTATATTTCAATTTTAATCTACACAATCTATGATGCCACGAGAAAACAATTTGGCTTCAATTGTGGGCATATCCATTCGATGCAATCAATTTCCATTCTTCAATTAATTAGAAAAAGAAACCCATGCATTATATTCTTTGCATTTAATGCAAATAAGAATTTTCTGATGTGTGAGCCAACTTCGAGAAAATGTGGAGCTTCATTCATGAATAGTGGCCTTATTCAACACCATGTCCTTCTCATAATTAATACATGATATATTCCCTTCATGGGTAAGTTTAATCTAACCATGAAACTTCTATTATTAAATTTTTCTCTTGAAATTATGTGACAAACAAACACATGCCATGAACGGCCACTTCAATGCTAGTTGACCTCATTGTTTGTTTCAACATAGATCTTAAATGCCTTATTTCTAATGTGGTGCATTTGCAGTAATCTTATATCGAGTGATTCTTGTAGATATTCACGGTATTTCGATAACATGGGATGTTTTAACATGAAACAACACGATAATTTAGTAGGCACTTGCATGAACTTTATGTTGAACATTGTACCACTGCAATTGCATGCTATTTTGAAAGCATCCTGATTTTTTGGCTTCTATGGAAATAAACACCAAAAGGGATAAAAAAAAAATTTACAATTGAGTATAATATTTGTTGGGATTATCAAAAAAAAAAAAAAATTGTTTGTTAAGTCTAGGCCATTTTTCAATTCGGGAAGGTTGCTCTCTTCCCGATTCGGGGAAGAGAGCAGCCCTGTTTGTCGACATTGAGAATATGTTAGAGAAGATATTGGATTTGGGCTTTTTTTATCATTAAAAAATAATTTATTCATTAAGCATGTACTGAATAGAAGGAATTAGGGGGGAAAAAAATCATTGGACAAACAATTTTCATGAGCTTTTCCAAAAATTCTATTAAAAATAAATAAATAAATAAAAATTGGTGGATTACGTGACCCACCATAACCCACCTTGGGTCCGCCAGTGCCCACATAGAGGGGTTGGCACCCTGGATTGTTGAAGCACAGTCGTAATAAAAACCTCCCACCTTCCAATCGACATCTAAGAGAGAACAATTTTGTTTTTCTTCCTCCTATTAGATGACAATTATGAAATGTTCAAAAAGGTCGAAAATGTCTCTATAATAATTAAATACCTTACTTAAAATTATAAATTACACTGGAAATTTTGCAAGTGTATTTAAAGGATTCACATTACAATAACAAAACATTGCTCGTCATGGGTGAATCTAGAGGTGTCAAGACGGGTGGGCCGTCAGGCCCGCACGAGGCCCGCACGGAAGAAACCCGGCCCGTGAACCGGCCCGTGAACCGGCCCGTGAACCGTACGGGCCGGTTCACGGGCCGATTTTTTTGCGAACCGGTCCGGGCCGGTCCCTATCAAGCGGGCCGCGGTTAACCGCGGGCCGGCCCGTTTTTTTAAAAAAAATTTAAAAATAAAAAAATTTTATGCTTTTAAGGTAAAAAAAAAAAAAATTATACGGGCCGAGACGGATTTTAGCGAGCGGGCCGCGGTTAACCGGCCCATACGGGCTTTTAGGACGGGCCGGGTTGTACATTCTTTTTTGCGGTCCGGGCCGACCCGGCCCGGAAGTCCGCTACGAACGGGCTTTTTTTCAAAGCGGGCCGGTCCGAGCTTGAAGGTTTGCGGGCCGATCCGGGTCGGCCCGCCCATTTTGACACCTCTAGGTGAATCAATTGTATCATAAAATCTTCAAAACAATCAAACATACATTTAATTATGACACTATTACGTATAACTAACCATTTTTGAGCAAGAAAACAAATAGAGAATACCTCTCATTTACTTCATGTTTTAAAAATGGAAAATACAAGATTCGGCCCAACTATACCTAGAGGGGGTGATTAGGTGTAAATACGAAAATAAAATTAATTAGAAAACAACAAATCACTAGTTCATTATGTCTAAGTGGTTAGTCAAATAAATCAATTAATCCTATATTTGAATACCACAGTTATATAAAAACTGTAAAGAAAATAGTAAATAACACCGATATTGTTCACGGAGAAACCCAACGTGAAAAAAATTTCGGGCACTTTGTCAGTCCTTTATTCACTATAAACTAATAGGTAAACTTACAGACCACCAGCAAAATTGACGACACAAACTTTTTGATTTCTTGTCTGAAATTTGAAGCAACTCTCCTGGAATGTGCACACGAACACCAATTCTAGCTCTTCATGCAATTTATCTCATGTGGATCCACCAAGAACTCCTCATTCTTTAGTTTCTTCTTTGAACTTCACAGCCAGCAAAGTTGACAACAAAATCTTCCTGACAGATCCAAGTGAAGAATAACTCCAGTGTTTTGATTGGTGGATTTGATGTTTTCAATATGATGGGCGCATATAAGATGAAGTGATTGAACTTGTTTGATATTTTGCTCTTGAGAGAATAATGTTGTTCTCTTGAATGAATAATGTTCAATCTCTTTTTTCCCGAGTACACAGCACCCCTTTTTATATGTTGGACACATATGAAAATATTGGCCAATAAAAATCTCGCGAAATCGCGAATTAGGTCTGGCAGTAAAACGGTCGCTCAAGCGACATTGGAGCGAAGATCGAACAACAAATGTTATGTTTCATCTGCTCGAGCACAAATCCGACGAATAGTTAATGAAAAACCAGCGAGTTACCTTCGTGTTCCAAACACAAAATCCTAAACCCTAAGCTAACCTACTAACTATGAAACTTTACAATGTAGTCCCTAAACTTTATAATTATTCAAATGGGTTATTTTGTTCATAGAATCGTCAATAAAAAATATGACACTAACAAAAAATATTACTAATCTTCCCTATTTTTATATTTTGTATCACACACACCCCTAACCATTTTTTGAACTGTATATCATCTCTAATGAAGTTGATATACCTAAAATGTCGTTGTGAAGAAAACGATAATTTTTTACAGTTAATTACAATTTTATTTGTTTTCTTTAATAATTAATTAAAACTTAAATATTTTATGCAAAAAAAAATCTAAACATGCACGCTAGTGGGTTTAAATTTAACTTTGTTGAAGATTTTGATAATAAATTATTTAAAAATTATTATTTAATTATGTATATATTATGTGTACATGATAATACTAGCAAATGCAAACGTGTCAATAAAAGTCACATTTATAAATTTAAATTATAATAAGATATTAAATATAAAATTTATTTTAACAATTAAAGTAAAATTTATCTAAACAACAGTATATGTTAGTTCAATAAAATATTATACACCTTCAAAAAAAAAATAGACAATAATCATGGTATATAATAGAATATTATGTAAAAATACATATTAACCATTGCAATATTTCAAAATTTGTTAGATAATAATCAAAACCACTATCGCAAAAAAAACCACAATACTATATGATTATAATTCGTAAAAGACATTTTAGGTATATTAATCTCATTTTAAATTAGGACCAAACTACTTGTACCGCATGAGTTACCACACGATTAACAACATACACATATATTAGGGGGAAATATTTTTAAACAGGCGGGATCCACCACACCCATGTGAAGTGCAGTAAATCATTGTTATACAACAATGTTAATTCTTTAAATTATTTAAAAAGCGATCAAGAGATGTATGTGATATCAAATCTAGAATTAGGGAATGTTAATGATATTTCTGAATCGATCAATATTCAATATTGTCTCAAACAAATAAGACAAATCTCAACAGGGAAAAAAATACAATAAGTAAAAGGTAAATTGCCAAATGCTAAATTCTAAATAATCCTAGTTAAGACAGAATTCATCGATTAGGTACTCTATTCACCATCAAACATGGAAAATGCCCGTGCACAGGACATGTTCCTATGTAAGGCCGTCACTGCAATAGCGAACCGCACATGTATTTTTTTTTAAAATGTTGCGTCAATCCATCTGTGTGTTGTTGGCAACAGGTCCCCGCACATGTAGCACCTCTCAGCAAAAATTACCATATAAACGGCTGATCCGTTCAGGCGTCCTTCTCAAACATCTATACCTTTATCAAGTTTTGCCTGTACAGTGGGTCCAGCATTCAATAATCCGTGGCCGAATATACCTTTCTCTGCCCAGCAAAATCCTATTTTTCTGTGTTCCCAGTAACATAATAATTGCAGGATTGCTCGTTTGATCTTAACTTCTAGCCTGTTTCTCTCTCGAAACCTACAGTATGGAAGTAGTCGAGTTTGTGCTATTGGGGTTTGTGGTTTTTTCTGCGATTGTGGTTTCGATTATCCACTGGGTTGAAGTACTTGATGAGAAGGTGAATAAAATTGGTAATGAACAAAGTCGTACAAAAGAGGTGGAAATTCATGGTTCGGTAAGCAACACAAGAGTTGGGTCGGTTGTTACAGAATCTTTTCAACACGAGCAGAATAGAAGTGTCGGTGTCGGTGGCGGCGGCGGCGGCGGCGATTGTGAGGTTGAAACCCCTGAGATTTCTGAGGGGGAAAAGTCCCTACAAATCGAAGAACCAGTACAACAAGTTACAAATTGTTCCGATAAATTTGGAGTTTCGGAGATTACTACTGAAGACAGTAAGATGAAAGGGAACGAGATTCATATTCCGAGGAATAATAATGAAGAGGAAGAGGGATTCCTTGATGATTGGGAGGGGGTAGAGAGAACAGAATTGGAGAAGAGATTCGGTGATGCAGTGGTTTTTGTTGGTTCGAAGAATAATGCCAATCGAATTGACCATGATCTGAAGCTGCAATTTTATGGTCTTCATAAGGTTGCTCTTGAAGGGCCTTGTCGTGCACCACAGCCAATGTCATTGAAGGTTTCTGCTCGTGCAAAGTGGTACACTAAACATTCTTTATGATCTTAATTATTGATTTTAGTTTTTAGAGTTGATTTTTTGGTTATTGGAATTATTACTGTGAGTATACATGCGTGCAACTAAAGTAATAAAGCTGTTCTTAGAGCATTAATGGGAATACAGATTTTAACTTAATTTTGTAGGGTTCTGCATTGGATAGAGTAACTTTTAGTAGCACATTAGAAACTAGATTTTTGTAGAATTAGAATTTTTTAAGGACTTACAGACTTCATAGAGATAATTGTTGCGAAAACTGGAGTTCGACTTGTAGGTGGAATCCTTTCTTACTTTTGAGAACCTGGGGGAATGGAAAGAGAGAGTGTTTGTGCTTGATTGTTCTTGCCTAGAATGAGTTTATATTTAAGGTTGTCGACTGCTGGTTTTTTCACTATGTAAAAGTGTTCTAGTATTGAACCAGAATAGTTATTTTTGTGATTAATGGACTATACTGTGACAGGAATGCTTGGCAGAGTTTAGGAAACATGAATCGGGAGTTGGCAATGGAACAGTACGTTACGCATCTTTCAAGGTCAATTCCTGGTTGGAAGGTAGACAAGATTTTCATTTTCATTTTAAGCTTACGATTACATTAGAATTTCTACTTCGTGGAAAATATATAATTACGTTTGCTGACACAGGGTGAAGGAACAGCTGCTTCTCAAGATGCAGGAACTTCTGATGATCTAACTTCCCATGGCCAAAATAACTATGAAGAATAGTAAGTCTTTTAAGTATCCCTCGTTTTTGTTTTGAGTCTTGACTAGTGACGTGTCATCAGAATCGTTGCACAAAATTCGGTAAACATGCGCCGCGCCCCTTGTTCTCATAAATTAAAACCGAGCTCTCTATCACAGAGAAATTGTTTCTACTTTAATGGTTCTGCAATTTTGACCTGCTTAAATACTGGTAGTCTTGCGTAGATGGTGTAGGAATGATCCAAGGAACCACCCCATCTTAATACATATTAGAGATGATACACATCTATCGACGCGAAAAGTTGTTATATTAGATCGATCTTTGCTCTCCAGTTCCGTTTTCTGTTGTTCTGAAATAGAAAGATTAGTTTTTGGCATTGTTTCAAGACTTCCTCTTGTGCTTTGTGTGGAGTATTCAAATTTCTGCTTCTTGAAAGAAAGGAATTATTAAAATACTTGAGATTAAGAGGGAATTCCACTGTTTTGCAGGTTGCTCGAACCATAATATGCTGGTTTCTGTCGACTGTACACTGTTGTTTGAAGATTCAAGGTTGGCTAGTAGGATTTAATACGATAATTAATGTAAATGTTTATGCTCCTAAAGTCTGACATTCTATAGTATTAACTAGGACTAGAATACTATTCAGATTATTTCTTTCTCCAGAAAGAAATATTCATTTTCGGATCCCAATTATTGCTTTAGAGTAGAGAGTTTTTCTATTTTGCCCCGATTTGAAATTGAAATGAGTGATTTGTCTATCCAAATAAGAGTTGCGTAAATGTTTCGTCAGCAAACATTTAATCAAGGGTTATGCTAAACAGCCAGAGGAGATGACATCCCCCCCCCCCACAACCGAACCCCGCAAACAGGGGGTGGGGCCCTTGAATGTGGGTTCCGTGTTACCATAACATAACCCTTTAATCAATGCGTGTGTGATTGAAATTTTCTATTTTCTAGGGAGATATCAAAACTAGGACCGAGTAGATTGCTTGTTTGTAAATAAATAAAAAATTAGGAGTAACTATCAAATATATATGTGACCGAGTAGATCTTTTTTCATTTTGTTAATTAGATAACGTTTGTTAATAAATTAAAATATTGTATGAAAAATTGCAATTGGAGTATTCGTTATCCTAAACGTAATATAAAATTTCACTATCAAAATCTGTACTTCAACTAATATATCAAACGTAATAAAAAAATTATTTTTATATGAAGAGTCATTATTCATTAGCCACTATGAATACTTTGAGCCCAAATTCACCAACTTTACTCTGGTAACAGTTATGCTCTTTCTTCATAAAAAGTAGCCAAACTAATCCCGTATTCGATATTCATTAAATAAAGACTAAAGAGTAATGGTATTCATCATTACTGATGTTAAGTACCAGTCTAAGTGATAGTTACATTGCATTAAATGATAGATTCATTTAATTGAACATATAAAGTGTAGTCACTTAGCTTGGTGCAAGAGTGCTAGATAATATTATTTTTAAATCAAAAAAAAAAATCTCTCAAATTTATTTTCAACTATATATTCACACAATAAAATATTTTTACACGTAAATCCAAAATTTATTCTTACTTTTTAACCACACATTCTTCAAAAAATCATCATTCCAAAACTCATTTTCTCCCAAAAAATAAAAAACTCATTTCAATGGATGTCAAACATGTAATAAGCAACACTTCGATTGGCAACCCAATTTATAAATTAACTTGTAAACTAAATCAAGATAAAACTCAAACATTAATTTCAATTACACATTCATAATTACTATTATATTTATTTTTTATTCAAATATTTCGTGAGATCAATTACTATTTTTATTTTATAAATTTATTTATAAATTTGTCAAACGTAAGTCATTTACTTACATTAAAATATTATTTCTACTATAATTTTTCTGTTATCATCTGTAGGCTTTTAGCTAGGCTGGGCATGGATTGGTGTCAATTTTGGGTCTAATCCAACACTGAAAAGTGTCCAAGTCGATTTGGGTAAACTAAGGCCCAAACCGACCTAATCTTATTGCAGCAGCTTAACCAAGACCAAACTTGTTGGTCTTGGGTCCAAGTTAGTTAAAAAAAACTATTATCGAATCTTGTAGATGTTTGACGAGTTAGTATGTCAAATCTCGAGTTTGCTTATCAAATCTCGAATTTTCAGTACAAATCTCAAGTTTCAAGTTAGAAAATTGAGCAAACTCAATATTAATGCTATCAAGTATGTTGTAGAAATCTCGAGTTTGCAAGCTGTAAAAGTACAAAAATTACATGTGCGTTGGATTGAAATTGGGTTGAATGTATTAAATGTAACACAATTCAATCCAACCTAACTCGATTTGGGTTACATGCTAACCTACCCAAACCACGTAGCTTGTGAAAATCGATCCAAATCAATCTGAGTCAATTTGGATCAGGTCGATTTATCAATGGATTTTTTTGTCCAACCCTACTTGTGGCAACACCTTTTTAAATACAAATTTAATTATATAACTTGATGATCTTTATGTTGGGGAAAGCTTAGCCCAACTTGGCTAAAGTTGGATTATCGATATTTATATTTCTATCATTTTAATTTTGACATTTGAATCCTCGTCGATCTTTCTTTGAACACATTCAATGAAATCCACAATTTTTTAACTACATATTTTATTTACTTTATTAAAATGTGTTAAAACTTTTACAAAAATTTTGTAAAATAACCCTAGGTTAAGTACAAAAATCGAATATGATCCAGTTCCCGTTTGAGCTTATAATTTTTGGAATAGTATATTTTTGGAGAATATGTGGTTGAAAAAAAATGAAAAGTTGTTGATTTATGTGTAATATTATTTTATTGGAGAATGTGTAATTAAAAAGAAGTGACAAAAAATATAGGGAATAATTCATAACTAAGATTTTTAGTACGATCCATTTCAATAATAAGGTAATAAGTTTCAAAATTTCAAAAATCAGGTTTCGGTTAAATTTTATTTATTATTTAATTAATTAATTGATTATGTAATTAATTAAATAAATAAAGGTCACAAATTTGTACAATTTTGTCACAAATGCATTTATTGGTCACATATTATCAAATTAATTTGTCACAATTATTTCGAGATCACAAATCAAAATAAATTTAGGTCACAGAATTAATTCCGATGTCACGAATTTGAATTTCAATAGGTCACAATTTATTTCCGATGTAATAAATCAGAATTTAATAGGTTACAGATTAATTTCTTTGGTCACAATTAATTCCGAGGTCACGAATCTAAATTTTAATAAGTCACAATTTATTTTCGATGTAACAAATCAGAATTTAATAGGTCACAGATTAATTTCTTAGGTCACAATTAATTCCGAGGTCACGAATCTGAATTTTAATAGGTCACAATTTCCCTCCGAAGTCACAAATCAAAATTTAATAGGCCGCAGACTAATTTTTTAGTCACAATTTATCGAATTTTATGGTCACAAATCGATCCCATCAAGATCCACCACCAATACTTAGTCACAAATCACCGCCCTGCAACCGCCGCCTGCACCATGCCACCACAACCACCAACAAAAATCACAACCGAAGTAACCGACACTACAGTAATCGGCACCACTACCAACAAACAAAAATCGCTACAGGTCCGTCGTGCCTGCCCCACCACACAACCCGCCACAACTACTGTCGTCGTGTTGCCCGGCACCACAACCACAACCACAACCACTGTCGATCACCATGGATCGAATCAAAAACAAAAAAAAAAACCAAAAATTCGAGGCGTTGCAGATTGGACAGCAGTAGCGCCGTGCTTGTTATGACTCGTCGCCCACCGACAACCCTTAACGAATCTGAAAATCACAAAATAGAAAAAGATTAATACAAGGATCGCCCACCGGCCACCCTCTCCTCCACCCGGGCGAGTCCATGGCTTCCATAACTTCACAACTGTTCTTTTTTCCTTCTAAACCAAAATTGAACGGTAATACCATCAAATCTTCCTTCATCCACCACCTCAAACTTTTCTTCCTTCATCGGCAGCCGGATTTGAAAACTGCCACCTCCAACATCTGAAAACCATCACCACCAAAACCCCCAAATCGCAACTACACATCATCGCCTATGATGAGAGAGAAGAGAACAGCGTCATCGATCACAGCAGAAAAGAAGTGCGGGGATTCGAACCGACAGAGACGTCACTGGAATAGAAACGATGGTCCGTCGTCGTCACCGGAGTAGGGTTGTAGAGAGAGAGAGAGAGAGGTGCTCGAGTCGGGTGTAGATAGAGAGAGAAGGGAATTAAATGATGATTGATGAATCAATCTTACTACTGGTACATCAAAGTGTACCTAAAGGTATCCCCCTCCTCATATGGGGGATGCCCACTCGAATAAAATAATCGAGTGGGTTCCTCATGTGAGAGGGGAATAACATTAATGTACCAAACTTGATGTACAACTAGCATTTTTGTTGATGAATAGGGTTTGTAAATATATATAATTAATACCTAATTTTTGTATAACTAAATATTTCATCTTAATTTTGAAATTGGATTTTCAAATACCACCTATAATTTCCTCAAAAATGTATTTTTTTTTTTTTTTTTTTCTAAATTTAATGGGTCTGAAACGGGCTTGATTCAGCTCCCCTGAGCATTCAATTTTGCTTAGTTCTCCGACAAGCCTCACTCATCAATCAAACAAGATCGATAATAGATCTTTTCTTAAATTCGAAATAATTTGATTTTGTAACTTTTTACTATGATTTCAATCTGGGTTTTCGAGATCTAAACCGTAAAAATCTACGCTGAATTCTCTTCTCTTCAACAATGGGAGTAGTAATCGAAACTGATGTATGGGAACCGAGCAGAGCACTGTACATCTTCATGTTCATATGTTGCTTCCTTTCAATCTTTTGTTTGCCCAACAAAAGTATCCCAAATGTGTTTGATCACGCGCCTTCCTCTTCTCTCCTTCGCTTCCAGCGAACCTTTCTTCTCTTCTATTCACTATCCTCAGGTCACTCATTCTTCTTCTTTCCTTGTTTCTTTATATTTTTTTTCTATTTTTTATTAATTAATATATTAAATATAGTTAACTTGTTAATCTATCTGGGTTTTCTTTTTGATTATTCTCTGTATGCAGTGATTGAAGGGTTATGGGCTGTGTTTGGGGAGTACGAATGGGCATATTACGGTGTGAGTAAAGAGCAAATGGTGATGTCGTTATGTGTTGGATATGGGGTCTCTCTATTTTTTGGCAGTTTTCTTGGAATGATCTCTGATCTTATGTAAGTGAACAACTTCCATAGATTTTTGGTATCACGCCTCGCAGTTTAATTTCCAATTATATACTAAGCATGTTCTTTAACGAATACTGCTTTCATTGCTCTTTATTAAGTTCATGATTGATCTTGCAAGCATTCATTTGCAAACTTAGTGCTGTTTTTCGTACTTGAACATGCTAATGTTTTAAATTTTCGATTCTGAGTTACCTTTAAGTGCTAGTTATATGGTTTTATAACACTTGTTTAGATGGAAATTTAATATTTTGCCCTTGTTTGTGCAGTGGTCATAAGAAATTATGTTTGTTGTTTTACATGCTGCACCTTTTTGTTGGCATATGGAAGAGAATTACTGCAGATCCTGCTATTTGGTTGGCAAGCACCTGTCTCTCTCTGGCTTCTTCAGTATTTTCCTTCAGTTTTGAAACATGGATGGTAGTTGAGAACGAACAGGTTGGTCTTACATATCTATAGGCAGCACAATTATTGGTGGTCTAATCCATTGAGCAATGACAAGTTATGTATATTTTTGCAGCTGGGCCAGAGGAAGGATGCATTGAATGATATGTTTTGGTTAATGACTTTCTTTGAATCTGCATCTTTCATAGGCAGCCAGGTGATTGGTAATTGGCTGATTGATAGTAATGTGAACAAAAATATAGCTTCTATTTGCAATGCAGCTATTGTTATAACAGTTATCGCTATCACGTATGTCACACGTGGATGGAAAGAAGCTCCACAGGCAGCATCTTTCAAGGATTACCGGATTTTGTTTTACAAAAATGTCATCTGTGGTATGCAACTTGCACCTATTGAATTATATTACATGTTGTCAACTTATTATATTTGTGTTGTGAATTTCGTCTAGTTATTAGGCAAACCTCATATGTAAATTGTAAAATGGTTTTCTGCTTGGGAATCAATAGATTTGAGTTTCTTCTATTGGTTGATAAAATCTATGATAACATTTTAGATATATAATGATATTTCTTTTTTCAGATAAAAGGATATGGTTGTTATCATGGGTGCAAGCCTGCGTCCATTTCTCTGTGGTTACCTTCTGGATTCTTTGGGCTCCTACTATAGTTGTAAGATTTCGATTGCATTTGAATTCCTTGATATTTTCCCCCTTAGCATGTATGAGCACTTGGCAGTTCTCAAAAAAAGCATATTAGTTGTTTTGGCTAATTTAGTGCTATCTAAGTTCTGTTTTTCCTCCTCTGCTTTTGAACATGAAGAAGTGTTGGTGAATTTAAAAGATCTGGAAAACCTAGGAGCATGTTCTAACTTTTTTGAAATTATAAATCTTTTAGTTTTAGATACAAAAATGATTATTTAATGATTTAATCGTGAAAATAATTAACCATTTAATAAAATACTTCAAAAGTTTCAGTGACTACTGGATTTTTATAGTGAAGCTCTTCAGATTCTTATATACTGTAGGAACTAAATGAAGCCATGCCTTACTTTTTGCCCTTAACTCTGGTCTGAATTAAGCTATATCTGCATTGTAGTGAACCTAAGTTTTAATTTTATCGGCACATAATTGGTTAGGCCTGGGAGAATATCATTTTGTTCACAAAATGTATGACAACGCTGATACTAACCAAATTTCCTTCATTCTGAATATGGATATTAAAGACTGTAAATCATTTTTCCTTCTTATATCATATTTGATGGAATGGACGTGTACGGATGTCTCATCCTGTTTCTGCATATTCAATCTTTTACTAATCTAATCCTGGAAATTTTCACACAATTATCTCATATAGCTATTTCAGTATTTCTGTGACCACGATGGTTCATGAATAGTAGCACTGTATCTAGAACGGGTCAATCTGCTGCCTGATTTGCTTTATACTTGTGACATTTATTTGACGGTTTGCTGAGACCGTGTGTAATCTGTATGCTTCTGCTTAGAGCCCTATCAATTAAATTTGGACAGATTTGTAAAGGAAAATAAACTGAGAACGAATGAGATAAGGACCAAACATATCGTATGCTAACACTGGGTAATTAATTATATAAATACTGTTTGGCATACACCTTAATATATGCCAACAGTAGTGATCGATTCCAATAATTTGAGCTCACTAATATATTATGAACTAGATCTTACCTGACTTTCTTAACAGAGTGATTTAGTTCTTATACTACAGAGGTTTTTCTTATCATTAAATAAATTTGTTCTGATTTGTTCTAATCTCTAAATAATCTTCTTGTGATTTTTTCTTTCTTTCACTTGTTCTTTTCTTTCTTTTTGTCTGGTGATTCTATTTTGGGATGTCAGTATTCCTTTCTGGTTATATGAATTGAACACCATCTGCTGCAAAGGTTTAATTAGACTATTGATAGTATTCTGATTTGATATGAAAATATTTTTTATATTTTTTCTTGCTTAAAATTTACTGATATATGATAAAATAATTTGATCTGTGTCTTGGTTGTAGGCTGATGGGAGAGATGTATCATTGGGATTGATATATCCTTGTTTCCTGGGTGCTAGAATGCTTGGCAGCACTGGATTTCCTTGGTTGTTCAATGGATCCTTATCGATTAGAATGGAGGAATGCTTAGTATATTTGCTTATTGGAATGGGCCTTGCTTTCTCCATAGTTGCTTATGATTATCAGGTGCACACTTTTAGGTCATTGGTTGCTTGGAGAACATTTTTTATTTTTTATTTTTTTTCAGTGTAAAAAAAAATTCCTAGCTTGGTGTTACTAGTTTTTGATTTTGTAATTTTATGTACAGGAAATTGGAGTTCAAGTGATGCTCTTCATACTGTTTCATGCTTGCATGGGCTTGGTTTTTCCTTTACTTGCCCAATTAAGATCAATGTAAATGATTATTACTATACTTTTTCCTGAAAAATCCTCTTCTCTGGCTCTTGTGAATGTTTTTATGAGTGCACTACATCATTCATTCGTTTTGGAAGGGCATGATATCAGCTCCTCAAAAGTATCCTCTTCCACTACATCCTTGATCTTTTGGATAGAGTGCAAGAGGCTATTGTGGCTGAAAACATCAATTGCCTCTTTCATAATGAAGGATTATTTTTGACATAATTCATTTTGCTACTATGTGCATAGGTATGTGCCAAATGAAGTTCGTGGAGGAATGATTGGTCTATCGCTTGTACCTGCAAACGCAATATCTCTGTTTCTTCTATTACAGGTCTGTGCTGCTGTAACCTCTTTGCTATAGAGTCGTAATGATAAATTACAATCTGTCTTCTGCAACTTCCTCTTGATTGATTATGAGGCTATTAAGGATCGTTTTAGTACAACTTTTCTTGTCTTCCTTTATCTGTCAAATTCCAGATAGAAAATGCAACTAGAAAAAGCATGATGCAAATAAGAAGAGTGCTTCATACTTAAATTTGTTTCTTCCAATGGTGAAGTAAAGTTCTAGCCTAGCATGAATCTGTTTGGCTGTAGTATCGCATAATGAGGCTGGTTTGATATGGTAGTATGCTGTTTTAGGAAGTAGGTTAATGTTTCACTACATCTCATGTTGCCAAAAAAGACCAAATAATAGATGCAGAAACTCAAGGATATAATAAATCATTTATTAAAGTAATGAAGTCCAAATCTCCTTCAGACAAAAATCTCCATTGCACCGATGATACAACTTTCAGAATTAATATTGCTTAATATTGACCTTGAGAGGCAGCTGGAGTTTGATCATACTTTTTGCCACTAGAATGACCATAAAACTTGGATGTTTGAAAATTATAGAAGCTTAATTTTTCTAGTGAATGAAAGGAGAGATCAATTTCTGAATTGATTTGGGAATGCCAAAATCAAGAGGAGGGTTCATTATAGGACACATCTTAAACAGTGTTAATCTAACTGTTAGGTCTCACTACTTCAGATTGGATAAGAATTGCAGCTCAAACGGTATCCTTTGCGACAGTTCACCACAACTCTTCAGTGTACACCTACGTTTCTGATAGGTGGTGTGCAACACTTAACTTATGAAGACGTACTATGGCCTCTCTTGGGGGAGTCCCTTCTCCTTCACCCCCTTGAATAGACTACCTAGCCACTTCATTAAGTCGTTTTAGAAAATATAGGAGTGTTTATCGTTACTACTAACCTCAGCAATTGAAAAAATGAACTAACCAACTAACACTAACTGTTATCCCAAAGATAGTTCTGTAAGCCGGACTTAATGACAGATCAGCTTTCAGTTTCTTAGGACTCATTCATGAATGTTCCACTAAGTTGGCTAAAAATCCCTACTTTCCAACATGTCCAACATTGCTACATATTTATGGCAAGCATTGTTTCATTTTCTCATTTTTGATTTTCTAGTTTTCTATCAGAATTCGGTCATGAATTGGTGTAAGTTGCTATAATGTGATGTTGCAGGGAGGCTATTACAAGAGGTTTTGGAACTCAACTATCGTAGCATTTGCCGCTCTTGGTCTATTCTCAGCAGCTTGTTGCATGCATATATTGAAAAAATGGGGAAATCAACTCCATCAGAACAGGCGTAACTTGTGATTATCGAAGTTCACTCTATTAACCTCAAGGTGTGATGGATCCCTGATTTGTGGAGATGTCATTTTTGTAACTTGACAATCCAAAGACACCTGTAAATAGGAAGAGAGACGAGAAACTGGGGAATCATACACAGCTTGCTGGAACAATAGAATCCATGACGGTAAAAGAGGCCAAATCTTCAATTTTACATTATTCATTTCAGTCAATTGCATCTGGGCTACAGTAAAGAAAAGGGTATGCCAGCATTGAAGCTACACTGTTGAGAGCCAATTTTCAGTTATGAAGAACATTTTAGCAGATTGACCCATTATTCAATGTCCTTAGGTTTTTGCTTATCTAATTGTTGAATAGTTGGAAGCACATTGTACACGAGTGGTGAATGGTTCATTCTTTCAAGAGCAACTTGTTTTCACATTTTCTGTTTTCAGCTTCTTCAATAGAATCGACACATCTTCAGCAGCATCAATTTGTTTTGCCAGTACTGATATTCAGCGTCATTGATTTACCTTATTTGACGATTTTTATAACAGATTGGAAAAAGTTCGGAAGGGTGAGAAAACCCCCCAACTTCCATATCAAGCCACCCTTTATTCTTGTGAAAATTTAGAGTAAAGCTGCCCGGAAGTGTGTAGCAAAGTGTTCAGATAAAAGCTAGATATTGCTAGTGTTTCTATACGCTACAAATCTCATTGGCAACTCTGAGTTTCAACAAAAATGGATGTCGAATTTCTAATGACTAAAAATTTTAGGATAATGCTCGGACCAGTGGACGTACATCTAGTCTTCTTCCTGATTTTGATCCCTGATCCATTTTGTGGCTACCCATTTTTCCCCATTGATCACCGGACAGCTCCCATGAAGAGATGTCTACAGTAGTAGCAAAGCAACGCGTAACAGTCAAAACTCAACACAATCATGGAAAAAAGGAGGAATTGTTCTAAAAGAAGTAAAAGAAAAGATAGATGGAATATACATAACTCACCGGATTAATTGTACCATTTGGGAATAGTGAGTAGAACAGAAGTGCATCTCCTTGGCGCGGCTTTACTTTCATACCCATACATTTACGATAATCATAAGTAGCGTCCCCATTCTGCAGATCAAAGCATTGAGTCACTGCACGTTACAATACTGAAGAGAGTACGGACAAATAGAAGGAAAAAGAAGCTGGTAAAACAAAAAGATAACAGAAAAATGATTGATCTTACCTCTAAAGGGAACATGGTTTCACCCCCTTCTTCAACATCAGACAAGTACAACAAGAAAGAAGCTATCTGAACAATGTAAATTGAATTGAGGTTACACTAAGTAATCATTAGACCTATTTAACAGTATGTGCATAAAATCTTGAACAAGAAACCTATAGCATTAACTAGATTAGGAAGATCTCTCTGTGGGAAATCTTGTGCTGTTTTTATATTCAGCCAGTGATTTTCGAAAGAGAGCAAAATCAATACAGAGATGCAATTATGCTGCAAATGATTGACATGAACATTTAATCCTTAGATCTATCACCAATTTCAGCCCTTTTTCTGTCCATCAGGCACTATACCACTACTCAACAGAAAATCTTGTATGAATGAATTCTAATAGCTTGCTTGCATTACCCTTTGGCTCTTCTGTGGACCATATTCAGCAGGATTGAAAGCATCATAATGAGAACGATATCTCTGACCGACCTCGTAACGCAAGATATTGAATGCCTGAAATATGGCACATGCATTATTTAGAGAACTTTTAAGATTTAACTAAAATGAAAGATTACCTAATTCAACTCAAATCAAGTGTATGAAGCGAACAAGCAAGCATAACGAGTAAACACCAATTTTAGTAAGTTATTTACTGAACCACAACCCCATCTTCTCGGAAAGCTAAAATTCAAGCTCGCTTTCCTACGATAATATCGACATTATGTTTGACGAGAGTGCAAAAGGATTTCTCAATCATACCATTTATAAAATGTGTACTTCAGTAAAGCAAGATAAAATCGATGATGTAGCCTAACTCACATTACCTCTCCATGGGTTCTGGGGATCATTGTTACTTTTGCAATTTTTTCCTCAATCTGATGCAGGATTCCAGTTTCGTCTTCAGATGCACTTATAAACATGCCAGAACTGTCAGCAAAGAAAATCACAAGTTAAAATGTATCACATGAACTTGCTGGAGACAGAATGGCCATGTATTTTAATGCTTTAGTGGGCCACAACAGATGAAGCAAATTGTGTGCCCTGATCTTGACTCCTTTTCGTGCAGGTAAGAACTTACCACGACAAGAAATTTTGCTACCTTAGGACCGTTATAGTTATGGCGCAAAATTCAGTACAGTAACAGAATTTTAAAAAATACCATATGAGCATAAAATAACAAATATGCTTACTTATGATCCACCATTTGATTCCAGCTGGAAATAGTAATTACCTTGTCCTAATTCCTTTGGTATTTTTGGCTGTTTCTCCCTCTCGTAGAGCTAAGGAAGATGGTTCAAGGTGTTCCTTTGCTGTTTCGATTATGCTTTTACATTGTTCTGCACTAGCAAAATTTGGAAAGTACAATGCTCGTGGATTCCAGCTCAAAATCTGTATAAGAGCAATTAAGGAACAAGATTACTATTTCAAAGGAAAATTAAGCAAATACTTATGTTTAAACATACTAACAAGAACTGTGATTTCAAATGTGCTGATTAGAATTTCATTTGATTACTTAAAATCTGCCCAGAAAATTAGATTCAAGAAACGCTATTAGACAATTCAATGGAGGAGACAATCAAAACTCACCTGAAAAGGAATCGAAGTGAGAGTATCTTCTCCGGTCTCTCCCCGTGGCAGACCATCAAACTCTTTCTTCTTCTCTTCCTGCAGTTCCCGAGGCCAATGCCTTAAAGAAGTAGTTGACGCTTCCTGTCGCACATACAGTCAATTGTAACTCATAGAATCGCTTTAATATGAAAACGATAATCAATATATTACTAGCATCTGAAACATGCAGTCAATTCCAAGATTGACATTTACAAAATGGAAAATGAAGGGATACCGGACCTGCTGAGAGAAGAGACTAGAACCAAAGAACCCGGCAAGAAAAAAGAAAATGCATAGCAAGAAAATGGATGGCAACCCAAAAATCATCCAATTTGCTCCTACAAGTTTGCTTCCTCTGTTCTTCATTTGATTATTCTTTCAACAGCTACTATAGTAAATACAGTTTTCCTTTGTGCTTTTTCTTTTCTTTTGTTGCTTTCGAGAATTCAAAGTTTTATACTATGTTTCAACTTTCGAGTGCAGCAATCAAATCGATCATGACTTTTGTACGACTTGTCTTCCGTACGCGGCGGGAAGTGATATTTGAGTAAAATAACGAAGGAGGTCACCCAACTTTCTTTCATCGTTTAAAACTTGAATCATGCTACTTGTACAATTTCGGTTGACAATATTGGTTGACAATCACTCACATGGAAGGGAGGCCCACAATGAATAAAAAAATCGTGGTCCCCCTTCATGTGAAAAGATTGTCAACCAATGTTGTCAATCGAAATTGTACAAGTAGCAAAATTCTTAAAACTTATCACTCAAGTTTCAATTTAATTACCAAGAACCCATTTGATCAGAAAATTTACAAGTTCTCTATCAAGAGTATTTCCAATTGTAGTGTAAAATAGATTTAAATTATGATTTAGATATTTAAAGTGACCGAAAATATCTCCATTGAAAAGATGCGAAGGAAATACAAATTACATTTTTCGATAAAAAATGATATTAATTAATTTATTTATTTTTACATCCACAATAGGCAAAAAGTGGATTTATGTATTCCCATTGAAGTAACATTTGAATTTAGATTTATCGGGATGTAAATGAGGAGGCAAACTTGATTTGACCCCATCATATTAGTTTACTAAGTTGGCTGGACAACGATGCAAACTCACACTTTTAACAAGACAATCGTGTTATTAATATGCGATTCTTAACAAAATTATATGTTATATAAATATTGACTTTACAAGTGGAGGATGCACAATTGGACGACACTAAAGATCATGAATTCGGCTGCAAGTACAGCACCATGTACAGCCGCCTCACATGCAGGAGTGGGACCTGCGATTAAAAAAATCGCGAACCCCACCTGCTCGATCATGACTGTGCATTGTGCTGTGCAAAAAATGTTGTACAAACAACATTTTTGAACGATCATATCGTCCACATAAGAAATTTGTCTCTTACGTAGAAAAAAGATGTTAGAGCTCGTAGCATTATTGCTGACAAATCTGACAGAATAAAAGCTTTAACGAATAGTTAGAAACAAGAAAAGTTGATTGACCAAAATGAAAAATTGATGAAAGTTAAGGTATTATTTTTAACCTTTTATTTGGCCCCCATTTTCTAACGCTTTTCAACAGTTATCAACTTTTATCATAATTTTCCAAAAATTTAAAATTTTAGTAAACCAAACAAGACCCGACTTTAGTCAATAGTTATCAATAAATATTGGTATATTTTTTGTTAGAGGATGGATAGACTGATAATATAATAATAATTGTCGGTAGGAATTGATCATTGAAGAGGTGACACAATGCTCGTGTGAAGACTTGTTTGAATGTTATTTGTCACTGATCCTCGGTTCATTTTTTTGTCGACCTTGCAAAATCATAAAATAATATCAGAAACTTGCCAAATACTAACGATGTAATTTCCGTTTGACCCCCATTATTTCAAATTATATTTTTCTCTTTTATTTTCAACTACACAGTATTTTATATAATAATATCACACATAAATTGAAAAAAAATTCCTTCTTTTTTAACTACACATTTTCCAAAAAATCACTATTCCAAAAATTATAAATTGAAATAATGGGAGCCAAACAGAACAGTAAATCTAAAAGCCAGACCTTCAGAGCTGAACCAAGATCTAAAAGCTAGAGATTTGCCCATGTTTGGTACCGTTAAAAATCTAAGTCAAAGTTAACAATTAATTTTAATTACACATTCCATCAATTTTTATTTAGCGGATTTTAATCTCCATCCAAGGGTAAATAGCAAGCAAGTCACAGACTTGTCAAACAACATTCAGTGACTGCCAGCACAGAGCAACAAGATGACAATAATGTCTACGTGTTCTGCAAATTAGACATCCATCGTGTATTTTCCTCCTCCGCTAAGCACCTGAAAATGAAGAAATGGCAGAAAGTAAATCAAATATCAATAAGGAGAAAATGTTTCAACAATTGCTCGTTATGCCAATACTCTTCCAGATCCTGGCTCCAGATGGATTACTGGAGTTATGCAAGGTGCCAAATGGGTATCTTTGCTTTCTTTTGTAGAACTCTCAAAGTAATGACTACAAAAATAATATTTCCCAAAGCAAGTGGTTCTGACACTATGTGCCTCCAAATCAGGCATAGCTCAAATTCAATGCACGCTGACTGACACAATAGAGAATCTATCCAAGAAATTACTGAGAGAAAAAATACAGCATATCTCAGGGTTACAGCCACATGCAAAGAAGAGGTACGATACTGTTAAACTTCTAAACTAAATTTTGCAATATTCAAGGACAATAATCACATGTATTTGCCTTACGGTGATTAAGTTACAATACAAAGTTTCAGTAAGGTCCAGATAGTACCTGCTATTTATTTCGGTGGAGATTAAGATGTGAAGTTAGTTAGAATAAATCTAAAGTCAGAAAAACCTGAATTAGCTGAATCAGGAAGTCTCTCAATTCATTCAAGCCACTATCAAGAACAGTGAAGGCTGTACAAACGCCTGGCATCCCCATTTCGATTTGTTTTAGTGCAATTTAAACTTCAATATGACGATTTTTCTGGTGATTAAAGAACCAGGAGTTGCTCCTCGTGTAAAGGAAATTATAAAGATGGGATCTGAGCTGGTGGGATGAGGAGCCCACAAGACTGCAGGCTTTACCCTTACTCTATAGACTGCCTCCAATAACGGGAGAGATTGTACTATACTTGTCCCTTTCTTGTGTGCAATAAGCTCCAATGGATAATAATCACCTTTTCAAAATAAATAAGAAGCCATTATTCAGAAATAACTTCAGGAACCAGGCAGGACATTTATGGAGGGTCATATCTGCAAGTATGATGACAAAGATTTCATGTTCACGTCATCATCTGGTAACAGCATTTTTTATGCCTTTTCGTCATTATCAATATTCACTGAAGGAACTAGAGTGACACTGCTTGATGTCGTAGACAATTTCAATTTGAAGTTTCAATCAGAGAATGCTAAAGAAAGCTGCTTGTGGGAACCCAGGACTCAATAACAATGTTGTCACCATCTAGGAGATCAGCATTTATCACCCAATGAAGCGCCAATATTTTCTATACGAGTCTCTTACACCAATTGAGAACTCTAAACATTTTGGCCTCAACTATACCCTTCACTGTCTGTTTCCTTCTCCTTGCATTTTCGATATCCAGAGTTCTATAAGCAAGAGCAAGCAAGTACATTGCTGGATGGACTCTCCTGCATATGACATTGAATAGAATTAAAAAGAACTTCCATTTTCAAGAACACGGTACAGATATCCTGAAAAAATGACAGCTGTTCTGCTCTTTTATTTTTTTATTAATCGAAAACTGAAAGAACGCAATACACAAAAATCATTCAGTCTGCATGTGATACATCATCAATGAGAAACTTTATTGTTTCATTTAGGCATAACAAGACCAATTACAACCGAACTTTCAGGACAAGTGGATGAAATTCAGCTTATTTACTATGGCTAATTTGCAACATTTGCTCTCAAGTGTAAGAATCTATTGACGTTTAAGCTCTTTGAAAGCTATTAAGAGCTCAAATTCAAGGGAGTGTAAATTCCCACTACATGAACTTTGCTTCCTTTACAAAGATAAAAATGAGATGACAAGTTCTTTAATTCTTTTTATATATTTAATAGGCCTACACATGAGATACTTACTTATCCAACTGTTCATTAGCATCCAAACCGTCCCAGTACCTCTGAGATGGGACAGTCCGCCCCTTCTTATTCCTTCCAAATGTCTCGACATACCAACCTCCTATGTCATGCATAGCACTGCGAGGCTCAAACAGCCAAAACCTGTTACGGAGGCAGAAAAGGTAATGTACAATAAGATCAAGAAACATTGATTCAAGTAGCACCAAACCCAAAAGATTGTGAAATAAGAGTAGTTGAAAGTGATAAATGTTTGATGTTTCACCAAAAATAATGATATCACAGCAAGCCAATAAATTCCACTGTAGCATCCTAAATAAGTATAGATACATTGATGGTTGGAGCCTGGAGGTTGCAGGTACATATAGTAGATGCACATATAGACATATATATATGACTAAACAACAGATATTATACGTACGCAAGCATACGTGTATGTATAGCTGCATGAGTTACAAGAGAGAGAATTATGATGTTCAGGTGAAAGAATAATATATGTTGTTGTGCTCTGAAGATGAGGTGATAAAATAGAGTGTCTCTAGTTCAGTAAGAAGAAAAAACAATGTTAAAGGGAGTAATATCATATGGAAAGAACAAGGACAAAAGAGATCCTTTATCCAACAGTCTTTACTCCCCTAACAACGTACTTTACCATCATGAAACATATAATAGCACACAAAAAACAATGCTGGATTAAGCATGTCACCTGTCAGAGAAGAATGTCAAATGCTAAGTCAAAGACAAGTTTCTGTTTCCTTAATTAACCATCAACTCCAAATCATCTGTTACCAACAACAAACTAAATCTTTTTCCCAATATCAATTTGGAGTCAGATACATGAATGAAACTATAGTAAAATAACCAAAAAAGTTCAATGCAGAGTTTCATGTTCATTTGGAAACAGTCATGTGTATTTCAGAAGCTTGTCTACTGCTTTTACCTGCTTGGTGGCAAACGGGCTCTACTACATCTGCATTCACAAACTGAAACTCTATCTCCAACTTCGTACCAGTGCATGTGTTTAACCTGAAAGACAAATCCACATGAATACAAGGATCAAGCAAAGTGTATATGACTATATGTTACAGTTACATATTCTATAACTATTACTTCTTTGGCATTCTGACAAATAGCTGATAAAGCAACAAAACTACATCTTGTGAGGGCCAAAGAAAATAGATTCTTGACATTCACAGTTGGTGAAGTCAGAAAGATAGCCATTCTTCGTACAATCAGGATGCAGAAGAAGAAACAGCTTAATTAAGACTACGAACCATTATGCATTGGTCAAGCTTCCCCGGGAACTGGCGATGATAAAAAATAATGTGTGAAATTTCATATATCAATAATACCAGAACAGTTGACAACCCAAGTCTCTAGTATCCATTGTATTCAGCAACGAAACCTACCACAAGAAGTTAAAAAGTATAGCCAAAATCTAATCATAGTTCATAATTTTTTCCAATGACCAAAATCGATGATCAAATAAATATCATGCACTAAAATACTTCAATATTTGTATGTGAATCACCAGTTAAATTAATACATAAATAATCCTACATATGCAAGGCTATCAAATCGAATCAACTATGTCCCTGAGCCCACCCCCACCAAACGTACAAAAACAACAAAAAAGATGATGAATGATGATGTGATGTTAGGTATGTCGAGTCAATGAGAGGGAGAAAGTGTTGTCGCACATAGGAAGATTAATGAAGAGAAAGAATTATTATAATATAAATGTGTAGCCCAAGATATAATGGCTAAAGCTTTTGAGTCAAGATTGGATTCTAAGCTTACTCACTTTTGTGTCAAGGTTCGGTTCTATGCTTACTCTGGCCAACTCCATGGGCTCACACAATATGTGGTGTACAAGCAAATGGTGTGGAAATTCATGTCAACTATCCACATTGTATGCAACAAAATGGAAGTCCATGGAATACACAATCTCAAACGTAAGTAAATAACAGCTCTTTGACCACCTTAGTTTACCCATATGCCCTACAAGGTGAAAACTTGTAGATCGCTCTCCCCTGCCTGTACAGGGTAATGCTCAAACCATGTCAAACAAGTAATTGAACTCAAGGATTTCACATGTTTTTGAAGTCTAGGTTCAGGCCTGCAAAAGCAATCCTTGTAAAAGCCCTACCAGACAGTTTTCAACTAACCCAACTCTTCCTAGCAACAATTTTAAGCTACCACAAAAACAGTCTCATTATTATTCTTTATAATCCACTGTTCGAATGAGAGAGAGTTGCTATTTTTCATTTGAAGACGCTCCACCACTAAATTGGGAAAATAAGAGTCCTTGGTTTTTCTGATAATTAGAAAATTAATCAAAATTAAAATGGACATATCTCTAAATCTTACTCCTATCTTCAACTGAGTCAAGTTAGGATTGTGATTGGACTCTGCAGAAATAAGATATACTAATGCCTTTGTCAAGTAGGATCTCAAAGGGTTGGAAATGAACTATCAAACTGGACCAAGTGGAGCTCTCTAATGAGTGGACATCAAGGTGAGTGCGGAAACACTCAAAGGAACTACTGGGATAATTCGTAGATGGCTTGGCAAGTGGCAGGTTTATAGCTGGTGGAGCCGTGGAGTTAAGGGGATATGCCTAGTTTGAAGGTTTACTTGTGAAGGGAAGATGTTCCCAGGTGAAGAGGTGGGAGGAAGTGTTGTTACACATGGGATAGTCAAGGTTAGCTTTTAAGTGTGTATATTAGAGTCGATTTCTATTCAGGCTGAATCACTGGGCCTACCAATAAATACAAAAATAACATGCATAAACACGTAAAGGTAAAGCACATGTTGAAAAGTTTGTTTTACTTCCAATGCTTTCTTAAAAATTAGTTTCACAAAAGTGTAAGCTATCTGAGAGAGAATTGGAAGGATGGAGTACACACACCAGCAGTGTTCTGTGTTTCATAATCACATGGGTTTTCATGCCACTATTATTGTAGGCATAGCAGCTTCCTTCTTCAGGGCTGGTTCCCAGACCAGTTATAATTCCCAGAGGGATCCTTGATCCAACTGACAAATCTGCAAGGTTATCTCTAGAAAACACCTGACTTGCACTATTTGTGTCTTCACGTGCAGTGAGGTAAACATGTATTTGGTCTTCAGAATCCTCATCTCGTATCCCACTAGAACACGTTGGCAGGACTCTTGTGGCCACGGCAACACATCTCCCTGACACATGCAATTCCAGATCTTTATATGCATCAGATGTGTGGTAATCACTACTTGGGGATTGCTGTTCAGAAATTACACCATCAGATCCATGAGAATTCACTTTTTGGCTGAAATCCACAACAGATTTGCACAAACCCGATGCAAAAGATGTCAGCTTTTCATTGTATGATTGTGATATTTCAGGAACCTTGTTGGCCAAACATACCATCCCAAAAAGGTCCCTGCCCGAAACCAAATGCAGCACCTCAGGCGTTGAATCTATGGACCTCTCCTCAGCTTCAAAACGGTCAGGAAGGAGATCCCTGGACTCAATCTCAGGTCCGTAGTACGCTGTATGTATGGCTGAATAAAAGTCCCTTTCCAGGACATCAAAATAACCTGATCCAGCTGCCACCCTTCTTTCTGCCAAAATGTCTTTGATTGTATATCTATACCATTTCAACCATTCAACGACTTCCATTTCCATCTCAGGGTCTCTATGTGATGCATAGTTGTACATAATGGGATCATTTCTAGAATGTTTTTGAACAAATGCTCTTTGAGATAAGAGATACCGATCATAATGAGCTCTCTTCTCAGAATCTGAGAGTATCTGTCATCCAGTAGTGATTACTACATATAATTTTTGCTTTAAAGCACGTGACAGTATTAAATCTGGCAAATCGACACATGAGCATGATGTTGTGCATGCCAATTGTGTAACATGTTAAGGTGCTTAGATACAATAAAAAAAATTTGCTAAACTTCAAAACTAATATTATGAGCAAATTGTAGATTGCCAAAGCGAACACACAACACAAGAACTGGGGGGAGAAGCTAATTAATACTGTAGACAGGGTGTGCAGTTATGACTGCACGCACAGGAGAACAAGTCCCAAACAAGGATTTGTGATTCTTCTTTATTCACCAAGCACAAAAATTTGACAACGCAACAGATTAAGGATTACACTGATTCGGCTAATCAGAGCAAAACCCATTAACTTATCCAAATTCAATCTGATGCAAAACCCCAAATTCATTAGATCTCAACCTCACGGCTCCACTTTCAATCACCATCTCTCGTCACCATTTCTTTTGAAATCAGAAAATAAATAAGAGGAAAAAAAAACGAATTCAAATTCTAAAACATCACATTTAAAGCGTTATGATACCATAGTATCCCCGGGGGGGGGGGGAGTACCTCATAAGCTGCGAGGATTTGAATGAATTTCTTGGAAGCTTCAGAGGAATCACAGTGAGAGTGAGCTAGGTCCGGATGAGTTTCCTTTGCCAATTTCCGAAAAGAGGCTTTGATTTCTGCGAATGAGCTGGTCTCTGATACCCCTAGAAGATCATACGCGCTTGACCCGGCGAACTCGGACTGAATCGACGACTCAGCGTTAGTGCCCAGCCACCGCTTCCCAGTGAAACTCGGATAAGGGTAGAAGAAAATTGTGGAAAGGAGCAGCATAATTGGCGTAATCCGATGACGATTGAGGTAGAATTTGATTGACTGAACTATGGATGTTGAAAGGAGCGTGGAGAGTGATGCACTTGGTGAAGAACGCCATGTCTCGGCCATTTCAGCGAGTTTTGAAAACTGGAAACGTTTTAGTTTGTATTTTTGGTAAAATTGCATAACTGCTCCCCAGCCTACGGAAATTGTTGCAACTTGATGATCTACAACTTTTTTTTTCTTTTTGGATCGTATCAACATTTTAATTTTACCATGTATGCTATCTTTGATCAAAAATTTTTGTTCGAGGTTAAAATAAACCTACTATGTTATACCTTTTTAAGAACAAATTTGATATACCCTCAAATTCAATGAAATGAATTAAACAGAAAAAAAGAAAAGAGGAAGTCCAAACCTCCGATCCTTACCCATCTCGTCTTTTTCCATTTCCCAACTGGTGCCCAACCTTGTCTTCCTATGCCTGCTTCCAAATAAAATTTAATGGTCAAATACGGAACTCATACGATATGAGCTAATGACACTATATAATTGATAGGTTTGAGATATCGACTGAATCAACATAATGCAGAATAAATAGTAGCTTAATGCTATGTTATATTATTAAATTACTTCAGATAGTTTTCACATGAACCTAATGTGCAGACATGATGGGGTCATGGGACAAATATTGTCAAGGTTTATCCATTTATTCTAGGGGAATTTGGCCATTTAACCTCATTAGACAATATATTTGGTTAAATGGCCTTTGACCAATGATAAAAATAAATTAAAAAATGTAAAATATTTTAGTTGGCAAAATGACAATATTCTCCTTCAATTGGTAATTTAATTCTCCAATTTTTCTCATTTCATTCTCCTTCATCTTAAAACCCTAATTTCTTTTTTTTTTTTTTTTTATTAAAAAACGTCTTCAACTTCTTCTTCCCCCATTTTCATCTTCTTCAATTTTCTTCTCTTCAAACACCATTCTTCCTAACCTAAAATTATGTTCTTTATCATATTTTTCACTTATTTTGGGTATCTTGTGAGTATTTGAACAAGAGTTTGGTTAGCATATCATCTACATTGAAAAATCACATTTACATTTGAATAAAGAATAAAGATCTCAGAAATTTAGTGTATGTTGTATTTTTATTGTTAAATATGGTATTAAATAATATTTAGTTGCTATTGTTTTAATATTCAGCGTGATTTTTGTGTTGTTTGCAACCATTGGATGATAATAACACTCTACCTGCTACTGAAAACGTAAAAACGACAGTCCAGTCGTTATCAGCAACTTAAAACGACACTACAGTCGTTATCTGCTGTAATTTGATTTTTTGAACGAAATGTTGATATATGGTAAGAATGAAAAAAGCCAATATCCGGTATGTGCACCTCAAATCTGATATCCGATATGTGCATCTCAAATCCGATATTTTCAGTTAACCTCATATACGGTATGTGTATCTAATATCCGGTAAGCCGTTTTGTTAGTTATAAAAGTCCATGAGAACGACAGTAATGCCGTTACTGACATTGAAAAATCTGAGAGAACGACACAAGTGTCGTTATGACAATAAACAGCTTTTTTCTACAGAACGACAAAAATGTCGTTATTGTGACTATAACGACAAGTCTGTCGTTCTACACATAAACAAGCATACGAGCGGCCACGACACCTCCCGAACCCCGATTATATATTATTTGAACTTACTTTCGTTACAAGATGGACATGCCGTGAAGAAATTTTGAGAGTTACACGCTTTAATTATAATTTCTAACAAACGTAGATAACGACTAGTTATTTCACCAACAAAATATCATATAATGAAATCTATCTCAATTCTATCATTATTTTTCACATGATCGAATACATTGACTTGTGTTGTTCTCATTAATTATACTCATTAATTATATTTTCTAACGAATCAATACATTGACTTGTGTCGTTTTCTCAAATCTTTTCAATATCAGTAAAGGCACAGGTGTCGTTTTCATATACTAGTATTACAAACATAACGCTAGTGAATGTTTTAAACTTATTTTTTGTGTCCATTATATTTGAAGAAAAAAGAAAGTTATTTTTAGGAATCTCATGTATATTGGTATTTTTTTGTTATAGTATGAAATGATATGTTAGTTGATTTTATTTCTACATTTGGTGTATTTTTCTTGCTGTACTCAATTATTGGACGATAGCAACACTCCAGCCGTTATCAGTACCGTAGAACGACACTACAGTCGTTATCTGTAGTGTAGAACGACACTACAGTCGTTATCTTCCATGTAAAAGGACAATACAATCGTTATCGGTTATGCTCTGTCCGTTATTGATAATATAATGTAGTTATTTTGATAATTTAAATATGATAACTATTTTCACATTACTTTGATATATACACGATATATTTCTCAAATTTAAGTATAAAAAAATTAAGTAATGAGTATATCTCTCAAATTTTATACACGACATATCCATCTTACAACTTAAATAAATTTAAATTATCGATTATCAAGGTTCGGACGGGTCGTGACTGCTCACAGTCGTGTATATAGACAGAACGACATAACAGTCGTTCTACAAACAGTAACGACACTTCTGTCGTTCTCAAAAACAAGATTGTCTATTGTCTATTCATTTCCTCCTTTAACGACCTCAAGCATCATACTCTCTGATTTAAGAAAGTCAAAAATGTCAATCATGTGTAATGTAACGGTAGAATTGACATAGATTATGTGATATTTTGTTGATGAAATCACAAGTCGTTATCTATATTCGTAAGAAAATATAACAAATGAGTGCATCTCTCAAATTTTGTGCACAACACGTCCATCTTACAACTTAAATGAGTTCGACTTATCGATTATCGATGTTTGGAGTGGTCGTGGCCGTTCAAATTCGTGTTTATTGACAGAACGACACAAGTGTCGTGAAACCGCACATGTGCCGTTCCGATGATTTCTCCAATATTTAGCTTTCTTTCCTTCTTTACGACCTCAAGTATTGTAATCCATGACTTAAGGAAGTCAGAAATGTGGATCAGACGCTTTAAATTCATGTTTATCGACAGAACGACACTTGTGTCGTGAAACGGCACATGTGCCGTTCTGATGATTTCTCCAATATTTGGCTTCATTTCCTCCTTAACGACCTCGAGCATTGTACTCCCTGACTTAAGGAAGTCAGAAATGTCGATCAATTGTAAAGTAAGAGTAGAATTGACATAGATTATGTGATATCTTATTGGTGAAATCACAAGTCATTATCTAAGCCCGTTAGAAAATATAATTAATGAGTGCATCTCTCAAATTTTGTGCACGACACGTCCATCTTACAACTTAAATGAGTTCGACTTATCGATTATCGAGGTTTGGAGTGGTCGTGGCCGTTCAAATTCGTGTTTATTGACAGAACGACACAAGTGTCGTGAAACGGCACATGTGCCGTTCCGACGATTTCTCCAATATTTAGCTTTATTTCCGCCTTTACAGCCTCAAGTATTGTACTCCATGACTTAAGGAAGTCAGAAATATGGATCAGACGCTTTAAATTCATGTTTATCGACAGAACGACACTTGTGTCGTGAAACGACACATGTGCCGTTCTGATGATTTCTCCAATATTTGGTTTCATTTCCTCCTTAACGACCTCAAGCATTGTATCCCCTGACTTAAGGAAGTCAGAAATGTCGATCAATTGTAAAGTAAGAGTAGAATTGACATAGATTATATGATATTTTGTTGGTGAAATCACAAGTCGTAATCTATATTCGTAAGAAAATATAATTAATGAGTGCATCTCTCAAATTTTGTTCACGACATGTCCATCTTGCAATTTAAATGAGTTCGACTTATCGATTATCGAGGTTCGGAGTGATCGTGGCCGTTCAAACTCTTGTTTATTGACAGAATGATACTTGTGTCGTGAAACGGCACATGTAACGTTCCGATGATTTCTCCAATATTTGGCTTCCTTTCCGCCTTTACGACCTCAAGTATTGTACTCCATGACCTAAGGAAATCAGAAATATGGATCAGACGCTTTAGATTCATGTTTATCGACAGAACGACACTTGTGTCGTGAAACGGCACCTGTGCCGTTCTGATGATTTCTCCAATATTTGGCTTCATTTCCTTCTTAACGACCTCAAACATTGTACCCCATGACTTAAGGAAATCAGAAATGTCGATCAATTGTAAAGTAAGAGTAAAATTGACATAGATTATGTGATATCTTTTTGGTGAAATCACAAGTCATTATCTAAGTCCGTTGAAAAATATAATTAATGAGTGCATCTCTCAAATTTTGTGCACGACACGTCCATCTTACAACTTAAATGAGTTCGACTTATCGATTATCGAGGTTTGGAGTGGTTGTGGCCGTTTAAATTCGTGTTTATTGACAGAACGACACAAGTGTCGTGAAACGGCACATGTGCCGTTCCGATGATTTCTCCAATATTTAGCTTTCTTTCCTTCTTTACGACCTCAAGTATTGTACTCCATGACTTAAGGAAGTCAGAAATGTGGATCAGACGCTTTAAATTCATGTTTATCGACAGAACGACACTTGTGTCGTGAAACGGCACATGTGCCGTTCTGATGATTTCTCCAATATTTGGCTTCATTTCCTCCTTAACGACCTCAAGCATTGTACTCCCTGACTTAAGGAAGTCAGAAATGTCGATCAATTGTAAAGTAAGAGTAAAATTGACATAGATTATGTGATATCTTTTTGGTGAAATCACAAGTCATTATCTAAGTCCGTTGAAAAATATAATTAATGAGTGCATCTCTCAAATTTTGTGCACGACACGTCCATCTTACAACTTAAATGAGTTCGACTTATCGATTATCGAGGTTTGGAGTGGTTGTGGCCGTTTAAATTCGTGTTTATTGACAGAACGACACAAGTGTCGTGAAACGGCACATGTGCCGTTCCGATGATTTCTCCAATATTTAGCTTTCTTTCCTTCTTTACGACCTCAAGTATTGTACTCCATGACTTAAGGAAGTCAGAAATGTGGATCAGACGCTTTAAATTCATGTTTATCGACAGAACGACACTTGTGTCGTGAAACGGCACATGTGCCGTTCTGATGATTTCTCCAATATTTGGCTTCATTTCCTCCTTAACGACCTCGAGCATTGTACTCCCTGACTTAAGGAAGTCAGAAATGTCGATCAATTGTAAAGTAAGAGTAGAATTGACATAGATTATGTGATATCTTATTGGTGAAATCACAAGTCATTATCTAAGCCCGTTAGAAAATATAATTAATGAGTGCATCTCTCAAATTTTGTGCACGACACGTCCATCTTACAACTTAAATGAGTTCGACTTATCGATTATCGAGGTTTGGAGTGGTCGTGGCCGTTCAAATTCGTGTTTATTGACAGAACGACACAAGTGTCGTGAAACGGCACATGTGCCGTTCCGACGATTTCTCCAATATTTAGCTTTATTTCCGCCTTTACAGCCTCAAGTATTGTACTCCATGACTTAAGGAAGTCAGAAATATGGATCAGACGCTTTAAATTCATGTTTATCGACAGAACGACACTTGTGTCGTGAAACGACACATGTGCCGTTCTGATGATTTCTCCAATATTTGGTTTCATTTCCTCCTTAACGACCTCAAGCATTGTATCCCCTGACTTAAGGAAGTCAGAAATGTCGATCAATTGTAAAGTAAGAGTAGAATTGACATAGATTATGATATTGATTTTTGTTGGTGAAATCACAAGTCGTAATCTATATTCGTAAGAAAATATAATTAATGAGTGCATCTCTCAAATTTTGTTCACGACATGTCCATCTTGCAATTTAAATGAGTTCGACTTATCGATTATCGAGGTTCGGAGTGATCGTGGCCGTTCAAACTCTTGTTTATTGACAGAATGATACTTGTGTCGTGAAACGGCACATGTAACGTTCCGATGATTTCTCCAATATTTGGCTTCCTTTCCGCCTTTACGACCTCAAGTATTGTACTCCATGACCTAAGGAAATCAGAAATATGGATCAGACGCTTTAGATTCATGTTTATCGACAGAACGACACTTGTGTCGTGAAACGGCACCTGTGCCGTTCTGATGATTTCTCCAATATTTGGCTTCATTTCCTTCTTAACGACCTCAAACATTGTACCCCATGACTTAAGGAAATCAGAAATGTCGATCAATTGTAAAGTAAGAGTAAAATTGACATAGATTATGTGATATCTTTTTGGTGAAATCACAAGTCATTATCTAAGTCCGTTGAAAAATATAATTAATGAGTGCATCTCTCTCAAATTTTGTGCACGACACGTCCATCTTACAACTTAAATGAGTTCGACTTATCGATTATCGAGGTTTGGAGTGGTTGTGGCCGTTTAAATTCGTGTTTATTGACAGAACGACACAAGTGTCGTGAAACGGCACATGTGCCGTTCCGATGATTTCTCCAATATTTAGCTTTCTTTCCTTCTTTACGACCTCAAGTATTGTACTCCATGACTTAAGGAAGTCAGAAATGTGGATCAGACGCTTTAAATTCATGTTTATCGACAGAACGACACTTGTGTCGTGAAACGGCACATGTGCCGTTCTGATGATTTCTCCAATATTTGGCTTCATTTCCTCCTTAACGACCTCAAGCATTGTACTCCCTGACTTAAGGAAGTCAGAAATGTCGATCAATTGTAAAGTAAGAGTAGAATTGACATAGATTATGTGATATCTTATTGGTGAAATCACAAGTCATTATCTAAGCCCGTTAGAAAATATAATTAATGAGTGCATCTATCAAATTTTGTGTACGACACGTCCATCTTACAACTTAAATGAGTTCGACTTATCGATTATCGAGGTTTGGAGTGGTCGTGGCCGTTCAAATTCGTGTTTATTGACAGAACGACACAAGTGTCGTGAAACGGCACATGTGCCGTTCCGACGATTTCTCCAATATTTAGCTTTATTTCCGCCTTTACAGCCTCAAGTATTGTACTCCATGACTTAAGGAAGTCAGAAATATGGATCAGACGCTTTAAATTCATGTTTATCGACAGAACGACACTTGTGTCGTGAAACGACACATGTGCCGTTCTGATGATTTCTCCAATATTTGGTTTCATTTCCTCCTTAACGACCTCAAGCATTGTATCCCCTGACTTAAGGAAGTCAGAAATGTCGATCAATTGTAAAGTAAGAGTAGAATTGACATAGATTATATGATATTTTGTTGGTGAAATCACAAGTCGTAATCTATATTCGTAAGAAAATATAATTAATGAGTGCATCTCTCAAATTTTGTTCACGACATGTCCATCTTGCAATTTAAATGAGTTCGACTTATCGATTATCGAGGTTCGGAGTGATCGTGGCCGTTCAAACTCTTGTTTATTGACAGAATGATACTTGTGTCGTAAAACGGCACATGTAACGTTCCGATGATTTCTCCAATATTTGGCTTCCTTTCCGCCTTTACGACCTCAAGTATTGTACTCCATGACCTAAGGAAATCAGAAATATGGATCAGACGCTTTAGATTCATGTTTATCGACAGAACGACACTTGTGTCGTGAAACGGCACCTGTGCCGTTCTGATGATTTCTCCAATATTTGGCTTCATTTCCTTCTTAACGACCTCAAACATTGTACCCCATGACTTAAGGAAATCAGAAATGTCGATCAATTGTAAAGTAAGAGTAAAATTGACATAGATTATGTGATATCTTTTTGGTGAAATCACAAGTCATTATCTAAGTCCGTTGAAAAATATAATTAATGAGTGCATCTCTCAAATTTTGTGCACGACACGTCCATCTTACAACTTAAATGAGTTCGACTTATCGATTATCGAGGTTTGGAGTGGTTGTGGCCGTTTAAATTCGTGTTTATTGACAGAACGACACAAGTGTCGTGAAACGGCACATGTGCCGTTCCGATGATTTCTCCAATATTTAGCTTTCTTTCCTTCTTTACGACCTCAAGTATTGTACTCCATGACTTAAGGAAGTCAGAAATGTGGATCAGACGCTTTAAATTCATGTTTATCGACAGAACGACACTTGTGTCGTGAAACGGCACATGTGCCGTTCTGATGATTTCTCCAATATTTGGCTTCATTTCCTCCTTAACGACCTCAAGTATTGTATTCCCTGACTTAAGGAAGTCAAAAATGTCGATCAATTGTAAATGAGTTCAAATCATCGATTATGGAGGTTCGAAGGGGTCGTGGGCGCTCATTCTCATGTTTATGGACAGAATGACACAAGTGTCGTTATAATAACTGTAACGACACATACGCCGTTCTGATATTTTCTCCGATATTTTGATTCTTTTCCACCTTGACGACCTCAAAAATTGTACTCCCTGATTTAAGGAAGTCGAAAATGTTGATCAGCAGTTATAGATACTTATTTATTGACAGAACGACATGAGTGTCATGTAACGACACATGTTTCGTTCTGATGATTTCTCTGATATTTTTATTCCTTTCCTCCGCGACAAGCTCAAGCATTGTACCCCCTGACTTAAAAAAGTTGAAAATGTCGACCATGTAAAAATAATGATAGAATTAAGATAAAATATATGTTATCTTGTTGGTGAAATAACAAGTCGTTCTCTAAACCCGTTAGAAAAAATATAATTAAAGTGTGTAACTCTCAAAATTTTTGCACCGCACGTCCATCTTACGATGGAAATAAGTTCGAATTATCGATTATCGGGGTTCGGAGGTGTCGTGGCCTCTCGTACGCTTGTTTATGTTTAGAACGACATAAGTGTCGTTATAGTCACAGTAACGACACTTGTGTCGTTCTGAAAAAAACTGTTTATTGTTAATTGATCTTACCGGATATTAGATGCACATACCGTATATGAGGTTATTTGAAAATATCGGATTTGGTTTTTTGCACTAACCGAATTTCTGTTTTGTTGCATACCGTATTTGAATTGCATACCGTATTTCAACTTACCGATTAATCAACACTTATCGTATTTTAAAGTTTCATACTGAATTTTATCTTTTTTACACATACCGTATTTTAAAACAACTGTTTATTTTCATAACGACACTTGTGTCGTTCTCTCAATTTTTTCAATGTCAGTAACGGCACTAGTGTCGTTTTCATGGACTTGTATAAAATACATAACGGCACAAGTGTCGTTCTTATAAGGGTTTCCTGAATTTGAAGCAATCAATAATAATGAGCTTCAAAACAATATTTAACTTGAAACAAACATGTACAATTACATTGAATAATAATGGCACAAGTGTTGTTCTAACTGCAATCAATATTTGACTTGAAGCAAATGTACAATTGCAAAATCAATCTCTCGGATATTAACACAAAAAAATTTATTGAGGGTTTCTCAAAAATAGTGGGATCGATGAGTTAGTTTAGTAGAAAGGGTGTGACGTTTTAGTAGACGTAAAAGTGTGAAAAATATTTTTAGGAACTCAAGTAGAGATTAGTCTCAGCTCCCATATTGACAATTCATGAAGGTTCTGATGAATTTATCATTTACATCAACGCTTCTAAGCAGGGTTTGGGTTGTGTTTTGATGCAACATGAAAATGTGATTGCTCATGTCTCGAGAAAGTTGAAGCAGTACGAGCAATACTAACAGCGATAGTTCATGCTAGGGGTGAACACGGTTCGGTTTGGGCGGTTTATGCTATATTTTCAACTCAAACCATTTTAAGCGGTTTGAAATTTTTTCAAACCAAACCAAACCATTTCATTTTTCAAACCAAACCAAACCAAACCATTATTTGCGGCTTGGTTCGGTTTTAATCCGCGATTTACCTATCGACATTATAGTAATATATTTAAAACAAGTTAACATAAATTTAAACGAACACTAATAATGTTAAATATTAAATTACATTCATATTTGTCTGAAATTCGATATATAACAAAAAAATAAAAAAGATAGTATTAAACTAGCATCACTCAAACTTTTACAAACAACAATATCAGAATAAGTATAAAAGTACAAACCTTTTAGGTACCGGGCGTCACTAGATCAATCTTTTATATGCCTCATAATTTCCTTGAACATATCAATCTTTGCATTTTGAAGGATGACAGTAGTATCGGACATCACTAGATCAACTAAGAAAGAAATATAAACAAAAACCAAATGGTTATATAGCTAAAAACCAAAAATGCAATCATCCATATTAAATAAATACTATAAGTAAAGGAAATGAGTACAATAAACCATAATCCATTAAACAGATGGAAATTACGAGATGCATTGTTTAAGGTTCACACGATGATGATTGAAACAAAGACAACTAAGACGTGATAAAACACACAATACGAGATAAATCAACAATCACTTTTGAAACATGTATAGTAAAAGTAGCATCAAACATTTACTCGGACAATGTTTGACCCATTAAACAAAGAAAGTTCAACATCCCTTGACATGATGACTATTGGACAAAAAGTGGTTGTCCACTTGAATTTCTTAGTGGTTTAAAGCAGGAAAATTCAAATTCTAGATGACAATTTTTCATCATATCCCTATTTGGTTTAGAGAAAAATCAGGTTTTAGTAGATTTTGATATAAGTTTATGAAACATGTGGTTGAACAGTTATGAGTCCAATGAAATATGTGGTTAAAATTATTTGTCGACTTCTTAGATTTTAATTCGCATTTATACCTAATCCAAACGGAGGCATAGTAATCTCCTTCCTAGAGGAACTTTTCATGTCAAATATATTCTTAGATGAAACTGTTTTCAAACTTGTCTTCAGGCTCCTTATTTCTACCCCCAATAAAAAATATTAATAAAGAAAAAAACCTATTATTCAAAATAACAAGCCAAAAGAATCAAAACCCGTTATTTACAATTTTGCAAGCATAGAAACCCATTCTAATAACTGAAATATTCGGCCCACTACATTAATTGTTTTCCACTTGATTATGAATTTGTGCTGCGTTATGAAAGTATGCCTAACTTATGTATACAACACACGTATGCATACCTTGGTCATTGCGAGTGGTGAAGAGGATAGTACCACTCTCATCGCCAAAAAGACACTCAGCAATGCGGGTGCTACGCATGTGGCGGGAGACGACACGGCCTTTCTGCAACACCATATTGGAATTAAAAAAAATCTATGTTTTGATTTTGAGAGTTTGAGTTGGGTTTTGAGTTCTTCCCCCTTTTTTGGGAGGGCTTGGATTTCGACATAAATTCGAAAATTGAATTTCTAAGTCTAGTTTGGAGGTATTATTTTTAATTGGTTTAAATTCTAAAAATTATACTTTAATAAAATTATATATGAAAATTTATAATTTCATTAAAAAAAATTAATTAAAAAGTGCGGTTCGGTTTGATTTTTTGCGGTTTTTGAAAATCAAAACCTAAACCAAACCATTTTGAAACGGTTTGGTTCGGTTTGAGGAAAAAAAATCGCGGGTCCACATGGAACCGAACCAACGGTTTCAAACCAACGGTCACGGTTTGGTTTACGATTTCGCGATTTTTTTGTACAGCCCTAGTTCATGCTTTAAAGATATGGTGTCATTATCTATATGTTTGGAAGTGTGAAATCTATATAGACAACAAAAGTCTCAAATACTTCTTCAAATAGAAGGAACTGAATATGAAACAAAGGAGATGGTTGGAGTTAGTGAAAGATGGTTGGAGTTAGTGAAAGATTTTGACTGTACAATTCTTTACCATCCACCGACTCATACTACAATGAGAATAAAAGTGTTTTGATTCAACCTACTCATGGGGATCAAATCAATGAGCCACGGGATAAATATTCATATCTGCAGAAGATTAAGGCTGAGGTTGGTACAAACAAACATATAAGATTTAAAGTATCTGCAGATAAAGTGCTGACATTTAAAGGAAGATTATGCATGCCTAAGGATGAGAAAATAAGGAACGAGATATTGGAAAAGACTCATTCTACCTCGTATGCTGCACATCTAAGCAGTACAAAAATGTATCGAGATCTCCGAAATAAATTTTGGTAGAGAAACATGAAGAGATGAATGGTCTATTTGTGGAGAAATATATTTTCTATCAACATGTCAATGCAGAACATCAAAGACCATCTAGACTATTGAAACCGTTGGATATTCCAAAATGAAAATATGAACAAATAGCGATGAACTTTGTGTTAGACTTCCTGAGATCAATAAGAGGTCACGATGCTATTTGAGTAGTGGTTGATCGTTTGACAAAGTCAGTCATTTTCTACCAATCAAAGTAAATTTCAATATGGAATAACTCACAAAGTTATATATCAGAGAGATAGTCAGATTGCATGGAGTTCTAATCACTATTGTTTCAGATAGAGACTCGAAGTTCACATCAAAATTTTGGAAAAACTTGCAAGCAGTCATGGGGACGAAACTGAAGTTTAGTACTATTTATCTTCCACAGACGGATGGACAATCAGAAAAACCATTCAAACTCTTGAAGATATGTTGAAAGTATGTGTTTTGGATCTTGGTGGTAGTTTTCAGGCCACTATAGACACGGCCCCATTGAAGCTCTTTATGGTAGGAAATGCATATCTCCTATCCATTGGGATGAGGTAGGAAAGAATAGAATTTTGGATCCTAATATTATTGAACGAAGAGTTGAGACGATTGACAAGAATAAAGATAGCACAAGACCGACAAAAAAATTATGCCGATGGTAGAAGAAAGGATTTGAAATTTGAAGTGGGTAACAAAGATTTTCTGAAAGTAGCACTAATGAAGGTTATATTGAGATTTGGTAAGAATGGAAAGTTAAGACCATGGTACTTGGACCTTTCGAAATTCTTGAAAGGATTGGTAGTGTGGCTTACCGACTTGCATTTCCATCTGAACTCACAATAGCGCATAATGTGTTCCGTATTTCCATGCTCAGAAAACATATTCATGATACTAATGATGTGGTAAATTATCAAACAATGGAAGTACAAAAAGATTTGTCATACGAAGAAGCTCTGACGACGATTTTGGATAGAAAAGTTCACAAGTTGAGCAATAGAGAGGTCCCCCTTAGTTAAAGTTCAACGACAAAACTATTGAGTGGAGAAGTCAACTTGGGAAAATGAAGAGGAGTTCGAGACCAAGTATCCAAGACTCTTCAATAATTAAGGAAAATTCGAGGACGAAATTTTTTATAAGTGCGGAAAGTTGTAATATCCCAATTTTTATTTTTTTATATTGTAAAGGAGCAACGTATATGTAGCTGCCCAAATTATTTTATTAGTCCAAGTTTACTTGAAATGTGAATTTTTCCTATGTCTAATTGTTGAATTTTAATTTATATTTATACAATGTAAGATGAGAATTTTGTATGTATAGATAGATAGATAGATATGTATAGTTATAAGTATATTTTTGTAAATATTTTAACATGTTTCTATCTTTGAGTTTCTCTCTTCCACTCAAATTAATTACCTCTAAAAAACTTCCACATACCCACTTGTCATTCAATTTCCCTACTTACCCAACTAATAAGAAAGATTCCCTCGTTTCTCTTATTTATCTCACATCACTTTACGTTTTCTTTCATTTTAACATTTCATAACTTAACTTCCCATATTTTGTTACTCATTTTCTTCCCATATTTATGGTGTATCAAAACAAGAAGAATTGTCCAGTAACATTTATAGTACATATTTTATCTCAACATTTTTCCTTTGGTTGAAACGCATTTGAAGGTTATAAGGTAGGATAACAACGTACAAGTGGTTTTGTCCCGTTTAATTTTTGTTATTTCATATTGATAAATATTTTGTTAATGATATGATACGATATGATATATATGGTCATCCAGTACAAATGATATGAGCTCATACCAGTTCTAAAGATATTATATGACGGTACGATTTGTTTTGATATATGAATGATAAATGTTATTCGGGATTGTACTAATATTCGAATCCTATTGAGTATTTTGCATACTCACCCCCTTTTTTCCTATCTCATAGGTTAATACGGATCATGTTGGAGCGCGACAGTTCAATGGTTTGATTGTGCCTCGTTTCATGGGACTAAAATTTAAAATTTAAACAAGTAACTTTGTTTATTTTAATTTGTTTGCAATATGCATTTATGTTTAATTAAATTGTTGGACTTGTTCGGTAAATTGTAGTTATCTATTTTAATGCGATATAATTAGTTTTTCTATTCTTTTAAATTTTAAGTTGTATCATTGTGATTTTCAACTATATCTATCTATGCTATTGAAGCATCATTAAGTAATAAAACACACAAAACTCTAACACTTGGTTAGAAACATGATTGAAGGTCTCAATCACCAAAAGGACTAAAGGCCTAAAATATGAACGAAAATTTTAGTGCGAATCAACCTGAATTTCAGTAATAGGGGAAGCAAAACGTGGGCATCAAACCTTGTTGCGTGCGTACAATATCCCTAGGACGAGGCGTGTGAGGCAATGTAGTAGGTACCAACGACTGTGATTATTCTTATATTGTAAATTCTAGCGGGCGGTGTGTTCCAGCTCCTTGCCAACATGGCCTTCTTGTCCATGTGCGACTGCCGAATATCAGGTTGGTTATAATTTTGACCCAAGCTCATAGCTTGTGGCCTGTGTTAGTTTGGGATCAGTTGCTGCTTGTGTGCCCTATGCATGACGGGAAGAGCAAAACATGGGAATTAACACGTATGTGCACGCAACGAATTACTTGATAAGTGTCACAAAACACAAATCTTAACAAATATTGAAAATTGAACCTAATTATAACTTCAACACAATGATGAGGTGGTGTCAACTCATAGAAATGGCCAAAACCCCCCTAAAAATGTCTATAAAAAAAAAGGCCATTTACACAACAACAAAAAAATTGAAAATTCAATACCCAAATTCCACCATCTAAAATGCCACAACGGATCATAACAACTATGGGTCACTACTCCAGAAAATCCAAATATTCTCCGATCGAGTACTTTTTGGCCAAAATAGTGTTGAAATTACATTTTCTTTCTCCTTTTCCACAAACAATTGGCTCCTAAACACACACACAAAATTCCCCAAAAAGAGGAAAAATTCTGCCAAATTTCTAATAGAAAACTTGATTATTGGCTTTAAAATATAATTTTCATTTTTAAATGTCAACAAGAACAATAATATGTAGTTAGAAATTTGACTATCGCAATCGAAAGAACAAATAGAATGAGCAGAAAAAAGAAAAGCAGGAGATGAAGCGAGGTATGCCAAAGCAAAAGACAGATTTTGCCCCCTAATAAAGCGCACACAGGATTATGGACGTCTATCTCCCAAGATACAACGCTCATTCCAAAGTCAATACTGCACAATATCAACCTTGTCGATCGAACAAAGGAATGATCGTACTCGAATGGAATAATCACGAATATATATATATATATATATATATATATATATATATATATATATATATGAAAGAATTTTGGAAATAGAATATGGAGAGAAGAATTTAGAAATCAATCGAAATTTAATTGATTTGGTGTGTCCAAAAACGAATCTGGAGGTCTCTATTTATAGAGATTGAAGTGTCTCATTGAATGAGTGTGTGATATTTCATGAACTGATGCATCAGTTGGTATGATTCGTTTTAGCCATTGGATGCACTGTTTCATGATCTGACTGCCCAAATAAGTTACATGTCCATTCATCATGCCTTTTCACCAATTTCTGAATAGTCACTAGCCATGCAGATGCCACTCGTACATCCAACTGCCATGCAGGACGAAGTGACGCAACATCTTATGTGTGTGCCACCTAGGATGCCAACTCATCAAGCCTCCCGCTGTCATGTCATTGAACCATGAGTCCATTTTCGAAAACTATAAGTGCAAAGTCCGCTTCTAAAGCGCCCAATGCGAACTTTGGGACGTGCGCGGCGCGAGTGATACAAAGCACCACTCTAGTGGTGGCTAGTTTGCTAGCCTTTGACTAGCTAAAGTTAGTAAAGTTGTAGGTCACTTATTAAATTATAACTTGTTCACACATCCCACTATATAAACAAGTCTTTTTTCTTGTAAACTTTGGATGTGGGATTCCTTTCTATATATAAGACACTTAAAATGGACTTATCAACTTATGGGCCTATATTGGAGACTTTTCCAATTCACCCAAATTAATTGCAATGACCCATATCATTAAATATTACATTTAACCCAATTAAATTCAATTAATTCCAACATAATAAACACGCAAGGGTTTGTATCACTTTATCTTAACAAGGATATAACCCAAAAAATAAGTTAAGTTTCATAGTTCAACATGCTCAAATTAACAATTTGGTGTAATCAAATGAGCTACTAGATCAACTAAAATGAAAATAATGATCAATATAAAAATGTTTGGATCGATCTTTCTTAACAAGATTAACGAATCCGGAATCTGAAACTCAATTATGTTCGAGGGTGTCACGATCAATTTCTACTTCACGGATTATTAGTTATTCAATTATGTTAATTAGTATTAATCTAAAGAAATAATGCTATAACACAAACTTAAGTGGCACGGAATGATATGAACCGTTAAATTAAGCTTATTTTTAGTACTTACCTAATGTCACATAAATTAGTGTTTTACATTATTAGTGCTACATAATATAACTCTATTTTAACCGAAATGTCTTTAGCGATTGTGATCGTTCTCTATCCTTACATGCTTACACACGTGTAATCATGTCCATAAAATCAATTTAATAATTGTATTTTAATGTTGCGATCCGTTACATGTATAGGAAAGCGATTGACAAATTTTCTATTCCATTATTACTTTCAAATTTTGATGGACTTTAGGTTCTTAAATATTAATATAGTTTGGTACTTGATCGGCAGCATAACTACCTAATACTCAATTCTCAAAAAGGACAACAATAGTCCAAAGAGAGAATTTGTCCAATGATTGATGAATAAAGCCAAGTATTGTACTGAGAATTTCATTTAGCTCCTTTCTTTGTGTACAAAATATAAATGTATAAATCATATATATAGGAGAATATGTAGCTTGCTATATAAACCGGAGCCCTTGCGACTTTTATTCATGGGTTGGTTCGTCTAAGTTCACGACGACTTAATTTTAACTTCGAATTTATTGATTCAAAAAACTGGCTTGGTTTGGCTCAAACTTCACGCGTATCATGTCGTGCTTCACTTTAAGTTCGATCTTTCTAGCTTGACATTTCTAAGTAAGGATTAGCGAGAATTCTTTTGTTCATAGAAAGAAAACGTTCGAGTAGACCTACTATTAAGAGAAAGATAGAACAATAGGCTAATAGGTTCAAGTGTAGTGGAGAATCGAAGGGTATGATATATAGGGGCCAGAGAAAAGTGAAAAGCATGAACCTCCATAATATATGGGTTTTTGTACTAATATAGAAAAGGGAAAAAGTAAGGAATTTTGGCAGATTTTGGTGATGGATTAGGAGGCAAGGAACGTGAATGAATGGTTATGTTGTGTTGGGGTTGGTGGGGGTGGTGGTGGATTTGATGATCATCATGCACGCCGGCAGCTTTTCTCTCTCCTCTCTCACTCTCACTTAAACTTATTTGTCACGCCTGCTCCCACACCCATCTCCATACATTCTCTTTCTCCTTCACACACACTAGGAAAGAGTAATGTGTAAATGGAATTTTCTGATTTATTGTCTAATGGAATTGTAATGCATTATCAAAAGACTCGGATTGCAGTCTGAAGATAATCAGCATAGGTGTTAACATAATCACATCTCCATTAAATAAAGAATCAGACAATCCAATAGCATTAGCACGAAAGCACCTGAATGGGTAATAAGCACTATTGAATATTAATAGAAATGATTTCTTATTCATGGTGGTTAAGATAAAACATTTTCATCGCTGTCGTGGCATTGTCGCTTCAACGGTCAAACTTACCATTTTTTACGTTAAATTATAAAAAAGTTTAAACATATAAAGGTAAAATAACTTTGTCCACCATGGATAGAAGACCATTTTTTGAATATTAATTACAATTTTATTAGGCAATGAACCCCTTACCCCTTCTCTCTCTCTCTCACACACACACACACACACCCGCACATAGTAGAAAAAGCTAATCCACTAGGCCCATTTGATGAAATCGACTTTATTTATCTTTTTGCTCACAGCCTACATCTTTTGTCGGACAATTCTATATCTAAACACCATCCACTCCATGCCAACTTCTATGTTTTAACAGGAAAACCTATTTTAGTCAATCTGAATCCCTCCTTGTTTCAAGATCATCCCCCCAAAAAAAAAGAGTATGTTTTTACTCAATCAGATTCGTCTCTCTAATTATAATTCTTCTGTGTTTGTACTAATAAAAAACCTAGCAAAATTCCAACTTGAAGATCCTCAATCCCTCTCTTAATTCTCTCTACTACCCTAAATTAACAAAACTACTCCAACAACCCAGTGAAGGGAATCAAACAAAGGTTCAATTTTTATTTTTATTTCTTGATGTGGGTCTTTTGATTAGATGGATACTTTGTTTAGACTAGTCAGTCTTCAATCTGATCAGTCTTTGAATTATTCGAGTAGAACTTCAAGCAGTTCTAGATCTTCTAGACAAAACCTTTATTACCAAGAAGATAAAGAATGCTTCAACGTTTTCATGGATGAAGAAGACTTTTCTTCTTCTTCTTCAAGACACTATCATCCCTATCAACAGCAGCAGACCTCAAACACTCCCACAACCACCAATATTAGCGGTGGCAGCGCCACCCCAACTCATCATCATCTTCCTAGTTATGATCAATCAGCCGATCAATTCTCTTCCTCATTTACAAATGACATAAACCTTGAATTTGAATCATCATTCTCTGGTAATAACAGCAAGTGGGCTTCTGATATCCTCCTCGAGACTGCAAAAGCCATTGCTCATAGTAACAGTGCTCGTGTTCAGCAGCTCGTGTGGATGCTTAATGAGCTAAGTTCACCCTATGGCGACATCGATCAAAGGCTTGCTTCTTACTTCCTACAAGCATTATTTAGCCGCATGACGAATTCCGGTGATCGTACGTATCGCACTTTGATCTCAGCTGCCCAGAAGAACTGCTCTTTTGAATCCACGAGAAAAATGGTATTGAAATTTCAGGAGGCGAGTCCTTGGACTATGTTTGGGCATGTTGCTAGTAATGGTTCAATTTTGGAGGCTCTTGATGGCGACAGCAAGTTACATATAATTGATATAAGCAATACGTATTGCACACAGTGGCCTACTTTGCTTGAAGCCTTAGCCACTCGCACAGATGAAACCCCTCACCTGCGGCTGACGACGGTGGTGACCGGAAAAGGTGGCGACACCAACGGAGGTGCTGCTGCAGTACAAAAGGTGATGAAAGAGATAGGAAGTAGAATGGAAAAGTTTGCTAGACTTATGGGTGTGCCCTTTAAGTTCAATATCATTTACCATGCAGGCGATTTATCAGAACTGAATTTAGCTGAAATGGATATTAAAGAAGATGAAGCACTTGCTATAAATTGTATAGGTGCTTTACGTTCCGTTACAACAATTGGTAATCGTAGGGACTTTTTGATGTCCATGTTTAGAAGATTATCACCTAGAATTATCACTGTTGTTGAAGAAGAAGCTGATCTTGATATAGGTGCTGATGGTTTTGAATTTGTTAGGGGATTTGAAGAATGTTTAAGATGGTTTAGAGTTTACTTTGAATCATTAGACGAAAGCTTTCCGAAAACAAGCAATGAACGTCTGATGCTTGAGAGGGCCGCCGGGCGAGCGGTGGTTGACCTGGTGGCTTGCCCTCCGGTGGAGTCGATCGAGCGACGGGAGACGGCCACGCGCTGGTCAAATCGTCTACATGCAGGGGGATATAGCCCAGTTTTCATTCAGTGATGAAGTGTGTGATGATGTACGCGCTTTTTTGAGGAGGTACAAGGAGGGTTGGTCAATGGCACAGTGCTCAGATTCCCCTGGAATATTCCTTTTGTGGAAAGATCAGCCGGTGGTTTGGGCTAGCGCATGGAAGCCAGTTTGATTATAACCCGTATAACGTTTGTTGGCAAAGTGATTTGAATAGTTTTAATTAGTTGGTGAATTAATTTGTTGAAAGGACGATAGCTCAAAAGGTATTATTGTTTGTTTTCTTTTAATTCAAAGAATTTCAAGTAACAAATCTTACTAATCTTGTTACCATATTGTGATTTTTATTTTTATTTTTTTATTTTTTGTTATCTCGAAAGATTGGTTTTGGTATTGTTTTTGAATTTTTTACAAGGATCACATTGATTTGTTTGCTCCTAATGTACCATATAATACTAGCTAGCGAAAAAAATTAAAATCTTAATTATTGTAACATGCGATCAGATCAGTCAAGTACTATGTCTTAGCCCCTATTTGATACACATTATAATTTTCATTCTCATTCTTTTACTCATTTTCAACCACGTGTTTTTCAATAAAATAACATTTTTCATCACATCAATAACTTTTCCTTCTTTTTCAATCACGTATTCACCATCACATCAACCAAAAAAATACATTATTTCCAAAATAACATGTATCAAATAGGGGCTTAAACATACGCACGTCTACTTTTGACTAAGAAATGAGAAGTCTTTCTTGAATAATTAGATGCAATGTCATTATCCTTTGATCCAAAAGTATTCCATTAAATAGATTCTTAATCTAGTTGTGTGTGCGTATGTAGGCATGTTTGTTCAACCCCTATGATTTGAAATTTTAAATTTTACAAATATAGAATATGTTAGTTTGATTTAATGGAGTTGGTGTTAATGATATCAGCAGCAATTACAAGTGTCGTCATGACAGCTACAAAATTGTTTAAATTTTGTGAAATTTATTTATTTTATTTGAGAACTTCGTAAGGGTCGTTATCTTGTTTGGGACCATAGAATCTTAGGACGGCCATTGAGTTGGGTATTTTTTGGGATTTTATCAAAAGCTGTTCAGTCATTAATGGAATTATTGGTATTGAGCGGGTTTTGGTGTGAACTAGTGGTTGCAAAAAAGTTCGTAGGCTCGGGTCGCATGAGTTCGACCGGCAAAAAGTTCGAGTCAGGCTTGGTTCGAGCTCGATTCTCGAGCCGAACCCTCTTTTAGAGCAACAGGCCGATCCCGACTCGACTCGGGCTTTTAAAAAATATATAAAATTTTTAAAAAATTTTGGTAAAAGAGAGGAAAAACGGGCAGGTTCGGCTCGATTCGAAAAAAGCCAAGCCAAAGTTCGAGCTGAACCCCTTTTTCTGAGCGAGCAAAAACTCGGCTCTGTTCAGGCTCGCAAAAAGTCCGTAGATCTTGCCCGAGCCGAGCCCGAACCTCAAATTTCGACCCACGAATCGACTCAACTCGACTCGTTGACACCCCTAGTGTGAACTCGTACTGACTTATAACATTGAAAGAACTTCGGTTAAAACCTTACTCGATATGATCAAATAAGATAATTATTGTAAGTCCGCACGTGAGAAAATATTAAGTGCATGTTCGATATAATTTTTTTAAAACTCATTTTCAATCACATTTTTCAAATAGAATAATTTTACCTGTAGATCCATAAATTTTTTTTCTATTTTTTAACACATTCTTCAACAAATGTTTTTTTTTTTTTTTTTTAACAAAATATATTCTCAAAAAATTTCCATTACTTTGAATTACCAAATCTTCTAAAATTAAATTTGAACCAAAGAGAAAACATTGGTCCACCACCTACAACATGAATTTTAGACATTAATTTGAATATAATATACATTGTGACACATTGGGTTCGTAATATTAACCCCCTGTTTGGTTTTTTTTTTTTTTTTTTTTTCAAATTTTATTGTTTGGAATAATATTTTTTTGAAGAATATCTGAATATATGGTTGAAAAAAATTGAAATTTTTTTGATTTACGTATAATATTATTTTATGGAAGATTATATACTTGAAAATAAAAACGGAAAAAAAAAAAAATAAAAGAGAATGGGGCCAAACGGGGCTAAGGAAAAAAGTGTTTACTTTAGGCCCACTTAAAAAGAGAAATTATACTGTTCGTAGTGGGAACTTCTTTTTAGGGTTTCTTTTGATAAGACTTGCCCCCCACACTTTCTACCTTTATTCCTTCTTTTTATCTAATTTTTAATTACATATTATTTTATAATCTTTTTAGTTTTTACACTCAGAGATGCATGGCATGGTCCCCTTTAAATTTTTTTATTGAAGCTTCGATTTGAACATTGTCCATGCCAGGTGAAATTTGAGGAAAATTTCATAATTTTATATTTTCCACTATAAGGCTATGTTTGATTTCTCTTTTTTGCCATGGAACTAGGAAATTTTTTTCTAGTTCCTACTTTTGCTGTTTGATACATCAAATTTGCCCTCAAAAATATTTTCCTCCTTCCTCTCACACGTGAACATTTTCTTTGTTTTTGATGCAAATATTTTCCCACCGTTTTGGTAGGTTTTCATTTTCCAGTTTTATTAATTTTATTTTTTTTGGCAATAAAAAAATTCTAGACCCAATGGTAGAAAGATTTATCCTTTTAATAGACAATTTGCATGAAAAACAAAGTCAAACAAATGATATTCGATATGTTAAAAAAAATTGTTAATTTTTTTTTTTCAATTGGAACAAATTTTAGACCCAATGATAGACAAATTTATCACTTTAATGAACAATTTTCATGAAAAACAAAGCTAAACGGACACCAAACTTTCGATATTTTTCAAGTGAAAAATTATACCAATCAAATATAATTAATTATAATTCTCAGACAAATGAATTTTAAGCAAATCATATCCCTGTCATTCATTTTCTTTCCATTCATTTTTCATTCTTGTAATGAAACATACCCTAAATTGTTGATTATTTACAAATTTGGAGAATGTATTGTAGTTAGGAACATCTTTTCAACAAACAAATCTCTTGATGGAAGCAATCGTGAACCAATTATTACTCTTTTTCTGGGCATGGATGGTGACTACACAGCTACTAGTAAAATTTGAAACAAAAAGAGAAACATATTATCCTATTCATGCATGTTGAGTCTTGATCTCGATAAATTTTCATAAAGATGATAAACGTGTTAAGGGATAAAATTCCACATCGATTAAAGATGTAAATATATATCAACTTATAAAACTTTAGACTAATCCTCTTAATAAGGTTGATCTTTTAAGATGAATCTTCAAATCTTAACATGGTATCAAAACTCATTAAACTCCAATGATCGATTCGATCCTTGTAAGACTAAAAAATAGAGCATATGAATTTCAAGATTGGTCTGCTCAAACGAGCCACCATCTTGTGGGGGCATGTTAAGGGATAAAATCTCACGTCGATTAAAAATGAAAATATAGACTAACTTATAAGGTCTTGGACTACTCGACTGACCTTTTAAGATGAACTCCCAAATCTTAATGCATGTAAAAGCGATATCATCTTACGATTTCAACAATATACACCTAATTACTACTCACTGCAATACAAAGACTAATAAGGATTGAAGAAAGAATACTCAAAAGAGCAAAAGAAATATATATTTATATATATATATGGTATCTCAATACTTGTCACTCCACATATAAGGAACCCTCCATCTTTTATGCCAATATATTGACACCCTAGACCACAGTGGGAACCCAAAATTGTAGTCGAGAGGCTGATCCGCGGCTCCCCCTACGATTAAAGGTAACCATACGTACCTCGAGTCCCTCAGGTCAGCTGGATTCCACCGATCTGCCATAAAGACAAAGGAACCGGGGAGATTGGGTAAAGGAAGCACGAATGTGCTTTGAGCAAAGAATGTCGTTCGTTGAAATATCTTGTTTCCACCAATGCACGGGTTTCCCATGGTTTCCCAAGGACCCAAAATGGACTCGGCTGCATGAGCAAGAGCCTCATTTGGAGCCCAACCAGTGCAGCCAGATGTCACCATGTAATATGTTCTGCCATGTTTGAAAAGAGCCGGTGCTTCCCGGTGTTGTCCAACGAGAATCCTACTGACGACATTTGTCACGTCAAGATAGTCTTCATCAAGCCGACCAATATGAAGCTCACTGTTATCCTCGGACGAGTAGACAAGATATGCAACACCATTGTCATCTTTAAAGATTGTCATGTCTCTACTATCAAACCCATGTGGCTGTTTACTGTAGAGATAATCAAAGGGGCCGGTTGGGTAATCGCTGACGGCAACACCAACGGAGGCTTTTGTGTAGTTAACATCGTCAATATGCATCCACATTACGTATTTCCTAGTCTTGTCGTTGTAAATTACTTTGGGTCTCTCAAGCACGTTGGACTTGTGTAGGTCATGAGTCTCGTTTTTCTCTTCTGCGGCAAGCACAATACCTTCATTTTTCCATGTCCATAAATCTTTCGAAGAATAACATCCCACACCAATAATATCAACCTGTAACGTAAAGACAAGTTAAGCAGCACAGTTAGCATCGGGCATAGGCAATGGGTTGGAAATGGCACTGGTAGAAAATGCTAGTCTCTTAACCTACAAGGGATTTCAAAGCAACAAAATGCTAAAACGTGTAATGGATAGACAGACATAAATCAGTATGTCTTAACACAAATTTTTAAAAAGATTATTCTATATGCTTTATTTTGCAGTGGTCATTAATACACAATTTTCAAGTCTAAATATAATTATATGCAAGATAATGACTAGCACAGGAATTCAAACTTGATGTTCCCTCATCAAATTGAGAAACTATAATTTGTGGTCGGAAACAGAAAGCATACTTCTATACAGCTTTGACACACAGGAAATGTATATTGCATTCCATACACATTAGCAGCAGGTATAATATGATATCTTATTTGATGTGTTCCAATCTGTCACCGTTGCCTCCCTTGGTAATAAAATAATTGTACACACTGTGGAAGGTGTGTAATATAAAACCTAAAACCTTGTGTGCCAGTAATTACATAATAAGGATGCCAGTATCTCTTCCATATCCTAAACGGATGTCTCTAGGTAGTACTTAAAAGCAAAAGCACAACTACAAGCAAGTTAATAAAATTTCTTGGATTCGTGCTGAGTCTTCGCTTGTATAGCAACTTACATAAAGGAACTGGATAATCACGAGGCAGTGTTCAAATCATTCATTCCAAGAACCATGATAAGGACTATTAAAAAGTATTTCACTCAACTTTGAACATACATAATTCATTTATCTGAAGGCCTCCAAGATTGGCTGATCTTAGAAACTGTCCAATCAGAAATTTATGATAGTTCCAGGTGAATGCCCTCAATAATGACTTAGGCAAACTCAGTTTCTGAAAATAAAGAGAACAGAAAAATTATTTGAAGCTCTTTATGTTCCAAGATCTCCAGATGCTGAAGTTCAAACCTCAAATTTTGTAAAGCAGCAATGCAGTTTTCAATTTTAACCCTCAAGTGTCAATTTTTACTAAATCCCAAGGCTTACCAGCGTCTTTATGATATTGAAGTCAAGCCCACCTTGTGCCAACTTAGCTTCTAACATTGGTAATCTAGATATGTGTCTGAATTTCCGAAAGCACAAATATATTGCTCAACTGATTCACCAAAAGTCTCTAAGAAACCAATGCAACATACCACACTCCACTGGGCACTAAACATTCCTATATGCTCAATCATGGACTGATTGTTAAACGAAAAGTCATAATTCTGAAACTTAAAAGCTATTTTAATATTTATGCACCATATCTTATCTAAATGGAGTAACATCTTCTATAACTCTTGCCTTCAATCCTCCTAAAAGTTGATCTTCAGAGTACTAGCATCAAGTTATCACTTGTTCGTAATCTATTTTTAAGTCAGAATAGGGAATCCCTTAACCAAGATTAGACGAAATAAGACATTGTCCAGTATAATCTTGCACCCTTCAACCCCTACTCCCACAGCCAACAGTGTTCCATTCAAAGGTGGATGTCCAACAAAGTTCTGCTCACTTGTGGAACCTCCATGGTGTTCCTTCACCTTTTGGGTTCTAGGACCAACAGTCGAAATCAAGAACAACTCATTTTCTGTTAACTGGCTGACAATCAAGAGACTGGACACTATATCTAAGGCTTCTGACTTAATATTGTGGTTCCTGATTAGCAACTCCACTACAAAGCCAGCACTCACGCTTTGATGGAGACTAAGCAGGATATCCAACATTCAGCTGTTGTTCTGTACAAGCTACGATTGATGTTAGACAATCAAGCACACATATAAAGGAAGTTAGCATCAGACATTCTGCTAACATCTATTTCTGAAGTGCCTGAGGAAGAATCGAAGCTATGTTCTTCATTTCTCTTTCTAAGTTGCAAACACGTGAGACAGTTTTTTCCACTATCTCTTCCAGTATCTGAGTTTTCGGAACATGGGTCCCACATGGTGTTTCTAATTTTCACCATAGTCTCAGAGTTTTTGGAATATGAGGCACGCTGTAATCTTTCTTCATGACAATCAAACCCAAAACTTTATTCAAATTTTCAGCCAATGAGTTTCCAAGATCATGAGATTTACGGGGGACCTGGAGAATAAATCAACTCGTAGGTTTAATGTCTGAAGAGAAGACCCTCCAAATTGATAAAAGGAAATCTATGTTCACGACAACAAATAAGACTAACAATAACATTCCCTAACTAGAAAGAACCAACTTTCTTTACATAACAATTTTGTATGGAAGAAGTTTCATTGATTATTTCATCACACCCATTATTAAAATTCCATGTGTAGACCTTGGAAGAGAAAATGAATCTAGGTTGTACAACAGGAGGCTCATTAAAGATATATAAAATAAGAAATTTATTTCCTCTGATAACTTAATTTTTTAGATGAGTTGGTTTAAGATTGTCCTGGTCCAAGTTTTCATCTAAAGTCCAACCTGTCTACATGACCTTGTTTGAGGGAAAGAGAAACTGTTTCTCGCATCATGTTTGTGCTGTGTGAGAGGGCTGTGGTGGAAAGTATGGAAGGATGATTAGGTGGTTGACAGATTCCAGTAAAACACAATGTTGGAAAAAATAGAGTATAAGTTAACTAAAAACACATGCATGCAAATATGGTAAAATTGACACTTACTAGTGCAAAATATCAAATAAATTTTTAACTTACCGAAACCAAGATACGTGCATTATAATGAGCAAATCACGACTTACTGAAATATAGAAATTTGAAGGAAATAAAATGAAGCGAGGTATGTGATTTTGCCCCCTGCACTGGTACCAATAGAATCAAATGAACGTCCATCTTCTTAGATACAGCGCTTCTTCCTAAATTGTTATAGCTCACTATTAATTTGTCGGGACGAACCAAAATTTGATTGTACTCATCTAAACTGGATTGAATCAAATATTAAAATATCGAACACAAACACTAACACTAGCACTTGAAAATAATTTGGGAATTATTTAGATAGAATTTGAAGAAAGAAAGAATTAGAAATTAATTATTCAAAATTGATTTGGAGTGAAGAAAATGAAATGGATTCAATTTATAGATTAAATGAATCTTTTCCGAATAGTGCACATTTTGACATAAATTAAGTTTGACCATTAGATCACACAATTTTCAGATTGAGATATGATCTGACAATTTAGATTTCACCCTTATGCAGGTTCATGATTATTCAATATGCACTTCTTTGAATAGTTAGACACAATCCAAAAATCATAACTCTTAAATATGCGTCCTTCGCATTTGAAAAGTCACGACTAGTCATTACACTCACTGGAGACTTTTTCAATTCACACCTATTAAAAAATTAAATCGTATCTATAATAACCATTGAATTTCAACACAGAAAACCAAATCCAAGGAATTGAAGAAAGCCACGGCAAGTCCAATTATGATTCAAGACCTTCGTTATCCTGAACCAAACACCCCCTTAGTTAATAACAGCTACTCAACATCTACAAGGCTTCCGCTATTATTGTGGCCCTATGCTTAAGCTTAGAGTGTTTCGGCACTTGCCTATTTTAAGTATGAGATCTTGAAACCCCTGAGTGGGTGTATCTAATGGTCAATTAGGCATTTGATGACTTCAATAGTTTTTGAAGAAGTCTATGTGATGAACGCATTACTACACTACTTAGACATGATTTCGCATGACATGACTTCTCATTTTAATCTTGATCTACTCCTCTGTTCATTTCCTTCACCTTACTTCTATTTCACCCGGTCAACAAATTCACAACACTTCAATCTCTCTATATTTTTTTCCTCCAGGGGATTCCTCAGATTTCACCAAACTTATATCTCTCGAAAGATCATTATATCATCAATGATCAATTCTTTCATTTTTTGAACAGCAGTGGCTTCTTTTTCCCCTTCGTCCATTTCATCCATTCCAAACTCTGATTCTTCATCTTGTGTGCACCAATACAAAGCCCACCTCTTCTAAATCCAATACGAAGTAGTCTCTCATCACATCAGTAGAAGTCAAGATTTAAGGTGCTATTCGTACATATACAAAGAATGAAGGTCATCTATCTTACATTTTATGGATCTAACGCAGGAAACTATCTCGTGTCTGCTATCATCCTTCAAATGAATGATACTATGATCCTGTGATGTAATGCTCCAAATTATGTCTATCACAGCGTGCCGGAAAAAATCCATTGCTTGAAAGGAAAAAACAGGGGTGGTTTAAATTTCAAGGAGATTAAGCAAGTTGTTGAGTTGATTAAGATTTATAGGCTGGACAGTGAAAAGAGAAAAGAAAATGATTACAGAGTAATTGAATAGATGAAAAAGAGGAAGTGATAAAGAGAATTGAATAACAACACAAAGCCTTCATACTGTGCTTGATCCAGAATTCGAGAGGCTAGAATATTCTATGAAGTGTGAGAGAATTCAATTATGGTGGAAGGAAAGGAACATGCAATACACGACCTTCAGTATGTTGTCACTATAATTTTCACTTTAAAAATAAGCAGATGTCAAGGCTAACATATAAATGCTTTAACCTAAATCACAAATTAAAAGAAGCCTTGCACATAATAGCACAGCATAGACTCCTCTTCATATACTCACACTTGGAGAAAGGAGGTCATGAGTTACATTGCAAACTCTCCGGAACAATTAATGTTTCTTCCAATATTTAAACATAGAGAATTTACATGAAAGGAGCAATACACCAACACATCAACAAACTAATGTATTTGCCTCAAGTGAACCATAAGTTGATATGAATTTCTGCACCCCCACAGCCCACCCCTCAAAAGAAAGAAAAAGGTGAAAAAAATTAAATAAATGAAATTAAAAGTACTGCTTACGCACAAAAAAAGAACACAGGAAGTCTACGGCTCCTACATTTAAAAAACGATGAAATAAAAGAAACAGTCGTGATGTTATTCGTTAATTAGGAGAACGTATAATCCAGCCCTAAGGGAAATTTTATATTATAACTTACCCGGGCAGCTCCCTTTTTGTGAGCGTGGTAAGTGGGACCATCTTTATACTCGCCGTACCAATAGTACGTCCTTGATCTCTCATCATACAGAATGCCACCTCCATGGGCTTGAATAGGATTTCCATCAGTGTCCAGCCATATTTTTCCCGGGTAATAGCAGAAACTGTTGTTTCCACCAACCTTCATAGGATCTATAGCAGTTTTCATATCAGGGAAAAATATGTGCCTTATTTGGGAAGACTCGTCAAGGAACTCGTCAATCAAGGTAGTTGACCGTTTAGGTTTCCGTTTAACAGCACGTGGGGATCGCTTCCTTGGCGGGGGCATTTGTATATTTTCTTCCTCCACTTCTTCAAGCTGGCGTAAAAGTGGGTGGTGGATTCCCATATGCATCTCTTTATTTTGTACATCAGAGTGATGAAATAACGTGTAAAGATACAGAAAAATAAGGCATCCTACCAGGCTCCACAACATAACAGCCAGTGAGCATCTGCTCCCTGCATTGCATCCTAAAGTGGTTGGTTTCTTGTATTTGTTCCTCATCCTCATTTTGTTCCCTTTTCTATCTTCAAGTTAATGCTGAAAATGAGAAGTATGGAGATCCAAAACTAATGTCAACGATCACACTAATTTTATTTAGAACACGAACAAATGCTAGCCTGCATATACAAGTACACACAAGCAACCATTTTAGTTTTCTACTGATGATCTCTAAGCGGTTGCAATATTTTATAGTGTACATAAAATTCTAAAGAGATTGATAAACAAACTGATTATTTTGGAGTACATTATGAAATTGGAAGGCAATTGTCATCTTGACATATGAACAAAGTGTATATTTCGTAGTGCTTTTAAGTGTTTATGAGCTATGGGTGCTACAAAACGTGTGAATAATAAGTGGGTATTACTTGTAGGACCTACGTAATGTGTAGATAAAAAAAGTATGTTTATAATTTAAGCTTTGCCAAACATGAAAAAATCATAACCGGTATCTCAACAGTAAAACCATCACAATGTCACCACGGGAAATGCTGTTTGTACAGCACGGTGCACCGCACCGTGCACAGCATCTCCTAATAGGGGTGGGGTCCACGATTAAAATAATCGCGGACCCCACCCCCCTATTGTGAGGGGGCTGTGCACGGTGCGCACCGTGCTGTGCCCCCAGCGCCTCTCATGTGACCACCGAATTCACCATTTTGACCGAATTCAATCAACATAACAGTGTATTTTCCAAAAACAGATTATCAAAACGGATTTCTACGATAATTCCTATCATTTTAACTGAAGAATTAAAACACATATGTTCCATTTACAGCAGTGCAATCCAATTAGTGCCACAAAAAAGATTGTCCTCGAAACAGCTTAAAGAAACAGCTAAAAAGGCAATAATTGAGAAATTAAAACGACTCAGCACTTGTCATTTTAAAAGGGAAAAGACCACCCCAAAACCCTACATACCCATGGCAAAACTAGATACAATATATAAATTTATTGAGTTCAGACCCATAATCAGATCGAAATAAATCCATAAAGCTGTTTCAAATTTAATACATACCCGATAAATTATAATCACAAATCAAAGCAAGAACACATCTAAACAAAAATTGGAAATAGAAATTTTATCTAAAGTCTACCTAAAGTCAAATAAGCTTACCTGAAGACAATACAGTTCTTGACATGGGTATGCTGCTGTCCGCCCTCTTTTAACTCTATCCCAATGTAAACTTCAATATCGTGAGCTAAAATTTATGTATTTTTATTAATAATGAATGATAATGATCTGGTGTTCATCTCTTTAACAAGGTCAAGGTGTCACAATTCCGGGTCAAGATTTTGCTCTTACGCGACGCAGAGTGAAATGGAAGAGAATATTTAAGCGAGAGAGAGAGAGAGAGAGAGAGAGAGAGAGTTGATTGTTGTGGAAGATCATGAATTCAGTGTGCAGATTACATAGATCATTTCTGATATATTAGATTTTGTTCTCTGTCGGATGGAGTTGACAATTAATGGATAATGATTTGGTTATAGAGTACAGATTGCCAACGAGTAAATAATAACTTGTTGCCTTGAGATGTTGAAAAAAATCATATGTTTCCACTAGTGCATGTTTGACTAATCTTACAAGTTTACTTATAAGTGAATTTATCAGTTAAGCTTTAAAATATATAATTTTTAATTAATCAAAAGTTGTTGACATCGAGCTAGCGAATATGAGGTCACATGGTTTGAACTCTCCTTTTTTAGGCCAGTAGGAGGATAAAGGATTGCAGTAATTAGGTTCGACAACTGTTTTACTTTTAGTTTTAGGGATGATAATATTAAGATCACCTTCTGTCATTTAATTGGGAGGTTTATTTAATTGCAAAATACTTTGGTGTACCCTTCCTCATTGGTATTGCACACATGTAGTTTTGAATTTATTGGAGCGACTCTAATAGGACACGTTATGGTTTGTAGGATAGATGAATCCCAATGTCGTTCATTTGTGGCATTCATATGAGACGAAGTCGTAACTAAGCCATGTTTGGTTCAATTAAAAATTCTTGTTAAAATTTAAGTTAAAGTTCATAATTAATCTTAATAACATATTTTATGAGATTCATAAATTTTCAATCGCATGTTCTATTATTTTTTGATCAACATCTATTAAAATTTTTAATTTTCATCTAAATAAAACAAGGGCAAAGTAAGAAAAATAATTCATTTATATTTAAGAAAAATGTTATTTAAATTGCTTTTAAACTTTACCAAATTAAAGTCATTTGAAAATAATGACAAAACGTGGTATCATTATGCTAGGGTAAGGATAACTATTCCATCTTTAGACCCGTTTGGTCTCCATTATTTCAATTTATAATTTTCTCTCTCTTATTTTCAACCACACAAACGTAAGTACAAGTTGTTCAATTATTAAGTTCATGTTTGATAAAAAAAAAAAAATTAACATTTAGAATTTAATTTAAATTAAAATCAATAATTAATTTTAATTACATATTTTATAGATTCATAATCTTTCAAGAATTTTGCTGGCCTGGCGAAGCAGCAACACTCACATGAGGTGGGTCCCTCATTAAAAAATTCCTCCCCCCATGTTAAACACCCACCCCCAAGACCCAACAGTTGTGCCAGGTCTTTTACAGACCTGGCACAGCAGCTCGGTTCATCTTTCAATCACAAATTTCATCAACTTTCGTCAAATTCTATTAAAAAAAATTAATTTTAATCATCAACAATCATGGTTAAATCTTTCTATGTTTTGGGCTATTCAATTTAGGGGGTAATTTCTTTGATTCCATAATTACGCAATTGCATTGGGTATTTGGACTATTTAGGGATGGCAAAAAACTCATTAAAACCGATATGCTCATGACCTCGCCTTGAGGGGGATAAGGATTACCCACTTAATGGGGTAATCAAGTCGAGGATGGGGATGGAAAATTCGTCCCAGGACGGGTACGAAACGGGTAATTACTCAGGTTCACAATTCTTACTTTTAAGGTAATTACTTAAATGTAGGACACTAAATTGAATTTTAATGGGTCACAAATAACATAAAACAAGTCACATTTTACTTGCAATAGATGATGTGCACCCACGTAATAACGGTGGCAACAAAATTCACAACGAGATTGACAACAGATCTCAAGAACGTCAATGAATAAGATTTTAGATTTAATCCAAAAACTAATAATCAAGCAACTAATAAAATAGAATTTATCGACCTTTTGACTACACAATTATTGAATCGCACCCAAATTTTGAACGCCACAAGATTGTTAATCTTGATAAGTTCAATTGAACGCCACAAGAATGAAATTTTTGATAAGTTTGGATTGTTCCATCAAGAACAATGATAGAAAGTAAAAGCCTCTCTTTAATTCAATTCATAATATTAATCCCCCAATGAATGAAAGATAATTCACTATTTATACTAAACTCTAAAACTAGTTAAAAAGGGAAAATATTAATTAAAGATTATAAGAATTTTACCTAAACTAGAATTCTATCAAAATAAGAAAATTCGTAGAAAAGGGAAAATTCTGTCTCGAATTTATAATTGTGTGACCACACAGTTATAAGTGTTGTGGTCACATCCAAGTTCAATTTTCCCCAACCAATTCTCGGTAAGTCACCATGTGGTCGCATGGCTTGGAAACCATGCAGTCCATGGTTCAACGGTGGAACTCCAATTTTCGACCGTTTGAATAAAGTTTTTCCAAATTGTTTCGAATTTTGGCCCCAACATAAAACTTGTTCATTGGCTTGCAAACTTCAACATTTTGAACTCCATAGCTCGAACCAACGTTTTGTGTGACATTATTGACCCCAAATAGCCTTGAACACGCTCTTAATCTCTTCTCAATGAACATTCACTCTCGATCGCCCATAGTCTATCCTGGATCACATCAGATCTTTCCTCTTCAAGAAGATTCGTCCTCGAATCTTGACATTGTAGATCCAAGTTGTAGCCCTTGTTCTCAATCATGGAAATGACATGAAATGGTTCATCTCCTCGAGGGTGTAATTTGGACATCCTTTGAGTTCGTATCCGTCATTTTCGCATGTATGCCCAATCACCTTTACACGGATCAAAGAATACAAGCTTCGACTTTGGCCTTTTGCAAGTTTGAAACACTTTAAGAGCAATCTCCTTCCATTGCCTTTGAAACTCCGTTGTCTCCTTAGGGATCACAAAGTCAACTTCCAATAGTACAGAGATATCCAACCCAGGGTGGGGTTGGTTAGCTTCATCCACAAGTTGTTGCTCAATGCCTAAATTAGGTGGTATTCTAACAAGTTTGTTTTTATGGACCAAATCTTCAGAATCCTGCAATACAGTAAGGGTCCTTTTGATTGCAAAAATGGAATTTGGGTAGAAAGAAAAAGAATTTCAAGCAATTGAATTGCTTAGAACTTGTTTTTGCTAGTAATTGTCAATTAATTGTGTTTGATTGGTATAATTTTTCAGGTGGAAAATGTTAAAATTTTCCTTCTTTTGGTGTTTGTTTAACTTTGTTTTCCATGAAAATTGTATTTCGTAGCACAAATTCCAATGAATAACTTTCGACTAAATTGTATTTTTCATATAAAAAGTCACTATTTCTAGCTTACTGCACAAAAAAAACAGCTTAAGAATCAATAATTAAGCACATACATTATACTCAACAGTAGCATCTTCAGTCTTTGCATCAAGCGCATGTGTTCTTGCCTCAACATAGCCACGAGCAAATCGAAAAAGCCCACTTCCTCCTATCACCGACATCTCCCTCACTTTATTGAGAACTGCATTCCTCCCCATTACTGTAATTGTACTTCCATTATATTTCCCCTCATCAAATACAAAACTCTTTGTCATCAACAGCCCTAGTTCTTCTTGCGAAGCCAAAGCGTTTTTCCCTAGTGCTCTGCCAACCAAATTGGACTTCAATTCTGGGCCTGCTGTTAGTGGATTGTCAATCATACTTACCATGCCGAAACCACTGGATGCTGGAACATTTGAAGGTGGGTCAACGATTCATATTGAAGTGGGTTTTTGCCCACTTAAAATATCGTGCGATTTAAACTCGGAAATTGTGAGTTTTTCCTTGCAAAATCCAAGCACCTTAGCATCAATTTCTGCTGAAAAATCATCCTACAGTTTGCCGGAGACGGAAGAAAATAGAAGGGTGATGGTTATACTTGTTGTTGTGCGATTCCTCTCCAAATGCTACAGATGTTGCAAGATTCACTGGGGAAATTGTGAGAAAGAGAAAGGGAAAAGGGTTTGTTTCTTCAATTGCCATTTGCCAAGAAAACAAAAAACCATCTGATGTGGTCGTTATTGTATCCCGAGGATTATACATGTCGAGGATCCTCTTTCGGGCACTAGTAAGTCCTCGGGGTACTGCTTCCTCGGTATCCCTTTGACCGAGGATCATTCCTATTCGACCTGTTACTTTTGGATACCATGTCCTCGGGATGTGTTCCTCGGGAAAGTGTGTTAGAGTCCCTTCAATTATTAAGACTTAACATCCATTAGGACTTAGCGTGTACTTAGGACTCTTTAAACTACTAGAGTTCTAACTGGTGCTAAACACTTCAATATCCCACTACGAATCACAACTCCTAAACATGGTAAGTTCCCCATGTATCCAAGTGTTTGAGTCCTACTGCAAGTGTATTACCCCTCCCCCTATAAATACAACATCCCAATTCATTATTCAGGTACCTAATATACGTTATTTTCAGTTTATAGCCTTATGCAAATATTCTCTTAATAACTTAAGTATCGAAGGGGCAACGAGGACACACCTCGACGTCTTTGTTTTAGGTGCTGGAAGATCACGTTCGTGCTCGTCATCAGTCTTCAAGCTCGGAATTGTCCAGGTACGATTTTTGGTAGCATCACCATCTAAGCTATGGGAATTTGTTTTCATCAATTGTGTAGAATAAGGCATCACGTAACTGAAAAAGGGAAAACAAATTGCCAAGAAAATTTTTGCTATCAAATATGGTAAAAAGTGGAAAATGGTGGAATATTTTCCATCTTCCATGGAGAAATCAGAATACTCACTATCAAACAGGGTCTAATAGTCAAACTAGGGAGGAAATTGTTAGTTCTCACTAAAATTTTCTCAACTTCACTTTCATTTTCTTACAAGTTCACTTCAAACTTTTCTTCCCTCTCTGAAAACTCACTCTTTTTCCCACTTGTAGCTTCTCTATTCTTTTAGTCACATCTCCATTCACATTTCACTTTCTATTTCTTTTCTCTAATACGGCTCTACTCTTTTTTCCTCACACTTAGTCATCTCACTATTTTCTCTATTTTTCCTCCATTGTTCCTTGGTATCATTTTGAGAATTAATCATGTTGTAAATCTTTAAAAGTTTTAGTTCATAATCCAAACCGGTCAGCTTACTTGATATGCTAGTAACATGCTTCACAATAAGCTTTTTATCCCCTATTGAATTCTCAACTCTGTCATACCTCCTAGGATTCTCTTGAAACCCTTTTTAACTCATATCTCTCTTATACCCATAATAGTGACTAGATACATATCGTTTCATCATAATTGCCCTTAACTCATCCCAAGTTTTAATAGGCCTCTCATAATTCCTTTGTCTAGATGTTGTCAACTAATCCCACCAAATTATAACATAATCTACAAATTTAGTTACAACTAACTTTACCTTTCTATCCTCAAAGTAATTATGACAATCAAATATGAGCTCTACTTTTTCTTCTCACGTCAAGTATGTCTCCGGATCAATCATTCATTTGAATGAAGGAATTGTCATCTTACTATTGCACATTCCTCTATCAACATCTTCTCCATCAAGATTTTTCCTTGTCTCCTTGCATTGGATGCTCTGTACGTTGCCCCTTATGAAGTTTTGTAACCTTTGTGTCCAGCCTATCCAGTCTGTCTTTCATATCCTCAAACAACCGGTCAAACCATCGTATCTCGTAATTCGACATTCTAAATTCTAGAATATTTTTTGCCACACTTTTATCCTCTAGTGTACCACTCAATTTCTTGTAGAATTCAAACCAGAGAGTGTAATCAAGAAGATTTAAGAAAGAAGAGAAGAATTGGACGGTTTGTGAATTTGAAACTTTTTTTTTTAAATTTCAAGAAAGAAATTATTGAATGGAATTTTGACACTTTTTTTTACTCAAAAATTTGAAATTGAAAACTGCTGACAATTTTCGAAATTTAATAAATAAATAATTAATTAATTCCAAATATTTTTCGCTCAAAAATTCAACTATAAAATCAGCAAGAAAAAACAAAATTTGATTTGGATGCAAAATGAGTCCAAAAACAACTTTTGAAATGTTGATGGATGAATTTCAGATCAATAACTCAGAAAAACGAAGAACGACGAAAATAAAACTCAAACAGAAAACAAATAAAGATAAAACCTTGATTTGTTGGAGCGCAAATTCTGATACTAAATGATGTGAACACACGTAACAACGGTGGCTACGAAATGTACGACGAGATTGACAACGGGTCCCAAGAACGCCAATGAACAAGATTTTGAATTTAATCCAAAAACTACTAACTCAGCAACCAATAAAATAGAGTTTATCGACCTCTTGACTACACAATTATTGAATCACACCCGGATTTATGAATGCTACAAGATTGTTAATCTTGATAAGTTCGATTAAACGTCACAAGAATGAAATTCTTAATAAGTTCGGGTTGTTCCATCAAGAACAATGATAGAAAGTAAAAGCCTCTCTTTAATTTAATTCATAATAATAATCCCCCAATGAACGAAAGATAATTCCATATTTATACTAAACCCTAAAACTAGTTAAAAGCAGAAAATATTAATTAAAGATTACAAGAATTTTACTTAAACTAGAATTCTATCAAAATAAGAAAATTCACGGAAAAAGGAAAATTATGTCTCGAATTTATAACCATGTGACCGCATAGTTATAAGTGTTGCGGTCACAAGGAAGTTCGATTTTCCCCATCCAATTCTCAGTAAGTCACCATGGGGTCGCATGGTTCAACGATAGAACTCCAAAGTCGGCTATTTGAATCAAGTTGTTCCAAACTGGTTCGAATTTCAGCTCCAACATGAAACTTGTTCCTTGCCTTGCAAACTTCAACCTTTTGAACTCCATAACTCAAACCAATGATTTGTGTGACATTATTGACCCCAAATAGCCTTGAACACCCTCTTAATCTCTTCTCAATGAACATTGCACTCTCGATCGCCCGCGGCCTATCCTGGATCACATTAATAGAGGTCATAACGTACAAATAAGAACTCGTCGCACAAAAGACAACCGTTAAATTTTGTACCATTTTTCTCTATTGGTCACAACAGAAGAAGAAAGAAATAGATGTCACATTGTTTGCTTTTTAATTTTACGTTTACTATAAATTAGAATTTCTTCATCGATGACAACATAGTACTCCTGATTAGATGACATTCATCCTCCAAACTTCCTTGTCAGATGTTAATGAAATGTGCGACAATTAATTTGAATTCAATGGGTCTCAGATCACACATCACTAGGCCACATTTAACGTGCACGAGATATAATTAAAATCTTTTCTCGTTTAATACATCTACTAGACAGAAATGATCACACATAACGGACACTAGTCACAAAATCACAAAAATACAGATTACATGACTACATTAAGACTAATGACATGATATCCATCCCATTTTAGACCACTTATTCCTCCATATCATTAGGTCACACGGGACTGAATAATAACATCAACCATATCAAACTTATGCCAATCACATGAATTATTATCCACAAATATTTAGTTTCAGTTAGGGACGGATCCAGAATTTGATTCGAAATCGGGCTATAAAATTTCAAGCCAGGCTACTGCGTAAAATATTTTTTTTTTTTTACACATGAAAAAACAGTTTTATCATTCTTAGTACATAATTCCACAAATTTTAAATATATGGATAAGATTACAAAGCTCAGTAATTAATGGGAAAACTCAGGGCCGAGTATTTGGGGTGCCTTTGACCAACTTTAAAAATGGGGCCTTTATAGATATTTTAAAAATATGTAATGACAACAAATAATATTTTTATTAAATAAAAATATTTAAAGTTACAAAAATAATAATTAAAATTTTCAAATGCCTACTTTAAATTTACCCTTCTAGAATTTTTGATAGAAAATAATTATACTATACAATCAATTTCTTTTAGAGCCTTTTTTAATAGACATCTTGGCTTTTACTCAATGTTTCTTGTGACATTTTTGATCGAACGTATGATTTTATCAACTTTAATTTTGAGAAGCTCATCTCGACATATGCAACTGTAACTTGTATAATAAATAATATTCTATAAGCAATTCACATATTTGAAAAACAACTGTCTATCAAAGAATGAGAGTCTACTAAGAAAATAAAAAAAAAATTATAGACTAATGAAAAAACAAAAAACTTGACAAGAAAAATACTATAAATTAAATGTATCAAAAAAGAATTAACATATGATCTTCAACATTTTAATTATTTTGGGTGAAAGCTACGTCTCTTAGTCTATTCATTTTTCTTCAACTAACCAATTAACCTTGCATACTTATAATTAATCAGTACCAAAGAAGATAAAACAATGAGTTACCATTCGAGTATAATTTACAAATAGGGAAAATATGACGAAAATTTTGGAAAAAATTATACTAAAATACTAAATAGTCAAAACATCATTACAACGAAAAGGGGATATAGATTTAACAATTAAAAAATGTGACCAATTTTGTACATTCATAACAAAATTGAAGAAGACAAAAGAGGGCATAAAAAATTAAAACTAAAGAGTCATACATGTTGGTATTACTATCAAACACAATAAACGTAAACTAGAAAATTTGCAGAGGGTTGGTTTGAAGATGACTAAACAAGAAGAGAAAAAAAATTAAAAAAAATTGAAAGGTCACTAACAAATAAAAGAAAAGGCAAAGAGAAAAAAGAAAGAGAAAACGAAGAGTGATATTAAAAAAAAAAAGAAGAAGAAGAAGAAGAAGTTGTGAATGTATTAAAATACGCTTTCAAAAATATATTTTATTTTATTTTATATATATAATTCAAAAAAATTGGAAGCTCTCGTGAATGCGGGGCTCAAGCATTCGCCTATCTCGTCCATAATCAAGATAGGCACTCAGAAAACTTTTAGAGTCTGTTTGATTGGCCTGAATTTCATGAAAAATGTTACATTCGAGAAATTTGAATTCTATTTTTGCTGTTTGATACGGAAGTGAAAATTGAGTTCGAATTTCAAGCTACAATCACTTTAAATTTGTTTTCAACCAATTTCATGAAAAATAATTTTCTATAGTTTAGGTGATTTTTTTTTATTTTTCAACTTACATGAAATTGATTTGTCTTTTCATTTTTGTCAATCAAACCGACCTTTAATTTGGTAACTCGATAAAAACTTTGAGCAAAGTTTAGTGCTCATTTCGATTTTTAACCCTTGCTCGGAGCGAAACTCCAGCAGTAAACAAAGAAATCACGTGAGTTCACTGTCCAACAATCCGCAAAACAGGGTCGGCGTCGTTTCATTAGTGGCGTACTAACACGCTCCTCTCTCACGAGTGAGAGTAGAATTCCACAATATAATTGGTCCACGAATACCCAACTGAGGCCCAAGATGTTCCAGGATTTTCGCTCATTAATGGTTGAATATATACGAATTCAAATTTCCGGTCTTGAATATAATCATCAAAAATATCCACCAAACCCCACGAATCTTTTCTTTTTTAGAGAGAAGACGAAAAGTGAGAGATTTGTCTCTCTTTGAACTCAGAAAACTGCTCTCTCTCTCTCTCTCTCTCTCTCTCTCTCTCTCTCTCTCTACTTCGTCTTCGCAGCTGACAAGCTATGGGTATCTGGGAAGCATTTCTTAATTGGCTTCGAAGGTTTGCTTCCACGATTCTCACAATATAGAACTTTGCATAATTAAATCTCTCAAGCATTCAATTTTGTAATTTTTTTTCTATGCAGTGAATTGTCGGTTAAGAAACGAGTAATCTAGGAAAAAAGAATTTTTAGGTTAATTTGCCTTTTGAACATCATAAAAGTTTTTTATTTTACATTGAGGAATTCAAGGCTTATTTCTAGCTGAGATCTGCTTTTTGTTAATTGTTTGAAGTTTTCTTCTTCCAATCTCCCTCAGGAGTTTTATTTTCGAATTTGTGGTGTTCTTTGGGAATTTCATTTACGTAGCTTTGTGTTGTCTGCTTTCATCTTATCATGTGAATTGTTATGATTAATTGCAAAACTACCCCTTTTTTTGTGTCTCTAGACAATCTTGGAATTCAGAATGTGACAAGCATTTAACCTTGTTTTGGGATTATTATAATAGATATGCTATTCCTTGTGCTCCCCCCTTCCCCCCACAAATATACTGTTGAATCGTTAATGCAGAAAATCAGTATTGGTATAACAAAAGCATCGTGTGTCTACTAAGCAATTTTGTTTTGTAAATTTTGTCTATCCCAATGAAAATGGTATTATAACTTAACCAGATACTCTTGAATAGGATTTGAGTATATGGTGTTTTCTTGTGGCCACGTTACATTGCATTGGGTGCTTCTGTACGTTGCCCCTTATGAAGTTTAGTAACCTATGTGTCCAGCCTATCCAGTCTGTCTTTAATATCTTCAAACAATCGGTCAAACCATCGTATCTTGTAATTCGACATCCTAAATTCAAGAATATTTTCTGTCTCACTTTTATCCTCTCGTGTATCACTCAATTTTTTGTGGAATTCAAACCAGAGAGTGTAATCAAGAAGATTCAAGAAAAAAAAAAAGAAGAATTGGATGGTTCATGAATTTGAAACTTTTTTTTAATTTCAAGAAAAATGTTGCATGGTATCACAATTCACAATTAATGCAGACTATACCTGGGAATCTAGTTATTAATTAGCCAGATAACATAGTGTAGCAAACTCGTGATGTTAACTGCTATTTAGTTGAAAGCATTGAAGTAAGTAAGAGAAACTGCTGAAATATCATTTGATTACTAACTAATCATCTGTTTAATGCAATTATGTTGTTAAAAATTTGCAAATTAATAAATGGTACGGAACTGAGTATCGGTGTTCATATTGATGGCCTCACCAGCTTATTACTTCGGGGTTACCAGCATTCCCGAAATACAATTTCATGCGGGACTGAGTGAAAGTTGGATGAGCTCAGTTGTCTGTTTGTCTGTCTTTTGATTTGTTTTTATACCTATGAACATGTTATGACCTTAGCTGCTGTACTCCCTCTTCACTCTCTCTTTCAAAATGTGTTGCAGTCCAAACTCATTATGCCTCTGTTTGATGGTCATTATTTGGGGAAAACAAGGTTTTGAATAGTGAATTTTTGGAAAATGTGTGGTTAAAAAGTAAGTAGAAGTTTTGAAGAATATTTTATTGTGAATGTGTGATTGAAAATGAATATGTAGAATAAAGAGGTTTCAAATAATGGTTGTCAAACAGGGGCTAGATAATGAGCTAAGTAGCTTACAGAATAGTGTTTTAGAGTTTGGACACGTGTGTAAAAAAGTTTGGCGGAAGTGCTACTGATTTGTCTTGCCTATTTATAATTGTGAATAAATCTCTAACTCTTAAATTCCCTTGAATGATAAAATAACATATCAGTAATATTTTTCTTCTCCTACCAGATATTTGACTATTCAATTCAATTTCACATTGTTCTGGCTTCTGGGAAGTGAGTTCTATTAAGTGTTCTGAGGGGAACATGTTTTTGACTATGAACTATATCTGACAGGAGCATAGTACGAAATTCTAGGAATTGTCTTTCCCTTGATATATGAAATTGTTCTGAGGGGAACATGTTATACTGCATTTTTTTTTCCCTTCCCTTGATATATGAAATTACTTTGCAATGTGACTTGACTAACAATATTGTTTATGTGGTTACAGCCTCTTTTTCAAACAGGAAATGGAGCTTTCTTTGATAGGTCTTCAAAATGCTGGAAAAACTTCGCTTGTCAATGTTATCGCTGTAAGTAAATAGATCTTAGTCATCTGGTCGTGCAGATTTGCAGAGCTATCCACTTATTTATATTAGTTGTGATTGGTCAAACCATTGAGTGTTTCCTTCGTTGTGCCATTTCTCAGACTGGTGGATATAGTGAAGACATGATCCCTACGGTTAGTTGTCTCCTTAAATGCCCATATCAGATTTGATTTGCTGGTCATTGATTGTGGTGATATAATAATATTGTATTGTGTTTCAGGTAGGATTTAATATGCGGAAAGTGACTAAAGGAAATGTCACGATAAAATTGTGGGATCTTGGTGGTCAACCCAGATTTCGGAGTATGTGGGAGCGATATTGTCGTGCAGTTTCTGCTATTGTGTATGCAACTTCTCTCCACCATACATAATTTGTTACGAATGATTGTAGGTTCCATGGCACTAAAAAAAAGGTTAAATCTTAAAATTAGGATCTGTCTAAAGTATGTATATCCAGTCATTCAAGGCCCTCTGCTGTGCAACTTAATATACTATGACAAGCAACATTTTCTTACTTTATACTAATTTGGTACGGGTTTTAATGTGAAGAGTCACAACCTGAAAGTACACATGTACATTCTAATTTGGGAAGTGATTATCTGCAGAATGCCAGTATCCCATTCATTTAACTATACCTCTGGCTGTAGGTCATGGCTAGGCTCTGTGTTTTTGTTAAAACTATGCTTCCTCGTGAAGTTTTAAGATTTTAATAGCTTGATATTATTATAAGTCATTTCTAAGTTGTTTCGTCTGCAGTTATGTTGTTGATGCTGCTGATCATGATAACATTAGTATCTCAAAAAGTGAACTGCATGACCTGCTGAGCAAAGCGGCACTCAGTGGTATTCCTTTGCTGGTTCTAGGAAACAAGATTGACAAGCCTCAAGCCCTATCCAAGCAGGGTTTGACTGATCAAATGTAAGTAGAGACAGAACTACATTTGTGTACAGCTTTATCTTGTGTTTTCATACAGTGGTTAGTCAATGACTTGATTTTGATTGTAGTTGCCTGAATGGGCCCCATACATGTGTGTTTTCCTCTGTGTCTATGTGGGTTCGGGGTGGTGGATATTCTTGTGTGTTTTGCATGACTGTTCAGGTTTGTTTTCGCTGTTTCTCGATTTCATAACTTAAAATGACATGTTCTGCAGGGATTTAAAATCTATTCCAGACAGAGAGGTTTGCTGCTATATGATCTCATGTAAGAACTCAACCAACATTGACCAGGTCATTGAGTGGCTAGTTAAGCATTCTAAATCGAAGAGCTGAGTATAAGGAGCTATTCATGTAATTTAATTTGTGTTCGAATAGTCAAGAGATGGATTTCAGATTGTTGTTGATAACAATTCACATTCATCTTCTGGGCTGATTTTCTTGCTGCCTTATCTAATCTGTTGTGATTTGTTTCTCTTGTTGTTTATTTTTTGGTTAGCTTGAGAGAAGAAGTTTCAATGGCTTTTGCAATTGATTTGGTGTGTTGTAGACGGACTGGAGAAATATTTATTTCATGTTCCTTTTTTATTCTGTTTTGGAATGCATTTATAGTTTGTTTTTCATCTTTTCTCTTTGTCAGTTTCCTTCTGTGCATCAGAAATTTGCATTTTTCATCCTCCCAACCAATAAAAATAAAAATAAAATAAAATCCACCAATAAGGAAAAAAATAAACAACAGAAATTGACCAGACTTGGATGATGAAATCGTGTTCTGCTAGAGTACGTTTGGTATTAATAATAATTAGGAAACATAGATAGAGTTTATACTTGAAGGTAAAAAGTTTACTTGTAAGTAAAAAATCATTTATAAGACAAGAATTCACTTGAGTTAAAAATTGCTTATAAGTGAAAAATACTAATAGCTAAAATAAATAATAGTTATAACTAAAAGAATTCACGTATAAAAAATAAAATGAAAAATCAATTATAGTAGACAAAATTACTTCATAAGTAAAAAATAAATATTCATAAAATAAAAAAATTATTTATAAGTTAAAAGAAATACTTAAGTATAATAAAAATCACTTACAAACAAAAACTTAAGTTAAAAAGGTCTCTTATATGTAAAGGAAATAAATCAAGTAAGCTAATATCATTTAACCTGATCGATATGCAAAATGGCACACACATCAATAACTTAAAGAGGAAGTGCAAAGATGATGTACACAATTTAGCATGCAGTTATGTGAAGGGCCTTTTTTTGCCAGCGTCTCCTAGACAGAAAACTTTCCCTCTCAGCTCAGGACCCCTCAAGGTAGAGAACTTGCCTTGAAAGTTAAGCCAAATATGCACAATAAACGTGTTTCAGGCAATTAGAGAGCGTATGTTTCCTTCTGGAATTTTGATGGGCAAATCCAATACATCCTTACATGATAAGAAATATAGTGGAATATTTTAAGGTGGATCACCTTCCACTCTTTTTCTAGAAAAGACTACAATTTGAACTCGCTAAACGATTTGTTGAAGGGATGAGCACCGGCCATGTTGTGTCACGGTTAAGTACTATTCAGCCAAATGCCACTTCTATCAGGTAGTAGCTTCTTCATATAATATTTAGATTTACGAGATAGATTGATCTGCTTCCTCCTCACCTCCGGAATGCATTCAATGGAACACTCAGAAAACCCACGCCTTACGAACCTGTCAAATGAGACAACATTCATCATCAGCATGGAATAGCGCATAACCGATGGCCACAAAACTAATCCATGTTCCATTAGGTGACACGTAAAGCATTAGTAAATTAATGGCATAGTTAATCAAGAAAATAAAAGGATGCAGAAGATAAGATGAGAATAAAGTATATTACTAACAAGTGTAAACAAGGTTTCCTTTCAGCCTCTTAACTCCGGAAATTACTTCAAACATCTTTCTTTTCGAAGGATGGATATTATTCTAACAAATAAATTAATCATTTGAGCCGATTTCCTACCATGGTATCCACTTGGGCACTCAATTATATTAGAAACCATCACTTATTATCAGTTGATTATCCAAGGGCAGCCATAAGCTTTCAGGAAAACTACAGGCAATTAGTTATAGAAGCCAAAATCTGCCTTTCCGCCAGGTGGATTCAAGTGCAGGAAATAAGATGTCGTTATTCCAATTTTACTGCAGGCAGCACATATTATGTCGTAACAATTGGGTTTAGAAATAAATACCAATCTGCTGTTCGAGTTGTCAGTAAGAAAAGCATTTGCAATCCAAGGGAAGATGCCTTCTTTTCAATGTAATCTGCATTCATTTTGACATTAAAGAAGGTTATATTGGCACATACGAAGGTTATATACCTTTATAACACTACGTCCAAACACATGCACATCACTTCCTGAATTTTCATCCATCCTTGCAGATACGGGGTATCAAAAGAGGTGTTGTCATAAAATGGCAATAAACTGTCTCAAGCATTTTGATTACGAGACTCATAAATTGAAGTCTTTCTCTATTTATTTAATTTAATTTTTCTTTTCTTTTTTTGCGGGGTTGGGTGGGGTGAGGGGAGGAGTGGAAGGAAGAGGATGAAGATTAGAAGCACAAAAAGCAATGAAAAGCACCAAACTATGTTTATTCCAAGGACAAGCGTGAAAAGACAAGTAAGAAGTAGGTTATCTGGATTAATAAAATATGACGTAACGTCTTCATACCGAGTAACTTGTCTCCCTGTCCTTGGCCACGACAATCAGGAGAAACGGCAATAGCAGCAACCTCCCCGCTCTTCTCTTCGAAGAAAGGTAAAAGGGCAGCACAAGCTATGATTTGACCTTCCCTTTCGACAACTATGAACGAATCCAATGCCTCAAGTAGCTTTAGCATAAATAAGCACTCATAGTCAATGGACAAACAAAAGATGATTTCATAAATGTGCAAGCACAATGTAGAGCATGAGAGTGAACCTCTTTCTCAGTCCTCCTAATCAAAGTGCCAGACTCTTCTAAAGGTTGCAAAAGTTGTTTTATTCCTGAAATATCTGTGACCCTGGCCATTCGGGTTCCTTCATAAAGATCGCTGAGGATGGATTAAATTCACATGTTAGTTAGCAGATCATCGACAAGAAGTTTACAGCCCTTGTCTATAGTGGAAGGGAGTGAGAGGGAGGGGTGGAAGTTCTGTTTCTAATCATTCAACAGGCCTAATTATGGCAGACTTGTCATAAAGTAATTGACGTAGTCAACAGAATTCACCCTCAATATTTGTTACGGATTTACTCTGTGACCTCATATATGTGGAAGGGAGGGGTGGGAGTTCTGTTTCTAATCAACAAACTAATGTCAAAAGGTTTTCAACGTAAGAAATTCTGTCTGCCACATAAAAAAGTGATGTTAAGTTTTGTGATGGAATCATATCATTGTTGACTTGAAACGAATTGAAACTTCAGTGATGAGTTTGAACACGTGAGCAACTAAAATGAGATTTCTCTCGCAGTTTGGTAACATCTGGGTTTTCTACTTGAAAAGAAAAAGTTCCCCATAGAAAGCTCACATACCTAGCCACCATTGTGCCAACCCCATCTCTTTGAAACAATTCCTTCAGTAAAACTCCACCAACAGTGCCATCCAAAAGATGAACTCTTTGAACACCTACCTGATGATAAGTTAAATAACCAATTTGGAAAGTTACTCAGTTAAAGTCTAATTGAATAATAGAAGATAAAAAAAAAATAAAGAAGTGTGCTAAGTTTCTGCTCTAACATTTAAGAGGGGATAGAGGATCAAAAAGGCTCAATAAATTACATGTACGTCCAAGCCCAAATGGGACTTGAACCTAGCACCTCAAATTTGAATGGCAAGAAAAAGAATCAAACTATCAAACAAATACGAGTAAAAAGATTGAAAGTCATCTCCCCCCGACATTGGTTTGTCAAGCATTTCTTGACAAATCAAATAATTCAGCACCAATAGAGCAACTATGTTCTCTGGCAATAACAAATCAAAAGGCCAAAGAGGCACTCACACAGAAACAAGGACATATGTCTAGTTTAGTTTTTAACCAAACCATGGACTACTATATAAGTTGATTATGTCATTAAATGACTGGGACTTACTCTGCAAACAAAAGCAGCAGCAGCTAATTCTGAAAGGTAACCATTTAATCTACTCAGCCTTTCTTGACCTCCAATAGCAAAACCTTGTTCACTGGACCAAAGTCCATTGCCATTGTCAAAACCAACTCCATTCTGAAATATTGGAGTATATCTCTTAGTAAAAGCCTCCTCCTTTTGCGATGGGACTGTTCCATTTGAGGTAATATATCCTAGACCATTGAAATCTTCCTGATCAACTGCCTTTACATAATTAGCGGCTGTCTCACTTTGCTTAGCTCGCTTTCGAATTAACATGTCTGCATCTTGAAGAGTTAAGAAACGAATAAGACGCCCACATTCGTCCAGAATTGGTCCATCTATGATGCAAATAAGTTTCTCAGCTCTAAGCGCCATTGCACAAGTTGTAGCAACTTCGTATGTGCTGCAGCAAGAGAAGCATAAAAGAATCAGTTTAATTTCCAAGACAATCACCGACAGAAATCACCTTATGAAGCACAAACTGGAAAATATTTAATCCAATAAGTGACAAAGAATAAAAACAAATACAAAAGTGAAAGCACCTAGAAGAGTTTTAGTAACATAAAGTAACTTGGTTGTGTGTCAATGAAATTTATAGACTGACATATTTCTTCTTAAAGGAATAAAAACCTAGTTGCATGAATCTCATAAATAAGTAACCCATATGGAAACATAAAGTTATCTCTCTCCATAATACATAGCTTTAAGAACATCAAAACGAAAATACATGCATGAAAACACCATGCCAGTGGCAACAAAAATACCTATCAAAGGTCATAAAGCGTACTTGCAGTTTAATACTTCTCCAGAACTTGAATAACCGAGATTGCTAAGAAGCACTATACAATCTTGATCTAGCCTCTCACGAATGCGAGAAACATCTATTTTCTTAACTTCGCCAGTTGACACATAATCAATTCCATCAACAACACCTCTTCTCTGCCAAAAGGGACAGAAATACAAGCCATTTTCATTTGCACATAAAATCTTGGTGTCAGAATAAATAAGCGAATAAGTGCATTCTCACCTTAGCTGCAAGGAAATTACCACTAGTGACACTAACACCATCATACAACCGACTATTGTCTCCATGTCGACGGACACCACTTAAGGAAGGCCCAGGCGATAACTTTGCCTCAATCATAATTCTAATTCTCCCAGCCGCATCCATTGCAGCCTTGAGAGAATCAGAGTCTGTGATTCTATAGCGACCATCATATTTGGGCTCACGGCCTGTAAGTAAAGCACAATTAATTTCTTGCTATCTGCTGAGAAATCAATATGTAACAGTGGACCAGTGAAAACATTTTCAAGGCAGTGATAGGTGAACACCAAAAAGGTGGTGATACCTTCACACTAATGTTATAGAATCACTGGTGACACAGTAAAATGCATACTTTGAAGTTGGCAAGGTATTTGCTTACCTCTTTCAGACAAAAGCTTATCAATTTGGACATGGGTCCCTGGAACTAAAACAAACTTGATGCCCAGTCCATGAAGCAAAGAAATATCCTGTGCAAAGTATTCGTTCGATTAGACGACCTATCCAAAGTTCAATAAATATCAAGTAACAGGAAACTCAGATTTCAAGATATGAAATAGAGAGAGGAAATGTAGAAATCTACTATGAAGCAACTCAAATTCTAGTTTCTACAAATGCCCCCAAAATTCAATCTTTTAGATTTTGCTGCTAATACATATATATTCGGAGGAAACTGATAAATAATAACTAAAACAAAACGTGCCATGAGAATGGGATCCAAATGAGGGCTATCAACAATTTCAGCAGAAATTAGAAGAACGAATGTGCTGCTCCTGTGTGCCAGAAAATACGGCCATGATTCGCGAAAGAAGCTCACGAACAAGTCGTCTTTAACAGCACTGTTGACTTCACTTACCCCGCTCTCTGCTGCCCCCATTACATTTATTTTCTTCCCGTAATCATTACAACTACCCTCCAAGGACAATGAGAGCTTTATTGGTCGAATTCCATTAATTTTTTTTGTGAATCGAATAATTTTTGGCACCGTAATTGAGCTGTGAGAGAAATTTGATTTTCGATAGCAGCTATGGTGGTTTTGGATTGGCAACCAAGAGGTGGGAGATGAAGCTGCCATGGAATATAGCTGGAGAAAATTGATTAACAGAATTTCCCTAATTTCATTTAGGCTCAGCCAAGCATGTTCTAATTATTACATGAATGGTAGTTGAAAATGTGACAGGGAGCGGAGACGCACTTTGCCGATGATGGAATATGCTCAGCCCCTTGATTTAATGGGTAAAGTCCTCCAAAGTCCCAACATTTCATAAGTGGGGTCATCATGTCCTCAACCTTCATTAGTAACATTTAAGTCCCCAGCCTTTTTATATTATGAATATGTATCCCATTTGACAAAAATCGTCTATGTGGATGCCACACGACACGCATAGATATCTAAATGATTGGGTAAAATATTATAGGAGCAACATTTAATGTAGGTTAGTTGCTGTAAGATTTTTGGTAAATTAAATATTTTTTTACTGACAATTTACCATTTTGATCATTCATCATGTGCATGTCTCTTGAACATTTAACTTCCATATATATATTTTTTTAATTATTGTTCATACAATATTGGGAGGTTACGGACAAGATTGTCGGACGTATGAAAAATTGGGACCTATAGGAATTTCTACAAGGAAATCATGTTATAGATGAAACAGGAGAGATTATTGTTGGGGAAAAAAAGGAGTTGTGCTAGAAAGTCCAAGTTGAATGACAAAAGAGAGGTTGTCGAGGCTGGGACTGCCACATCACTTGGACAACCTCCATTTTGTCATCCAACTCGGATGAAATAGAATTTTCCAAAATAAATAAATAAATTACTCAATCCATGACAATTCTGTCATGAACAACTATTACTTACAAAGCAATACTTCTTTAGTCAAATTCATCTTTGATGATATCCCTCCATCATTATGAAAGGCCAGATTTTAAGAAATGAAAGCATGATATTCAGCAGAATTATGAAGACTCGACAAGACGTATGCCTCTATTATAAAATTCTTTTTGACAGACATTACTGAATTCTTAAAAGATTGGTATGATGCTCTTGGTGAATATCATCAAATTCAATCTCGGGGTGGGTAAACAATTGATGCTTTTATTGAATGATGATTGTATTGGGAATTTTGTGAAAAATAAAAAATAAAATAAAAGGTGCGCAAACAATTGATGTTGAGAAATGCTACACGAACATAATATTTGACATAATGATTGACATCCCTCTCATACATGAGGGGAAAATCTTATTTTATTCAAGTGGGATCTACACTCTCATATGAGAGGGATGTCAACCGTTTTGTCAAGTATTATGTTTGGTTAGCATTATTCTTGATGCTTATATTGAATGATTGTATTGGGAATTTTGTGGGGAAAAAAAATTCAAAAGATATCGCAGATGAAATTTGTTTGAGACCACAAATTTATCCATCCAGATGCCATCAATAGTTGAATTGAACCCAGTTTTTGCAATGGCAGATAAATGACACGTGAGAACCACAATCGCAAACCATTCTTGGTGGAATTGGTTCGATCAAATTGAGTAGAATAATTTAGTCAAGCATAACTTCATGTCAGCTCTCTTAAGAGTTATACCATCATGTAAAAAGTGAAACTAAGTATGATGAATTAGGATTTTTCATTATAGTTGGTTGCAACAATTTATTATGGATTTATAAATTAATCATTAACCCATCACGATGATATTTTTCTTTCGTCTGTTGCATTAGCCATTCTCTTGTAATATAAATGGTCAATGTCTAAAGTTGTCCATTTAATGACATTGTAAGTTTACAAGTAAAGCTCCTTTGATTAAAAGGTTCTTTACTCACTTATTAATTTTCTTTTGAAGTCTCTCGGTTGTTCTCCAATCTTAGCCCTTTATGAACCTTTTAGTTCCATTAGCTCTCCACGTTTATCCAACTTCATATTCTAGTCAAGATTTTTGTTATATTATGTCTAAAGCCCAAAAAAGACGTACATGTAGCCTCTTCATGATAGATTTGACTCTACGATGGTGTCAAACTGAGTTGATCAGCCTCACCCATGAAAAGTTCGATGTCTAGCTTTTGACGGGTGTGCATATGTAAACTACTAACTCAACATGATGATATATTTTATGATACTCTTATATGTAATCACCCCGCCGGGGTGGGGGGGGTGGGGGTTGGGTTGTTAAGAAAGTTACCAAACAAAGACAAAAATTTTAAGTGTTGATAGTGATCAAAGCAACCTCACTACTTTCGTTTTGGAGTCTTTTGGTTGCTTTCCAATCTCATCCCATATAAATATGCATTTAGTACTATTACTGATTCAATTTTAACAGCATTATATTGTGTAAATGCTTTTTAGTTACATTTTTGTCGGCAGCCCGGAATTAAGCCCATATGAATTTATTTATTTATTTTTTTAAAATTTTAAGAACGTTTGATTCAAAATTGAGAGTGGAAAAAAAAAGTGATTTTAAAAGAATCAATTTTAAACAAGGAGTTTAGTTTGCCTAATGTCCACGTGATCTCTTTATGATTGTCATTTAATAGTTAATACTAGAGAAAAATTCATAAGTAAGATGATAAGTATTACCTATTTCAAAACTAAGATCAAATGTTTTTAATTTCAAAAATCAGATTTTTATTAAAATTTATTTATGATTTAATTAATTAAATATATATTTAATTAATTAAGAGTGTGTTTGATGGAGATTATTGGGGAAATAATGTATTTTATATAGTGATATGATAGGAAATGTGTGGTTGAAAAAGAAAGAAAGATTATTGATGTAATGAAAAATATTATTTTATTAAAAAATGTGTGGTTAAAAATGAGTAGAAAAATGAGAATGAAAATGTGGCCCAAACGGGCTCTAAGGTCACAGATCTATACAATTTGATCACAAATTAACGATTTGGTTAGTCACATATTATTTTTCAGTCACAAATCAAAAATTTTATATATCACAAATTATTTTACAGTCACAATTCAAAAAAATTATAGGTCACAATTTGTTATCGATCGCATGCAAAAGAGTTATACGTCACAATTTCTTTATCGGTCATAAATTACGAACATTATACGTCACAACTTATTAGACATTCACAAAATATCGGTCACAAATTTTAAAAAAATAAAATAAGTCACGTTATTTCTTGATCACAATTCATATTTTTCATTAGTCACATGTTGTTTATTGATCACAAATTAACCAATTTAATGGTCATAGTCAACTGAATAATTTGTGACCACCACCAACACACTGCCTCCAACAGTCGTCGTCATCGCCGCCAGAACTACCATCACCTACAACAAATCTAACACATTGCCACCATAGCCCGCAAAAATTACCATCGCGCACACGGTCTCTCCATCTACACAACACCACACCACAACCACCACCATACCAAAAAATCCACAACTTTCCCCAAACCACCACTACCATCACGACCACACCTCGATGCCACTACCGCTGAAACCACAGCAACCCCAAACAACCACTACCATCACCACCACCACCACCACCACTACCACACCCAACACCACAATTGCTGAAAATCGCATCGGAGATAACAACAAAACTCAACTCCATTGCTAAATTCACCATCGCCATTAGACCCACCACCATCGCCAACAATCGCCACGTTATCCCACCAGCACCGCAAGACATCACAATCATCGTTGTTGCGTCGTCGGCACCACCACCACATCACCACCACAGATAACACTGCACAGATCAGCGTCTCACGACGATGTCATGAACGCCGCTTCCATTTTCAAATTCACCGTCCCCAAAACCACGATGATCGTGGCAATTAACACCGGATTGCGCTATGAGCGCAAGGTTGAGCATTGCTGCGAATGGTAGCGCAACGCTATTACTGTACGCTCGTTGCTTCTATGACACCGTCGCAACGCCAATGAGGCGATGATTCCACTGTGGTGGTCTCTCGATGGTGATAAAGAGTCGAAGAGAAGAGTCGCCGAAATGAAGAGTAGTTGCACCATGGAGGTGAAGCACGAGTGAATGGAAAATTGAAATTGTAAATTAGGTTTTGTGGGGGTAGGTAGGTAGGGTAGGGTAGAGTAGAGGTGGTAAATTAATTTAATTTTACAATAATATTATTAATATTAGATATTTGAATTATAATATGATTTTTAAGTAAACAAACTTTACATTTGATTTTTTAAGTTGGATCTTGAAAAGTATGGATGATTGCAATTTCCACTTAATACTATCACCCCACATCCAAAAATAAAATTGGGTTAATGTGGGCTGGGCATACCCAACCTACAAAAAGCCCGATGTTCGTATAGACAGGTTACAAAAGCCAGGATGGCTTGGCTTATCTCACATGATTAATTTTAGAAGTGGAAATATCACCACACTACACGTTTAATAAAAATTCATTTTTCACATTTCAATTTTTTTTTTCACCAAATATACTACTATATTTGTAGTATATGTATTCATTTCCTTATCTAATATTAAAAAAAAAAAAAAGTGCATAAATGATTCCAACAAATATGTCCCCATTAATCACCCCCAATTCATGCCCCACCCCAATTCAAGGCCCAAATTCCCCAAACCTTCCGTTTTTACCTTTCAAGAAGTTCCTAAATCAAAAAACAAGAAATCTTCGATACAATACATAAAATCTGCGAATCGCATCCCAACCAATTAATTATGTTTATAACCTAAATGTGAATCCTAACCTCTCGACCAATCAATTAATGAAATACTTTGTTATGGTATTAGATAAAGTTAAATATTTTACCCTTGTTTGATGCACATTAAAATAGAAAAAAAATGGAAAAATAGATGTGATGAAAAATATTATTTTTATTGAAAAATGTATGGTTGAAATTGAGTAGAAGAATGAAAATGAAAATTAGAATGTGAATCAAATAGGAACCAAGCATACATATCTTCTTCTTCATCGGGCAGATCAATCAAAGGAATGCTAGCATCAAACTAACTAATTGTGGGAACCTTGGTTGCTGGAGTGAGCAGAAGACTGCAGGTTGCATGTTGTTCCCGAATAGACCGCCTTCTAGACATTAGCGACAAAAAAATCACTACGCTTTCTTTCACTAATATTTATTATATGAATTTTTCACAACCTTGACTTCATATTGAAGTTGATTTATTCTATTTAATAAACCTAGAAAAAAAGAAAAGAGTCTCTACATTTTAACTATTTGTCTTGTAGATGGTGTTAAAATTCATGTTAAGAAGGCACAGAGCATATTTAATCAAAGGGAGTAGCGTTGATATAGTCGAAGAAGTGCAATTTGAATATTATTATTTCTTCAAAGACTTACGATATATTGATACGAACATGACATGACATTGGTAAGGAATAATGTATTCTCACGACTAATAATGTTAAACTAACATACTCTGAAGAACATACTGACAACAATTTTAAGAAATGAACGAAGAACCTACTCACACAATATATGATGACATGGAGTGTGACGGGAACACACATCAGACATAGGAAGCAACAAATATTTGAACCGTCAAGATATTGTAATAACAAATAACTAAACTTGATAGACCACTTCATTAAAATTGATATACATAAATCGAAATCTCAATTAACACCAATTAAGCTCTTATTATTGCCAAACAAAAGAATTACACACACAACTTATCCAAAAGCAGCTTAACATTATTCTTGAGAAAGAAAACACATTCAAGAAACATAAATGATCTTGATACCACCTATGGTAATATCTTCTCCCCCAGCTTTTGGCACCAATGTAATCAATACATATTCATCATCAAAACAATCCAAATCCTCCAACAGCTCAGTCAATCCCCACCTAATCTTAGTCTTTACCCTGGAAGAGTTCTTATGTGGCACCTGCGAGAAGCAGCCGGCATACTCCGCCTCATCTAATACATAGGGATCATCATCTTCATCATTAACAAACACATCAAACTTCACAAATGTTGCAGTGTCGACTTCAATCCCTTCGATCGCGTACTTGAATCCGTTAGGAAGAAGCCATTCTGTCCAATTTTGGCATGGAGGAGATCATCTCGACAATATCGGCATACTTGCATCCGATAGATAGTAGGATACCAAATGTTATTGCATTGAATGTGACGAACTTGTTCACGCATTCCATATCTGAAACCCAAAAAAAAAAAAAAAAAAAAAAAAAAAAAAAAAATCCAAATAGGGAAAATAAAAAGATCATCTTAATTCGGCTGTCTGCAATCCATAATACAATAAAATCCCATTCATTATATATTGAGAGATGAATAATGATATGGGTTAATTTCATAAATGGTCACTGAATTTACCCAAAAATAACAAAGCGGTCACTGAATTTCGAAACTTGCACAAACAGTCACTGAATTATCATGCGCTTTCACAAATAGTCACTGTTGGCCCGATGGTTTTGGTGGCCGGAGGTTGGAGTTATGGGTGTCCAAAGGTGGCGGGTTGACAATGGAATGATTTTGGGTTTTATATGAAATTTGCACTTGAGGTCCTCATGGTTCTATGTTTACGTATTTCTGTCCTTTAAGTTTAAATTTAAATCATCACGATCCTTCAGTGACCGTTTGTGAAAGCGCATGATAATTCAGTGACCGTTTGTGCAAGTTTCGTAATTCAGTGACCGTTTTGTTATTTTTGGTTAAATTCAGTGACCATTTATGAAATTAAAACATAATGATATTCAATTGGAATAAAAATGGATAGGAAAAATCAGATAGTGTAAACCGATATTAATTTATCTGAAACCTTTTATTGCTTGAAACAGATTTTAAACACATAAAATAGATCGATTATCAAGTTTTGCACAAATTATATATACTAAATAATTATAGATACTACAGAGATGGTTACCGATCGGAAAGGCGTATTCACAACAAGGCAATGCAGATTTTCCTCAGGGTGAAATTACAACAGGTGAGATTTTCAAAGAATAGAAGATGGATTGTACAATCTAACCTTCTTTTGTGATATATTATGTTATATTCATCCCTTCGAATTTGAATTCTCACGAGTTCAGCCCATTACATTTAAATGCAGTCGTTACTGGAATGGGTAATCAATGATTCAATATCAGTTACGAATCGATATATGGAAAGGTCTGTATGTAGTAATTTGGGTTTTTATTTTATATTGTTGTAGTAGTTTATGTGTTTCTTCTAGTAAATTAGTAAATGTGGAAATTCAATACATGTAAGACATTTGTGATTTTTTCCCATTTTAGAACTCTATCCATCTCTTGATCAAAAGGACGAGAATCCCACATATAAATTTAAAAAATAAACAAATTGATTCATCAATTAATGATGAATGACATTATTCGTAATGAAAAAAATACCTTGATGGATCATGGAACTAACATTTGGTAATCTCGAGTTGGAATTGGGATTGAGATCAGGCTGGATACTCATCGTCCAATAAAACCTCTCCACCGTGTTTTCCGAATATTGAATATGACTTGGCAATTTCCCATTCTAACAAAGAAAATGCAATGTGGGTGTATATGTATGACTTTTTTTTTTTGGAAATGGAAGAGATACAATGACACTACTGAATTCGAGAATAGCCTAAAGTGTCAATAGTAACGTTTAAGATTCTCTTTCAACATACAGGGAAAAAGACAATATATAGGATGTTAGGATTCGTTTGATAACAAAGGTGGAAAGACAAACATTTTCCATGTTAGTTGGAAAATAAAAATCCACCTAAACCATAGGAAAATATTTTCCATGAAATTTGTTGAAAACAAGTTTAAAGTGGTTGTACATTGGAAAATATTTTTTTTCCCACGTTACAATCAAACGGCTCCAAAGTGAAAAAATATTTTCTTTGGATGTGACAATTTTCATAAAAAATGTGACAATCAAACAGGGCCTTAGAGAAATTAACGATATTTTGCTCAATTTAAGAAAACTATATGATATAAAATAATAACGCTAAAAATTCCATGGAATTAATTGAGGATCCAAGATATCAACACAATTTTTTAGTTTAAATTTCGATTTAGTCTTAAATACTACATAGTGTGTTTCAAATCTTCTATGTATAGAAAAGTATCTTTTGTCTATAAATTATACACTACAGTAGATATTTAATTTTATAACAATTTACGTTATTCTCTCTATATACAAGTATATCAATTCTTATATTTTGTGGGATTGGCATAGCACCCTATGCTATTCATTTGCTATGTAATACTTTTTTTCCGATCTTATCTTAGATTTTAATTAATATATATATATATATATATATATATATATATATATATATTAACAATGAATATCAGTATTTATGAGAAAATAAAGATTGAAAAACTATATAGATATATAGATAAATAAAATCACGTAGTAATCTTAAAGTTTATTTTGTATCAAGAAGAAATTATTTAACTATGGACAAGAGGTCCACAAAATTTATTTTAAAATTCCATAAAGAAAGAGTAAATGTTACTGATTTATAAAGTCTGAAGCATGGTGTGAAACAAGTCGACAAAGCATAATACATTAATTACGTAAATAAATATGTAGCATAAGAAATTAACGGTCTTGTAGTCCAATGTCCATCTAATACACACATTCAATTCTTTGTGTGTGTGTGTATATATATATATATATATATATATATATATATAGATAGATATATTATTATTTTTTACCTTTTACCAATTATATTATTTTTTCCTTCATGGTATTGCGTCATGAGTTGAAATCTGCTTTCAATTGTCACTGTCTAATTTACTGTCCATTTAATTACAAATTGACATATAAATTAAAGTTATCAATAATTTTAGTTCTTCAACATTAACATCAATTTTAATTTTCTATGATATATCAATTAGTAATTGAGTGAACTACAAATTGGAAAATATAAATGGACAACAAATCTCAACTCATTGTGTGATATGTCAATTAAAGATGAAATTTTGTGATTCATTTAATTTTATCTTTTATTTAATAAAACTTAGTGCCACTTAAACTGATGTCACATCGTTCATACTAATTAGAATTACTCTTTTTTTTTTCTCATTGGTTTTTTTTTTTTTTTTTTAATTTAGTATAACTATTAATCAATTCGAGCCTTTGTTTGGGCTCCATTAAAAATGCACATTGGTCAAAAATGTATTATTGAATAGTAATATTTTGGAGAATGTATGATTAAATTTTTTTTTGAGTTTACGTGCAATATTTTGTTATTGAAAAATGTATTTTTGAAGAATGAATACCAAAGAGGAGTTGAGCATGATCTTCAACATAATCCAAAACTCCCCACCATCCTATTAGATATAATTGTAAGAAATTATACTATTTGTACATAAAAATAGTACATAATGAATTACATAAAATGATGTGGAGGGAAAAAATTTGATAAAAATGTTGACTATGTTTTAAATTGACAAATGATAGAGTAACATGTAGCATTATATAACTCATTATATAAAGTTTGATGTACATAGTTACTTTATTGTGTCTCCATCTTGTCTCAAGTTTCTCGAACTCTTCGCGAATCTTTTTATTTTATATATTTTTAAGAGGGTATTTGGTGAAAATTAAAATTAAATTTTTTAGTTGATTGTGATAGAAGTTTTTTATATTTGTGGTTGAAATGTTGTAGGGATCATGAAAGATGTAGTTAATATTGATTATTTGACTTTGACTTAAATTAAAATCAGATTTTAATCAGAATCAAACATGCTCTAAATTTAAAATCATATTTTAATAATAATATTTTAAAAAAATTACTCCTTTTGTTTTATTTTATATTTTAAAATTTAAATCACATGTAACTAATAATAATAATTATTATTATTTATTTAAGTGATACCGTAAATGAAAATATTTTAGTCCTTACTTTACCCTATATCTTCCTTCGAAAATTCTGGATGGAATGGGATGAGAAATGCCTCCCAGCCCGTGGTGATCCAACTCGACTCCACTGGCATTATTGCCATCTTATTTACGTCATTTCAGCTAAAGGTCCTTGGACTTTACCCAAGTTTCTTGAAGCTCATAATGCATGCATGCTTTGAAAATATATATACAAACTTGGATAAAGATATGTGTACAGTATACTCACACATTTTGTACAAAATAATGTACTATTTCTCACAAAAGCTGTGAATCCCATGTGAATTCAAAAATATCAATTGCGTGATCTTCACCTTATTGTGTGTAGTGAGTAACGACATATACATGGTCCTACGAACTTATCTTATAAAACATAAGAAAAGGCCGAAGAAATTGAATTCAAACTTAGCATTGTTTGACTAGTCAACCTCCTGAGTCCAGACTGCAGTTTCCTAGGTTTTGCTATGTCCCATGTGGCCCTGTCAGTCTAACAAACCTCAGTTTACTAACTTACCAGCCAGGTGCTTGCTGGATAATACTGTTTGTATTTTGTCTCTCCTTATCAGTTTCTTGCATTGTAATCGAGTATTATTTATGGGAAAGCATGAATATTTAGCCCCTGTTTGACATTTATTATAAAAAATTTAGGAAAATGAGTTTTAAAATAATGATTTTTTAGAGAATGTATGGTTAAAAAGTATGAAATAATATTAAGTTTACCGTTCAAAATATTTTATAGCGTAAATGTTTAGTTGAAAATCAGTTTGAAAAAAAAAACAGTTTATATTTAATGAATGACAAACAAGGGCTTAAGTAATTTGATTCAGCAAGTTTGAGGAACTTCTTATTTGTTGTGTTAGCTATATTAACATTTCGTATGGTTCAATTAAATATCGGAGCAGGTAAAAAAAATTGAGATTAAGTTCTACTGTTATAAAATTAGGAAAATTAGGCATGTCGTGGATAAATGCATCTTTTGAAAAATGAGTTTCATCGACATAATTGAATCGTGATGGATGGTTACATGGAAGAAATATTTTTGGATTTTTCTTTGATTCCCCCAATTTATTTTTACTAAATTACATTAGAATTACTGAATATTATTATTTATCATTAGTGGTGATCATTATCAATTTTGAATAATGATAGATTTCTTGATACATTAGATACATCATAACTACATCGAGGACGAGAATTGCTTGAAAAAGGAAGACCATAAACTGAATTTGAAGGATCAAACACGCGAGACAAGGAAATGTCTACAAACAAGCGGGAGAACCGCTGGGAAAATGCTTACATATTTGGACCAGCAAAAGAAAAGGTAAAAAAAAACTATGTGGGGACTATTTGACAGATTCGGACTAGGATAAAGAAGAAAACAAAAACATCTTTGTCCAGTCCTATTACAGGTAAATTACTCACGGATATTCCGACCTTTCCTAAATGTTACATCTATATTCTCAACATTTGTGATACCATGTATTCCCTATCTTTAAACATTGTACACATTGTGTTTTAAATTGACGAAAACGTATAAATAGACAGTAAAAGATCATCCGTTTGATTCAGAGAATTGTTATTTGCTTTATTTCTCATGAAACAGCTGGCGTAATTCAGTAGCCAAAAAGGATATGCATCTCGAACTACGTATCTAACGAACACTAAAATTGCCCGTGTACACTAAAATTGCCACTCTCATGGATTTGAGTACATGGATACGATGATCCGCAAGTTTGGATAATCTTGATTGCTGCTACAACTTTAAGGTTGCAAACCCAAGTGCAGGTTGTCTCAAGTAGTAAACTCGGAAGTCCAAGGCCGAACCATAAGGAATTGGTTAAATTACGATGAGAAGAACACTACAGCGTTGAAGATTCACTTTGGATAAATGAGTAAAAATCATTCTTGATCTTTTATTTAGCTCATATGAAAATCAACTATGAAATGATCTCATACGGAAGATAAAATGTTGATTGCAAAATAGACTAAATGATAGTTCTTGTTAATTGTTTGAGAAAATATGTCAAAATGAGTTATTGGTAGGTAAAGATTATTTAATCATTCATTGTGCCAAATTTGTCAACAATAAATCAAAGTTTTTAACAAACCAAAACCATTTGGAGAACATATATGATATACTTCAACCAAGTAAAAAGATTAACATTGAAGAACAAAGTGAAAGATCAAAGACAAAACTACAAATTTGTCAAAGTTTCACCCCTAACTCTAGCTAAAGGTTTAAAAGAAGGAAACTAGAATATGATGTAAAGGAATTGATGCCCTCAAACTCTTGGCCAAGGTCCCCTTGTAAATGATGTATCTTTGAAACATTTTTAGACACTTATCAATTGCCAACTCTTCTGTGACATCGAACACCTCAGTCCTTGGAGGGGCTTTCTTTTTCTAATCAACTAGGTACACCTTACACTGTCCAAAGGAAGGCCCCTAAATTAGTTGATATCATACGCATTTTGAATGCATCGGAATTGAGATGCTATTCTAATGTTGCCTGCTATTTGAAGAGTGGATCTACGCTCAAATAGGAAGTGGGTCAATCTGGTTCGAATTAAGGAAAGGAATCCAATTCTACAGCGTATCATTCGTCTGGCTAAAATAAATGAAAGTCCTACTCGATGATAAGTAGCTTATAACTAGGGAGATTCAGAATTTTGGAAGAATTGAAATTATTTAGATATAAGTCGACCATATTCTATTGGTAAAAAAGCTTTTAAGCAAGCAAGCGAGGAAAGTAGATTGATGATATTCATCCCGGGCCTCATTCACAATCTACATTCTACAGACACATAATAAATGATTAGTGTGAATAATTATCCAAAATTTATCTTTGTCTACTATAAAGGATAATTATATTCACAATATAATTTATATTTCTTGAATCACTCTTTATTGACACTTAAGGCTCTCTTTTTTTCATTGTAAAACTTACGCTCTTAATTTTTGTCAAAATTTTCTATTCAACGTTCTATTAATTAGCATATTTCATCCTTGATAATGGTTTTTTATCAAAATATTTTATTTTGTGCTTTAAAATAAGGATTTTTATTATTATTATTTTCTTCACACTTTTGCATATATATGTTTTTTTTTTAAATACGATGAGTAAATAAGTCATTTAGTGTTTTCAGACGGACTTTTTGGACGGATCATCAATTAATGGAATGTTACAACAACAGCAATGGATCAAAAAAGTTAAGAATATAAGTACTACAATGAACAAAGAATGAGAATCTTAAATACAATTAATACGTGGTGCAACCAATTAAATTGTGACGACCATTTTTGGGAAAAATGAGTTTTTGAATAGTAAATTTTTGAAGAACGTGTGGTTAAAAAGTAGGAAATTTTTTTGAATTTACGTAAAAAAATATTTTATTGTGAAAATATGTGGTTGAAAATGAGTGTGGAAAAAAAAATATTGAAAATTTGTTAACCAAAGAGGGGCATAATTATCCCACTTTGAATACTTGGTTGTTTAAAAGTAACACGTCATGAACAATATATTCAACTATTCAAAGTGGAGGAAGATTCTTTTTGAAAAAAAAATTGCTTATCAAACATTTATCACGTGCTTATCTCTTGACATTTTTCCTCAAGTTGGGACAATATACACACTATGCTAAAAGGTTAGGGACACGGAAGGTCACAAACTAAAAGTCGGGACATAAATGTTACTCTTACAAAAGGTTGAGAACCCCAATTTAATTAGCACCATAAATGCATCTCGAACACATAGTTGATCCATCAATGGTTAATACTAGCAACTATGTTGAAATAAAAATAGCAAAAAGTTAGATTCGAATATTTGAAAATTGAAACTTTTAGTAAATTATAAAATACATAATGAAAAATTCAAAAAAGTTTAATTTTTTTTTTTTTTTTTTTAATCTTTCAATAAAGTTCAGGAACTTTTTGAAAATTTTATTGATTCTTAAGAAAGAAATATTTGGACAAAAGTTTGACAACTTCAATTGAAAATGACTACCTATCTACATAAGCTAGACTAACAAATTGGTGGCTTCAACTAAGAATTACACTTTACTATGAAAGTTAACGTTCGGACTTGAAAGAGATTAACAAATGAAAAAGAATTGTTAGCTAAAAATATCGATAACGACTAGCATTTATCGACAAACAAGAGCGGAACTCAAGTTACAGTTCAAATCATTTTTTTTCTTTCTTAATTGAATATTCATTTGTTCGTTATGAAAAATTCTTTTAAGATTGCATAAAATATTGAATTAATATTTCAGTTTGATAAAATATTTCTCGTATTTTCAATATTCAATTAATGTTGTAAGCCCTTTCTCAAATTGGATATTGAATAATTGTGTATATATATATATTTTCGAAACGACTGGGAAATTGTGTCGGTCCACATTTCTCCTGTCTGGCTCCATTCAACCTACAAATTTGGTAAAATTAATGAAGAGTTTTTCTACGGCGTGCTATAGGGGAGCAGCCATCTAGAAAACAAACCATGAAAACGGTCCACTCACAAAATGCCATCTCCCCAATAATTTGTGAAAAATTCGTAGAATAGGATTCCATTGATCTCTGAAGACTGAAGTACAGAAAAATCTTTCAAAATGAAGAAGAACGTTCAGAGGGATTAAGTGTTTTTTTTTTTAACCACTTTACGTAAGAATAAAGCTGATTGTACAGCTTTTTTTTACCATTTGGTACACAATCCCCTCACATGGGGTGGAGCTCGAGCTGATTTAATGTTATTTTAAGCTCGGGCCCCACCTCATATTGTGAGAGGACTGTGAACCGAGCTGTTTACCGGAGTGTACATCAAGCTCGGTTCCTTTACGTAATACGTGCACATTTTATTAATCATGAAAATAATTTAGGATGAATTTTGGAGGTAGTCTAATCTAACTTTCAGTTAAATATGCAATTCAATTATGAAAATCAACACCCTCGTTTGGTTCCCACTTTTTCACCATAAAAATAAAAAATATGACCGTTATCCATCACATCCAGCCACCATATTTGACTTTACATTTCTTGTGTGGGGCCCATAACGATTATATTTTTCATTCTCATTTTACGAAAAATGTATATCAAATGGGGTCTAACTCAAGTTTTTATTCCTTTTTTTTTTAATGACGGAGAACCCACAGTCGCTATCCTTCAGGTGTGTATTTGGTAAACTCTCGGACTGACGCAATGGCATGCAAACCACGACAGTCAAGTTAACCACACTAAGTAAACTCGGTGCGACAAGCTCGACCGAGAAAGTATTGGTAGGGGAAATCGAACTCGTGACCAAATGCCTCCGCTCTCATCTACTCGTAACCTATAGATCATGGATGCCAATAGAAAGGTTATCGAGCCTTGCACCTTAAAACAAAACCTCGAAGAAGAATCAATACCATTTTGATACAATGCGGCTCAAGTGGTCATACATTGTACAACAAGTATTTGAATTATGGAATGATACGAAACAAAATGTTCAATATTTCCTTCCCCCATAATATTTACATAGGCTAATACACATATTTACATTTAAAAAAAAAAAAAAACATTTGTTATGTCTTCCTCAATACTATCTATGACTAGATTATTCGTGTGATCCGAATGCATATGAAAATAACTTACCATGTGGCGGCTACGGACCATCTAACTCCACTACCGAATTAAAACTTGGTCACAGGATAATAAATATTGCATTAATTATATGCAAATTATCTTGACTGGATGCAACAATCCCAAGATTTCAAAAGTTCTCAGGTCAAACATCAAAGATAACATATTGCATGCATGGAGGCTGTTTCTTAAACGGAAAATTGCAGTCAAACATGTGCAACGAGACCACCCCATCTAATGTTACATCACCAGCCCAGCCCCACGCTGCCGCCTCTATAGACAAATTAACCATAATTCAAAGAGCAATTACTATTCATTACCATTAATATTAAACACTTTTGGGCTCTATTTTTTTAAAAACTCATTTTTTATCGCACGTACTCAAATAAAATAATTTTACACAAATCTAAAATATTTCTTTATTTTTTAAGCACGCATTCTTAAAAAAAACACTATTTCAAAACACATTTTTCCCAAAAAGGAAGGTCAAACTGGGGCAAAGTTTAACCATCTACGCTAGTAGTGCTGGATAACATTATTCTAATTCGAAATTTAAGTAGATCTCTCTCTTTCTCTCTTGCCATATATAAGACCAAAAGGTAGGTGATGTTGTCATTACGATACTCTAAACTTCAGTTTCAGTTCTTTCAGACGGCTCAAAACAAACAATGGAAGCATATTCCTATACTTATCCACAAGAAGAAGAGAAAAAAGCTAAACAGATACCTTCTTTTCTTACATCACTCCATTCAGTTCGTAAGGTTCCTACAAAACCAATGAAGAAACACATAGCACCATTCCCACCAACCCCACCAAAAATCTACAAAGTGGATCCTGTTAACTTCAAGGAAGTTGTTCAGAGGCTCACAGGTGCAGCGCCTGATCATCAGTTCCATCACCAGGAGGTGGCGCCTCCCCCACTCGGCCTCTTATCAACCACAACCACCTACGTGCCTCCCAAGCGACCACCTATTGTTTATCCTTCAGTTAAAATGCCGTCGGCTGATAAAAAATTACTGTACAATGATCATGTGGCCGAAACAGAAGAGGGAAAATCTTTTGGAGCAGTTGGGCTGAGAATTTCACCGCCTTCACTTGCATGGTTTTCCTCCCTTTTTCCGAGTCCAAGAACTCTATCCTCTCTCGCCTCAAATAGACTTTGATTGTATAAATGAAATAAAACTATATTTTGAATGTGTAGAGCATCAATGGCACCGTGATAACAATCTTACTTCATATTTATATTATCTCTTTGCCGAAAAATTTACGACTGAGACTCCATCGTGAGTACAATTGATGTAGAACAGATGGCTGTGGAGTTTGAAGAGAAGATGGACCAGATTTCTACTAAAATGGGTGTTTCCAATAAACGGGCATAACTTTCAGCTCGCGCGTCAGAATTTCTATTATAATATGTTTTCGGAAATGGGAAGCGGCGCTCCAGACCGTGACAACCGGAGGAACCCTGGTTGAGTTTATTTCCAAGCACAAAATCTCAGTTTAAGGTGGGTCGCGGGACGTTTGAAGTTTTTAGCGTTTTTCCTAATTTTTCGTTTTATGTCTATTTTTGTCTTTTCGCTTAAATTAGAATTTTTGGAGACTATTTAAACAATTTTCGTTTGGAATAAAGCAGTTTTTCGATTTTGAGTTCATTATTTCCTTGAGAGTTCCGTTTTGTGTTTTAAGGATTTACTTTGGTCTTCCGTTGTGCGTCAACAATACTACAATGTGAAGGAGTTGTTCAATTCATTTTAGCCTCCCTGTCAAGTATATACATTCTCACGTATTATTGTGTTCAATAATTTAGATAATCAAATGCATACTCAATCCTCCGGCGATTTGGAACTACACCCTTATTGCTAACAAGATATATAAAAAATTGTTAAATAAATATTTAGGAGGAGCCTGCCTCTAATGCTTAGGCTTCCTCCATTTGGCAAAATTTTTAAAATATTTATAAATTGTCAAATTTAATTTTCAACTATACATTACCATGGACCGGACCCACATATACATCCACTTATCCACCCCTTATTTTTATCTATTATAAATTGAACCATTTGTGAATTCTTCCCAAACAGAGGTAGTTGTGGCCTGCGGGCATATGTAGTTGGTCAACAAAATCTGCTGCAAACATTTACAATACACCGAGAAGCAGTTTTGCAGAAAATTCAGTTGGCTACTTACTCTCTACACAGGCTCAGGACATCCTTGCCGTTCCAAAAGATTAATACATTGCAACTACAGCTTGCCTTCATTGCTAAATCCAGTTGACATTCTAATCAATCTCTTCATTATCCCAATAATTCCTAAGCTGTGACATGTGTAAAAGAAGTTCATCTCTGCCCAACCCTGTAAATTCTGCTAGTCATGATCCATGGAGGATGGTGCTGATAGTTTTCTTTGATCAACTCTAGAAAATTCCTGATGTTCTCATCCGGCCTTCTTCCTTTGCCTCCTTTCATTTTGTCACACTGTGTAAAAACAAAAGTCATGGATATCTGAAAAGTCGAGCAAAGAAGAAGAATAACCATAAGACATAACAGCAATCTGATTTGTAACAATGATTAAACTGAAGGTAGATTATTTGAGAATAAAAGCTGCATACATTGTTCCGACCAAGCCAATTAGCACAATCAAGGTCTATCTTCTAAGGTGGAACACTTGCATCTATTGAAAGCAGGACCGAGACAAGCTAGAACTGTGGCTTTTGAGGATGTAACCTATAAAATAAACGGAATGGACCACCATTCGCTGATCTCGACATCCAGGAATCATACACAAAAAATCACCGCCAATAGTAACCAGTACGGATTTGATTAGCATGTCTCTAAATTTCACAATTACACCGTTACACACGAAGAAAAGAAAAAATTAACAGACGATTTGTCAGACAAAACATTTGATCATGCATCTTGAAAACTTCCATAGATTTCACCAATCATTCAAGAATAACTGTTATGGCTACACAGGCCAATAAAAATAATACAATAAATTCTCCCATTGTCAGGCTACATATTCGATGGAAGTGTATGATTTTTCTTCACTGTCTGCCTCTTCTTAGCATGGATATATTATTTTACTTCAGGTACCCCTGCAATAAATGTATTAGGTGAACAGGAAATGTCCTCGAAACTTTCACAAACTATTTTGAATATTAATTAGTAATAGCGTGCAGCTTCCCTCACTTGAATTTACCAATCTCTTCTACCATGCATTTTGTAATGAGAAATGCCGTTTGTACCCGGGCCCCACCCCCACCCCCATGTCTCACATGGGGTCGAGCCCCACGTCCGACAAATGCGTGGGGCCCGATCCCTATGTAAGAGGAGGGGTGGGACCATGTAAATGTCCGGACACACATAATAGAGCTCTTTTGTAATATAGAATTAGGACCATTAAAGTTCAAATTAAAAAGATGCATTCAAATTGAATTGAACGAAGTCCAATTGCACGGCCCTTATCATAGGCCTGCAGGCTGCAACCATAGTGTTGAACTGTTGATGCATTTTTCGGCAAACTAAAAATTTACCACAAAACATGCTAAAATAATATTTTGTTAACTAATTACTGATACGATATGAATTAAGAAGTCCAACACATGTAATGCAAACAAAAAACTATCAAAAGCAACTATTTTGAGAGACTACATAATGTGTTCTCTAACAGTATCATAAACCTATAAAATGAATACATCATACTTTCAACCAGTAAAATGTCATGGATAGCACAAAATTGAATTACTCCACAGCTAACCCACCATGTACAGAACCAAAGAAAATCATAAAGCACACAAATGAACAAAAAGAAGTGATTAAAGGAGGCAAAACTCAAGGCTTATCCATAACCAGGTAAATCCACAATGTACCAACTTTTGTTCACCAAGAAATGATTAATCAACCGAGTCTTCCCTACACAATATTCAATAATATATATTAAAACTGATAATACATATATATTAAAACTTCAACCCGCAACTAAATATATTCTGACCAAAATAAATATATTACATTGATACCTGGTTTTTTAGGAGCAACCTCCTTTTTGCGGACCAAAAAGTTAATAAGCGAAGACTGGGGTGCTTTTTAGTATAGCCAAGTCAAAGGGCTATTTTTTCACTTTGGCAAAAAATTTGAAACATTCTCCACAATAACCATCCAATGCGTGAAAGACTATTTTATCCTTAAGCTTGTTATATAATAACAAAATTGGGTTATTGTTTAAAAGACAATAATACCCTTATATTGACTATAAAAAAATCACATCCACACTCTCACGTAATTTCACTTTGTTCATCTGTTGAATCCAACACAGTTGAAAAGTGTTCTATTTTTCATCTGTTTTAAATTTGAAAATTCATAAATTTAGCAAACACTCATAAAAAAATACTGTTTCTAGAGCCATCAATTGGAATCGGTAAGTATATTTTACGTATTTTTAATTTCACTTTCATTAAATTAGTAAATTGATTCGTTATTTTTACGTTGTTAGATTCAATTTTACAATCTGTATCTATAATTGTTTAGGTAAACAGAGAAAATAATATATATTTTACGTATTTTTAATTTCGTTATCTTTAAATCGAAAAATTTATTCGTTATTTTTACGTTGGTAGATAAATTTTTTAGACAAACGGATGAAAAAATTAGTTTTCGCACTATCCGCACGGCCCGCACGTCTGGGTCGTGCGGATCCGAATTTTTTTTTTAAAGATCCTTATAATTTCTGATATTTAATTAATTGTGTTATGATATTTTAATTCATAATGCAGATCTCTGACATGTGTCCCAATTTGTTATTTCGATGAATTTGAAAAGAAGAAAAGTGGCCAATGGGAATGGAAATGGACAAGTGAAGGAGATGGGGTTAATACAATATATATAACAAAGAAAACACCGTTTACGGAAATGTATCAAGAAATACAAAACATGCTTAACGTCGATCCCTCTCAGTACGATATGGAATTGGAATTTTTATTTCAGAAGCATTCAACTATGAGTATTCCGCCTATGAAAGTTACTTCTGAAGTGCAAATGAAGCATCTAATTACATTGAACCAATGCCGAAAGTCGGCTCCTATTGGCGTAACTTTATCGAGAAAAAATGTCCCCGATGGTGATCACGAAATCTCCGATGTAGAGGGTTGTAATGTAAATGATTTTTGGGATACAGTTGAGATTGCTCGTGAGGATGATGTGGTTATTCCCGAAATAGTTGCTACTCACAATGGTCTCACGGTTACACACAGAATTCACGATGAAGTTCAAGACAACGAGTTTGGAAGGCAATTTACGAATGAGGATTTGCTTGCTGTATCTAGACAAAGACATGAGTTTGGTGGAAGTTCACATGCTTGGCCGAGTGCACGCTCTTCTAATTGTTCGCGTGCAGTTCCCGAAGATGAAGATTTGTATGTGGATCAACTGTTCCAATCGAAAAGAGATTTGCAGGAAGCTGCGCACCGGATTGCAATAAAACATAACTTTGAGTTCAAAGTTAAAAAATCAAACAAATCTGCGTACACTATTATTTGTGTGGACGATAATTGCAGTTAGCGTTTGAGCTCGACTAAGATGGAAACAAATGAGTGCTTTATTGTTCGCAAGTATGCGCGAGAATACAATTGCGAAGTGGGTATTCGTTAAAATGATCACAAGCAAGCTCGATCATGGTTTATTGGGCGAGAGATAATGCAAAGGTTTGAAGACCCACGGACTATTTACAAACCTGCAGTTATCGCCCACGACATGCGTCGAAATTATGGGATTAACCTGAGCTATCAAAAGGCCTGGAAGGCTAAAGAATGTGCATTGCAGGATTTAATGGGATCGACCGAGAAGAGTTATGCCAAATTGGCCAGGTATTGCCATAATATGGGGAGAACTAATCTTGACTCAGCGTTTTTTATTGAGAGCGATGACGAGAATCAATTCAAGTACTTGTTTATGGCTCTCGGACAATGCATTAGAGGATTTCAAAATGCGATGCGACCCCTAATTCTAATTGATGGTACAACCCTGAAAGCTAGATATGAAGGGAAGTTGATTATTGCTACATGTCAAGACGCCAACATCCAAATTTACCCTCTTGCGTTCGGCATAGTCGATGGAGAAAATGATGTAGTGATGCGTTGGTTCTTCACGAAGCTGAGAGAAGTTATTGGGGACGTCGAGAACCTTGCATTTGTGACTGATCGGGGACAGTCAATAATAAATGGTATAGCTGAAGTTTTTCCGAACGCACATCATGATTATTGCATGTACCATATACAGGGTAATCTGAAGACTAAGTATCAGGGTAGTGGTATCGTTACATTATTCAGGAAAGCTGCAGAAGCATACAGTTTTGAAGAATTCGATAAGTTTATGGTCGAAATAGAACATAAATCACACGGTGCATAGGAATATTTAACAGAGATAGGGGTTGAACATTGGGCACGGTCACATTTTTCAGGACGTCGATACAACATGATGACGTCGAACAATGCGAAGTCGCTCAATGCATTATTCAAGAAGGATCGAGAGTTACCAGTTCTTGCAATGCTTGAGAATATTCGACAAGAGCTGCAGATGTGGTTCCATGACAGACATGAGGAATCACAGAATTATACAAGTGCGTTGACCCCGGCTCAAGAAGATAAACTCTTCAAAACTCTAGAGGTGGCGAGAAAGCTAATTGTAGAACCGCTGGATCAATTTCGCTTCTCCATGAAATACGGACGTAATATGGGCTGGATCGTGAGTTTGAATGATAACACATGCACATGTAGACAGTTTCAGTTGGAGAGTTTTCCATGTGCTCATGCAGTCGCAGTGGCTAAGCATAGAGGAATTCCACCACACAGTTTATGCACTCATTATTATATGGCTGATTATTGGAGAGCAGCATATGTCGAAACTATATTTCCTCTACCAAATGAAGCCGAGTGGGAAGTTCCCGACCACATTATTCCACTGAATAATTTGTTGCCACCCGACGCCAGAGCACGTACTCCTGGGCGTAGACGTACATCTAGAATACCATCTACCGGAGAATTTTCCTAACCGCGTAAGTGCGGTAGATGCGGTGCAACGGGGCATACTAGAAGATTTTGTCCAAGTCAGATTTCTCTACACAACAATGAAACGGATGTTGAATAAAATTTAATTTTTATGTACTGTTTACACATTCTACCCGTTATATCATATTTACTGTGTTGTACAAGTAATTACATGTGACGTTCTATTGTTTTTCAATTATAGAATGATGTTTCGAAATCGATGTTACTTTTATGTATTAATTTCTTTACTATTTTCATATTTTCATAAATAAGTTAGGACACGAGTTACAATAAAAAAATATTATTAAATTGATAATTAAAAAAATTACATAGTAGACTAAGGATCACAATTATTTTCATACATATCGCAGGCTAACTTCAACCTCCACATATCTATCCACGATTGAGTTATTGTATCAACCTGACGACCAATACTCAAAAATTCTATATACTTTATTGTGAACATACCACAATCGCCCCTGCAAGTAAATAATAATATATTAGATCGATAACATATAGCTAGAAATAATTTTTTCAAATTAATAACTTGTAAATACTTACGACAGTCATTGTCTCGGTGTCGTCGTGACCCTCACAATGGCTAGTCTATCATCAACTCTAATCATCGCATGTCTGGCCATCATGGGAACTATCACACACATCGACTCCAGTATTAGCTGCAGTTGGTCTTGTGACAAACAGCTATGATTCGAATCGTACACATATATAATCGAATCAGCAAAAATAATCTCAACTGCAAAACAGTGTGAGTTCGCAACCACGGACACGTATATATGTGTACAATCCGCCCACGGCTTTCCATAGGTCGGCTCCAGCCCAATGACCCACTCTAACATGTACTCAGGTAGCACGTATTTGTTTCCTTGTAATAGTAGCGTGCTATGCTCAATATCAACGATACGTGCAAACCCGGAGCTGAGGATGACTCGACCAAGAAAGTCAAACGATCTCGGGTATCTCTGAGCTCGACCGCGCAACATTTCCATGGCCACGTCAATATGCTACAGTAAAAACACAAAAATAAGAGTGTGACTGTTTAATTAAATAAAACAAGAACTTACGTAACGAAATTAAATCACCATGTGCTCAAATACACTTACATCGTCTGCGAGCCAAGTTCCCGATCTTGATACATCTTCAAACCACCGTCTGGGATTCGATATCCTCCTCTTCCCGATGGTGTAGCTATCTCGAAAAAAATGACGAGAAAAAAGTTGAGTTGTTACAAAAATCATAAATAATTTCATAACGACAAATAAGAGAAATCGTAAAATACTTACTCGGATTTAAGAGATTTAAACCACTCATCAAATGCTTTTTGCCTAACGGGGCGACCTCGCGAAAGAGATTGGGAAATGTCCCGTCCATGAACGTTCTTCTCTTCCCCTCGGCCGTGAAGGGCGAAACGATATACTGTGACGGCAATCTCTGCCTCTTACCTACCACCAACTCTGGCACGTCAGCAGCACGCTTCTGCCCCCTCCCGACCTCTGTCATCCCCTCTGACACAAGGACTACATCCTCCATCGTGTCTGGCGTCCTCTCACCCTCTGGAACATCCCTCTCTACCTCCACCATCTCCGATACCCTCTCAACCTCCACCACCACCTCCGGTGCCCCCACAACTGCCTTCTCCACCTCGGGTACACCCTGAACCGTCTTCGTCGTCGGATCGATCAAGGACTGTCGCTGATAAGTGTCTGCAAAAAATGCGTCGAATGCAGCCTCCGACGTCCACGTCGGATCATCATACCCCATCTGATCCCCTCCCCCATCACCCCTTCCTCCCTGAAAACTGTCATGCCCTCCATCACCCCTCTATCATGATAACCGCCTTCTCCTCGGTCGCCTGCTCCATCCCGAGAGTCGCGAATATCCGCAGGGATACTATGTCGCCTCGTAACCCTTCGACCTTAGTATGAAGGGCTCCTAAACCGACTCGTAACTCCGTACGAAGGGCTCCTAAATCGGCTCGTAACTCCGCTACTTCCACTCTCATCTCCCCCATAAATGTAGTGAAAAGCTGGAACAAATCATCACTGGCAGCATTGCAATTACGTGCAGGAGGAGATCTCATCGTCAGCGAAGATTTGCTCGGAGGAGGTGATCTGCTCGGCGGGGGTGATACCCTCGGTGGAGGTGATATCCTCAACAGAGGTGATCCCCTTGATGGAGGTGATACTGACTGACACTCCTACAATATTAAAGTTAACAAATGAATAAATTAAGCAAAAACGATATTCAATAAACATACCCCCAATCTATCGGCAACGTGCTCGGGCACATGGTCGTCTGTCACAACTGGCCCAGACAAGTCGCCGAGATAAATTTGACCCTCTTCCTCGGTTGACGGTCTCAACTCAGCGATGACTTCAAGCTGAGTTATGAAAATTTCACCCAGGTTACTTACCATTAATTGAGATTTCGAAAGGACATAAAACATAAATCGTAAATGTATAATTAGTACCTCAGGATCGTCGAGGAGAGCAGACAAGTGTTTGGCGAGCGGCTTGTCTTGTGCTCGCCAGTGATGCATCCGAGGGAAGCATGTCTCCCCTCTACTCGCATACTGGGAAGCCAAGATGGGAACAGTCTCGTATACCCATATCTGCAATCATTGCAATTATTATATATAAAATTTAATAAAAAATAGATGATTAATTATTTTAAACATTTTACCTGTACAGCCAACGGCATGCCGTACGTATCGTACTTTGCGCTCTGGCCTACCCCCTTAGGCAATGAATAGCCCCTCCTGAAGTGGCGTAATGTATCTATATAACAACTTTGTCCCCATGGATAGTTGTTGAAGGTAACAAAGTTATCAACAACCTCCAGATGGAAAACGTCAATCGACGTCTTCCTACGATGACATCTAAGCAGGCTCTCTACGATAAGCACCAAGCCAAGCTTAAATTTGTCAGACATCTGGGCGCAGTCCCTGAATGCGTCTCTCAACTGACCCAGTGTCACTGTCGACTGCCCATGAAAATACTCATTCAACAGTCTCTTATTCTTCGGAATACGGGCTTTTGCTGCTTCTGCCCCCGTACATCTCAAACCAGTAATGAGTGCAAACTCAAAAATAGAAAATGTCGCTACCTTACCCCCAATATCAAATCTGAGGACATCTCCGTCTACTGGCTTAAGTAGCCGACATAACAATGTATCGAACATCTGGCCAGAAAACTGTACGTCTTGCAACGTCCGCAGGGGACATAAGCAGGACCGACGCAACATATTTGCATGCTCCTCATCGAGCATATCCTCCACCAACGTAAATGTAGCAAAGTTACAATTCGCTGTAACTTTGCCGGGGACCTGTCGAACGGCGTCGTCTAAATGATATTCCATCCTGCAAAATTTATAAATTTCAACTATTAGAATCTTGTGCAAATAATAATGGATGAATCGTAATATTAAAAAATTAAACTCACTACTATACGCAAGATACAACGATAAGGAAATATTTAAATAATTAATTAATTACGTATTAAACGAATAAATTACATATTTAATTACGACAATTAATTAACGAAATATTTAACTACGAAAAATTAAATACGTAATTAAAATAAATAAATTAATTAATTAAATACACAATTAATTAAATAATTAACAAATGAATAAATAAAAAATTACATAAATAAAAAAATAAATTAATATTAATACTAATATTTAAATAAAATATTAATATTTAAATTAATTAAATATTAATACTTACCATTAAATATTAATATCTTTCAATATCAATTAAATATTAATTAATTGAAAAAAATTACGACAATTAATTAATACCTAATAATTAACTAACGAATAAATAAAAAATTACATAAATAAAAAAATAAAATTCATATTAATACTTAATATGAATACTAATATTTAAATGAAATATTAATATTTAATTAATTAAATATTAATATTTAATTTAAATATTAATATTAATATTAATATATTGAAAAAAAATTACGACAATTAATTAATACCAATAATTAACTAACGAATAAATAAAAAATTACATAAATAAAAAAATAAATTAATATTAATACTTAATATGAATACTAATATTTAAATGAAATATTAATATTTAAATTAATTAAATATTAATATTTAATTTAAATATTAATATTAATATTAATATATTTGAAAAAAAATTACGACAATTAATTAATACCAATAATTAACTAACGAATAAATAAAAAATTACATAAATAAAAAAATAAATTAATATTAATACTTAATATGAATACTAATATTTAAATGAAATATTAATATTTAAATTAATTAAATATTAATATTTAATTTAAATAATAATTAATTGAATAAAAATTTTGACAATTAATTAATACCTAATAATTAATTAACGAATAAATAAAAAATTACATAAATAAAAAAATAAATTAATATTAATACTAAAAATTTATACTAATATTTAAATGAAATATTAATATTTAATTTAAATATTATTATTTTTCAAAATAGTAATTAAATATTAATTAATTGAAAAAAATTACGACAATTAATTAATACTTAATAATTAACTAACAAATAAATAAATAAATTACATAAATAAAAAAATAAATTAATATTAATACTTAATATGAATACTAATATTTAAATGAAATATTAATATTTAAATTAAATAAATATTAATATTTTTCAAAATAGTAATTAAATATTAATTAATTGAAAAAAAATTACGACAATTAATTAATACTTAATAATTAACTAAATAAAAAATAATTAATTACATATTAAACGAAGAAGATACATTTTTAATTACGACAATTAATTAACGAAATATTTAACTACAGAAAATTAAATACGTAATTAACATAAATAATTTAATTAATTTAATACTCAATTAATTAAATAATTTACAAATGAATAAATAAATAATTACATAAATAAAAAAAATAAATTTTAATTTTAATGTAAATATTAATATTTAAATTAAATATTATTAATATTTAAATTAAATATTAATATTTAAAAATATTAATTTAAGAAAAAAATTGATATCCTGGCCAGACGGCCCAGGCCCAGCGGGGCCGTTTGGCCCGGATGGTCCAGCGGCCGTCTGGGCGGGTCGGATCCGTTCGTCTTTTACATTTTGCCGCTTGCGATTTTGCAGGCGACTTCTTCACCTGGAGATCGGTTTCTGGTCCCAAAAAACACTTATTAACAACTCAATCACGCATTCAAACCATTTTGGCATAGTATAATCAATAAATCTACTTCTAATCTCACATTTATTTCAAAAATTTAATGTATTCCATGTTTTCAAAACTCACCTTCGTCAAGTTAGAAGATGGAGATGGCGTTGGCGACTTGTGCTCCGGTCACTGGTTGTGCTGGCGGCGGGGTCGTGCGGGTGGTGGTGGTAGGCGGTGGTGGGGTCGTGCGGGCGGGGAAGTCGGAGGCTACAGGGTATTTTTCAAAAGGAGGGTATAAATGGGAATAAAGATTTTTTTACATTTTTATGCATTTTATCTTTTTTTTTTAAAAAAATTTGGTCAAAACTATTTTGAAAAATGGGCCGGGTCAACCGGCTGTTGACCACTAATTCCTCTCTTTAGGACAACCCTTGGGCCGGTTACTACTCTTCACAAAGTCAACATCTTTAATTTTAGCATCGTCGGCGTACAATCCGAGCCCGATATTCGAACCAAGTAGGATCATATCATCGATGATGTCATCAGGGTTGACTCCATGAGGCACAAAAAGGACAGTCCGCACGAACTTGGCCACCACGGTTAGCACCGTTGGTCTTCGACCTTTCGGAGGCGTGGCACTTGGCAGCAATTTGGTTGTTGAGAAGTGGAGGTCCCAAATGCAAGCGAAGGTGGATGGGATTTGTGAGAATGAGGAAGGGAACGAAACATTGATGAGAGTTGGGGATTGAGTAGGTGAGACCTCAGAGTCAATAGCATCCTTTATCTATTGAGCTAGAGATTATGTCCAGCTAAGCTTGGAAACTTTGATCTTGATATGTAAAAAATTATGTGAGACAGTGTATTCCTATCAGGAATGTTCATAGCCCTTGTCATTGGTCCATTAGTAATGATTGTATATGTCTAGTGCCAAAATTTTCTCAATTTTTGCCCTTTATGGTTTCAATTACTATAATGGAGTTCGTAGTGTAAAAACTTAATATGATTACATCATGTAGATGACAACGTCAAATAGGAAACTCTAAAAAAATCGAAATAATGTTTATGCATTAGAGTAATGCTACAATAACCACTTAGATAACCACCTGAATGATCGTGTGTGAGTGTGTGAGGAAATATTATTTTATTCATGAGGGGCCCGCACACTCACAAGTGATCATCCAAATGGTCATCCGAGTGGGTAGAGTAGTATTTTTCTATGCATTAACTTGGAAAATAATTAACAACCACCCTTTAGGAGATCTTGATAATATTGTCAATATCCAAAATAAAATGGTTCTGACTTTTGTGCCGTATTCGGTAGAAGGAGCCTAGCTGATATAATTAAGTGGAAGGCTCCCGACTTAGCCATGAACAACATTGATCTACCTCTAGTATAGTAATTTTCTGTTGTAGTGTTATGATATATATGGATATACACGCATCCCATAAGATTGAAATGTTGAGAAAACCAATCGAATCAGATACACTTGCATCACACCTCGGTTTTCAATAATAAAAATATAACATCCTTTGGAAAAATAAGATACACAAAGCACTAACTAGACCTCATTAATCAGCAAAAAAAACTAAGATGTCACAATTTGCCAATTAATGTTCCTGTCCCAGGGCCGTACTTGTGTTTCGCGGGTCTTGAGGCGAACTTAAAAATTTGGGCTCCTAAATCGTAGCAAGTAATCAATTCTTTTCATTTATAAGAATCTTACGGAACTAAATTTGTCAACTTTAAATCAACAATAAAATAGCAAATGAACTGAAATAATTAAACAATTTATATTAAAATAAATAATAATGCGAGACTGATCTAAACGATCACTTAAATACAATTCGTATTGTGATCACTATATTCAGAACGTTCTTCCCCAACTAAACTACACAAATAGATTTAGATCCTAACCCTGTGCAGTACCATCGCATACGAGGACTTCGACGTTGCGTTTTAGAAAGTGCTCAAGGTAATTGATTTTGTGATTAAGTTACAGCAATCATCCTAAAGCAAGGTCAACTCTTATTCAAGTATAGAAAACGTTTTGATTTACTATCCGCAAAGTACCTCAAAGCTTGCTTCTTCCTCCAAAGTGAGATTTAGATCGGGAAGTACAAACTTAGCTTCACTTGGAGAACCTGCCTTCTCTTCAAAAGGCCCGTTTGGAGGCCAGCATTGCAGCGAATTATCATTGCCTAAGACAAATGGTGGAAAGATTGGAGGGATATGATGACGAGCTTCAGATTTTTGCTGGAATTGACTCTTGTGGCCATATTTGCTTAGGCTATCAAAAATTCTTCATAAATTAATTGATGATTAATTTGGGCCCCCTACATAGCTGGGCTTGTGCCTCCCCTCAGGTCTGGATCTGTCATGTCCTTTTCTCTGTAAAAGCAAGGCCTATAGCTGCTTACATTTGTAGATTGAAACATAAAAACTATCAGAAAATCTCGAATTATTTACCTGTTTGAGTCGACTCAAAACTTCCTCTCTCTTAGCAGATCGTTCAGCATTCTCGTACAGTCCCTAATCCACCAAAAACTAAAATAAGCCACGAATCAGTTGTCCTGGAAAAATCACAAAGAAAGCAAAAGGACTTGACATAGAAGAGAAGCCTGCAAGATGAGTAGTTGGCGGCCCAGTGGAAACGAACCACCGGGCAGTGGAGTAAAAATGGAGCTATTTTGGGAGGAAATATGTGGAAATGGCCTGTTAAAAATTGAAATAGATATATAAATTATAAGTTACCAACTTTACACCCATCTTCAACCAGAGACAGTTAGACAGAGAGAGGAGAGAAAAAAGGGGGAAAATGAAGAAAATTTCGCAAAGTCGACTAACAATCGAATTCGACCGAAAGTTGTCATCCCTATGATCTACCAACGTCAACATGACAACAACCATAAAACTCAATTATTATCTTCAATAAGTTTAGTTTTTTGTGAGAAGTTTAGGCCCCGTTCTCGTTGCTGTTTTCAATTTTTCAAAACGGCGAAAACGCGTTCTCTTTCTCATTTTCGAAAACGCATTTTTGAAAACAAGAAAAAAAAATTACACAAAAAAATACAAAACGGCTTTTTGCCATTTTGAGCGTTTTGAAACCGTGTAGAAAAAAAATGAAAACACGGGAAACGCCCAAAACGCCTAATCTCTTTTTCCAATCCGTCTCTTCCTTCGTTCAAAACGCCATGCCTTCTCTCCTTCCATCTCTCTTCTCGACATTGACGACTCATTCAAACACTGCAAAAGGATATGTGCTCGTGCTGACGTCGAAGGAGATTGAATTACAGTTTTCAACAATTGATTTCTGGGGCAAATTTTCCCCTTCTTTGTATCCAACTTTTCAGTTCTTCAAAACTATTCTACTAACAAAAATATATGGTTTTGCGGGGAAGAAGAAGAATAAATGGCGACGTGGGGTGCATTATGGGGGACTCGAGTAATGAAGATAGTGAAGAAGCACGATTCAGGAGGCCTAGTTTGGAAGAGAATTAAGCTCACGTCCACTCGCAAAGCCAACGCCAAGAAGCGGCTACGTCGCGTTTGGCAGGTACCCTTATATATTCACTTTATATTCTCTGTTTTAGGTTTTTATATTTTAAATCCTCCAAGTTCTTGTACGGTCAGTGATTTCTATTTGGGTTTTGATTAGTATTGGTATTTGTTAAACAAAAACGTCCGCTTTTATGTGGTTTGTGTGTCAGTTGTTTGATGTGGGTCTTAAACTAGTAGTCCATTGACATGCTAATGATTTTTTCAACTTTGATGAGTTTAATTCTGTGAAGGCATTAAATCCCAGAGATTGAGTGATGAGGACAAAAAATGATTTCTGTTAGCAGTCTTGCTGAAAATGATTGAAACTGCATAAGCTCAACTTAATGTGGAAATTGAATTACAGTTTTATCTTCTTCATCTGTTAAATTGCAAATTCTACACACTGTATATTAGTTTCATGTATATGATTGAATGATCTCTTATTGATGTGGGAAGTTTACTTGGAAAGTGCATAATTTTAGTTTGTTTAAGGAGATGATAAAGACGCAGAAAATAATGAGCCCTGTTTTCCTGGCAGGGGAGTGTAATTTTAGTTTGCTATTAGAAGCTTGTTCTGTTGTATGATATGCATTTAAGTTGCAAATCCTGGGTAGCTCTAGAACTAGTGAATGAATGTATGAACTTGAGAATATTCCTTCAGATATCCAATTGGGCTGGTTGCTGAGCCCCCTAGAGTAGGCCAGTTTTGGATGAACGAGGTCAATTCTTGGTGTTCTTGTGGTTTACTAATTACTGCATTTTATCTACCAATTTTATAATTATTATGGGATTAGTGTTTTAATGTTTGAAATTGGGTGTGTTCTCACTTTAGTTTTTTTTACTAGATGTATTAGTATTAAATGGGTAACTGATAATATTGAGAAAAGATGCCTCGACGTGAATTGGTGACATATGAAGGGGTGTGAATGAATGGCATTTAGACAACTAGTGGCGAAGTGATTAAATGTTTGAAATCATCTCTCTATTAGAATCTCTTGATTAACTTATGAATAAAACGTAATGTTCGTTGCATAACATGTGTTGTTTTGTCTTAAGTTGTATTACTTGCTAGTGAGGTATAAAAAGCATAGTTTGGCTCACTATACATTATTTAATGTACTGGGGTTTGACATTAGCACTTGGTGAGTATACATATTAAGTATTGTATGTGTTTTGGACAATGTTCTAAAAGGCATAATGCGTTGCGAGGCGTCGAGGTCGAGAATCAAGAATCACAAGTTTAGGCATGTCTATGCGAAGAATAAGCGTCATAATGCGTTTCGTATTTTTAATATTATTTTAATTATTTTTAAGACATTAAATATATTTTTATATAAAAAATAGATTTTTTAATTTTTACTATATCATAAAAAAAAATTTGGCCCAAGTTTTTTTTTTTTTTTTTTAATGTTAGACCTATACATATAGGCCTTGGCCCAAAATTGAAGAGGCTCAAATGCATTTCAAGTTTTCAACCCCAATCCTCTTTCACATTTTGACCACAGCTCCATTCCATTTCACTCGAGGCTTCAAACTTCTCTAGTTCTCCTCCCGTCTCCACTCTCCACCACCGCTGGCCTCATGTATGGCTAATTTCTCAAGGACCGGACATGGACAAACCTTCAGTCCTACGCTTGGGCCTGCAGTAGCACCTTCGAGCGGCCGAGCCCTAGACGCAGCAACTTCCGAACTTCACACCTTTCAATTCTGAATTTTCGAACTTCACGCCTTTCAATTTTGAACTTCAATGGTCGATCCCTGGGCGCAGCAACTTCCAAACTTCACGCCTTCACACTTTCGAACGGCCGAGCCCTAGACACAGTCACGATTCATGCCTTTGGTAAAGAAATATATACTTGTTCTGATTCTGAATTTGATCTGCTTAGTCACGATTCACGCCTTTGGTAAAGAAATATGTACTTGTTCTGATTCTGATTTTGATTTGCTTTTCAATTCATCTTGAAATTAGACCTGGATTAATTCTAATGTTGGCATAATTGGAAGCATGAGTTTTCTTCAATGGAGGTTTTTGATGTGTAGACTGTGTAGTAATTGAATTTGATGATACAGATTATGATTGAACGCTTACCACTTGATGCTGAACTTGTTGAATTACTTGGAGATAAAATTGGCAAAGGGCATAATGTTCTAGCATAACCCCCTTTGGATTTGGAATTTTTTTAGGCATATCAGTATCCCACATCGAAAGTTCTCCTAAAAATTAAAGGAGTCTACTTCTATAAAAGATCCTCTTACCAGGAGAGAGTTAACAATTACTGAATGGGCCTTTCACTTATGGGCCCAATAAGTTAGTCTTAAAATTTTAAGTAACAATGGCCCGGTTTTGCTGAGTTTTTAGTGGTCAATGCAGCGTTGACCGCTTTTTTACGCGCATTGGGGGTATGCGAGGCATTTTCACCACGCCTCGCGCCTAGGCGCGCCTATGCGGCGCATTTTGCCACCTTTTAGAACATTGGTTTTGGGTACGAGACATAGATAAGGTCTGTGATTTCAAATTTATTTTTGGATACCTTGATTCGGCAAGTATTAACTTGGTGTGGTTTGCTTGCATGTTTATTATGTATCAAGGTGAATATTTGTTATGTTTTTTGTTTGACACCCAAGAATGTCGAGGAAATGGTTTACCATTTAAGTTATATTCATAGGCTTCGGTCTATGATTGAATTAACACCACAAGCTGAGACTCAAATTAATGGGCCATTTGAAGTGATAATTCATTGAATTAGTTGCTCATGGTCCACTATATATAAGTGATTGCCCTTTAAAAGCTTTAATCTATCCACAAAAATGTTTGGCTGATTTTTTGTATGCCCTAATCTTTGTATTTATATTTGTTGCATTTTCATTTTGTGTGGCAAGTGTGGCAAGAAAACAAGAGGCAACCGTCCTTTTCCTTGTCCTCTTTGTGAGCAGCCAGCAACCTCCTTCATTCTGTTTATGGGATTCTATGCTCTTTGAGGGCCATACATTTCTTGAGCAACCTTAGAGGAGTATGAGGTTGAGCTTAAGTACTGAAGTAAATTTGTGGTGTGGATTCAGTGGTCAGCTCTTTAGCAGAGAAGGCATCGGTGGGGCTGGAACTAGACAATCGGGGACTTGTGCCTGAGCTGAAGCCTGATCTCTTAATTTTGCCTTAGATAGTTAGTGGTAAGAAAAAAACAATAGTTCGATAGTTGACTTGAATTAAAATGAAGTTACATTATTAACCTTGTTCTTATCATTCTTACCCCTGTTTGTTTCCCATATTTACCTCCCATATAATTAATTTTTGGAACATTGCCTATCCTTTTTCTGACATTCTACAGGAGGCTTTAATTTCTTTTTCACCTTTTGCTCATCCTCCATCGAATTAAGAAGAAAAAAACCTCTGGTTTACACCAACGCCACAATAGAGCAGATCTTAACACTGGACCACCATGAGCAGCCAAGACATTGTGCGACTGTAGGGATCGTACACGGCACCTCCGGTTCTCAACGCACCTGCTCTTTGTAACGTTTACCCGTGTTCTCTCGACTGCACATCTGACATCAATATTGGACCCCTTTCAAGCGATTGGTGTTCTTCTTCGTAGCTACCTCAAGCCACGGTTTTGCCCACTTCTTCATAGGCATCACACGCATCCTGCTTCCAAGTAGAAAAGGAGTTCTGTATGTACGCTCCTTCTTGTACTCACCGCGATTTCAATTTCCAGCCTTCAAGATTGGGTCCTCATCAGCACGATTTATGATTTGTAACACAGTGAACATCGAACTCTAAAATGTAAAACTATCGTGCTGCTATTGAAATTTGCACTTTCCCATCCACTGCAACGTTTCAATTTGCACCGCTTTTTCAATTTTCCAACATTTCAGTTACACATTACACCAGTTGCTATTTTGGTGTGCGCGTTTTACTGTGAATATCTCCTATTTCTCCCAATTTTCCTGCTTCTGCGCAGCAAGACTTGTGTTTACTACAAATTCCTGCAAAATAGGAAATGGCTAGTTGCTGAAGTTGTGTAGTTCAATTCAGTTACTCATTACAGTACTTGCTATTTCGGTGTGCGCGTTTTACTGTGAGTCTCGCCTATTTGTCCCAATTTTCCTGCTTCTACGCAGCATGCCTTATGTATATCACAAATTCCTGCAAAATAATATTTTGGCGTAGTTGTTGTAAAGTGTAGTTCCCGTGATATTAGAATTGGTTTAGTTTCTGTCCATTACAAATTGCTGCGAGTTTGTTTCATGGGTGTGTTAATCTATACTTTCCTTTGCTTTCTCTATTTTCACTTTTTTAGCATTAATGTTTCCTTTTCCCAAAAATGAATAGCCAGTGGAAGAGTTTGAACATTGTAATGTCTGCCTGCCTCTCTTAATCACGTTACACCGACTCGTTTTTGTACTCAATTTCACGGCGCACACATAAATTTTTTGAGTCTGTTATTCTTGCCAATGTTGACACTGCAACTATTATTTTCCTTCCATGTTCTTTTGCAATATAATTATTCGTGTTTTTTTCCCAGTTCTTCATGTTTCCCATCCACTGCTAAAGTGTGTTTTTCTGTGTTGCATCGTAAGGGCAGACCATTGTTGCCTTCCACATGTAGGTCGATCATAATATTACTTGGCAGTCCATAAACCGGGATCCTTAGAATTCAGAAATTCGTCTGTGCCTCCCCATCGCATCTCAACCGATCAAATGGATTCTTCTAACATACAGGTACTTCCACACCTTTCACTTTATGTCAGCAGTTTACTTTCAACTGTTTCTCTCATTCCTTGTCCCCACTCCAACTTTGAAGCAGGGAAACGTTCCAGTTGTTGATTTGTCTGGTGCACGGGAATTGGGACGGTCCTCGGACTCCAAAAATTATGCGATGTGGAATGAATCGGACAATCAATTCTTCATCGAGGCATGTGAAACTGCAATTTCTGAGGGGCATCGCAACGGCCGCTGCTTCACGAAATACGACTGGGAATTCATCATTGTTGCGTTCAACTCACAGACGAAGCACAACTAGAGCAAGCAACAGCTGCGCAACCACTGGGACGCACTGCGTCGGACACACAAAGGTCTTTCCGAGTTGAAAAATTGCAGCGGGGTCGAATACAACCCTTCCACCGATCAAATTGTAGCTTTGGAGGAATGATGGAGTCGAAAGCTAAAGGTAATTAGTTTCAAAAAAATTTATTACGATTTCCTATTTATGCATTGCCGACCTCACTATTTACCCATTCGTACACAGCAGAACAAGGAGTACACAACCTTCATAGATAAGGACATGCGCGAGATTTACATTCGCTATCGTCAGATTTTTTGGCGATAGTTACGACGTCGACAAGTACGCTGTCACTCCAACCAAGTTGTATAGAACGGGTTTCAGCCTGTGCGAGGATAGTGCACTCGAAGACCACTGGGATTCAATCCCGGTCGATGTTGAAAGCAGCGGTTCGAGTGACGAGGCGGATGCCATACACGGCACCTCCGGCATGAAGGTATCTGGCACCACAAACGACGGTAAACAAAAGTCTTACAATGGCAAGCGAAGGGCAAGAAGAAAAAAGTAATTTCTGTGCGTGAGCTGTCCTTCTCTGTTGATCGGGCCGCTAGTGCCTCAGAGGAAGTAACCAACAAAATTAATACAATGATGGCTCCTAATGATCGTGTTGACAATGAGTGCGTGAATGAATTTTTGGAGGCAGAGCGTTGCACGCCGCTCTACTATTTCGCTCTTACAATTCTGTCGCAAAAACGATATAGAGACATGTTCATGGGCTTGAAAGATTGAGGAAAAATTTGAGTAGATTGCGTGGATGTTCTCCAAGCGCGATAACCAATTTCGCTTGTGATTCTGTAATATTAAAAATAATCATCCGTACAGATGTTTGTAGTATTTACGAACAAACTGTTGTATGTATATTATGCATCACTGTATGATGTGTCTGTCCTTTACTGTGACTACTGATCTTAATTTTCTTTTGTTTTGCTATGCTTACGTCGAAACAAATGCATGTTTTCCCATTATGAGTTGACAAATTTGGGATATGTCAAAAACACGTAACTAAGGAAAAACGCTGTGAAATTATAGTCTCATGGCTTTGCGGACACGCAACTGTACTTGTTCTCTACAAGAAAATCAGACATTTTTTCCTTCGCAAAGATGAGCTCTTCTTCGGTTCTCATTAAGAAAATTTTGCAAAAAAAGTTTCGTCCATTTCGACCATGTGTTCCTCTACACATAATTTGCTACACATTCTTTTGTTTTAAACAATAGGCATTGAACTGTAAAACAACCAAGTTTGACTATTCCTTCAAATTTAATTGGAAAGAGAACACTGAACTGTAAAACAACCAAGTTCCACTACTCCTTCAATTTAATTGGAGAGAGAATATTTGTACTTCTTCCAACGCATTGATTTCAATTTATCCCACTGCTAAGGTGGGATCGCATAATATTTTTTAACTTTCCACATTTGTTGTCTTTGAATTGAGGTATGTAGCTAGGGACCCCTTACTATTCACTTTATATAGGATTTGAACAAATTGCAGTGCATTATTGGTGCTTATTATGTTCTCTAAGAGCAGAGGCTAGTTTACGTATTGAGGAAAATAATATTTATGTTCCCCATTTTCTTTGCAGTTTCATGGCTACCTATGAGTTCACAAATTACGAGTGCTAAGAATGCATGTGCACCTGGTCACGTCAACATGTAGTGAAAATTGCATGCGTAAGGGAAAATATTATCGCATGCCTGGGTGCACAGTAGTGCGATGCCTCTATAAATTCCATATCACCGCACAACGACGGATAAATGAGTACTGATGTATTATTATTTTAGGAAAATGAAGTCTATAAAACTCCATAAACGGTCGGAGTAACCAATTTACGGTGAGTACGGTATTATTGATCAATGGACGATCTAAACTTGAACTACGTTCTATTACCGAGAACTTCGCATGTTTAAAACACGAGTTCTTCGCCTGTTTGGCGGAAGATGTGAATGCATGGTTTATCTACTGCAGAATTGTGGAGAACGACGCAGCAAAATATTATCGAAAGCAGCGGCGTCGTATCTGGCGATTTTCATTCAACAGAAATGATCATATGTTCATGATGGAGGCAATGGACAATAATGGAAAGATGTGCTATAATGAATTTCGTATGTATCCGGCGATGCTAAAACATTTCGCGCATGTGTTGCGCGACGAGCATGGGCTTTGCAGCTATCAGCAGGTTGACATATACGAGCAAGTTGGCATGTACCTCTGCATTCTAGCACACGGAAAGGGCTACCGTCAGTGACAACGATTTTCAACCATTCACTATAAACAGTGAGCCACTACGTGAAACAGGTTTTGAGAGCGGTCCTCGCGCTTGCATGGCGTATGCTTCAACCAAGTCCGAACTACAACGACGGCCTTGAGCCCCACAGGCCGGATTTTAGCAAGCATCCGCTGTTTGTAGACTGCATCGGCGCTATTGATGGAACGCATGTCAAAGCAGTGCTACCTCGGCAAGAGCATATCAACTTCATTGGTTGAAAGGGAGTTCCGACTCAGAACGTGTTGGCGCCATGCGATTTCAATTTATGCTTCACGTTCACACTAGCCGGAACTGGTGGTAATTCACACGATGCGCGAATACTTGCGCGTGCTATCCATAGTCCGGAAATTCATTTCCCGACGCCAGCCTTGGGGAAGTACTACTTAGTTGACTCCGGATTTGCTCATCGGCCTGGATATATGGTCCCGTACAAAGGTTCAGATATACTAAACCATTTCCAACAGTTCCGCGATGATGGCACGGGACGTCGACGCAGATTTCGTAACGCTCGAGAGAAGTTCAACTTATGTCACTAGTCCTGTCGGAACGTCGTGGAACGAGCGTTTGGTGTGTGGAAACAGAGATCGAAAATATTGGATCGCATGCCCAGCTACACCTTCCCAACGCAAGTTGCCATAGTCATCGCAACGATGAAAATTCATAATTTTCTCCGGCGCTCAGGCGTTTTGGACGAGGCATTTATGAGAGCTAACGAGGATGAAGATGCAGTCGAAGTGGAGCTACCCAATGCAGACGATGAAGTACAGGCCGAACTGAATGCACCGGAAATACAACGAAATGAGTGCGATAAATTTCGTGATTACCTGGAGCAGCAGCCATGACGGGAGTCTGCATTCAAAAAATTAGCACGTGGCCCGTTAATGTCCAATTGTGTTTCGTGATAAACATGTATGGGTATGTTTGTGTTGTGTTATTTTATTTCGGCCAGTCCGGTCTCAATTGGACCCCCGTTGTGTTGCACTTTCAACGGTTGCTAAAATGTGGGCGTTATTGTGGATAAGGTGTTTAGAAATAATTACGTAGAGAATGAGGTGTGAATTATTTTGAAATAATTGTTTCACGTTACGTGCCAAAAAATGGGAAAATTGTGTCACGTTTGAGTACAAAAAATATACACATCCAATTGCTTTACATGTACAGGTAACGTGGAATAATTGAAATTAACAAAGTTTGAATGTCGGGGGGCCACAACAATAGTATTTCGGATATGCACAAGTGAGAAAAAAGGAGGTCTCATTGTTTGACTATTCAAAACTATAAAATGTGAAGTAGTGGAATAAGTAATAATTGAGGGTGAAAGGGCAATAACGGAATTCGGGCCACCTTATTTGACTTGAGACAATTAAAATAATATGTGTGGCCCACTTTGATGTGATGTGGAAAATGATGTTTTTGGCAAAATTGGGAACAAACAGGGGCTAAAATGCACTTACCTTCTTCCCCCGCCCCCCAATCGTCTGGCACATCAAATTTTCATTATTGTGTTTGATTGAAGTGAATAAATGATGTAACTAGGAAAATAAAGGATTAAAGTGAAGACCAAGTGAAATTTGGTTCGAAGATGAGTGACTAACCAATTGTTTAATCCAAGGCTATTTGCATATTTCATGATTATGCAATTAATTAACATCTTGGCTGATAGAATTAGAAGGAAAAGTGTATTTTTTTAATATAGATTATATGTTGTAAATTCTATGCAATAAATGGTAAAAAGTAAATGAAAATTACGAGTCGAATAAACTATGTGAATGAAAATGATGTTTGATCATTCTATAAACTTAAAAAAGTTTTGCCAAACATACTCAAACTGTAATTTTATTTTATTATTATTATTTTGAAAGCTTGACTGATGGTTAGAAGCTTCAACTATATGGTAGTGATTGGACTCACTCCGATGGGGAAGCTTAAATTTAGTCGTGTTCGATGACCATTATTTTGAGAAAATGAAGTTTTGAATAGTGATTTCTAGAGTTAAAAAAGAGAGTAAAGTATCACCTAAAAATAGGTATCAACCAATTTAATAAAGTAATTTTTTTTCCCTCCAAATAGGAATTAGCATAAACAAATATTCTCAAAATTTCAAAGTAAATGCATTTTCAGTTTTCTGTTTTGAGAAACAGTTTCTCAAAATAACAAAAAGAACGCATTTTCAACAATTTCAAAACAGACACTCAAAACACAAAATGAATTCAAAACTCAAAACACAAAATTGAAACACGAAAATAACGCCACATAAGTTTAGTTTTTTGTGAGAAGTTTAGTTTTTTGTAAGTATAAGAGGATGATTTTTCATTTTACATATCTTGTGGAATTTGTGATTTAAATTGTTATTTCAATGTTTATTTTTCGTTATTTAGGTAGATTATTGATTTTAAATTATAATTAAAACAGACGGTCAGTCGGGCCAACCAAGCAACTGTTTTAGATCGACTAATAGTCGACCCATTTTTTTTTTTAAATCATTGTTTTGGTCGATTCTTTTTTTTAATTGGGCCGATTGTCAAGCGACTATTTTAGATCGACTAACAGTCGGCTCATTTTTTATTTTATTTTTTTACATTTTTTAAATGGACCGACTATATTTTTTTTTCCTTTTTGTTTTTCCATTTTTGTTCCTTTTTGTTTCTTTTGTTTTTCCCATTTTTCCCTTTGTTTTTCTTTTTTTCCTCATTTTTTTTTTCTTTTTTCCTCATTTCTTTTTTCATTTTTCCTCATTCATTTTTTCCTTTATTTTTTTTAATTCTTTTCATTTAATAATAAAATTTAATTTTTTCCAATTTTAATTGAATAATATTTATTGAAAATTTTAAAAATTTTCAATTTTATATAAAAAACTTTATAATATTTTTTCTGTAATGCATTTAATTTTTTATTAGTACAGGTATAAAATGAATCTACGTCTTACGTATAGTATATATAATGCGGTTCGCTTAATTTTTTGATATTATACTTTATTCCATTATCTCTTATTTAGTATTCTAACATTTGACTTTTTGCAGGATGGAATACCATCTAAACGCGAAGTTGGGACAAATGTCTGAAAAAACTACTTGGAACAGTAGATTTGATAGTTTCACTATCGTATTAGAGCTGCTGGATGATCAGCACACACATATTCTACTACAGTCATTCATCTAACTCATGTATCAATTAAGGGAGGTGCAGTACACTGCGTAGATCATCGATTCACTACTATGTTGGTTGCTCAGGCTAGTCGATGGCGATGCTTCTACTTCGACCTCAGGGGGCAAGGTTGCTACTTTCTCGTTGTTTGAGTTTGCCCTAATGATTAAACTAAAGATTACGGGCGATAAAGTAGTTCATGACGGTACTCAGAGAAGTAAATGGAAGCATGACGCTTGTTTCCATGGACAGGGGACGATGCTTCTACCATAACTGATTGGCACAATTAGGGAGTGCGACCAGATATTAGACAGACTAAAGCTAGGATTGGTATACATCCTTGAGAGCGTGGTGTGGTATCATCACGATAAGACTGCAATCGACCTCTTCCTTCTGGAGATCGTCGACGATATCGATGTCTTCAACAACTATCCGTAAGACTCGAGATATTTTGAGGACATCGTACACGTCTTCACCAGATCACACTCGAAACCTAAGGGGTCCGTGCGTAAATACGATACTTATATATTGTCCCTGTCAATGCAGGTAAATTTTTAACATAATCAACTTTAAAATATTTCTTATACTTAATTTATATATAATAATTGTATGTGTTGTAGATCTGGGCATATGAGACTGTCCCCCTCTTGGGTACCCAGTTTACAAGGCGATGGGAGACACACTGTCCTCGAATACATCATTAGCGAGTCGACGAATGTCCATTTGGCAAACAATTATTGACTTCCTCAACGACCTGCATGTGAGTATTATACATTTGTGATTTATATTGTATGTAGTTTAAAATTTTCATTACGTGATTATTAAATAGTTGAAATGTTAATATGTCGCTTAAAATCATAACTGATTTAACGTCATCGATGAAAGAGGAGTGTCGATGTCGTGTGCGTGAATTAGCCGTTCTGCACACTCAAGACAATCAAATGTCTGATTCCATCTTGGATCGAGATTGGGTATGTGAATTGAATATAGTTTATAAATTATCGTTTTGTATGAGTTAACAATTATTAATTAAGTTAAAATTTTAATATTGTTATTTGTGTAAGAGCGTGATCCAGTTGATCGATGAGATCTCATTCTCCCTCCTCCAGACACCTCCTCCGTAGATTCTCTGCACACAGTTAGAGTTATTATTTTGATGATCTCTATGCCTGCATTACTGGATTTATAGCAGAGGAGGTCAGCACACGACAAGAGTGGATAGAAGGGGTCGACGATCCGGGACAAGAGTTGATAGGAAAGGTCGACGATTTATCTTACGATATTGGAGTGCTACGTGGCCATTTCGTAGACCTTCAAGATGAGTTTGCAGCACTCCGAGGTGATATAGCTGGTAGGCGATGGGATGCTAGAGAGGGTGACGTGAATGGGGTGATGGAGAGGAGGTCACCAATAGTTGTGGTCGGATAATGCATTAGAATCATTTTTGTTATATGTGGAATGGAGGAGGTAAGGCCGATGGGGTCGGGAGAGTTGGCGGAGGACAAAGGGGTGGCCCCAATGAGGACAGGAGAGGTGGTCCCGATACGGGTCGAAGGAGGTAGCAAGCCTTGAAGAGATGGCGATCTCTGGTAGATGGTGTCTAGACATACGTAGACATCCAAAGGACCACGTGATTCAACTTTTAGTGGCAACAATGTATTAAGTGGGAGAATATGATAGGGAATTTCCCACCCGACTTCATTCGACAGAGGAAACATAGTCTCAGCATGTGATGCTTTTCAAAAATTAGTCGTGTAATACAGAGAGCATAATGTTCTCGCTGCAAAATCTCAATACATAGCTACCACGACTGCATGCTCACAAAGAAAACTCTCCAACTGAAATCGACTACAAGTGCATGTGTCATCAGTCAAGTCCACAATATATTCCATATTATGTGTACATTTCACGAAAAAGCGCAACTCATCCAGTGGTTCAACATTCAACTTTCTCGCAACCTCTGCAACCTTGAAAAGTTTATCCTCTTGAGCTGGGGTTAGGCAACTCTATGATTCCGCACGTCGGTAGTAAAACCACTGCTGCAGCTTGTTACTAATGTTCTCAATCATTGCGAAAATTGGTAACTCTCGATCTATCTTGAACAATGTAATGAGAAACTCCGCGTTGTTCAATGTCATCATGTTGTATCAACATCCTGAAAAATGTGACCGCGCCCAATGTTCGATCCCCATTTTTGTTAGAAAATCCCATGTCGGGAATGATATACTTCATATTTCAACCATGAACTTATTACATTTTTCAACACCGTAAGCACATCGACTTTTCTGAACAATGAAACAATACCCTTACCCCGATACCTAGTTTTTAGATTGCCTTGTATATGGTAAATGTAATACCCATGATGTACATCGGGAAAATCTTCACAATACCATTTATTATAGAAGGTCCACGATAAGTTATAAAGATAAGGTCCTCGACTTTCTCAATCACTTCCCTCAACTTTGTAAAGAACCGACGCATCGATAGACCATTCTCGCCGTCGACTATGCCGAATGTTAGAGGGTAAATTTGAATGTTGACGTCTTGACTTGTAGCTATAATCAACTTGGTATTTAACTTTCAGAGTTGTACTATTGACTAGAATTACGGGTGACATCACATTTCAAAATCCTTGCATACATTGTTCAAGAGCCAAGAAGAAAAACTTAAAGCAATTATCGCCCTCCCTCTCAATAAAAAATGTCGAGTCTGGATTAGTTTTCCCCAAGTTATGGCAATATTTGGCTAATTTAGCATAGCTGTCTTCGACCGAACTCATTAAATCTTCCAACGTGCATTCTTTGACCTTCCAGACCTTCTGGTCATGACCATTCCGTACTCTCGACGGACTTCGTTAATGATGTCCGAAGGTCTATAGATCGTCCGTGGGTCCTAATCCTGTACATTATTTGTCGACCAATAAACCATGCTCGAGATTGCATATGATCTTTTCGACAAATTCTCAATTCGCAAGTATCTTTCCGTGTATACTTGCGAACCACAAATAACTCATTCGTGTTCATCTTAGTTACTCACAAGCGCCAACGACAGCTGTCGTTGACGCAAACAATCGTTAACAATGACTTGTTTGATTTTTTTGCTTTGAATTCAAAGTTGTATTTTAATGTCATCAGGTGCACAGCTTCCTGCAAATATTTCTTTGTTTAAAACAGTTGCTCAACATGCAAATCCTCACATCGAGAACCACATGCGAAGAATTAGATAATGGTCCACTCGATCCAACCCCTGAGCTCCTACCTTGCTCGTGTCTCTAACGGAATAAAACAATCAAATCATCATTTGTAAATTCATTTTCATTCTCGTTCTCGTGAACTATCGACGAAATTCCGTGTGTAACAGCAAGATCACGATGATGAACAACTGTTTTGGGAATAACTATATCATCCTCGCGAGCCATCTTTACTGTGTCCCAAAAATCATAGACATTCTCATTCGCTCTATCTGAATCTTCATGTTCACCTTTAGTGACATCATTTCTCACTAAAGTCACGCAAAGAGGAGTCATGTACATTTTGTTCAATTCAAATAAATAATTCACTTCACATCAGAAGTAACATTCATATGTGGAATCAGAATGGATGATTACTTGTTGAATGGAAATCTCAATTCCATAACACTCTGCGATGGATAGACATTCAGCTTGTTTTGTAAGTCATAGTATATTCCCGCTTACGATGTATTATCTGTTATGGAAATTAGAATACCACCACGTATATCACTCGTCCATTTTATACCAATCAATCATTTTCATTCAATTCGAAATCACAAAAATAACAAATCGTGATTACAATCATAAATGCATGACGAAACAGAATTTTTAATTATAAGAAAAAAACAGTTAGAAATTCGGCTCAACCACAGTGGCAACGTAAACTTATAAAAAAAAATTACAACCAACTGGGTTGACTGTTAACACTCGACCGTAACAACCAGTTGTGGTGTGCTGATCTAATAGAATTCATTATGTAGATGATTTTTTTATTCATGCTTAAAAAATTATATATTTATTAAAAAAATTATCTACACGTTAATCTATATCAAAATAAGATTTATTGATTAAAAATGTATACTAATTTAACGCAAACGAAATTAAACATACATAAATATACTTACCGATTCGAAGTGGTTGATATAAAAAATATTTTATTCTTCAGCATTCAATAAATTTTTGAGATTTAGAAGTTGAAGAAGATAGAAGATGAAAGGATTTTTATTTGTGTTGGAATAAACAGATTAGAAAAGTTAGCTGATTTTGAAAATTTAGGTGAGACGTGTTTGGTTTTCATTCGTTAACTAAAATGGTAGTATTGTCTTTTAAACAAAAACATATTTTGTAATTGTATAATATACTTATCCAAAACATTACTGTGAAAATATGATATAGTTGACAAGTCAAAGTGAAAAATATTTGACTAGGTCAATTTTAAAAGTACTTCTTATTTTTGGTCGATTTTAGAATTGAGGAAATTTGCGGTGAGAATGGTAGGAAAAGGCCATTTGACATTGATGGAAACCTTTTTTTAGCTATTGACCACAATTTACATATAAAAATAATTTCAGCATAGTATTAATATTACTATTTCTTATTTTACCATTCCAAACCTAAGAAAGATTTCTTCTTCCCATTTTTTTCGTCCCTACAATTGGCTTTTCTTCTCAATTCCTCTCTCAACCAAAGCTAAAATCTGCAAAATTAAATAGAAGAAATTTCAAATATAACAATTTGCTCATCAAACCACAAATTAACAGTGGTATTCAACATTGAAAAGAAAAAAAACTCAAATCATTAGAGTTCTTCAAAAATCTTTGTATTCTTTCATTTTACTTTGTGGTAAATTATAGCGTTCTTCTTAAATTTCGAAAATGTAATATGGGTTTCTAATATTGATTTTATAGAATTGTAGGCAATTTAATTTTTCTAGGATTAAATTATCTTTTGCATTTTGATTTTCTTTTTCCATATAATTCTATTTTGGTTGGTGTATATGATTAATGATATATGCTTTATGTGTTTCAGAAATTAGGTATTTTAGATTAAATAAAGGCTTTAATGTAGTGGAAGACGTCTGAGTTGACAAAGAAGACAATTTGAATTGTTGGAAAGTCGTGTAAATCAAATAATTTTTGGATAACACGAGAAGGCAAGAATAATGGGAGTTTATTTACTATGAAAATGGGAATAAATTGTACCATTATTTTTACTTAAGAGAGGAAGATTAAAAAAAAAAAAAAAAAAGGCACGATTTAAAGTATCTTGCATGATTACAGTTGTAGCTTTTTGAGATTATCCAAGTGAGTAACTTTCAATTTCTTAAACTAAGCATATTGGATTTCCTTTCTTTCAATGAGCACATGACATTTACGTGATTTTTTTCATTTTAATTGTGTTATGAAGGATTTGTCAAGTTAAAACTGTCTAGTAATTCTGAATGGGACACGTTTAGACATCCTTTGTTTGTTTTTTTGTTTTTTTGTTTTCTCCATTTGAGAACCAAATTCTATTCATTCATGTTTATATTAGTCCGACAAAAAGTTTGAAGCTTTAGCCAACCAAATTTATATGACTTCTACCTTTTTTGATAATCTATTATTTGGCACTGAATTTACTGATAAAGATTGTTTTTCTATCATTCTTGCTAATCTATTTTCTACAACAGTTAATTATTGAAGAATGTAATAACTTTTGATATTACATCATCGAAGAAAATCTTCTTTTGGTGCCTTCAACAGTTAATCATGGGTTCTCATTGAAAGAAAACTTTCGAGGTCTGACTAGTTGGTAATTGACAAACACGAGAAGGTCATCATTTTTTTTGTAGCTACATATCAATCGATTGTTAAGAAACATATGTATTTACATTTTTCAAAACCTAATTTTGAAACTTAAACAAAACTTTTGTGATAAATTGCTATGTATTGTATGCAAAAATGTCATAATCATCTCATAAAGAGATCTTCTGATCTTTGGAACTTTAGTTTAGTAGACACGATACTATACTACTTGCAAGTAATTATTACAACGCTTTTTAACTTCCTAGTAGAAATTCAATACTTAGCTATTTTTGGTAATTGTCGTCCTCCATGGCATAGAACAATTTGACCAAACCTTCATTTTCTATCAAGACTTGATTGAATTGATTTAACTTGTGATATCTCAGTATTTGGTGAAGCCTTCAGTCAAAGACAACACAGAGCTCGTGCATCTGGTACTGCACAGTGACATTAGGGCTATTGAATGTGCTGAGTTCGATAGTGAGGTACATTTTTCCCTTCTTGACGAAACTTGGTTATTTTTATTCTCATATTTTGACATACTTTGTTTCTTTGCAGGGCCAGACATGAGGAGAGTCCCAAGAGGCCTCCACCTCAGGCCCAGCTTTTTAGGAGGCCCAATTTTTTGCCCTTTATATATATATATATATATATATATATAACCCACAATGCTTAGAAACCACCAGACCAAAATTTTAAGACCCAATGTACGCCTGTGCCTTCAAAATTTCACAAAAAGCTTGATTGCTTGAGAAATCAACGGTGTTACAGCAAAACCTAGACGGAAGAACGACGGTGGATGTCGGAGCTGATGTGGTGGCCATTGAAGTGTGAACTTCATGTATGCAGATTTAATCTTATCACAATTGATGTTTTCTGTTTTTAATCACCATAATTTCGCTTTAACTCTTTCCTAATTTGATATATTCTGCTAATTATATGTTAGGGTTTTTCTATAATTTGACATAGAAGAGTTTTTGCGGCTTACCTAGAAGGCTGGAACGCTATTGGACTTTGGAGTATTTGGTGATTAACTGATTATACGACGTACGTATAAACTCTATCCTCTGGAGACTGAAACAGTTGTAATCAAGGTTAGTTTTACTTTTATTTTTTTATTTTCTTTCTTGTTTATGTGATTATTTTCTTTTGTATGCTATTTGTAATAATTCAGTGGCTTTTCATGCTGTGTTTATGATGTGAGACTGTGAGTTTTTTATTTTTTTTGTGATTTAATAGCTTGTGTTGTTTGTGCTCTGTTTTGTTGAGTTTATTATTTTACTTCCGTGCGTGTGGTAGTGAAATTCTAAGAAATGGTTTTCATTAGTATTGTTTTTTATATTATAATATATATATATATATATATATATATATATATATATATATATTGAATATTTCATTTTATTTGTTGCTTTATTTTGATTTTAAATTAACGAATTTTGTTTCGTAAAACTCTTATAAATGAAAAAATGGATTGCTTGCTACGATCTAGGAGCCCAAATTTTGAAATTTTCCTCAAGCCCCGTGAAACACAGGTACGCCACTGTTTCTTTGTGTCCATGAAGGCGGCTGAAAAAATGAGTTTTTTTGAACAATACAAAATTTAAAGGAAGATACATTGAGAGGTTAACTAATTTTGAGAAGATTTTACAAACAATTCTTGCATTTTTTTTTACATGACTATTTTGACAGTTAGTTGGCTAAAGAAGAAGTTAAAAGGCTAAGGAAAGAGCCCATCCCAAAGGCCCGACCTATGACCAAATTATCAACTTATTAACTCTAGGACTTTTTGATTTGTATTTGTATGTTGTGAGTGTATACTATAATTTGATTTCAACTTATTATAATGTACATTGGATGTTAAATTTTTTGTGATAGTTGATACCCAATTTACTTTAAAATTTGTATTTTGTGAATGTTTGCTTATTTTTTCAGGTTAATTTAGTTCAGATTACAAGTTGTCGAATTCTTTTAAAAATATTGACTCTAATTATTATAGAAAGACCACACTTCGTTTTAGGAAAAAATGACTGCAATCTTTACTAGAGCCGTTTTCCTAAACAACTAAAGTTGTTTTGAAAGACGGTAGTCTTTCTAAAATAATTATAGTCAACAATTAATATTTTTAGGGAAAAAAAAGGACATTGTCTACCCTTTTAAATAAACTAAATCAAGTTGAAAAAATAAGCCAACATTTACCAAAAAAGACTGAAGTCTTTTTAGCAAAAAAAATGACTATAGTTTTTTAAAACAATTGGAATTATTTTCCTAGAATGACTTTAGTTGTTTGAAAAGACTGTAATCTTTTTTAAAAATTACTGAAGTGGTTTTGAAAGACTAGTAGTAGTTCTTCTTCACTCTAATTGTAAAAAAAATTACTATAGCTATTTAAAATGACAATAGTAATTTTCCTCGACGGTCATTTTTACGAAAAGACTAGATTCATTTGAAACAACTCGTAACAAACTATAGTGAACTATTTAAAAAGACTCTAGTCTTTTCGAACAATAACTCGAGTCGTTAGAAATACTTGTAGTCATTTTCTATGAATTTATTTAAGGGGAATTTACAAAAATGTCATTGTTTTTGAAAATGCACTAAAAAAAAACATTGGCACTTGATTTTTGCAAAAATGTTACTTTTTGTCGTGAAATGTCCAAATTACCCTTAGTCTCAACTTTCTAGGAGCATTTAATGCTTATTAGTACAACCTTACAACCTAATTAATGCTTTGATTTGATAATTTATTTTTGACATAATAAAAATAAGATATTATATTATTTATTATTTAATTCACTTGTTTATTTAAATATATCATTAATTATTTTAATTGTTTACATATATTATTTATTTACTGTTTAATTAATTAATTAATTATTTATTTATTTTAATTGTTTATGTAATATTTAATTTAATTTTAATTAAATATTTCATTAATTACTTTAATTATTTACGTATATTATTTACTTCACATATAATTATAATTGTTTATTCAATATTTAATTTAATTTCTTTAAATATTTCATTAATTATTTTAATTGTTTATGTATATTATTTCCTTAATATTTCATTACTTTATTTAATTATTTTTTTTAATTACTTATTTTAATTGTTTATCTAATATTTAATTTCATTTTTATTTAAATATGTCATCAATTATTTTAATTATTTATGTATACTTAATATTTAATTAGTTATTTATTTTATTTATTTTAATGACTTATTTTAATGACTTATTTCATATTTAATTTAATTGTTTCTTTACTTTTTAAATAATTATTTAAATAAACAATTAAACAAATAATATACATAAACAATTAAAATTATTATTTAACTGTAATGTTGATTGATTTTATGCACCCATCTGATTGACAAGTCAAATTTTATCTAATTTTATGCACTCATCTGTCGAGAATTATTGAGGTAAACTGTCGGGAACGACATTTTATCTGTCGGAAACGATATTTCATCTGTTGAGATTTACCCATCTGTTGAGAATTACTGTAGCGACGGACTAAAACTTTCAAGTACAATTGTGATGTGATTGTTTGTCATATTTTGGTACAACTTTTTCACTTTTTGTACAATTTTTTATGTTGTCAACTCAAGGAAGTATAGGGTATTTAAATTCTTTACAGGGGGCAAAAATGTCAAAAAATGTCCAAAAATGACAATTTTGCAAAGACACTCAAAAAGTGACATTTTTGTAAATGACAAGCCAAAAATTGACATCTAGTGTAATTTCCTCTTTATTTAATTTGGTATCTATTTCTTCAACATTCAATATATTTCGTTTAAAAACATATAAGAAGACGAACTTCATTATAATGATACATTGTTTAAGTATATACTGTATTCAATTTTTGAGTATACGACTTTTAATTAATTTGAATAAGTTAAACCATCATGTATAATGAAACACGAGATGTCAATCAAACACGTAACCTTATAAGTTAAATCATAACATAACATTTTAAATTGTGTTTGGTTTGCTTTTAAAATATTTCATTTAAAAATGTATAGAAAAACGAGTATATAAAAAAAAAAAAACGTGAATCTGAAAAACAACTCGAGTCATTGACTACAGTCTTTCATTTGTTATATGAAATAAATGAACATGAAAAAGATGTCCAACATTTATAAAACACAAATTAGGTATGAATTATGACAAAAACTCACAACATAGAGTATACATTGTAATATATATGGGATCGTGCTCCCTTACACACTGTTCTAGTATACCGCATTTGATTTTTAAGTATACGATTTACAATTGATTTCGATAAGTTAAACCATCGTGTATAATGAAAGAGCCAATTGAACTTCTAACCTTTTAAAATGTGTTTGATTTCAACCTATTTTCGTTCAAAATGTATAGGAAGACGAACTTTGTTATATACAACCCATTTTGCTCAACTATACATAGTTCAAGTATACCGTATTCAATTTTAAGTATACATTTTACAATTGATATCCATAAGTTAAAACATCATTTAGAATGGAAAGACATGACAACAAATTTTTTAACATTTTAGACCCTGGTTGATTTTAACCTATTTTGTGTAAAAACGTATAGGGAGGTGAACTTCATTGTCATGCTCCACTACACACTGTTCAATTATATCGCATTCGATTTTTATGCATACAGCTTATATTTTGATTTCAATAAGTTAAATCATCATGTATAATGAAAGATGAAATCTCAATTAAACTTCTAAACTTTTAGATTGTGTTAGATTTCAGCCTATTACATTTAAAAAGAAGTATAGGAAGATGAACAATGTCCTATTCAATTCATTGTGCATCACTGAACACAATTCAAGTATATCGTATTTGAGTTTTAATTACAAGACTTACAATTGATTTTGAATAAGTTAAACCATAATTTACAATGAACGACAAGATGTCTTTCAAACTTCTAACATTTTAGTATATGCTTGATTTCAACCCATTTCGCTTAAAAACATAAAGGAAGGGAAATTTCACCATTTACTCCATTACACATTGATCAAGTATGTCATATTGATATTTAAGCATACGACTTACAAATGATTTCCATAAGTTCATGTATAATGAAAGACGAAAGGCTAATCAAACACGTAACATTTTAAACTGTATTTGATTTCAATTTGTTTTGTTTAAAAATGTAGTGAAAGATGAAGTTCGTTATATGCTATTTATCGTGCTCTACTACACATTGTTCAAGTATACCGTATTCGATTTTAAGTATATAACTGATAATTAATTCTGAATAAATTAAACTATTGCATATAATAAAAGGTGAGATATCATTCAAACTCGAAAGTGATAATGAAAAGCGACTGCAGTCATTTAAAATGATTGAAGTCATTTTTCCTTTAAAAAAATGTTTCTGATTGTGATCTAAATGAATTTTCTGTTTGTCGTGAGTTGGTTGCGACTATACAAATCACAACCAGAGGCTTTTATGAAATGAAAAATAACTCTTTCATTTTTCATCTACTTCAACATTAAAACCTCAAAAATTTATCAAATGTTCAACAAAAAAATTTCGTTTATATGCAACACTTCGAATCGATAAGTATATTTATGTATATTTTATTTATTTTTCGTTAAATTAGAATTTTTTTAATCGTTTAATTTTATTTCGACATATACTAATACGTAGATAATTTTATAAATTTCATTTAACAGATCTATAATTTTTTAAAACAAAAAATGGGAAATTTTTATGACCGCCCAATCGTCCTTGGCCTTGTTTATTTTTTTATTTTTTTTTCTCAATGCCCTTATTGATTAATTCCTTATATTTAATATAATCTTTTTTAATATTTGATTAGTAATGCATATATGACATCAACATTCCTCTCGACTAGTAACATTGGTGAATTTCAAATAAACGAAATGCTCGATAAGAATCGAAATGGAGGAGTAAAGGAGATCGGGTTACTGAAATTGTGATAACATTGAATATATCGTTTGCAAAAATGTACCATGATATACAAAATCTACTCAACGTCGATCCCTATCAGTGCAATATGGAATTATAATTTCTATTTAACGAGCATTCAATCATTCTGATTCCACATGTAAACGTTACTTCTGAAGTAAAAATGAACTTGCTAATTGATTTGAATCAATGTCACAAGTCGACTCATGTTTGCATAACTTTATTGAGGAAGAATGTCACCAAGAGTGAACACAAAGATTACGATGTAGGAAATCATAATGTAAATGATTTTTGGGATATAATGTAGATATCTCGTGATGATGATGTGATTATTCCTGAGATGGTTGCTACTCATCATAATCTCACTATTACGTACAAAATTTGCGAGATAGTTCAAGACAACAAGAATGAAAGTCCATTTACATATTATGATTTGATTGCTTTATCTAGTCAGAGACACGAGTGTGGTGGAAATTCACAGGCTGGGCCGAATACACAGTTTTCTAATTGTTCGCGTGTGATTTTCGATTATGAAGATTTACATGTTGATCAACTACTTGAAACAAAGAGAGATTTGTAGGGAACTGTGCACCGGATTGCAATAAAACATAAGTTTGAGTTTAAAGTAAAAAAATCAAACAAGTCTACATACACAATTATTTGTGTGGACGACAATTACAGTTGGTGTTTGCGAGCAACGAAGATGGACACAAATAAGTTTTTTGTTGTTCTCAAGTATGCACGATAACATACTTATGAAATGGGTATTCGTCGAAATGATCATGCATGCCCAATCATGGTTTGTTGGTCGATATATAATGCACAAGTTTCAGGACCTATAGATGATTTACAGACATGCAAACATCATCAATGACATCCGTCTAGAGTATGGGGTGGTCATGAACTACTAGAACGCCTGAAGGCTAAAGAATGTGCATTAGAGGATTTAATGGATTCGATTGAGAGTTATGCTAAATTGGTCAGACATTGCCATAATATGAGGAGAATTACTCAATATTTTTTATTGAGACCGATGGTGAAATTTTTTGAGGTATCATAGGATTCATAGCTAAAATAGATATATATATATATATATATATATATATATATATATATATTAATAAGTAATTTCAATCAATTAACTCTTATCGAATCATCGTTTTTATCTCATATTAATTAATAGGGTGTTCTCAACTAAAATTTTGATGAATTTTAAAATATTATAGATCTTAATAAATTTCATGAATTTGAATAGATTTACAGAAAATTTATAAGAATCTCATCGAATCTGGTGAAATTTCAAAAGATTTAATTATATGTATTTTTAAGCTTGAATCCATTCAAATATTTTAAAATCTATCAATTAATGAAATCTATATAAAAATCACTAGTCATTAAAAATACCTAAATTTTGAAGGATTTTATTGAATTTTCATTAAAATCTCAATTGAAGACACTTAAATTTTAGTGAATTTCATTAAAATCTCAATTGAGAACTCTTAAATTTAAAATGATTTTTTAAATCCATTACAATCTCAATTGAATACATCCCCTAAAACTATAACCTAGATTTTGCTTACCACTAATAGTGTAAGAAATATATTTTTATTAAAATTACATTAGTCGAAGGAGATTTGTATGGGTGTTTTTTTTTTTTTCCTTTTTAAAAGAATTGTTCCATTGTGGCATTGTTAGAGGTTAGTTCCTAATCTTTAAAAATGTACAAGTTAATGTTCAACATTTCATTGTTGTGGCATTTTTAATCTCGGATATCTAGTACCATCAAAAGTTGCTCAAAATCTTCGCAACTGTGAGAAAATCTTCTCCAATAAGTGGTTTCCGGGCTCAGTTTACTTACCAATCAATCCAACCAACAACCTCAAAGCAAGACTCACCTATGATTGCTTTCTCCTTCCTTACCCAACAACAAAAATACAAAGATGGTGGTAATTTTGCTAGAGCCACAAGAAGCAAAGAGAAGAAACAAGAACAGTAGTTTTTTCTCTCAAAAGGGGCAAAATCAAAACACACGTGAATTACCAAGAAAGAGGGGGAATTTATAGTATAGGTTATGTTTAACAACTTGGGCCAAAGTCCAACAAATGGGTAACGCAAAGTAATTGGGCCAAGACATGAGAAAACCCTCCTATAGGTGAATTTGGGCCAATGCAACATTAATACAATTAAGTTACAACTAGTGGCCCACGTTGCTTTCGGGTCGACTATATAGATTGATTGATTGATATTTATTTCACTCATCGGTCGATGCCTATGAAATATATTCCAACACGATTTAACATCATTGCCCGGGATTATTGGGTATCAAAAACTCAAAAATCTCCACCTTGATTTCCAATAAACCTGCAAGCAAACAAAACACACAGTTTATACTTGCACAATCAAGGTAACCAATAAAATTGATTTCACAGACCTTACCTCGTGTTTCCGTCCTGAAACACATACCATACCTGCTCCGTATACTCACCAGGGCTAAAGTTAAGAACACCCAAGTAGAAGCAGATAATCACAGTGACAGTCAAGAGTAAATAAACTCGCGATGAAGATATAACATAGGATAATACACATACAGATCTTTTTCAAACACGTTCACACAGAACAACAGATTAACACCAAATTAATCAACACACGGTCAACACATATGTAACAAATGCATAAATGACCCCATGAAAAGATCTCTCCATACTTATCCTATCTCATTCCGTGTTACTCCTACCTCGAGAACAGATATCTCCTCTCATCGCTCCACTATGCTCACTAGACTAATCACTCAACTTATGTCTAACTAGTAAGTCACAATAGATCCTAAGTTTTTGGGATAATTCTTTATCACCTCATCACTTCTCCCAAACTACGTGGATAATGGGGCTCCACCTAACAGAAGTGATAGAAGTGTCCTCTCTCACACTCCACCTGATCAGGGTCTCTTTCTGATAAAGGATTCCAGACATTTGATCACATCTCCACTCGTGATCCAAATGTCACACTCCACATCCCCAGTACAAACCACAATGTACCCCTAGAGCTCTATACTCCACCTCACCAATAGACATCCAACACACACACTCACTCACTGCTAATGCATCACCAACCCACTATGCATGCTAACACATACACCAAGTATACGAGTCACATTGATTCATGCAATTACACACATCAAACACATTGAAAGCGTAACATACAACATACAACAGAATCAACCACTCACACACATGCAAAAAGGATTATACACAGATGCAATGCAGTAACTAGGTTTACACTCAATAAACCTCACTAGGGTCATCACTCGACCCCATAACCACATTCGCCTCATCTCTCATCATACCCCTCTGCTTATCCTTCTTCTTGGGACAATCCCTAATAAAGTGTCCAGACTTACCACATCTGTAACACCTTCTAACACTAGACTTGTTCCATCCTTTGCCCTTCTTCTTACCACCCTATCACTCGAGTTACTACTCGAATCACTATTGTCTTGAGCTCTACCCAAATTTATTTGCTTAAATTTAATTTTACTCCTCATCACATGTAACTCACCATTCCTATTATCTTCTTTTTCAGCTTTGATCTCCATCTCCTTACTCCTAAGTGAGTCTATAACAATCTCGGGTGTTAAGGTGTCCCTACCGTACTTAATAGTATTCTTAACCTCTCTATATGATTTAGACATAGAATTGAGCAGGATTATAGCTTTATAGGTTTCAAACACTTTTTCATCACTATTAACAATATCTTGCACAAGTTTGTTAAAGACATCCAAATTGTCAGCAAGATCCTTTGAAGGATCCATTTTAAAACTGAAAAACTTTCCAAGCAAGTACAACATATTTGGAGTAAATTTAAGCAAATATAAACTCTCCAACGTTTCCCAAAGTTCTTTTGTAGAGTCGAGTTTTTCAACTTTCCTCAAAACAACGTCAGATAAGTGTAAAATAATTGAAGTGTAAGCAAGTTCATCATATTCTTCTTTTTGTGCTTCAGTCAAATTTTCAGGAAATTTGCCATCTATGGCTTTCGAAACCTTTTGTTGAACCAAAATTCCCTTAATCTTTTGTTGCCAAAATGAAAAATCCCCTTTCCCATTAAAAATTTCAACTTCAAATTTTGAAGACATTTTAAGAAAATAGAACAACCACGAGTGCACAAATGGGTCACACAAAGTAATCCTAAGGCCGCAATATACACCGTTCTAAATTCCCAGGGTTTCGTAAGATTCACGATCTCAGATCAAGGGAATGTTCGAACGGGTCAAGTTCAGGTGTTCTAAGAGGATAATCAATGCAACACGAAAATATGATAACAAAGAATTCAAACTTTCACGCGACGAAGTCTCACACAGTGACTAAATAACAATTAGAGCACAAAATCAATAATTAACTTGCAATTAAATTCAACACTTCAAATAGAGCAAATAATCCTAAATTTCTAGCACAAACAATGTTACCCCTTCACGGTAACCACAATCCTATTGTCACCCCACACGATGACGCGTTAATGCTGAAATATAACGAGATTAGCCAATTTACCAGAGCGGACCTATCTGAGTCCGTAAATTACTAGAGATGCGAATCTGCTGCTTTAGGGTCACCACTACTTGCCCTAAAGATTCAGCAAATATGCAGCAATTCTGATCGACGTTCCACCAAGGGCAAAATCGTCCAAATTTTTCTGCAGTGCCTAAAATAAAAACTAAAAACATAGAAATGTCAGAAATCGCGTTAGGAACAAACTGTCTTCAGACCTCGTCGTCAAAAGAGGCCTCACGCGCGCGCCACCGGAGTCCCACGCGCCACCGGAATCTAGACGCGCCACCTACCCAGGTAGTACCCACTTGCACGTTCCTAATTCGGTCTCCGTTTCTCCAAATTCCTTTTGGTTTTGCCGAAAATCGCGTTTTCAGGTCTGGTTTTCGCACAGATTTCTGGACAGATTCGTTTTCTGATTTCTGCTGCGTTTCTTGGTCGATTCTGGTCAGATTTTGGTCGGAAAACCACCACCAACCTCTCTTTGATACCAATTGTGAGAAAATCTTCTCCAATAAGTGGTTTCCGGGCTCAGTTTACTTACCAATCAATCCAACCAACAACCTCAAAGCAAGACTCACCTATGGTTGCTTTCTCCTTCCTTACCCAACAACAAGATCACAAAGATGGTGGTAATTTGGCTAGAGCCACAAGAAGCAAAGAGAAGAAACAAGAGCAGTAGTTTTTTCTCTCAAAAGGGGCAAAATCAAAACACACGTGAATTACCAAGAAGGAGGGGGAATTTATAGTATAGGTTATGTTTAACAACTTGGGCCAAAGTCCAACAAATGGGTAACACAAAGTAATTGGACCAAGACACGAGAAAACCCTCCTATAGGTGAATTTGGGTCAAGGCAACATTAATACAATTAAGTTGCAACTAGTGGCCCACGTTACTTTCGGGTCGACTATATGGATTGATTGATTGATATTTATTTCACTCATCGGCCGAAACCTATGAAATATATTCCGACACGGTTTAACATCATTGCTTGAGATTATTGGGTATCAAAAACCCAACAGCAACATTTAATTATGTCCGACTTATTTAAAAATGATTTTTTCCTCACAACAATTTTCACCCCTACATTTAAAAAAAAATAAAAAATAAAAAAAAATCATTTTTCACATTTTCTTGTAATTTTTCTTACTTCTTGACTCATTCTCTAAAAAATTACTTTTCACAAAATTATTCTTAAAAAATAAAAATGATATAATTTATCAACTTTTCAATTTATGAAATTCACAAAGATTATAAACTTTTGACCATAAATTTTATCAATCTTGATCAAAATAAGCTAATTTTTTTTAACTTTGCTACAGTGTTTGCATAGTTGACACCCGATTGAAACCTTACACACACATGTGAGGAAATATTATTTTATTTATATGAAATCTATACATTCATGTGAGGACGGTGTCATCCGTGCGATCAACCAACGTGAACATTTAGCATTTTTCAATTTTTTTTTTTATAAAAAAAAAAAAACTGTCGCACGATCCTGTAGCGTACAATTCCCCCTTAAAAAGAAGTTGAAAAAAAGGAGACACTACTCAGCAGACCCAGCTCCCCTCCCAAAACCCTGTCATTATTACTCTGTCTCCGTAAATCTTACGTTTTTACGTCTCCGTCTCCTATCGTTAATTCCAATTATTTTTATTTGCCTTTAATTTCCTCATTAATACATTCAATTTATTTTATTTTTCGGAGCGGCCGGAGCATTTCTCATTACTGTCTCGAATTCATCCACAGGGTTTTATCTGTGCATTTTTAACCAAGGACTGCAGGTGCGTACAGCGAATCATACTGTAATTGCGAATATCTGATTAGTTATGTGGCTGTATTTTATTGTGTTTATCTGTGAATTTGATTTTTGGTTACAAAACACGAAGACGAAAAACATGGAAAATGGAGAAGGCAATTTAGAAAGTAAATTTGCGGGCATGGTGGTCAGCGATACCAACAACATGAACAGCACTGACGGATTGTTTCAGGTTATTAAAGCAGTAGAAGCTGCCGAGACCACCATCAAGCACCTGGTATTTTTAGTTCTATCTTTTCTCTCCTTGTCTCTCCTGTATTTTAACTATATGTACTTTATGTTAGTAGGGCAGGGTATTTTCTATACTATGAATATAAACATCTTTTGAATAGTATATTTGTATTTATACATGGATTGTGCAATCTCTCGATGCGGTTCCAATATGTACTTATAAAACAACATTTTAACAAGTCTGCTCCTGGAAACTGCAATGGAAACCACTGGGAACAAAAGGGTTGAGAGTGACTGTTATCTCAACCTTGTCTCTCAAATCATACCTAGCACACACCACATGAAGTAAAATAGCAGGGACACATTCACCAAATAGTATAATGTTTTTTTAGTTGTAATGACATTTGCTACTGGACTAGGAAAACTGTAAAAATACGTCAACCTGAAAATATCTCTTCTAATTTAATATTGGTCCAATATGATTATGCCTAACAAATATAGACATATTAAAGAGAACACACAATCCTATATTGGACAAATAATGCCAGTGATCTTCATCCATCCTATGCCACAGTATCACTCCTTTGACCACATGTATGAGAAACTACGCCCCCCAGAAAAAAAGCTTCATTTCAGAAAAATCAAGTTTCCTATACTATCCCACAACGAATTAGTTTAGATTATTAATGTATTTCACTTGTTTTTTCGTTGAAGGGAGCTTCAATAATTACATGGTAGACAAGGAGGGAGAAACATTTAATGCACATTTCCTTAAGACGTTGGAGTTCTGAAATTGTGCCCTTTTACTAGGATGGACTGAGTAATTAAATTTGTTAAATTGACTTTGAGAAATAGCAGACAATTAACACATGACAGACCACTTAAATGAAAATAATTGCTGAATGAAGCTAGTTTGAATTAACATGACAGTAATCCTACATTAAAGAGAGGCCAGCCTTTGTGTCTTTGGCAATTTGATCCTCTAGGCCCATTTAAGAAATTACTAATATGAAGCAAAGAAAAAAATGCAACATACTACAAATTGTAATAATGGAATAGAAAAGGGAAATGTTAAAAATGATTAGTCATTCAAAGTAATGATCTTCTTATGACGAGTGCATTCTAAAATGATAGTCCAAGCTTGAATTTGGAATCTTTGGATTTTTTATCACAGAAATTCCATTTTTTGGTTTTGTTGTTACTTGGTCATACTCATTATCAGCCCCTTTTCTGTTGGTCACTTTTACCGGGTAAGCTTAGGTTTCCTCCAATCTAAAAAGCCTTCATTTGGTTAATGATTCTTACAGGACTTAATTCCATTGTTTTGTTATGGATGCCTAGGCCAGTCAATGTTCTTTCTCATGATGTTTGTGTCTCATGTCAGGAATAATGAGATATGTATCCTTGACTTTTGCTCTGTGATATGGCAAATGAACTTCAGAGAAGATTTATCTTGTGTTTGCTATGAGGCTATTGTTTTTCCTGAGCTATGAATAAGATGTTTTGTCTCAGGATCTGTGGTTTTAGTGATGAGGTTGATAGTAAAGTATTCTGGGGGCTTGCATCAATGGTTATTTCTTAGGGACAAGACAGAATCAATAGAATTTTGAATACAGTATCTCCCAGGTCCTATACTTTATGACAAAGCAGTGTTCTTGGCTTCCCAATGGTGCAACACTTTTGGTGCTTCCTTTAATATAGCTATCTTATTTACGACGACGTTGGTGGCATTTCTGAGATGTTAATATTGTTCGTTGATTCATTTTCTTTTGATCTTTGTCAGATGGGATATTTTTCCTTCCCCCTCCATGGCCTAAGCCTTGGATTTTCTGGCAATTATTGATACGTGTTGTTGGAGAAAACTTTTTGCTTAATTAATTTTCTTTTATTTCCCACTTTTCTGACTTCTTGTCCTCCTTGTAACTCTCTCTATGTTGAAGTTATTTCCTTCTCTCTTTTTTTTTTACCCCTCTATGGTTCTTCAAGATGAACATCCTTCACGCTATCTATTTTTTGTCTATATTTCTTTCAAACTAGGCCATATTTAAAGTTTAGCTTCAAGTGTAGAACTATGTTTAGTTGGTATCCCGTGCTCTTCTATATTTTCTTATACTTTTGTCAATTGGAATTTGAATTTCTAATGTAAGAGTTTCTCTTGCCAGAGATTGAAATATGTTGCTTCTAGATTTTGTTTTTTGTTTTTCATGAAAGGTCCTTTACCTTCCTCCAAAAGGGCCCCGGTCAAGCAATGTGGTGAAAGTGCCTTGACTATCGTCACTCAGACAGCTAACATTCACTGTCCTGCTGTCTGATAGACCCTTAAGAGTGGTGCATCACCCACATCACTCTGAAGGGCTCACCAGCCACTTAGTGTACGAAGATATGTAGAAAACTTCCCCCTTTTTATCCCCTCCTGACTATCCTCCATATATCCATGCCCCCCCAGGCTTATATCCCTCATATAGGGGTTTCTGTATAGATGATTATGCTGCCCCATTTATTGGCTGTGAGATAAGTTTTACATTTTTTCTTTGTCTATAGTTGCAAAAACTTCTCAAGTGCTTTTATTACCAATATTAGAATTCTATGCAAGTTGTACTTCTTCAGGGTATATTATTATGCTATTTAGGTATTTTTTCAATGATACATTATGCTAATAGAAAAATTATTTTAGCACTTGTGAAGCCTATGAATTGTGATGGTAAAAAACACGCCTTGATTATCTTTCATAGGTGGAAGAGAACAATCGATTGAGATTTGAACTTCAGAAGAAAATTCATGAACTTGAGAAATATGTAAGTGCTCTTGCTTTGGATGCTCTCCATGCAAAATTTTCTCATCTTTTTTGTTTAAACCACGGGTTCCAAAATTTTATTTTTTCATAATTATCACCAATTATTTCTTTCAAATACTTTCCTTTATGTCCTATATTTTACATTGAATGTGGAGGTCACAACATCTAGAGGCTGCCTTGTGGCAAACAGTTAGGATTTAGTATTTGTCTACAAGCAAGACTCCTCAATTAACTCTTACCTTAAAGTGGGATTGGTGTGTATTTCCTGGATTTGGCCACGGCATTTAGCTCCCAATGCTTGGTGATTATCTTTATGAGAGCTATCCATCATTCAAATGCACGTTTCATGCTTTATCTTCCCAATCTGCGAGGATTATTTTACTTTCTCTATGGTCTTTATTTTGATCTCATCTCTTTAAAACAATAGTACGACCAAAATCCTGTGTCCAAAACTAAAACTTCATGAAACTTGAAACTTACTCTATCAAATTACATTACGTGATCATCCACCCTTGCCTGCAAGCCTCTTCAATTTCCTGAAGCATGTAGGCCTGTTAGTTGATTTTTTATCATTCCCTATACATGTGTACATCTTGTATCCCCACTATTTATAACTATAAATAACTGTAGTTCACATTCTGCATTTTTGTCTATAGATAGATAAAATGTTTCAAATTATTTAAATGGTTGGTAAAGATAATCTAGGTAACCTATTCACATGGTAATAGGCTGCAAATAAACCTTTGGAATATCTTGTACCTGCACTATTCATAACTAACTATAATTCACATTATGCATTTTTGGTTATAGATAGATAAAACGGTTCAAATTATATAAATAGTAAGGTAAATATATATTTATTTATGTGGAAATAGAGCAAATGAACCTTTGAAATTGGAGCACGACAGATTTCTTGCATCCAATTCGAGGCTCTATTATCCTCTTAACATTTGTAGTTTCGCTTATATAAATAATAAATTATGTTTCTTATCATAAAAACATTAGAGAACGCCATTATTTCCAACTGCAGTAGATTAAGTCTACTGTTGAAATGTTTTTCTCTAGCTTTAGACATTGCCATTAGATAAAAACTAGTTTATACTGTAATTTTGTGGAAGAGAATAATAATAGTTTAGCAGTTGAAGCGTCAGAATCAAGTCCTATCTTGGATGATCTGACCTAATGCTTAGAGAGTGACCATACTGATGAAATAATGAAAGATATAGTTTAAGAAGCATCGATACTTGTAAACTTATTAGTGCCTATATCCGATATGTATCCAAGCTTGGATACACTCCGGTACCCTTCGATACGTAACAGATACACATTTTTAATTATTTTTTAAATTTTTATATTTTTAAAATTTTCGATAGTATTGGATACATATTTTTTAATTATTTTTAATACATATTTAATACATTAGGACACTTGAAGAAGAGTGTTACCGATTTTAAACTCTTTTAAAACTCATTGTTATTGACTATAGATTGGATTTTTTTTTTTTTTTTTTTTTACTTTATTGAATATTAATAATATTTATTGAAAATACACCATTAGAATTTTAAATTAACTAAAAACTAGACTTTTTTTTTTGGGAATACACAGTATTATTTAATCTTTTAATACATGTGAAATCGTGTAAATAGTTGACACATATTTTTCTATTTGTTGGAAATAGATAATAACTAGTATTAAATAATTAGAGTATGTACTCTCTATGAGAAGGAATAAAATAACTGTACAACGAACTAAAAAATTTGTTTTCATTCATAGTAATCTGCGTCTTTTATTAAAAAAATTAGATCTTTATTGAAAAGGAAAATTCAAAATGTAGGATATTGTTAGGACGACCCATTTGATACTTTTGAAGGTATTGAACTGCTTGATATTGCTAATCATTAGATGAGTCATAATTGGAGAGTTTTTTTTTTTTTAATTTTTTTTTAGATACAGCCGAAAATGAAGTTGAGACAATTAAGGACTAAGATAAAATGTTTAAGTATTTTATTTTATTTTTATATGATGCTTTTGTTTTTTTTAATATTAATGAAATTATGTAGTTTTAGAACACCTATCTACGTATCCTAATTTTAAAAAAATCCGTATCGATGTACTTGTATCGTATCGTAACCAAATTACGTATCCGTATCCGTGCTTGTTAGGATATACTCCCAGGGCTACATGGAAATAATCAGTTTTTATCTACATTCTAGGAAAGATACCAATTGTGATTTAGTGAAATATTGGTTGTAAGTTCATTATCTTGTTTGGCAATGTCAACAATACTAATAGCCCAAAGCAGGTATCATAAGACAACCAGAAATAAATATCATTTGAAAAATTTCAGTGCAAAGTCTAGAAGCTACTAGTCATATATAATCCTTTTGCTTCTACTATCATTGTTGCATGCATCTGTGTAGAATGTTGTTGCGAAGGTTCAAGAACATGAAGAAGAGATTTTGCAATTGAAGAAACATCTTGCAGAATTCCCGATGAAGGTAGAAAAGAGAGCATAATTTTGCAGTACTCTGTGATCGCGTCTTTTCCCTTTTAAGTTCCTTTTTTGTTGCCTTAATTATTCTCTTTTGGTAGGAAGCACAAATTCGTAATGAGAAATATGTCCTAGAAAAGCGCGTTGCATATATGCGTTTGGTGAGCAGGATTTTTGTTCTATAAACATTTAAGAAATTCATTCACTCTGTGTTTGGAATATTGACAAGTTTTTTGTGCATTTAATTTTGTCTGAAGGCCTTTGATCAGCAACAACAAGATCTTGTTAATGCTGCATCTAAAGCAATTTCCTACAGACAAGATGTAATGGAAGAAAATGTGCGTCTTACATTTGCATTACAGGTATTATTTTTATTTCTTTACACCTCCTTTATATTGTCTAGTTTTGGACCTTTTTTGGCTTGAAATTTTTTTGATGTCATTGTCTTACGATTGAATGTTAGGGATGCCAATGGGGTGGGGCACGTTCCCCCCTTCCCCCCGGGCATTTTCCTACCTCGTACCCTCCCCGCTACCAGCACCTTGCTCATTTACGTACCCATTTTTTTTTTTTTTAAGTTTTTAATAATTCATTTTATTGCCTCCATCCATTTAAGTGAGATAATAATATAGTTATTATTTTTAATTAATTTATTTATTTTTAAAAATTAAATGATTCGAATATATTTGGTTTACTAAGGTTTTTATTGTTTATCATATTCTTTAGATAATCTTAGTTGCCATCTTCTATTAGAATTAATAAAATTTCGTGGAGTTTTCCATTTGAAGTATTGAATTCTTTAAAAAAAAAATTAAATGGGCTAGGGCGGGCAGGTACCCTGTTACCCGTACCAGCCCTGGAGCGAAAGCACCCGTCTCGTCCCCGATTACCTAATTAAGCGGGTAATCTCCATGGGTATCGGATATGATGGGTTTTTTGCCATCCCTATTAAATGCAGCTTTTGGTTGACCTTTCTCACATATATGATGTTATGTTCAAAGTCCTCTAGGAACTAAAATTCATCAATGAGAGGATAATCATAAATATTGATCAGTTAGAACATGCTTGTCTTATCTTATAAGTAGGTCAAACTTACCAATAAGTTTTGTGTTTGTTTGCTTAAAATTTATGTTTTAATCCGACATAAACGAAAAAACATTACTTGTGAAAAATACTGGTGGTATTGTAGAAATAAAGCCCCTGTTTGGTGGATGTTAAAATCAAGTTTTTAGCAATTTTTTATAAACATATGATGAAATGTGTATTTGATGGGTCCCATGAAATATGTGGTTAAAATTAATTGTTGATTTTGATTTAGATTAAAATCTAGATTTTAATTTCAATCAAACAAGGGCAAAGTGCAACTAAGGAACTTTTTTGCACATTACCAATAAAATGATTCTAATACCCTGAATGATTTGAAAATATTTCCATCTCTATCCTGACTATACTTCCTATTATTAAGCTTTTGAAGAAACATTTTTAACTGATAAATCATTATATTAAATTAAAATAAAATATTAAAATATCTAAGTTAGTTTTTATGTTTTCGGCATCCTATTTCTGTGTATGAGTATTGATTTCTACCAAATTTATTGGTTCTTATAAGCACAGTTTAGAAAAAATATACATAATTAAGAAAGATCTACCGCGTAATAGCGAAAAGTAATATTATTTGCAGAAGATTACTCAAACAACATCTTAATATTATGCCCCGTTTGATTCTCATTTTTGTTAAAATGCATTTTTCTCTCTTTCTTTTTAACCACACATTCTTCATTAAAATAATATTTCATGTAAATCAAAAACTTTTCCTTATTTTTCAACCATACATTCTCCATCAATCTACTATTCTAAAATTTATTTTGTCATAAAAATGAGAATCAAGCGGGGCCTTAGTATAATTTGAAGGAATTGATATTTTCAATATTTATGCTACGTGGATATCTTATATATATATATATATATATATATATATTCATGTTTTTTGGTTTTTGTGGAAATCAAAAGTTTCAGATTTGTGTTCACTGTTTCAGGTCTTGGAATTTTCACCCGTGTAAACTCTCATAAAAACATGCTTAAGCACAAAATGCATGCATAAAGGCCACAAATTTGCTCTTTAATTTTCTAAATCTAATGTGCTTTTCTGGACTCACTTTCAATTATTATAAAACTTTTATGGTGTGTTGTGTAAGAGTGAGACTACTTAATGACATGGGTGAAAGATTGGACAAACTTTAACCACCCCCTTCCCCCTTCTACAAATGTGATCAAATATATTCTCAGGTTCATATATTGGTTCTTTCAGGCTGCACTGCAAGAGAGATCAACGTTTGTATCATCTTTAATGCCTCTTCTTGAAGAGTATTCTCTTCAGCCTCCTCTTTCCGATGCTCAATCCATTGTCAGTAATATCAAGGTTAATATGAGTAGCCTTATTAATTGTTTCTATCATGAAATAGATGGCACTTTTTTTGCTAGTAGTCTTTATTAAACAAAATTGTGAAGCATGAAACTGCTACCCTTGACCCTCATCCTTGTCGGTTACCAGAACAACAGCTTGTGCGCTTTATAAATATTTGGGTTGTACTATTGGCATATTTTAGTATAACATGGTTTGAATTGTCTCCTCTTAGATGGTTCTGTAGCTGCAAATAGAACATGCAGAAATGTAACTTTTGAGCCTTTCTAATTTGTTCTCACTGTTTTGGTGGTGTTTTACTGTTAGGGTGGGTCTATGCGAATTAATATTTTGATATTGAAATCGAATGAAATTTTGCGATAAGGTTGCTTGAAATTGAGCAACAGAAGAATAAAATCAAATTATAACATACAAGATCACTAATAATCACTTTCAAGTGTAATATTTGGCTCAAAATTTTAGAAGCTAATTACATTCGGTGATCAAGTCCATTTTGGAATACTGGTCATACATGGAGAACATCAATGTAGTTCTTGTGCATCAAATCTTGAATTTGTCAAATATTTTCTACCCAAATATCATAATCTTATTGGAATGATTTTTCCAGAAAAATGATTGGTCCAACTTTTATGGCATGATGATATCTAGATGTGCTCTTCTTGTTCTGCACCTTTCTTGTATCACAGATTTTGTAATAACATATTTCCTTGTGCTCACTCAGGAATGATTACGTTGGCAGTGTGGTCAAACGTTTTAGCCTACTTAGGTGTTAGTCTATTTCTTCTCATTTTGTGGGTTTCTTATACTGGGATTCACCTGAGGTTTCTGAATTGCAAACTATGTAATGCCCACCTCAACCGAACACTTCCTTATTTCCATAGGAATTCCATCTCAACCAATTGCTTTCCTCATCTTTATCCTCTTCAAAGCTCTTCCCTGTACCCCGAAACTTGAATTCCATCTAGTATAATTCAGAGTCGTATCTGCAGTGAAGTTTGACAAATTTCCAATATCGAAATTATGCCGTTCATTAATTCGTTGAAATAATTCCTCTATTTATCTGTGATTTCTATTATAAAGAACTCTTTGGTTTCTTGTTTAATACAGTTGACTTGATTTAGAACCTAAAATAAGAATCTTTTAATGCCTTGTCAATTTTGCTGGTTAGCTAACCTATACTTTGGCCGAATTGTACATCTTGTCCCCTACCTTACCATTGCTGCACTTTTATCCATCCTTTTCTACTTGGCATTATTACCTTCAACCTTCCATTTATTAGTGTAGTACGTCCCACTCATAGTTCCAGTGTTTTTTAATTTAATGAAAAGACATTATTCCCCTGTGATTCAAACAAACAAACATATAAGTAAATAGGAAAAGAAAAAAAGAAAAAGAAATAGCCTTCTTCACCAGGAACCCCCTCCCATCCCCTGCATCTTCGGCACTATTCCTGTCTTCATTCCTCACCATGACAAAGAAAAAAGTCACTGCTAGAAGGAGTCAGATGCGAGGAGTAGAGAGTGGATGAACTGTTTATGCCTGTGATCTTGTTTATACAATCTCCTCCCACGTCAACTAAGGCCCCATTTAGTTTTTGCAGTTTTGTAGAAAATTTAATCAAATCAAAATCAGAAGTTTATGAGTAAGGGCCCATAACAAAATATGGGTTAAAATAGGCTTTAAAAAGAAGCTTGTTTGAACTCCCTATCAACAATTCGCACGCTAACTCTATTGAAATGAGTTACCACCACCAACCCCATTCCCCAAACAAGTAGTGGTCATACAGTGCTTTCCATTGCACAGAAAAACCCAGCTCCAACTCCGTCGTTATCTCTGCGTCTTGCGCAAAAATTCCAACTTGAAATGTCTCTTTGAATCTCAATTTTAAATCTTAAGATGTCGCAACACTCAAAAGTCAGGATGAGAAGGTAAAATCTCTGATGCTCGTACTCTTAAAAATAGTTGGAGTACCCGTGTCGGACACGACATGAGTATGGGTATGAAATATATGTCGGATCCTTCAAGTTTTAACCGGACACTTCATCGTTTTTGCTTCTCTCTCTCTCTCGCTCTCTCTGCCTTTTCTTTTCCTTTTCTTTCCCCTTTTTGCTCTCTAAAAATTTAGTATCTCCGTTGAGAGGGTGAAGAAAGGCAGCGGCGCTATTTTCCTTCTTCCTTTTTTCCTTCCATTTTCTCCTTTTTCCCTCTTTGTCAGTGGTTTAGGGTTTTGTTTGTATAAAATGAAGATGGATTCCGTATAGTGCTATTTAGTTCTTCACTAAGTTCAAATTGCAATCAAGTCCCTTATTTTCTATTTTATATTACATTTAGTAATTTTCATAATTGAAAAATAAACCCCAAAATTCTATTTTATTCGTTTTAATCAATAATTGATTTTGATTTATTCAAAACAACATCTTGGATTAGTAAAAAAATTGAAGTTTGAAAGACATGTCCACGTACCCGTATCTAAAATTTGGACTCTTTTTTATCCATGTTCCCGTATTTTACATTTTAGAAAATAAAAGATCGGACACTTAGATACGTACCCGTACTCGATACCCATACCCGAGTCCGAGCAACACGGTAAAATTATTAATACCTAATCTAATTCTTCTCTATCTTTGTGTATATTCCTTTTTTGTAATGATTCATATGAAAATGCAGTTCAGTTTTTGTTAGCACTGTTGCTACTGGTGGTAGTTGGGGTCAAGGACTGCAGAAGTTGGTAGTGGCAATGGTGGTGGGTTGCTGTTGGTTGGTGGTGGGGGTTGAGGTTGGTTGGGAGTGACAGCTAAGCATGTTTGAGGCAGATGATTTTGATTTTCCTCGTTTCTTATCTAATTATTTTGTTTGAATCAAAGTGCTAATTTTTCTTTTAACTAAATTTTAATGGTAATTTTGAATGGAAACGTGAGGCTGAAATGCACTAATGAATGGAAGGTTAAGGTAATGATACTGAGGAAAATAGGTTGGGGACAAAAGTTCGACAGCGTTCAAATGCTGAAATACGTTAAGAATAATACTAGCCACTCTTAAGATGCTTCCACATTTTTATATTTTTGTAAGTTTCTATAGCATTATTTTAATCTTAATTACCATGCAGATGTTCTTGTTCCACCAGCATGTTTTTCTATTTGGTGGTTTTTAATCCCTAGATTCTCTTAATACCTCGTGCTATGATTCTAGTGCTATTAGTCATATAATTCCACATCATGCTATTATCCGCATCTTTCTCCTTTATTTACTTCCTTCAGAATTCTTGAAATTCTATTTATTATTATTATTATTATTATTATTGTTTTCAATGAGGGCCATTTCTTGTATATGAACTTGACCCTCTTTGGTGTTCTGTTCCATTTCTTAATAACCAAATCACTACCTTATTGTAACACTACCTTTTCTTTCCTTCTTCACTTGGATTTTTAACATTTGATATACTTATATAATACTTGTGAAAGCTTTGCATGTTTTATATGAGCAGGATTTGAGCCTTCTAAAAATAATAAAGCACCAAGCATGCACAAGCCTTGGCTTGTTGTCAACTCTAAATCTATGTGGAATTGAGATGTGTATATTCTGGTGGAGGAAGTTTCTTTAGATTGTCTCATTCATTGGATTTATCTTGGAACCTTTATTTCAGGTTTTGTTTAGATATTTGCATGAACAGCTTCTTGTTATTGAGGTATGTTATAGAGATTTAAAGTACTTTGAAGGGATTTACATTTAGGTGGTCTTTGTGATGATGGACATCCATGCATTTTTCCATTTCTTATATCATATTTTGTCCCTTGAACTATTATAGGCAAAGCTGAAGGAGTCTCAGTACCAGCTAGCACCATGGCGTTCTGAAGTCAATCCCTCTAGTTTTCCTCAATCACCATCTCATCCTAAGGTTGTGCTGACATTTTATGTGGTCACATACTATCAAGTACCTCATGTTAGTTGTTATGATGTATATCTCAAACTCTCAGTTTATCCCTGTCAGATGAAAATTGGGCTGGAACTGGAGCCACGGCCAGTGTATTCTAATCGAAAAATAACATCTTCAGCTCCTCATACAACAATGGATGAAGATCTAATGGGGCATCATCAGAGGGGTCTAGGTGATGCTGCCACAAAAAATTCGGAGCCTGATGACTTGGGGAGGTATTCGCCTTTCTCAAGCAGGTGAGCCTGGTCAAATGGAGACTGCTACTGTGAACTGAATGTACAATCTCAACCTTCCGTTTTTGGTGGTGGGTTCTTGTTTCATAAATTTTTTCTGCTGTCTGGCATGTTTGAAGTCATGACTTAGCTACTTGTGATGTCCTAGGGTGGGGTGAAATAATTTCTTTTATGGTGAAATGGAGTATGATCTTTCTGTCGGAGCTAAATAAATTTCCATCTAGTTTCATTTTTGTTGAAGACAATATTTAAATGATATACATGTGGCCTTATCTAATAACTGAAGCTTTTAGATCAACTCCAGCCGCTTTCCATTTAAATGAATTTCTGCACGTGCTAGGCTTTGATAAAAAAAAAATGAATTTTATCTACACGTGAGGGGGATGTGTTGAAGGCAATAATTAAATGATATATGTGGCCCAATCTATTTTAATAGTTTTAGGTCAAGTGGTTTAACACTTTTTATCTTGCTAGCATATGGTAATCTGACTTCTTACGAGCACTATTTCTGTGTTTAAGAGAACTATCCATTGTCCTCTTTGTTGTTTCTTAGAATTAATCTAATCTCATAATTATAGAGTAATGGTTTAAGAACATCTTATGCATAATAGAGAGCATCTTTAAATTTAAAGTAAATTTTTTTGTTCTGTTTTGCTCTTTTTTTTTTTTTTTTTTAAAACTTGAAAAAAACATTTATTGATTTCTCATCTTTTATTCAACATATTTTTTTCATATGTCAATTGCCAATCAAATCAATTATGATTTGAATAATTTGAGAAGCATCTTAACCCTAAGGGGTAGCTCAGTTGGTTAGGTATTGAGTTTGTTTCCCAATGGTCACCAGTTCGAATCCCCTCAGGGCCACTGAGGTGAGTATCCGGCTGTAAATTTTAGGGTCCCGTGGGATTAGTCGAGGTGCGCGTAAGTTGACCTGGATATCCACGATCATAAAAAATAAATAAATAGAGAGCATCTTGTATTCAGAGATTCTCTTGGAGATACTAACACTATTGATGCCCAACGATTTTTCGTGTGAGATAAAAGAATACGACGGCCTAATCGTACTATTTTGTTTTTGTCAACATTTTATTTCATTATTGAAAAGGAAAAATTGACTTCCATTCCATGATTCAAAATTGGGTTGTACAATAATTGAAAATAAAGATTTTGATATTCTCAGACAATAGAAGACTGTCCCAGCTGTAAAGCTCTAGCCTATAAGAAGAATTAGAAGCCTCCAAAGCTCTCTTTATTTCGAGGTCGTATGGATTAGTTTAAAACTTGTTACTTATCAGTAAGATTAACTTTTTAGTGATTTTCTGAAAAATGTTCATTCGGGTAAACTATATTTTTAAGAAGTTATACACTTCTTACTTAGGAACAGATAGAGAATGCTGACGACTAGAAATGAGATTAGTGAGCACAATTTTTTCAGTGATATTTCATCTCCATTTGCCTTTAAAGATATTGCAACATAAATAAATTAAATAACTAAATATTTTTAAGTCATTAGCATTTTTTATTACATTTGTAAATTCGAAAAGAAAAATAAAATTGTGTGTCTGTTAATAATTATTAACAATTATTTAATGATAATTATTGTTGCTATAATGATTTTAATTTTTGAAATGTTAAAATGATATTGATATCTGGTAATTTGGTAATGTGATAATGAATAAAATAGAAAGGGATGCTGAGAGACTTTTATGGCCAGCATGATGGGGATTGGGGATGGGCAGAAAAGGGAGAGAAGATGGTGACGTCCCTTTGGCATCAGCAGATATGGGGAGAGGGAGCTAAAATCTTGGTGGTACAATGGTATGGGGAGAGATGGAGGGAGATAGGGAGCAAGGGTGTCAAAAAATATAGGCCTGAAAGTAATGAAAGGGCTGTAACAAATGAGGGCCTGAAAATATTAACAGGAAAAGGCTCCAAATTCTGGTGCCACAAGGGCAGAACCCAAAGACAAAATCGACAGTAATTCACTCTGATTCTGACTAACTGGTTGCAGGTTGTAAAATATCAAAGGTGTTTAGCAAAAAAGGAAATAGACAATAGATTTTTATGTCCCTAGAGTTACTCCCCATAGAAACCCTTGAAGATCTTGAAATATTTCACAAGTCTGGGAGAGAATCGTGGAGTAGATGAATCCTTACATTCAAAATATTCCAAGAGGCTCCTACATGTTTTGCACTTTCAAAGAGTAATTATTCATGCCATAGTTCCATGGAGCTTCTGAAATTTCTCAAATGTAGTTGATGTCTTCATTATATAAAAGTTCTCAGTATTATCAATAGTTTTCAACATGAGCAGAAACACTGTAGCGTTTGCAAATTTGGCAAATGGAACTCATATTTGGGTGGGCTTATTTGTGCTTATAAGCTCTGTTGCACGAACACTTCAACTAGGATAGCGTGCTTGTATCCGTGTCTGTGAGTCGGATATCGACACTTCTTTAATACTTTACAATGGACATTTTTCTTTCTTTATATTAAAAATACTATATATTTTTAATTCAAAGTTATTAGTAATAACAAATATGTACTTATATTTAAAAGATTTCAATAAGAAAAATTAATAACTAGTATAAAACTAAATTTGTACTATATAAATGAAAATTTTTAAAGAATTTAATTAAAACGTATCATGTTAGTATTTTTCTGAAAAATTGTGTGCCTGCGTGCCCGGACACGTGTCCATATTGGGGCATCATAGTTTATAAGCTTACTTATGAGGAGAAGAAGTATGTAGCACTTCCTAAGAGTAAATCATTCATGCGATAGTTCCATATAATTTCTGAAATTTATCAATATGTTTCAACATCAGTCAAAATACTGTAGCTTTTGCAAATTTTGGCAATGTGAACTCTAAGTCGAATATAGTTCTATTCCGTCCGATAATGAAGTATTTACCACTTACCAAAATTGAACTGGTAGTTGGCTTTTTTTTTTTTTCGCATATATTTGTGAGTTGTTTGGTTCTCTCTAGTTTATTTCAAATTAATTTCCAATCTTCTTTTTAGGAACATTGCATTCCAAGTAGCACCTGCACAGCTTGGAGTCAACCAGGATGATTTGCTTTCCATGCATACTATTGAAGAAACTGTCAGTAAGAAAGTCACACTTGGTGACCTTGTTAGACAGAATGATATGGATGACCCTGAAACTGATGGAAACCAGAATGATAGAGAGCCTTCAGCTAATTGGATTTCCGAAACGCCACATACAACAAGTATTGATGATCCCAACTCGTACTCTTTTTCTGAGGGTCAGAATTATTGCAGTTCTGTTTTGTTTAGCACTGCTTCAATTATGCTGCTGTTGGTAACCTCTAACTCTAACATAATGCAATCACAGCTGCAGATGATGACCCACTACCTGCAATAGAGGGTCTCCAAATTTTAGGTAAAGCATTTCCAGGACAGCAGCTCCAAGCTTGCGGATACTCTATAAATGGGACAGCCAGTTGTAATTTTGAGGTGCTTCTGTGATCATTTTTCCATAATTCACTTGTTTCTTCCATGTTGGTGCTTCAATTATTATTTGCTTTTGTTGCCTAATTACACTGGATTACATCTTGCTTTATGATGGCATATTAAGTAGAATGCCCATTTTTAGTCTTTAACTTGCCTTATTCCTCAACTTGCAGTGGGTGCGCCATTTGGAAGATGGATCTTTTAATCATATAGATGGTATTTTTTATCATCAATTTTGATTCTGGTTTGTTCTTTTCTATTACTATTCATTTTTTAGTCTTACACATTGTTGATGACAGGAGCAGAGCTACCAATTTATCTTGTCACTGCAGACGATGTTGATGCGTACCTTGCAATCGAAGTCCAACCACAGGATAACAGGAAGCGGAAAGTACTCTCTCTCTCTCTCTCTCTCTCTCTCTCTCTCTCTCTCTCTCTCTGTGTGCGCGTGCGCGCGCGCGAGAGAGATCATGTGTGGATGTCTCATATGTGCTCTTGAATCAACATTAAACAAGTAATTAAAGAGAGAGTGCTATTTCTGAACACTCGTAACAAATCAATTATTTATTTGAATTTTTCCTGGCAAAGTTGGGCTTCTTGTTTTCTGATGAAAAAATTGTTTATCTACATGCTAGAATTTGAATTTTATTAGATTTGAATCATTAAACACTTATTTGATAGTTTGCAGCATTTTCAAAGGCAAATTCAATGCTCGACTCACTGCAATGAAACTCTCTAGAGAAGGAAAAGGCTGTCATCTTTATCCCTTCTGTAATGAGGCATGCCTATTAATATGGACTTTTTATTCCCCCAACAATTAGGTGTACAGCTCCCACCAAATGCTGAAGAAAGGTCTAAATATATGAAATGAAACCAAAAAACTCAAAATGAATTTTGTTTTTCCTTCTGAGATCAAAGCACCCTGAGTATTCTCTTTTTGTCTTTTTTTCAAATTGTGACTGCTATATAGTTAAGCTTCTTTTCCTGCCTACCTGGCATTATATTTTGGGCAATTATTGGTCAATCTCAGCGCCCATTCTTTTTGTCTGCACCTTGGCAGCTCATCTACATTTGTGTTGTTACAATACATGAGCTAAATTTTAACATTTTTCTACTGAACTTAACCCCAAAACTTGGTGTTTTGAAGTATTTACAATTAGAACAGAAAAGGGATGAGCCCCACACCTGGTATGTTAGCCTTTCTTTGCTTTCATCTTTTGCCTTCTCAAACATGGATCGCTAGACCATGAACATTAGTACATAGTTGATCCTTGAAACCCAATTATATTTGAAGGCAAACCTCATAAATATAAGTTCCATTAGTATTTGTTGGCAAGATCTATGAGCTGAGCTGCTCAAATGGTTCTCTGATAGAGATGCAATTCTACGAAATCCTTGCTTGTGCCTTTGCCTGGCAGTATGCAACCACGAGACTTTGAAAGATCCATGTAATAATTGTGGGGTCAAACAATATTACAGTAACCTTATAAAAACTTGATGCCAAGATCAAACACAAGAATAACTGGGAAAGAATAGAGAACAAGAAGAGAGGTTTAGGAGGAAGATTGCAAATTTATTCAATAATAATGTGTCTATTACAATCAAAGATCCCCTTTATATAGTATTCAATCTAGGATTAATAAGGAAATTAAGGTTTCCTTTATAAGGAAACAAAATCAATTGTCTAAAAGTCACAATTAAAGGCAATATTCATTAATAATGAAAATACTATAAGGTTCTAATTAATCTAATTTCTTCTACGCCTTGAATACATTTTCCATATTGCATCATTCCTCCCCGATTGAAAAGAACTCGACTCTGGCAAGGTGTAATCCAGATAGGAATCCAAAGGTGTAGCATCTAGGTGATGAAACACATCCTTAGTAATCCAAGTAGCATCACTAGACGGAAGATCCTTCCAACGCACGAGAAACCTACGAAACCGTGAAGCAACAATCTGATCATCAAACACCTAAACAATGATAACCTACAGAGAAAATGTGGTAACTGGTGCTCGATCTTGCAGAAATATTAGGTGACAACACTAGAAGCTTGAGCGTGCCTCGATAATGATATAAATCTGCTATATTGAAAACAAGACTAATATTTGAGTGCTTTGACAACTCAAGTACGATGAGGATATAAATCTGCTATATTGAAAACAAGACTAATATTTGAGTGCCTTGACAATTCAAGTAGATAAGCATTAGTTCCAAGTCGTTTAATAACGGAAAAAGGTCCAAGTGATCTAGCACAAAGTTTTTTTGCAGCATGTTTAGGAAATCTTTCAGGTACAAGTCGTATCATGGCCTAATCGCTTACACTAATTCTTTGTGCCTATGGTGAGAGTCAGCGGCAAGTTTGTAGAGATCATTATTTTAGGAAATTTTATGTTTAATCTCATCGTGCAAGTCGCGAATATGATTAGCAAAAGCTTGAGCGGATGTAGCAGGACAAAAATTGGTAGGCAAAGGGACAAGATCAAGTAGATGATGGGGAGCTCGAAGGGGTTATGAATGGTAGACCTATTCACAGAATTATTGTAAGCAAACTCAGAGTTGGCAACATAATATCCCAATTACCTGGTTTATCCCCAACCAAGCAACGGAGTAGATTACTTAAACTACGATTCACAACCTTAGTTTGACCGTAGGTTTTGGGGGTGGAATGTAGATGAAAACTTGAGTGTCGTTCCAAACAGTTTCCAAAGTGTCTTCCAAAAGTAACTAACGAACTTAACATCTCGATAAAAAACAATGGTGACCGAAAGCCCATGGAGGCGAACTACCCCTTTGAAAAACAACTTAGCAATATGAGATGCGTTTATAGATTTGGAACACGGAATGAAATATGCCATCTTAGAGAACCTATCCACCACCATGAAAATGCAATTATGACCTCTAGTAATTTTGCGCAACCCGAGAACAAAATACATACTAAGGTTACACTAATGAGTATGTGGAATAGGAAGGAGAGTATACATCCCGGTGTTTTGATGTTGAGCTTTGTCTAATTAACATGTGCGACACCGAGAAACACTGCCAGCAATGTCCTTTTTAAGTGAAGGCCAATAAAATCGATCCTCAACTAATGCGATAGTTTTATCCCGACTGAAATGACTAGCTAGACCCCCTACATGTAGTTCCTATATAAAAAATTCATGAAGTGGGGGTACGGGAAACACATAAAGATGACCATCTTTAAGTAGGAAAGCAACATGATCTCGGGAAGGATTGTCCAAGAGTTCTTGAAAGATCAGGCTAAAATTAGGACAACTAGAATAGTTATCTTCCAGATGCTCAAAATCCACCACAGTAGTGCCCATAGAATGAAGCATCGTAGTGATATGACTAAGAGCGTCAGCTGCTTTATTTGTGAGTCCGGCCATGGGGTGGAGAACAAATGTGTACTCTTGAAGAAATTAGACCCACTTAACATGGCGCTCACTTAAATTTCGTTTGGAATTAAGGTAGCAAAGGGCCTGCTGATCAAAATAGAGAACAAACTCTTGAGGTAAATATCGCCAATGACGGAGAGATTGGATAGCTGCATTGTACTCCTTGTCGTAGGTAGAATACTTGTCGAGCCTAATTTAGTTTTTCACTAAAATAGGCAATGTGGTGACCATCCCGACTTTAAGACACCACCTATACCTACACCAGACGCATTATAGGCAACCTCAAAAATCGTAGAAAGATTAGAGTGGCATAAAATTAGGGCATCGACTATTTTTTGCTTAACGTCTAAGAAGGCTTTTTGAGTTGAAGGGGTCCAATGAAAATTCCCTTTTTCATACACTCAATGATGGGGGTAGTGACAGAGCTGAAACCTCGAATGAATCTCCTATAGAATGATGCTAACCCATAAGAGCTACGGACCTCAGATAATGTGGTAGGTTCAGGCCAGTCGTGGATAACCGATATTTTAGCTAGATGAGCAGAAATACCCTGAGCGGAAATGATGAACCAGAGAGCTTGAGAATGTAGGAATGAACACTTTTAAGGTTATCATATAACTGTGCTGAACGAAGAGTAAGGAATACCTGTCGAAGGTGATCTAAATGTGCCTCTTGTAATCGACTATAAATCAAAATATCGTTAAAATAGACCACCAGAAACTTACCAATAAATGGTTGCAAGACATGGGTCATGACCCGCATAAAAGTACTAGGTGCATTCTACATCTCAAAAGGCATAACTAATCACTCGTACAAACTATCTTGAGTCTTAAATGTTGTTTTCCATTCATCCCCCGGTCGAATTCTAATTTGATGTTAATCACTCCGTAAATCAGTATTGTAAAACCACAAAGAACCCGCCGGTTCATCTAACATATCCTCAAGACGCGAAATAGGAAATCAATACTTAACAGTGATTTTGTTGATTGCACGGCTATCAACGTACATGTGCCAACAACTATCTTGTTTGAAGTGAGTAAGATCAGGACTGCACAAGGGCTAAAGCTCGGGCGAATAAAACCTCTATCTAATAAAGCTTCAACTTGCTTATTGAGTTATGCCCTCTCAAAAGGTTGGCATTTGGGAACCAGGGAGGAGATTAATTGCATGTTGAATATCCGCAAAGAAGGAACTCGTCGGGGAGGTCGGCAAGAGAGATATCACTAAACTCATGTAACAAAGGAGATACCTTATGTGGAAAGTTGATGTAGAGTCAGAGGAGAAATATGAACATGGTTTGGCAACCAAGGCAAACATAAGCCCAGTGTCGTAACACTCACGCTCAAAGTCGTTAAGGGACAAAAGTTGAAATCGAGCGTCAGTAACACTCGTGGATGTTAAGATGGGAGTTGATTTCTTCGAGGGGGTTAGAGGGCTTCGTAGGAAGGAGACTAATGGGTTTGCTATTATGAACAAAATCATAAGAATTGTCACGCCTAAAGTGCTTAACATCATCGTAAAGCTAGGGATGCCCCAAGAGGATATGAGCAACATCCATAGGTAGGACATTGCAATAAATGTTTTTTGAGAAGATCGGACCCAACTTAAGTGGTACCATACAACAATGAGTGACGGGTAAGGAAGTACGATCAACCCAAGCCATCTTAAAAGGTTGAGGGTGTGGTTCAAGTTTAAAGTCGAACTTGGCCACGACAGATTTGGAGACGAGATTCATGGTGCTACCATCGTCAATTACTAACTTGCAAAAGCAAGGGATGTAAGTGTGGAAGAGAGAAGTCCATTTCCTCGAATTAGAGTCAAGGGGGTAGAGAGAATGCAACGCATAACGGATAGGACAATTGCATCCTCCTCGTAATCTTTAAATTGGTCAATATCCTCATCAGAATGATCAATAAGGTCGATCATGAAACTTGTTAGTCTCCGGAGTCGGCAGTAAAGGCTCCCGGTCAAGGGCGAGGGTACGATGGGGACATTGAGAAGCAATATGTCCTCGAGTATGACAATAATGACACGAAAGGTGAGATGTGGGCCCCAAGAGGAGTTATACAAATTAGGCAGACCCTTCATGGTATCGCGAGGGATAGCTAGAGTAGAGGACTCGACAGCCATGCGGTTTGGTCGGGTCGAGGGCCATTACTAAGGGTGCTGATAGGAGGGGGTCGCGTTTGGTGAGGATCGGGGAAGGTAGAAGAGCTATATCACGCATAAGCAAAACGAAAATATGGCTAATGTTTGAGGGCCTTGTGGAAAGCATCTTCTAAGGAGTCAGGATTTAGCACAACAACCCGATGTTTGAGGTCAGGTTGCTACCCGTTGAGGAACCTGGTGATAGTGATGTCGTTAGGTTTAACAAGGTTGGAACGGGATATCAACTCGTCAAAACGAGATCTGTACTCCGAAACGGTTGAGGAGTTTTCTCTATAATTGAGAAGACGCTCTAAGAGTTGAGATCAATAGTAAGGCGGGATGTACTTCTCAATGAGTTTGACCTTCATTTCTCCCCCACACAGTGATAGGCTGACCTAGACATTCGAGGGTCTGGGTAAATGGCTGCCAATAACGTTTGACCGACTTGACAAGTTTCATTTTGATGAAACGAAGATGTTGATAGTCAGGCATTTGGTACCAATCGAAGTAGCCTTCGATGGCATCGACAAGAAAGGCTTCGGGGTCCAAGCGACCATCAAATTCAGGAGCAGCTACTTTAACTTTCCTAATAACATCATCGACATGGTCTCGAAGTTAGTTGAAAATGCAGGGGAGGGGGTTCTGGACGAGGAACATGATTGGCAAATAGGTCACGATGATCCGAAAAGGTAGTATGGAGCCTGGGATCTAGGTCGTATAGATTAGGCAGCGCGTTGTCGGGTGTGCGACAAGGTACACCGTGGATGTGTTGACCGACGGTAGAGGATTCAGTCACCTCGTCTATAGGGTGTTTACCTGGGTTTCGTGAAGATTGTTCGACATGTTCACTGAGGCGGAGGACGAGACTTTTAGGTTAGCTAGATCCAATTTTATCGAGGTCATGTCAGTTAAGATATTGTCGACTTGATGAGAGAGTGCATGATAAGACTGGTAAAGGTCTTTAAGATTCATTTGAATTTTTGATGTATCTGTATATTAAATTTTCTAGGTCTATGATTTTTTATTTTATTTTTTTGGTATGTAATTATTTTATTTTTGTTTATTATAATTTTTTTTTTTTTAAATGGAACTAAAACAAAATCTACAAATCAGGCAAAATCACTTAAATAATAGAATAATTATCAAAAAGCTGGCTTAAATCTTACCAAAGTCATAAGAGCTTCTGGCCAGAGGTATCTAATGGCAGCAATGGTGGAAGTTCTTGGCGGTGGTGATGATGGTCGAACAGGGTGAAAAAGGTAGTAGGCGGACGATCTGGGAGTGGAAAAATGAAATAGGCTATCAACTGTGGATGGAGCAACAACAATGGTTGAGCACATTGACATAATGTTGAGCAGTAGGACTAAGTAGGTAGCGGCGGCGGAGCACAGCAGGAACTGGAAACGGCGGTAGCTCGAAGAACAGCAGGCAAAAGCAACTCGGATTGTAAACGGTTGTGGGATATGCCAATAGCTGACATGCAATGTCTTCGAATGCACAGAATTGGTGAAGTCGATTAGAACGCAACAGATGCACATGCAAAACGCAGATGACGGATGAATGGTAGGGAAGAGAGCGGTAGCGAACCCAAATCGTATATCTGTTTTTCAAGGGTGATAGCGTCGTATAGCACTGGGGAAAGGTCGAATTGGGGCGTGTGTGATGTGGTTGGACGGTTTGGAGACGACGGAAAGTGCAGGTCGGCGGAGTGATGACGATGAAGAGGATACTTGGCTTCTGGTGTTGTGATTGTTTGGCTGGATTAGTATAAACGATTGTGCGGTGGTTGTGGGTAAAGTGATTGGGTGTGGGCTTGCCTAAGTTAGGGTAATATGGGCTTAAGTATAGGCTTGGGTACGTTAGCGTAAGATGGGCTGAGGTATGGGCTTGGGTATGGTATGTTAATATGGGTTGAAGTAAGGGCTTGGTTGCTGATGGTATTGGTAATTTATGTATATTTGTGGCAGCAACAGATACAATATGAGGAAACAATTGTGAATCATGATTTCTACATTTTTTTTATTTTTTGACTTGAAACTATTAAAATCTGTACTGAATTTTGAGTAACCGGTGAACAGTTCCGGTTTTCACCTCTATTATTATTATTATTTATTATCTTTTTATAACACAAATTACAAAAAGAAAACTGACAATCAACTTTGTCCTACTACTGATTTGTACATTTTTAGTTGCTGCTGTTTGCTTTGGTGTTTGGGTGTATGTTGGTTGAATTGGGTTTTGGATAACGGTTAAGTGAATTTATTGAGTTAGATGGCTGCTATGATAAACTTCATGCGATGAGCAAAAATTTGGTCAAAGTAAGAATGCCTTTGCTCTGATACCAAATTGATATTGGGAACAAGAACAAGAACAACTTGGAAAGAATAGAGACAAGTAAGAGAGGTTTAGGAGGAAGATTGCAAATTTATTCAATAATAATGTGTCTATTACAATCAAAGATCCCCTTTATATAGTATTCAGTCTAGCGTTAACAATTAAACTAATGTTTCCTTTATAAGGAAACAAAATCAATTGTCTAAAAATCACAATTAAAGGCAATATTAATTAATAACAAAAATACTATAAGATTCTAATTAATTTAATTTCTTCTACCCCTTGAATACACTTTCCATATTGCATCACAACTACTATAACAGGTGTGTTTGTAGCATCTACTCCCAACCCAAAAGAAATGAAAGAAGAAAAATGTAAATATAAGGAAAGGTATTTGGTAGGTCTGGTTAAGCATAACCCTTTATATCAATCATATTGCTTCTAATCCTTTATTTAGTGTTTGTCACGCGGTAGACAAATGATCGATCCACCTGGTAATTGTATTCCTTGAGAGGACTACTGCAGTTGTGGCACCAATATTTGCAAACTTTTCTCCCTACAATCCACAAGACTATTCACTTTTACTGCTTACAGAATGCACCGTAATTTTGATGTGACGAACTTTTTAATTCTGGTGATCGTGTAGGACTTATTTATCCCCACAGTTCATCTGATGTAACTATTTAGATAATCTTCTTAAAGACACCAATGAACAAATCATTTTCTATGTGCTTGTTAAGAGCTTCCTTGAAATGCTGTTCACAAAGTTAAAAACAATTTACACAAAAATATAGATATGGTTGTCATAGAATATGATGTTATAAGTTATGAAGAGCGAAAGGAACTTTATACCGGTTTCTATTATGTTATATTGTTTAAGCTCAAAGGTTTTCTTATTCAATCTGCAATGCTTCAATTCCAACTCTAGGCTGCTTATTTATACAATGCCGTAAAAACCCAAGTGCAAGAAAATTTGAAAATTGCTATAATATAACCTAAAATAATAGCTAAATTCGGTAGAAATAATAAATTATGTGTTTGGCCATCTGTAGAATTTGCCCAAAATTTCAAGGGCTCAGGGCCTTTGCCGCAAGTTTTGCTCAGAATCACGCTGCCGCTTCAAGAGACGTCATTCGTCCAAATCAAATTTCATTGACTAAAAATTGGGTTGTTGAACAGACCACCTTTATTTTTCCCACGGCATATTCAGTCCTTTGAAATTTAGTCTTAGTTCTGTCCCTAGGTTCTCATCTCATGCTATACCTCTGGTCAATCAAATGTTGGTAGTGCAATCCTCTAATAAATAAAGTACCTCAGCTTACAATAAACATAATTTTTTTTTTTGTTACTCGAGTAATGTTATCACACCAGTTGTACTCTGTATATCTAGTTGAATTCACTGTGTTGGATTTATTGAGCATTTGTTGTTGAAGTTGCCAAGTCCCTTTCTACTATCCATTCATGTAAGCTAGCCCCACCTACACATGGTCTCTTTAACTCAGGGGCAGAGCCAGAAATATTTGTTAGGCTGGGCTAATTTTTTTTTTTTCCAATGAACTAATACTATAAAAGATGCTCTATGCCCACGAGATTTAGTTTAAAAGGTTAAATTCATGATGCTTGTGACAGAATGGGTGAAAATATATTTTCGGACACTCTTGACAAAGTTCTAACAATTATATTGTTTTTATTAATAAAATTAAATATAGAGCATATTACTTATTTTAATGATATCATCCATTTCATAATTGAAATAAATAAAATTTTAATTCACAAGTATAAATAAGTAATATATGAAAAAATAGATAAGAAAAATTTAATTATTTTTAAGTTCAGTCAAATATTTGATATCTCATACTGTTAAAATATGTCGTTTGTCTTTACTTTAATCAATAAAAATTATTTGTTATATAATAAATTAATTTGATTATAATTGAACTCTTTAAACTTAGTAATATATATATGAAATAAAATATCAAATTTGATAATGAGTTATTTGTGTATCATGAATGTGAATAAAATAAATATGTAATTGTTGTAGAATTTTAAACTAAATTTGAATAATTGAACGTTGGGATTGGGTTGAAAATGAAGTTGAGCTAAAATTAATTTTTGGGCTGGGCTAAAATTTTATTCCTTTTGATTTCACCATGAATTTGGACTAAAATTTCCCTGTTTTTACATACCAATTTGCTTCTGGGCTGGGGCAGGGCTGGGCTCTTTTGATTTCACCATGAATTTGGACTAAAATTTCGATTTTTTACATACCAATTTGCTTCTGGGCTGGGACAGGGCTGGGCTCCCAGCCAGCCCAGCCCAGCCCAGCCCCGCCCCCCTCTCCATCCGCCTCTGCTTCAACTGTCATATACTTGTAAATCTAAGAATCCTTTTTAGTTGAAAACTGGGAAGCTAATTGTCCTTCATTTTTTGACATTATTTATTACTTGTATTCAAGCGAGTATTATATATATATAACACTAAGGATGAGTTGATGATTTACCACTTCAAAAACATCTACTCCTGCTCCCTACATTTTATCTCACGAATCTCTAGTTTTTATGCTTAGATCTCTTGGTTGACTTGCATATATTAAAATATATGTGCAGTGATTTTAATGCTTAGGAGTCAAGTCAGAATTCTTGCATTTTTTTCAAGGTTTTCAGAAAAATTTTAGAGAATGTCAGGCCTCTTTCATTTCATTGGAAAACAATGTACGAGTGTTCCAATGTATAAATACATTCTCCTTTTCATTGAGTTTTATTCATCATGGATTTCTGTGCACGAAATGAAAATTTTCCTTTCAATGGGATTCCTAGCATGAAATTTGTAAGGTGACTTGTTTCTTTGTATTTCAGGGTGAACTCATAAAGGTCTTCGCCAATGAGCACAGAAAAATCACTTGCGGTAATTGATACTTGTGCAAATTATAACTCAAGCTTAACACTTAATTGAGGTTTTAGGAGTCTTAAGGTCTTTTTTCTCTGTTACTACCTCTGCGTATAATTTATGTGTGTTTCAATAATTGCAATTGCTGTTAGGAATTGTTAATAAGTGACTTTAGATTACCCCCATGTAATAATCATGTGCTTACGGGTAACCCCATGTTGTTGACCACTTGATCTAAAAGTTTAAGTTATTAGATGAGGTAAAATGTATATTAATTAAATATATCTTCAACACGCCCCTTACGTGTAGGTGGTGGATAATATTTTTTTTTTTAAATGGGCGACGGTGAGACTTGAGCCTAGAACTACTTTGGTATTATGTTGGGTCACTCTATCTGAAGGCATAGATAATACCTTTTGTACATTATTTAAACGTATCTTCATGCATGCTTTGTGAGGATTTTAGCACACATCACAAACTTAATGCTCCTTGTGTAAATTTTTTTGTAAAATAGCAGCGCACTTATCTCTCTGTGTGTTAATTCTTTGCTTAATTGTTCTTTTTTCTCTAGTTATTATTGTTGTCGACTTGCGTTATTGTTACCGTAGAAAATTCTAAATTTCATTTCTACATATCAAACATAACAAAGAGACGTGCATATATACTTTTTTCTCCTACAGTTTAGCATACAGATACATAATATTAAGCCTACTATAACTCCATATCCATATATGTAAAGCCATAATTATAGCTAATTACAGCAACTTCTCACTCCTCAAGGTGGTTCAATGATATCCATCATTCCTAGCTTGTTTACACACGAAAGAAACATAGGTCGAAACAACCATTTAGTAAGCATATCTGCAAGTTGTTTTCCACTAGTGACAAATGGAATACAAATTTGGTTCCTTTCATTCTTTTCCTTGATAATTTTTTTGTCAATTTCAACATGCCTTGTCATGCTGAACACGATTGTGAAAATGGTTATAATAGCTTCATTATCACTTAAAGCTTTATCACTTGATAACTTGTAGTTTCTTGAGCAATATTTTTAACTACATCAACTAAAATATTCCTTACACCATTTCTCTAAACTCGACTTCAGCATTGGATCTTGCTACCACAATTGCTTCTTACTTCTCCAATAAACAAGATTTCCTTCGATAAATGTGCAATATCCAGATGTTGACCTCATGTCATCTATGGAGCTTGCCCAATCAACATCCGTATTAGCTTCTAGTTGAAGATGATAGTTCTTTGAGAAAAGTAAGCCTTTCCATGTGTTCTTTTCACATATTGTAGGATCTTTCAAAAGCATGTTCCATGTAGGATTCAGAAGGAGGTTGCATATATTGGCTAGCTACATTTACAATACAATATCAGGTCTATCATGAGATAAATATATTAGCTTACCAACCAATCTTTGATATTACCCTTTGTTAATTGCAACACTCTCAACAGTAGCCTTCCAAGTTAAACAAGGCCAACATACCTAATTTCTTAAGGAGCTCTAAGACATATTTTCTCCTTGACAAAAAAATCCCATTTCTAGAACTTGCAAACTCGATACCCAAAAGTATTTCAATTTTTCGAAATACTTAATCTCGAATTTGTTGGCAAGCATTCTTTTAAGGTTTTTGATTTCATCAGCATCATTAACTTTTCCACCTTTAGAATGTTGGAAGAATGTGGTATGATCACTTTGGCTTTGGATATAAGCAAAACGACGGATTGCCTTGGTAAACTTCTCATCCAAACACATCTTCAAAGCCATATATTCACTTTATCTACTAAAAACATTTTTTTTTTTTTTAACATGCACACTTTTTCATTCAAACACATCTTCAAAGCCATGTGGTAACTCCATGTACACTTTATGTACTAAATCTCCATGTGAGAGTGCATTCTTGACATCAAGTTTCTCAAGATGTAGTCTAAATTTATTGCAAGTTATAAGAACACGAATTTAATTAATTTAGGCAACAGAGCAAAAGTTTCCTGACAGAGTCAGTTGACCTTGTAACACTGTAA